>CM037153.1:11786919-12456882 GCA_020921065.1 Vaccinium darrowii
TTGAGTGGAGGTTAGCATTTTTCGAAAAAAATAGCCCATTGTGAACGCGTACACACATCTACAAATAGACGGAGCACCTTTTTTCCCCAACAATTGGAGTATTCGAGCTAATTTACGCACACGTCCATTACTCTAATTCAAATATCAATACATATTTCATGGATATGAATATACTTTTTTAGATATTTATAAGGCATAGTTTTCCAAAAGATTTCAACAACCCAGTTGCTAAAATCTAGTTGATTTTAGCAAATGAGTTCAGCAGGTGCTAAAATCATGATTTTGAAATCAAAAAATAAAGTGGATCCGTGTATCGTTTTTCGATTTTTTTGTAGCAAATTAAAGTACTCTTCGTGTACTTTAATTCGGTGCAAAAATTCAAAAAATAATACACGGAAATACTTAATTTTTTTATTTGAAATACCATGATTTTAGTACCTGTTGATTTCAACAACTCATTTGCTAAAATCACGGTTGATTTTAGCAACTGGGTTACTAAAATATTTTGGAAAACTATGCCGTATGCACTTTTTATTTATTATCCTCCACCTATTAGTAGAGGTCAGCATTTTCCAAAGAAAAGTAGCCCACCTACGTACACACATTTGCATATACACGGAACATTTTTTTTTTTCTCGACAATTAGGGTATCCGCCAACTTACGTGCACTTGCACTACTCTTCTTAGTCTGGCAAAGACGGACCATTCACCTCAGGACTAGAGTATTCGCTTTCTTGCGGCCCCAAAAGTCTAACCATTGCTAATTGTGCTAAGAACAAACTCAGATGAACCAACTCACTTGTAGATAAACTCTGTTGTTTGTGTCAATGACGTGGAATGGGACAGCTGTAGCGAGGGTGAGGGTAATGGCTAATCATGAAAAAAATTTGGTACCGTATGGGTACCACGTGGCTATGCCGAGCACGATCTCGGCCTTCCAAAAGTATTTTGGACGACCGAAATTGATTCCCTCTCTCTCCTCTCACCCAACCACTCTCTCTCCTCTTTTTCTTTCTCCTCTTCCCAACCGTTGGATCGTGTTTTGGATGACCGAGATTGCCGAGCGGGTATCATGTGGACAATACCCATTAAAAAAGTTCTCCCTAATCATAGAAGGGAACACGTGGGAGATGTTTGGATCACCGGATTTATCTAATGTTTGGTGGGGTTTATGTAGAGAGGACACTAGGGTTGTGTTTGGTTTGGATTTTGAGATTTGATTTTTGTAATGATTAGAGGGAGAAATAGAGATAATAATTAAAAAATAGCTATTAATGATTGGAGAGAGATAGAGAGAAAAATAAAAATAATATTTAAAAATAAGGATAATAATTGAATAATAATTGAGAAAATCGGTTCTTGAAAACCAAAACGAACAAGGCCTAGGGTCTTGTACGTTTTGGTTTTCTCAATTATTATTTAATTATTACCTCTATTTTTAAATTTTATTTTTATTTTTCTCTCTATCTCTCTCCAATCACTAATTTCTATTTTTTAATTATTATCCCTATTTCTCCTTCTAATCTTTACAAAACTGAGGGTGTTCCACTAAGGTGGTTTTTTTAAAAAACTAGCTTTTCACGATTTTTTATGTGATATATTGTGAGAGAATGACCTGTCTCGATTTTTGAAAAAAATAGTTTTTTGTTAGTGGAACACCCCCTAAAACTCAAAACTCAAACCGAAAACAACCCAGGGGATCGTGGGACCCGCTACGCTGTGGAAATGGTCCACTGTATTGATTGGTGTTCCTCAATTTGTCTCTTTCTTTGAACGGTAGACGACAATAAATGCAAATGCAGCTAGCTGTTTGTTTGGTAGTGGAACGGTTGCTAGCTGTTTGATTGGTGGAGGAGCGGTGGTTCTAGGTTTTTCTTATCATTTTCAGGAGTTATTATGCCTAAGTCACTACACCCGTAGTAATTTCAATTATGAGTCTTTTATAATCTGTATTTAAAGATCGGAACTGTTTAATTTATCAAAAATATTGTGTAAATTATTCATGTAAACAATTAAATTAAGTAGATATTGGTAGCCATATGATCGGGTACTATTTATTTTACGAAAATAGATGGCCAAAAACATTTAGAGAATAAATTGTAAAAATTTTTGTCTCATTGTGGGTCTACCGATTTCTGACGATCATAATTTTTTGTATCCATCATGTGCTCAACATTCCTGAAAATATGAGCTGTTCCAATCCCAAATGAATATTTCAGAAGATACACAATTGAGATTACTACGAGAGTGTAGTGACTTGAATCACTGCGAAAACCTCCAGTCTGAGGCACTACGTGACGGTTCCCCATACCATAGAATAATTAGTCAATTTTTAGAGACATCTTTCTAGGCCAGGCATAGCACAATTTATTTGATGGGTGTTTTGGCTAAATAAGTCACTTTTGCTTATTTTTTTTGCTTTTATTTTTTTAAAAAATCACATTTGTTAATTTTGCAATAAATTTTTATTGAGTGTTGGTTCTTTTCAATGAGATGAATCGAAAAAATAAAAAATTATAATTCAAACTCGGAATTTAACGAATAAATCCCAAAAAAAAAAAAAAACCGAGTTTTTAACTAATTTTGTTTTATCCAAAAATTATGCACCTTGTTCAGTTTGGGTCTCAAGACCCACTCTGCGCGGTCCCCAATAAAATTTTCTTTCTGTCTCTCTACTCATTACCCCAAAACCCTCCCTCAAAACCCAAACCAAACAAAGCCCCGGGTTTCGTCACTGCTTACGAGTTCACTACGTGATGGTTCTCCATACCATGGAATAATTAGTCAATTTTCAGAGACGTCTTTCTAGGCCAGGTATAACACAATTTATTTGATGGGTGTTTTGGATAAATAAGCCACTTTCGCTTATTTTTTTCTTTTATTAAAAAAAAATCACATTTGTTAATTTTGCAATAAATATTTATAGAGTGTTGGTTCTTTTCAATGAGATGAATCGAAAAAATAAAAACTATAATTCAAACTCAGAATTTAACGAATAAATCCCCAAAAAAAAAAAAAAACTAGTTTTTAACTAATTTTGTTTTACCCAAAAATTATGCACCTTGTTCGGTTTGGATCTCAAGACCCACATTGCACGATCCCCAATAAAATTTTCTTTCTCTCTCTACTCATTACCCCAAAACCCTTCCTCAAAACCAAAATCAAACAAGGCCCCGGATATCGTCACTGCTTACTATTTCACTCCGTACATAATTCTGCTCCAACATTAAGTAGGCCTTCATCTAGTTGGACGGTAGGATACTAGGATGACAAAGAACTTCTCATAATTTTTATTGGGTCCCTAATGAATTAATGGTGACGCGCAAATTGAGAATATTTTTTGTATTTTTAGATCAATTAATGCACATGAACAGAATGACTTATTATTTCGATAACTTATAATCTAAAAATAACATAAATATCGTAGTGAAAACTCAAGCCCGACGCGAACGTGCGCCGAATTCATGTAACGTGGGAAATAAAATGGACAAGCCATGTGCCTGAGTGGTTCACGACATCGGCAACCTGGCCCAATTGACTGTTGTTTCACATTGGGGTCTCCCAGTGAGGACAATTACATTCCAACTAATCACGTGGCCGTCCCTATCAAACTCAATAATTTTGCTCTTCAGACACGTGTGTACTATCCCATCCGTGAGGACCCACTTGGTAGCTACTTGGGACAAGGTATCACCTCCTGCCCATACCCCAATCTACATGTTCAATCCACCAGAAATTGTTAGGTAGTAACAGCATTTTTTGATATGCCGTTCAACTTTTGTACCAACTGTGACTTTGTGTCGTGTCGTGCCCATTTACTTCATCGTGTCATTACGTGCTTTAAGCGTGTTGTGCCGTGCCATTTTACCTTATTGTGTCGTGCCGTGCTTTTTTTAAGTTGTGCCGTGTCGTGCCGTACTCGATTAATTAATCGTGCTGTGCCGTGTCAGTCCATTGACTTAATTGTGTCGTGCCCTGCCGTGCCTTTACCGTGCTTTTTTGTCGTGTCGTGCCGTGCCTTTTTTATCGTGTCGTGTCGTGCCTTTCCATCGTGTTTATGCCGTGCCGTGCTTTTTTTAATCATGCCATGCAGTTCAGGCGCATTTTATTTAATCGTGTGTCGTGCAGTTCATATTTATGTTTTTTTCATTTTTTGGTTGCCCCGGTCGGGATTTTTATTTATTTTTAATTTAATGACTTTTTTTCCTATGCCTCATGCCGTGTCGTACCTTGCTGGAGCCTGGAACGGTGGAGCCGACGAACCGTGATATGTCGTGCTTATGCTCGTGCCGTGCTGTACCTGTCCTACTTCTATGTCGTCCCGTGCTCAGCCAACTTCTGTGCTCGTGCCCGTGCCATTACATGCCGTGTTAGAACTAGGGCTGTTCAAAAAAACCGGTGAACCGTGAATCTGGTCCGGACCAAACCGATCCGTACCTTTTGGATTTTAACCGTGGATTAATGGTCCGGACACGGATTCAAAAAATAAAAAACCGTGGCTTTTGGATCGGACACGGATTTTGATTTTGAAACCGTGGATTAACCGATTCGGACCGTGAGATTTTTATTATATATATATATATATATAATTTTATCACTTCTATAATTATAGTTATATAGATATTGTTAATTTAGCAGACTTACGGTTTGGTTGTACTTTGTGGTAATATAAGTTTGTGCCTTTGTTTGTTCAGTTGTATAACTATCTGCCTTACTACCTTTGTTGTTTTTTATTGGGATTTTCAACTTTGAACTTTCTATTTAGTGCATTTGCTACTTGCTAGTGCCTTATTGCCTTTGTTTGTTGTTTTTTCCGATTAAGTTGAAAATCCGCGGATTAATCCGGAACCAATCCGTGACTCGCGGTTCGGATTGGAACCGAACCGTGAGACTTTTGGATCGGACACGGATTGTATTTTCAAAAAACCGTGACTCGCAGATTAGGATTGGATTCATGCCAATCCGGACCAATCCGGACCGTGAGCACCCCTAGTTAGAATCGTGTCGTGCCGTGACTCATGCCCCACCTCACTTCGTGTCGTGCCATTCGAAGACTGTGTTGTGCCAGGACAACTTTCATGTCGTGCCCGTGCCGTGCCCCCTCAATTCTGTGCCCATGCCGTGCCACGTGCCCACTTAGACCGTGTCGTGCCAGGATTATACCGTGGCGTGTCGTGCCACCCCAGAACGTGTCGTGCTCGTGTCATGCCCCGTGCCAATCCGGACCACTTGACACCTATTCCTGGGGTTAGGGCTCTTTGATAAAATTGAAAGCTGATAATTACATACTGAAATTTAAATGTTGAATTTATTAAGCTGATAAACTATTTGATATTTACTGAATTTTAAGCACGCAATTAAATAAGTTGTTTGATGTTTACAAGGAGCTGAATTATTACTTTCACTTATTTTTTTTTCTTTACCTTTATATATTCATATTACTTTACCATTCATATATTCATACTTGAATGTAAAAATCAAATCAATAAATAAAAAAATAATAATATGGGCAAGATGACTCTAGGATGGAGTTTTCATTTACTAATGGTCACCGTGTATTTGTAATAATGGTGGAGTGGTGATTATGATAGCTTGAGGATGGAGTTATAGAGTGCAATTCAAGAATTCCGCCCCATAATTCTTGAATTGCACGTACACAATTGGAGGATAGGTAAGTGGGATTACCCCATGATCTCAATGAAAGAAGGTGGAGTTGTTAACAATCTCCATTTAATTTTGGTACTACACGTGGATTGGCTTTCGGCCAACTGGAAAATATGAACTGCTGGAAACCGCCATTTTTTAGAGGATGGCAGCGGTGGTGGGACACTTGACAGCATTCAAGATGGGCAAGAAGCACGCCTCAATGCTCTCGGCAGATGTGTTTTCATCTGGTTCACACACCAACAAGCCCAGCGCTTATTATCCAATCTATCTTCTTTTCGGCTTCGGCCAATTTTATCTTTGTTAGAGCATCCTCATCAGGTGTTGTATAATACTGTTCTGGACAAATTGTTGAGCCAAACCCCCCAAAACCCCCAAAAATCAGCCTCTCTACTTTCCCTCAACAAATAGTTTTTGCTACAGTACCGTTACATACCCAGCGAGTTACTGTTCACGGGCTTAACTTTTTTTATTGTTTTTTACTGTTCACGGTCAGAGAAGAGAGAGAGGGAGGGGAATAGGGAGAACACGTGGCGTTACTTTGTTGGACCAAACATTGACTTTGACGCGTGGGAGGGGGGTCCTCTGACAGTGAGCAACTCCCAACGTGGGAGTTTAATTTTTTAGGAGAAAATAATTTTTTTTATTAGATTTGAGAGGAGTAGTTTAATATAGTAAAGTTTGGATAGAGAGTCTGATTTTTTGAGTTTTTGATAAAGTGACTTGCTAAATTATAAAAGGTGTTTTTTGGTTAAATTTGGTCCAAAATTTGTTGATCCTGATAAGGATACTCTTACCGTGTCTATTTAGGTTCCAACACCAAAAAACCCAGCGCTTCTCTCCAATTTATCTTTACATTTTCAGCAAATGTACCTTTAAATTTCCTTTTCATTTTCCATTTCCTTGTTCGCCATTCAACTTTGTTAATCCGATTTAATGAAGTTGATTTTAGTTTGATTCTTCCTTTTTTTCTCACACAGTTGGGAAATTTTAAGTCCTCGCACTGAGGCAAACCACAAACCATCATTCGGCGTTGCCATTTGGGCTGAACACAATCGCTACGTTTAGAAGTCAGAAAAGGCACGCAGCCCTTTTCCACATTAGACGTCAACAAGTTTTTGCATGCCCGCGCAACAACCACCGGCGCCATTGAGTTTTTCCCAAAAACAAAGAAACAACACTTAATCTTTTAGGTAATGTAAAATTTGATTATCAACTTACTTAATAACTTATTACTTAATTCATTCAGTTTTAAGTACTGAATTTGGGTTGTCAAACAAAGCCTTAGTCTACAAATTGTCAAATTAGTTGATATATCTGAGAAAAATGATTTGTTGAGTTGACAATTTGTAGTCCAAGAATAAAGACAGAGCTTATAAGAAGGGGCAGCTGATAACGCCAAAACTAATATTGTTCCTGTCAAAACCAAAAATATTAGTGACCAACCACTCATTGTTTTTGCTTCTTCCACAATGACTTATATGCCCTTTACTATATTAGTAACTTTTCATCTTCCTTTAATTACAAAACTAACCATTGAATTGCTTATGGATTAATATTTTATAATATGAGTTGAGTGGTGTCAAAACAAAATGAATGGGATGATAAGAATTACTGAGAAATGAACTTTGCAACTATGAGTTTGGCACCACTCAAATGAACATTATTACCTTCATCGCATGAAAGTAACGTTAGGAAATCACATTGAGAGAATCTTGATTTAGGTCACCCTACTTGATAAAAAAGAAGTCACCCTACCATCTTTGGTGGTGGTCAAATTTTTAACCCTACTTGTCCCCTCCAATTTTTCAATTTATTTGGGTCTATTCCAGATCCCCAAAAATAATCGGAATCATTTATTTTTTTTAGAACTCGTGGAGAAGAATAGCACTCCAAGAATCAGTTCGATCAGAGTTTATTTTATTTATGACCGAATTGTGTTTGTGCAAAAAAATAAAAAAGTTAATTTTTTAGAACTCGTCAAGAAGAGTAAGCACTCCAAAAATCAGGTCGAACATAGTTCATTTGATGCATGACTGAATCGTGTTTGTGAGGGAAAAAAAAAGACATTTAAAGCTTCAAACAATATTTTCTTATTCTCTCTCTCTCTCTCTCTCTCTCTCTCTCTCTCTCTCACAAATGTGATTAGTTCATGTATCAAACGAACTCCGATCGAACTGGTTTTTGACGTGTTAACTACTCTTCTCAACAAGTTGATCAAAATGAACGATAATTTTTTGGATCACTCTATCTCAAAACCACAAATTTGTTTGATTAATTCATAGTCCTTCCAAAGAGAGATTTTTTTTTTTTTGAAAAAGCAAGCATGGGTTGTCACGCCCTCAAATTTAATAAACCAAATACAAATAAAGTCCACGTAGGATAAATCAAAAGTCATACATTTTCTCATTGAAAAGTCAAAGTACATTGAGTTTCTCCAAGAGGTACCCATACCCATGCATAAGTAATGAATAGTTAAGAGTTATTACATAATCCAAGATTTGTCAAAAGATTTAAGGAATTAAAGTTACAAGATCATCTCCCAAAATATATTAACAATGGAGAGGATAAAATAACTTCATGTCAATTGAACTTCATGATATGCATCCACATGCCAAGCATTCCAATCACGTGCCTTGCCGAGTACCTGAAAATGATAGGTTGAGCTCACTAGCCCAGTAGGAAACTTTTCTACCAATGCTAAGGGTATAGAAGATGAAACATGCACATGGAGATGTGATACACATGAATGGATAAGCTAAAATAGACCAAAGTAAATCGACTCGATGATAGAGTGTCTAGTAGATGCCCCAAAGATTGTACCAAACCCAAGTGTCCATAGATTTCCTCATCTTCGTTACATTTCATGTCGTAGGTCCAATCCTTTCAAAACATTTCCATTTTCACAAAACGTTTCATTTTTTTCACGATAACCACTTATGTAAATAGGGAATGAATCCCTCTGCCGGAGTTCGTGGGCTCCGAACACCCCTGCCGGATTTCGTGGGCTCCGCACACCCCTGCCGGATTTCGTGGGCTCCGCACACCCCTGCCGGATTTCGTGGGCTCCGAACACCCCTGCCGGATTTTGTGGGCTCCGAACACCCCTGCCGGATTTCGTGGGTTCCGAACACCCATGGCTAGGGACCCACCAAATGGTGGCCCTAGAAATAGCAAATCATCCTTTTCAAAAGTTTATTTAACAATCAATGGTCCAAAAACATCTACGTAATTCATTTAGTTCGAAAGCTCGTAGTGTGTCGGTTGTGGCAAAGTTAACATGTGTCCAAGAACGTGAGAAATCATGATAAAACATCATTCATATCATGATAGGCTACCAATGCTTAGATGTCGATTTGAGAAGCTTAGGAAAGACCAATGGAGACCCGAAGCAACGGAACACGAAAATGGAGTTATAAACTCCGAGAAAACCCGACACCTTGATAGTAAAAAGCACATTTCTCCCAAAATACAAAGGCTATGAATATGAGACCAATTGGGTTCGAAAGTAGACTCATAGAGCTTTCCAACGGTTCAAGAATCACCTCAAACGGAGTTCGGACGAAGTCGGGGCGTGCCCGCGAAGTTAGGCCAAAATCTGCCTTACAAACAGATAGGTATCGATACCCATGAAATGGGGTATCGATACCAGGTAACTAAAATCTCAACAGAGCGCTGGGTATCGATACCCATAAAAGGGGTATCGATACCAAGACCATTACGAGCAAAAATTTGCAGATTTTTCCAAAATGGAGGGGATTTCAACCCAAGCCAAAAATGGAGGTTCCAAACAACAACTACTCATAGGAGAGAGATATATTAACAACCAATTCAAGGATTTATCAACCCAATACACAAAACCCAAGCTCATTCATGAACCAAAGTCAATTCCATGGAGATAAACAAGTTTAACAAGAAATTGGGAACAAGAACACCAACAATGCAATCATTCAACAAATATACACTTAGAGGAGGTAGAAGATTGTTCCCTACCTCAAGGATTGAACTTGAAATGGGTAGAAAATGGAAAGCTCTTGCCCTTGAAGCTCCTCAACCGAAAATGTTAGCTCCAAGCAAAAACCACGGAGTTCCGGACTCCAAATCACGCGTAGAAGGTGAATCTTTGGTTGGATGTTGAAGTATTTGAGTGTGGAGGGTGGATTTTGTGGAGTGTTTTGAAGGAATTTGAGAGGAGAAGAAGAAGAGAGATAGAGATGAGTTTTGAGAGAAGAGAGGAGTGTGATTTTTGACCAAAAATCTGATCCAAATGTGTTTATATACACTCACACACTAGCACTTACACCCCCCTTGTTTCTTATGTGCTTCACAAACACCCAAATGCAATTACTAACTTCACATTGACCCCATATTACATTGTTTTCATTTCCTCACACTTCCCAAACATTATTTTCCGAAAAAATTATTTAAAAACACGAGTCCTTACATGGGTCACTGAAAAACAATGTCCAGCTTGCATCCAATTAGTTGGTAAGTCATTGTTGTAGTTTATGTATAGTAAAGGGCATATAAGTCATTGTATAGTATTTTGGCGGGAACACTTTCAGATTTGACAGGAACAATATTGGTGTTGGCATTATCAACTGCCAACTAATTTAATAAGTATTTTTTACTGTTATTGATAAATGATTAACCTACGAAAACCTGTATTGTCGTGGGTAATATATATGATTAATACTTTATCTGTTCCACAAAAACTGTCTTTTTTTTTTTTAACACAAAAAGATTGTCCAGGGACGAAGCTAAGAATTTTACTTATACATGGGTGAATTTTTTCCCGAAATACTTAGCAGGAACGACCCTATATAATTCATAAGAAAATTTTATTTTCTATATAATACTAGAGTTTTTTTTTTTTCCCTTTCTTGCAAGGTGATGGCCACCATTGGCCCTCCTCTGATTAACTCCCTCTGTCCCCAAATTTTGGTCCTTTATCCTAATCTAATCAGATAAAAAACTAGCTATAATTTTAAATCAGTAATGAATTTTACATTCAATATGAATCTTGTTTGATACATCTCAATTAGTTCTACAAAACAATGTTTTCGAAATCATGTAAAATGATGAAAATGATAAGATATAATCAATTGAAAAATATCACGATTTCCGGAAAGGGACAAATAAATAGGGACGGAAAGAGAACTTAAAAAATTACTTACCGGTTGATCGTAATGTTTTCTATAAAAATGAGTTCTTTGAAAATGTTCAGATTATGACATTTAAAACAGGTCCGGTTCCGCCGCGTATGAAAAAATGTCCTTTGGCCGAACAAAAGCCTTTGATTTGGTTCAAGTGGACCCCATTTGTGTGATCTTGTTTAGATCACGAAACAACACCTGTTGATCACGTGTAGTAGATTATTGCTGCCAGACGATCTTTCTACTTTCCAGAGAGTTCAGAAGCCTAATCAATCATTCAGCAGTTTTTCTTTGGAACCGCTCTTCTCCAATAGCCATCCTCTCCGGTTTTGAAATTTTCGGGCCCATCCCGAGCCCACAAAAATGATCGAAACCATTCAGAGCATACCGAAATCACGTTGATCAATACTTTATCGGTACATATTTATATAGAAAAATAACACACAAAAGAATTTAGTGTGCACGTTATATTTTTTCAATATAAATAGGTGCTAATCATGTCGATCGTTATCCGATCCTCATATTTTCGGTATGGTTGACGTTATCTACAATGTGAACGGTTCTGATAATTGTTGTGGGCCTAGGATTGGAAAAAAATTTCATACCAACAAACAGGGAAGGACTAGAAAGGATGGCTACTACAGAGGATTCTGTTCCTTTTACTTTAATGCTAGTTTAGGAGGACAAGAGTTTATTCAATAACCACGTCACCACCACCACCACTTGATGTCTCAAAGTCTCCTTAAAGTAATTGTGTAATGAAAAAAAGGGTCTAGAAGATCATGCGACCATAAATTCATATACGCCTTCCGTTTCATAAAGTTTATTTGGCACGGAGTACAAGGACTCAAAAAAAAAAAATTGTTTGGAAATTTTTTTTTTCTCAAATTAATAGATCAATGTTTGTTCTATTATTTTTTGGAAAAAAATTAACATTTTTTTTTGACAAAGAACTAATTTTTTTGAGATATTGGATTCCGTGCAGGACAAACTTTATGAAAAAGAGGGAATATATTTTTCGAGTAGTTGCTTTTTCACCTATTCACTTTGGTTGGCTAGCAATTAATGTTATGAATGATCTAATGTGCAGATATCACATGTGGCCTACCGTGTAGTCCCCAAATTCTATGTTGTCCACAATTTTGGTTTTGAACTTGGCACTTCTAGAGGTAAGATAAGTAGTGAAATGGTAACATTATTAGATACCAAAATACCCAACAACTATGTCTTTTGTATCATTTGACATGTTTCAAGTTTTTTTCTGCATCATTTGATATGTTCAAGCTTTTTTCTGCGGTTTTTGCGTTTGTAGATAGAAAAAAAATAATAATAACGTTACACCCAGGTACACCAATAAGAAAAGGGTAGATAGAAAAAAATTGAGGCGAATGCTTTTGAATTTGAAGGGGCAGCGCAAAAAGTAGTTTTTTTTTCTTTCCAAAACCCCAAGATATAGTTGACGAGTTAGACAAGGAAGTTGGAAGGAATGCTATAAAGTTTAATGGGACAATCCAAGAAATAGTTGACAAGTCAGACAAGGAACTGGGTAGGAGGAGAGCAATCCGAGGGGTGGAGCTAGAGAAGCAATATTTGGAGAAGGTTTTGCATGCCACACAACTAATAAGTCTCCAAGGGCAAAAAAGTCATTAAAGGGTCGGTTTTGGTTTTCGAATCGTTTAGATTTCTTCAGAGCGCAGAAAAGGTGTGGGAGTATTCGTATGGAAACTTTGATAACGGGGTGTAGTCATGATTCATATGGAAGAATTTTCGGGAAAATATATCTTTTAGTTGTTTGGTACCTTGCCAACTACCGTTTCTGTTCTGGCTTTTTTGGGTTTTTCTATCTATTTCCTTCCTCTTATAATATTTAGTAATGAAATATTGCTTTATTTGCCGTTCAAAAAAGAAAAGGTAAAAATAGGAGTAACCACACAAGGTCAAGATTAGAAGAGAAGGAAAAAACAAGTCAAGGGGTATAATTTGCAATATTCCATGCCTTATTGTATTATGGAACAAGAACCGTCCAAACCGTCAGATCTACAAGAATCCTCAAAAGTAATTAAAATGGCTTTTCTTGTCAAAGTAATCAGTCAGATCTACAGAATACAAGACTCAATTCCATACAAGAAAACTCTGCCTGGTCTTAGAAAAGCCGTCCAAACCGTCCAAACCGTCAATCTACAACTTCAGAATCATGACCCCAAGTTTGATGCACTGGAAGTTTGAATATCCAGGGAGCTACATATCCAGTGTTTGTTTAAATACTGGCAATCCAGATTAAACATGCATCGAATATATAATCCCCAAGATATAAAAGATGTGTAATACCACGGGGTGTTGTATTATTAATCTCATCACTGATAGTCCGATGAAATTACATGCACTAACTCTCCCATGAGTTGTCCCAGTATGTCTAAGGGGGGTATGCCTGCTTGCAACATAGCAAGGGTTGGATTCTTCCTAGAGGCAAACCATGATTTAAGTAGGGCGTCGTGACAGTGGGTTGCTGTACTAGTCTGTCCCGAAAATTAGTCGAGGTGAACGTTAGTTGGCCCGAACACTCGATCATAAAAAATAAATAAAAAAATACACGCAGAAGGAGATTATATGTATGATCATATTCACTATTAGTATCATCATCAAACAAACGAACCCATTTCCCCAGTTGTAGCACATACTTTAAAAAGGATATAGTGATATACAACATTCAAAATAAATAAATTATAGCTACAAATGGTGCTAACATCTATTGATAAATATTGATAATGTAGAAAACAAAGTTTTGTCATATATTGGTCTCTTTCGGCCCAGTTTTTCAAAAGATTTTAGCATCCAGTTGCTAAAATCATGATTTTTCAAATCAAAAAATGAAGTGGTTCCGTGTATCGTTTTTCGATTTTTTTTGCACCAAACTAAAGTACACGAGGAGTACTTTAATTTGGTACAAAAAAAATCGAAAAATGATACACGAAACCACTTCATTTTTTGATTTGAAATATCATGATTTTAACAATTGGGTGCTAAAATCTTTTGAAAAACTGAGCCTTAGTTTTCTGAAGATGGGAGACTTCTTCAGAAAACTATGAACCACATTTGTAGTTTGTTTTATTGTTAGTCTATTGTGTAAAAAAGTAATTCGGCTAATTTTATAGGTTTTGACTTGACAAAGCTTCTCCATAAATAGACACGTCTTTCACTTGTATTAGCATGTCCAAAATCTATAACGTAATAGTACCTCTCAGTTCTCTCTCAGTTGTTCTCTTTCCCACCTTTCTTTTCGTGAGCTTTCTCTTCTTTTGTTATTGGTATCAAAGCACTGGTTTATATAATCAGTAGCATGTTTATTGGATCATATGGCGAAGAACTATGTTTCCTTAAAAAAAAAAAAAAAAAAGAACGGCGATACATACATTTCCTGGGAGCCACTCCCACCCACACTCTCTCTCACATGGGGTGTGGGGCCCAGACCACACCCCATGTGAGAGAGGGTGTGACTGAGAGTGGCTCCCAGGGAGTGTACCTATCATTTTTGAAAAAAAAAAGTACTCCCTCCATTCCAAAATAATGTTCCACTACGAAAAGTCGTATCATTTTTCAAATAAAAAAATGAACTACTTTCGTAAATCATTTTTCGAATTTTTTCACACCAAATTAAAGTACTTGACGAGTACTTTAATTCAATGCTAAAAAATTCGAAAAATGATACACGAAAGTATTTCATTTTTTTATTTGAAAAATAGCAAGAGAGAGAAAGTGGGGCTCTTATTTAGGAACGGAGGGAGAAGCAGATAAAATGAGCTTCATATTTGGTATTCAAATTCCTACACAAAATCCTTGCCTGCAGTTACTTCCATAGTTTTAAATAGCGGAATCAGTCTCGGTGTATCGGAAACCGGTGTATCAAGCAATACGTCGAGGGAATCGGGTGTAGTGGCCGTGAGTTTTTTTTAACTTTTTAAGTGTATCGGCCGATATGGTACGATACGGATCCCTATCGGAGCTTCCAAATCTCGAGACGAACAGGCCGATACATCTGATCAAAACCGTTAACTTCTCTCGGATCACCAAACCATCTTCTTCTGCCAAGTTATTTTATTCGTTTGAGATCGATCAACCATCATTTTTACTGTCGAATTTAGGACGAATATGTCCTCCTTTTAACGGTTCTTATATCCTGTTTTAGCAGTAGATGAATAAGATGATGGAGGTGGTTTTTGTACGATGGCTTTAGGATTCCCCCCATCCTTAAGAAGGAATTCAATAAATTCTACTGCCACATGTTTTCGCAGAAAAAAAAAAAAAAAAAACCTTTGAAGTATGCGTAAGTTGACTTAGATCTCATGAATTTTCAAACAAACAAAGTCTTCGCAGGATTCGACAATATTTTAGCCACCGTGCGACGTCTCTAGCATGCTGATTTCAACATCTCCGGTGCACAGAGCGTTATTGTTTAAGCTGTTCAACAAAAATTGGCAAGTTATTTTTGACGATCCAAGCAGTGTCAAAGTCAATGTTACATGAACTCGGGTACTGACAACACATGTTGGTGCGTGTCCGAGCATAGAAACTCCCTAAACCCCAAATCTTAGGATATTCTCAAGAATCAGATGATTCTATTGTCCAACTGTACATGTATGGACCGAGGAGTTATCAATCGATTGCGGATTTTTTTGATGCACTTAGTTTTTGTTTTTAACTGTTCGTTGTTGTTATTTAGTTTTGTCCCACACCCATTGTTGCACCATGCTCTGTTCCTTTTCCCTTGTATTGGCCTTTGCTTGTCGTCAGCGTCCTCTTATCTTCTGGCGGTAGTAAGGTTTTGTGTTTGCCGTGTGTTTTAGGTGTATGTTAGGTTTTCTGAACACAAATGTTCACGCTATGTTCTGTTCCTTAGGCTTCTTGTTGGCCTTCGCTCGTCGTCGGCGCCTCATTATCTTCTGATGTTAGCATAGTTAGTTAGTGTGTAGTGGATCTGTAGCACTGTGCTTTGTTACTTAGGCCAGAAAATAATTAGTGACAGGTTGTTTTCGTTTTGGTCTTCACCTGTTGCCGGTGTCTATTATCATAATGGCGATAGCATAGTTGTAACCCCATTATTATTAATAGATTTTCTCTCTCTTTCTCCAAAAAAAAAAAAAAAAATTTGTGTATGGACCTTGGATACATCCTGATAACTTGCCTTTGTCCTCTCATACTAGATACTCAATCTGGAACTATTATTTGTCGGGTAGAGACGGAACTTGGATTTACATAGAGGATTAAGGAGCCGAAACTTAGAACTTGAAATTTTACATATTCACATGTTCGTTAAAATTTTAAGTGTTCTTACACGTAGTTTGAAATTCAAGCATGGATTTTAAAGAATAATAATCTACTAGAAAAACATATATTCACTTTCTATTTATACATATACTTGGCATAACATCTATATTATAAAATGGGTCAGTTTTTTGAATCCTTTATATTTTCAGCCCTTGGATTCTTTATTATAAAAGGACTCAGGTTTTTGAATCCCTTATATTTTCAGCCCTTGGATTCAATGGATGGTCGACATTGATTTTCACACCAGCCCTCAAAGGCTCAGATCGAATAAGCTCTTAATAGACGGTCAAGATGCATTTTCGAGTTCAGATTTTTCCCGCCTAAATGTTTAGCCATACTTGAGAACCCAAAAACGTTGCCTAATTATTTTGATACACTCTGTTCCCCCTTCCTTTCTCATGATCACTAATTTGGAAATATAAATTTCCACTCCTCTTCCTGACATGGGAACCCAATCGCCTAATTCTATCTTCTTTGGAAACCAATTCAATCAATAGAAGCTTTCCCACTTTTTCATCCAGCCTCTCTACAACGTTACTGAAATTGAGCGGATTCTACGTTCACAAGAAATCAATAGAAGCTTTCCCACTTTTTCTGAGTTTATATTGTATTTTTTTGATCGGCAAAGTTTTTTTTTTTATGTTATTCCCACAATAATATTTTAATGTTGATACGTTTCAAGTTATTTCTTCAAACTTTTGATCATGGGCAATCTAACCATCTATTTCATTCAAAAAAAAAATCTAACCATCTATGGCCATGTGAGTTGATCCATTTCATTTATAGCTTGATCATAGGTCATCGATTTTTTGTTTAATGTGTAGTTAATTTCATTCTACATTTTCTTACGTAGCTCAGTGTTGACTTGGAGAAAATTGTAAGATCAACGCACTCAATTTCTATGCTTAATACATATTTATTTATTGATTGTTATTCTCATTCTTTCAATTTTCTTATTTTTGGTATAAAGGTTAAGTTTTTTTTGACAAATAAATGTAATTGTGGTGATCCGCGATGAGCAAGAACTTAATCGAATTTGAATCCACGAGGTAAGCCTATCAGTGTTGTCATTACATATTCCCTGAATTTTTTTTTCCAAATAATGTTATTTACTAAATCTCTTCAGGTAAAGCAAATTGTACGGAAAAGAAACTGCATTTCAAGCAGTATGATACTCTTTAAGTTTTTAGAAATTATTTTGCAAGTTGGTTTTGATACTAAGCACTTAGAGAAAAGAGTTGACTTTGTTATATATAGATCTTAAGTTCTCTAATGATACACACAGTCTCTTGTAAACACTGTTTAAAGGGTCTGATCATAATTTTTTTCGTCTCATGTGTAATACTCATCAGGTGTAGTACACTATGAGATTTCGTCAACCAATTGCTAATAGGGATGTGGTGCTACACAGATCCGATATTCATATCAACGTGAAAGAACATGCTGGATTGAAATGTGTTAAATGTATTTACAAATATATCTATAAAGGTTATGATCGTACACCGATGGTGATGGGACGAATGTTCGAGATTTATGACGGTTGAAAGAGTGATGAAGACAAACTATTGGGCCAATGATCCGTTCGCTGAATACAACTAATGTAGAGCACCCCTTTTTTGTTACATTTTTGTATGGGCTTGACTTTTATTTAAAGTGTTTAGTGTCACGATTGAATTTGGATCCTATGATTGCAAAGTGGTATTAGTTTAAAGATTTATGGGTCGGATTATAGTTCAATTTGGTCGTATTAATGTTGGTATCATTCTCAAACAGAAAAGTTACTATACCCGTGATGTATATCCATGAACAATGTTATGTTTGTTCACGGTTGTTTTTTGGTTCATTAAATGTGTTTTTATTAGCTGTTGCGTTTGTTGTCTTGAGACCTCTTGAAAGGAGCCAAGTTTTATTGGTTGGGTATGGGGCAAGGCTATATGATAAGGTTGTGCAGTGAGATTATATACGCAAGAAGTGCCTGTAGTACATGCAATTATTCATGATCAGATTTCGTTCGGTGAGTGCCTTTAGGCACGGGTCATTCACTAGTACACATACAAAAAAGAACGGATAATTGTTTTCCATTGCATCTTTTCCCACTATTGTACCTTTTGATGCTCGATATGGTACATTGTACTGTAACTATTTAATGTGTATATTATACTACATATAGTGTGATTCTAGTAAGGATGGGTTGGCCTCGGCCACTCCACCCCTCCATCATTGCGTGGGGGTTAGACGTATCCCAAGTACCTTAACCTTATTGGTTTTGCCTTAGTTTTAATTGGGGCCTCGACAGTAGATACGGGATAGTGGAATTGGTTTTCAAGAATTAGTTGAGATTTGTCTAAGTCAGTCCCGACATGCATCACGAGTCTTAAAAAAAAAGAAGGAAAATACCTTACCCTTTCCCTATTAATATAGTTGCAAACAAATTGAACTATTTACGAGTAGCCGGAGACTTGATTTTCAGTTAGAGCTCAGCTTAGTTTGTTTAGTATGCTCAGATAAAATTTCTAGCTACTATTTAGTAAACCAACTGGTTCAAGTTAGCTGAAGCTTGGTTCATGTAGATAAGCATGACTTGCATGTATGTGTGCGGCTCATTTATAGACGTTCCTTCAAAACTCGAACAGAGCTCGAGTTTTCAAATGTAATTCGAGCTCGATTTTCTCTCAAGCCGAGCTCCAAGTTTAAGCATCCTAAAGCTCGGCTCGTTTGCACTGCTACATATTGATGACAGATTCGTTTGCAAAAAGAAAACTCCACGAAATAGTACTAGTTTTGAAACGAATCTTACAAAACTGAAATTCAACATAATTACATAACCTAAAAGAAAAATCTCCACTCTCAATACTAGTCCTGGAAAGTAACTTTGTGAGGGGAAAAACAGCTTTCAAGAATGAAGTGAGACAGCCATCACAAGGGAAAAACTGCTGTGTGGGCCGTGGTAAGCTGAGTGACATTCGCATATTCCCCCTCTAGCAATTCTAGAAATACAATCTTACAAAACAAATAGGGATGTAATCGTGTACGAAACCGTTCGATGTATATGATGTATATGAGGCCATACATAATAAACAGTTCTATTGTGAGTTTACTGGGCTGACATAAGGCAACGCTTCTATGGAAGAGTTTTCACTTTTTACACTTATTAAAGGCTCTGACACAGAAAAAGTTAACTCTTCCACGAAAGAGTTTTCCTTACTGTCTTCCCATTGAGCTGATAGCAGAATTCTCCATATTAATTTTCTCGGGTGGTTGTGTAAACTTGAAATTCCAACTGCATTCCTCCTTTTTTTTTTTTTTTCAAAAGGACCTTACGTTCTTGTGCTCTTCATATTATCAAGCTACAAATTGAAGTCTTTCAAAAAGTTAATCTCCGTCCCTTTTTAAATGTCCATTGTAAGAATACGTGTAATTTTAAACCTCCAAAAAATATATTTCTTTATATGATTTTTTAATTTATTTTATACCAATAATTTGGTGCACAAAATTTAAAAACATTCTATGGAAGTACGTTTTATAACGTCCAAAAAAAAAAATTTCCAAAAAGGACATTTAAAAAGGGACGAAGGGTGAAAAAAACTCACATTAGTTTCATTTGATTAAATTCGGCATTTTTTTTTCCCACTCTGCTTTCTATATTCTCTCAAATGAAATATGCGCTTTTCTCTTTTCTAACAAGATTATTTTTCTTGTCTCGAATGCCAATTATTGTCATTTCTTTTGACACAAAAACCTTGTACCCTACAATATATGGTACAAGTCAGAGCTCCTCTCCAATCCTTCAAATGGATTTGAAGTGCTGTGTTTGGAGGAGTGCAATTTTGTTCACCCTCCTTAAAAGAGGGTGAACAAAACGGACCCTGCTGGGGGTACAGAAGAGTTTGCACAGAAATGGTACAGAGCTCCTTCGGGGACCCACTTTTGGGTCCCAAACGAGTGATCCGAACCGTTCATTGTTCTTAAAACATTTTTCCGAGGGGCCCCACAAAATTTCAGCTCAATCGGACGGTTGGAAGTGCTCCAACCAAAGTCCCACCGTTCCAACCAACATTTTTCGGAAAAATGTTTTAAGAACAATGAACGGTTCGGATCACTCGTTTGGGACCCAAAAGTGGGTCCCCGAAGGAGCTCGGTATCATTTCTGTGCAAACTCTTCTGTACCCCCAGGTTTATCCGAACAAAACCCTCTCTCCTATTAGTTGAATTGGTGTGGGTCCCACCAAAAAATGATATCATGCTTACCTCTGCAATACGCTTTTTGGTAAGCATGACATCACTTTGATGTAAGTATGACATCATCTTGTGGTGGGACCCATATGTTTTAACTAATAAGAGAGAGGGTTTTGTTCACCCCCTTTTAAGGAGGGTGAACAAAATTGCACTCGTGTTGGAGAATGCAATTTTCTGCCCGAAAATGATTCTTTTCATGCTCAGCTCAATTTGTTTCTCACTTTTTGGAGAATGTGGAGCAGATGAACGTAGATGTCGTCTTAGTGTCTATGAAGTTGATGTACACAGAGGCAGTGTTAGCATTACCGAGCTTGATTATGGACCATCTCTTTCGGAAGTTAGTGCTACGAGAGATGAAGTTCATAGGAGAGGATTTATGGAATTTCCATTTTAACAATCAAGTTTTATGGAATTTCCATTTTAACAAATGAAAAACATAACCTTATGGAGCACGACGTGAACATCAAGCTTGAGATGACTTTGAAACACATTTCTTGCAATGATTAAAATTGCAATAGTGGATCAAAACCCGTTTCTATTATTTTACAAAGGCCTTTTGCATTCTTATCAAAATTCACGATCAAGTTGGTTTTTAGCATGGCTGATGCACTCAATGAGCTCCAAAAACATGAATGGTACCGATTAGAGGCGCTATAATTTTTGACATTAGTAAAAACACTTTCTACATTGCTAATTTTCCATTAAATGGATGCATTTCCAATTAATCTTGAGTTCCACTCATTTTCCTCATGTAGTAATATATTATTTGTCTCGCTAACCTCCGCCAATTAGACAAAAAATAATATGTAAAACATAATATCTACGCAAAGACGATAATACTTGGAGACAAACGAGTTTAGATTTCAATATACATCTCACGAGTGAGAATACTCGTTCCCGTTTTTACCAACATTAATACATTTTTCTCAGATATCATAAGGGGGAGTTTAGCATTTGCCTATATTGTTTTCTTCCCTCGTTCAGAAACAAAACACCATCGTTATCATTTCTCTCTCCTCTCTCTGGTTTGGGCGATCTGATCGTTTTCTGCCCTAATTCCGGTCCATGTTCTCTTCCCTGTGAGGCAATCGGACCACAGAATCTGTGATTTTGGGAAGGCAAATCCCAGGGTTTCGTTTTGTCTCTAGGATTATTATATATATAGGCATGGATTCGGAAGACGATATGCAGGATGCGAACTCCGTGGAAGACGATTACTACAGTGGCGATACGGCCGCGGATTACTACAGCGATGACGATTGTGGCGATTACGAGTTCATGGACAACGATTTCGATGACTATCGAGACATTGTTGCCAAACACCAACAGGTGAAATGTTTTTTTCTGAAAACGAAAACGGGTTAAAGATTTGTTTGTTTGTTAGGTCCTTTTTTGAAGTTCCCATTTTGATTGCAGTGGTAGTGTGCCGATAAAATAGATTGTTTTGAAGTGCGTTTATGTGTAATTCTGTTCTGTTTGATCATCAGAAAGTGTAATTATGTTGTGCAAGTTTGTGTCCTATTTGTGTTCTGTATGTAATTGAGGGACTGCCAATGATTGCGACCTATGTCACAGCGTGGATGAGTTGGAGCGCGGGCGTAAAAGTGGTTTTTGAAAACATCCCGCACAACTCAAATTTGCGAGAGCAATGATTGAAGGCGCGAAAGCAGAACAAAGATTACGAGACTAAGATTGCGATTTCGGAAAAGATTAAGTATTATTTGTTTTTTTTTTTTTGCTCGGCAAAAGAAATTTACTCTTAGGACATTATGATTTTTGGTATGTATCCGAATTACATTGAGCCAACTGCTTTTTATTTTTGACTCAATCAATTTGGTAAAAGATTGAGCCGCTTTGAATTGCAATTCTGTTAGGAAAGCAAATAACAATTACTGAATAACTGAGTATCAATGGTTGGGGATTGCAATTTGAGTATCTTGCATAGGTCACGAGCAACAGCTCGTGAAGGAGCCCATTTGTTAAATGCTAGCCTCAAGTAAAGGCACCTAGTTTGCAATGAGGGCAAGGTTCAATTGGATTATTGAATGTTCCTTTGGTTTTGCTGTTCAGAAAGGGTTTGCTTGACCATTGCGTGTTCATTTTGTACTTGAAATATATGATAAGCTCTCAATGTATCTAAGCTATTCTTTTTTTGGCACACGAGACTGTTTCTATACTGTGAAGAGAGAATTAAATTTTGTTGTTATCTTGAGGGCTTTGTAGCTTGATTTAGAATTACGTTTTCAGCAGTGTGATCTCTTAGAGTGTAGTTTTTGAAATTTGTGAGTTCTTTTAGTCTATGTGGTGGCACTTGGCAGGCTTTGACAAAGTTGAAATTTTTTGCAACTAACTTTCAAGATTGTGGTATGCAGTTAAAGTCTTCTTTATCGTACTCACTTTAACTTTGAAAATGTATTATGAAAATGCAATCTTAATTTGAGCAGTAAGCCCTTGATTGAATTTCATGTCGAGGGATGATTTTGGGTGACTGCTTTCTGTAAGCAGCGTTACTGCCATGAAACTCGCCTTCCTACTTTCTCAATTTGAGTTTGTAGTTGGCGCAAGTTTAATGGTTTGAACTGTTCCTCTTTCTGTTCTTGAATTTTTCTTTTTTTTTTTTTATGTTTCAGAAAAATTATGTGGTCCTGAACGAAGCAGATATACGCCAGCGTCAAGAGGATGATATCACAACAGTATCCACTGTCCTTTCCATATCAAGAGTAGCTGCAAGTATCCTACTCTGCCACTACCATTGGTAAAGTGTTCACTTTTTAATCCCTTGAGGTTTAAAAGTTATTTATATTGTTTTTTCTTTGATTATGTATATTGGGTGGGGGTGAAGTTAATATGGTCTTTTAGCCAAAGTATGGTTAGCTCCATCCCCAATCCTTTATGTCTTGAAGCATCATTAATGCTAGATGCAACATTTCATCAATCCAAGCCCCATATGTTGTTTGCTGAATTATTGAATTGAGCAGGAGTGTAAGTAATGTGCACGAAGCCTGGTTTGCTGATGAAGATAGAGTCCGCAAGACCGTGGGCTTGCTGGAACGGCCGGTTGTAAAATTTTCGAATGCTAAAGAAGTAAGTTACTGAGAATTCAATGTTCAAAAATTTTGCATGTGTGTGGTGTACTGGATGCTGTGACAACATGGGTAGGATGTTTTCTTCTCCTTTGTTTTGATTTAATTGTCTAAAATTTATTTTTGCATGTGCAGTTGACTTGCGGGATTTGTTTTGAAAGCTATCCTCTTGACAGGATTAGCACAGCTGCTTGTGGACATCCTTTTTGCAGTACATGCTGGAGATGTTTGTTTCACTTCACCTTACTCCAATTAAATCTTCAGATTTACGGCTCATAGTTATATCGCTGAGTAGCATGTGATTATAGTTTATATGCATTATGCATATGTTTCCTTCTGAATTAAGATTTCATGCATTTAAAGGTCCAGCAAATTTTGGTGGTTATTCTCTAGGGATCTAGTCTTTATTGGTTAACCACTATCTCTCCACTTGACCCATCACTCACAGCCCACTCCATCGCCAACAGCCCCACACCCCACCCTCCCTCCCTTTTTATATCTGCTTTAGCCAACCCCACTACCCACCCCTGTGTCCTCACTTTGATCAACTTTCACAGCCCAACACCACCCAACAAAGCCTCCATTCACCCCTTCTCTCCGCTTCACCCAACCTTCTCATATTGTCACTACCCCGTCTCTCTGCGCCCTTTAAGGTTGCCCTTCGGGAATGAAAGAGCAATTGTGGAATGTGGATATAAACGGGGTTTGATTGCATGGGATTGGTGGAAGTGAGACTATTGGAAGGAGGAGTGAGATGAGCAACTGGCAGCGTGGAAAGAGTGATGGCGGTGGAAGGGCAGAAGGAGCGAGCTGGCAGAAAGTCGGTGTAGTGATAATGGCAGCTGTTGACTAACCTGGCGGTGGTAAGGGTGGTGGGGTGGTGGAAGAGGGAGATGGAGTGTGTTTTTCTTGGGAAGTCTTACTCAAAAGTAGAATGCCTTAGATATATTTGGTGTGTGGTAACAGATATTGTGAAGGACAGTATAGATTGTTTTTTATTCATGTTCCTAACATATGGGTAAGACCATTTATTTCAATATTATTCTATCTTAAGGGATGTCGATTTGATTATGTAAGGCTAACTGTATTTATCTCAGGCCTTAGGGAATGTGTGTTTAATTTACCCTAGAAACATTGATTCATTTTGCTTACTATAGATGAGAAGGTCTATTATCCTCATGAAGTTTTTTATGAACAAATTGCCAAATTGGATTTTCATCTTTTAAAATGAAATATCCAAAGGGGAAGTAATAGGAATCGATCTATGTTTCTGTCTTATCTAGTTATGTTCTCCAAATTTGTGATGTGTTTGCAGTGCAGAAATGTTTGAAGCATGTCTGACCTCAAAAACATAGCGAATTTTATAAGAATTATTATTATATTATTATTATTATTTATTACTTATGTTGGCATGTGTGCCTCTATATACAACCGACTGAACCGAGTTTTAGTATATAATTCATTCCCTAAACCTTATTTTTCAGTATTCTTTTGCGTGATTTGTTCCTTATCCCTTGTATTTTTGAGAAGAATTTCCATTTTATTTGTGCTATTAATGAGAGTTCCACTCTTCTTGAAATATTAGTCAAAGCAATAGTGAAATATTTCTAGTGGAACACCATTACGAATCCCTTGACAGATTTCATTACAGATGGACGGTGTAATAATTTGAATCATTCGCTTTGATATCGTGAATGTTGGAATCTGTATTGTGCAACGAGACATCTGTATTAGTCATTTTCATCTACTTTATAGCTTTTGTTTATAATTCTTGGCTTGTTGATATTTTCAATCAGGACACTGCCTAATGCCAATGCTTATCTCAGAATGTCTAAATTTCTGCAATTGTATATGCAGAATCGAGAAGTTATCTTGATCTTTATACATTGCTATTTATTGTGGCAGCTTACATGAGGACATCCATGGATGGTGGTCCTGGATGTTTGATGCTGAGGTGTCCTGATCCATCTTGTTGTGCCGTTGTTAGTCAGGATATGATCAGTCTATTGGCTTCCGATGAAGATAAGGAGAAGTATGCCCGTTACCTTCTTCGTTCTTATATAGAAGACAATAGAAAGGTACATTTGGGATATATGGGCCCTTGCTCTCCTAGTTTTTCTGAAGTAATGTATTCTAGAAGATCAACTTAGAAGAATAATACAAGGATAGCTTAACTATTCAAAAGCTGCGACACCGTTGCCGATTTACATTATATGCTAATGAATATAGATAGTGCCTAAATTTGGTTGCAGCAATGGGTAGACATGTCAATTTCTTGTGGAAGCCCATACATTGACCAGCAATACTCTGATGCAACTTTCGTGGGGACTTCTACATAGATAGTCCCTATCGTGATGTACATGGTGTTCATATCCCATGTTGCCTTGCAGCATGGTCTCCTAGGATTTCTTTGTTCCCCTTGCCCTTGCAAGAAAAAATTGGGATTGAGGCTTTAGGAGTTCTATTTATTTCTTAGACGATTTACCTATGGAAAAGAGAGAAAAACTAATTGTGTGGCTTTTTTGTTCCCTGCTTTTCCAATGTGTTCGCTTATTTAGTATTTTGCTGGGGTTAGATTGGGGGATGGGTGTTGGGTGTAGTTGATTATGAAAGATGTTTAACAAAAATCAGATGGCGCATTACTTCTAAGTATGCTGAATGCATTTTTGAGTATCCTTTGAAGTGGATAGTGATTTGTATTCCCTCTGTCCCATTTTTTTGGACCATCTCTCCATTTTGGTATGTCCCAATAAAGATCTCCCTTTGAGAAGTCAAAGCCAAAATCTTGGCAGTTTCCCAAAATATATCCTTCACAAAGGGGTGTGTGAGATGAAAGGGACTATTTTCTTAATAACCTTTTGATATTACTTTAAAAGTTGGAACTCCCAAAAGGGACTAAAATTATGGGATGTAAGGAGTAACTCACTAGATGTTAGGCTCTCCAAAGCAGCTTATGTTTCTTCTCTTACTGGCTGATTGTTTCCTTTTCCACGTATTATATGGCAGACCAAGTGGTGTCCTGCCCCAGGATGTGAGTATGCTGTTGAATTTGTTGTTGGCAGTGGAGGTTTTGATGTTGCTTGCTTATGTTCGTATGGCTTTTGTTGGAATGTAAGTTTCTTTCGGATCACATGGAAATTTAAGTTTGTTTTCCATGATTTGGCTTAAGTAAAGCTTATTATTTTGAGCTGAAATGGCAGTGCACAGAAGAAGCTCATCGTCCTGTGGATTGTGGCACTGTGGAAAAGTGGATAATGAAAAACAGTGCAGAGTCTGAAAACATGAATTGGTAGAGCATCTGTTGCAGAAAAGATAGTTGTTTTCATGTTTGATATTGAGCTTGACTGCTTGCTATATTTCTTTGGAGATGTGGTGGTTTTCATACTTAATCATATTTTGATCTGAACGAGTCAATGTTTAAGGAAATATGAACAATAAATATCAAAAGTGGAATACGAATTGAGTTAAAACAGTCAAGGTTTCTGGTTTGTTAGTTAAAGGTTTGATTGGCTATATTCGTTGCATGTAATTTCGCTGAAAATATTTTGGAAAGATTTATATGATCTGAAATTCTCGAAATGGAAGTATAAGAATGTAGTTTTTATACGAAAACATTTAGTTGGATAATCTGGTGGTTGAGTGCCCCAGGATGGTACGCTTGAGTCATGTAATGATTGAAATATGAGGTTCAGCTTTTAGCTTTTGTATTTTGGCATAATAGATGAACAACGAGATTATGAAACTGTTGAATGTAATAGGAGGGAGAAGACATAGTTGGTATAGTGAGTTGGCTCGTTGTGTTTCTTTTTTGCTGATTAGGTAGTACAGTCATTGACTCGTAGCTCCTATCATTTTTGTAAATAGTGCAATTCATGAAGCGAAAATATTCTGCTAGAACTTTGTTTGTCTGGTTTATGATGCCTAATGCCTGGCCACACATATGGTTTTCCATTGCAAAATTATCCACTCACACCTGGGTCATTAAACATGAGGTGTCATGTTGTTTTATTGTGTTTGTAATCACATTTAGTAAAAAAAAGAAGCAGCACTATCGTTATGTGGTGTCTCAGAGAATTTCTGATGCTAAATACTTGATGTTATGGCTGCCAGGATACTAGCTAATTCCAAACCTTGTCCGAAGTGCAAGCGGCCGATTGAGAAAAACCAAGGTTGTATGCACATGACATGCACACCACCTTGCAAATTTGAATTCTGCTGGTAAGCATTTATACCTCTTTTGTAGATAAAAGTACCTGAACTACATGTCCATGCTGTTTTTCACATTTGATTAAGCAATTATTCTGTTTTTTTCTTCGTAATTTTTTTAAAGTTATGCTTTGCAAGATTTGTGAATGAGATGTGTTGCCAGTTCATTGAGATTGATGTTTTGTATTGCATTTTTCGATGGCATTTGTCCTTAATATTGCTGGAGGTGCTGTGTTTCATGAGTTACCCACGTGTACATTAAATATCTAGTTGTTAAGACACTTGTTTATATGATTTTCATGCAGGCTGTGTCTTGGTGCATGGACAGATCACGGTGAGAGAACAGGCGGTTTCTATGCTTGTAATCGTTATGAGGCAGCAAAGCAAGAGGGGGCGGTAACGAAATTTTCATCCTTGCTTTATCTTTCAGATAGTATGAAGAACTTTATGTTTTATAGTATAAAGACTTGTTCCTGCCACATTTTCGATCCAATCTTTTGAACATTACTTTCGAAACAATATACTGACTCTTTCTACATCTATTTTATTGTTGTAGTATGATGAAACTGAAAGGAGGAGAGAAATGGCTAAGAACTCGCTAGAGAGATACACTCATTACTATGAACGGTGGGCGACCAATCAATCGGTATGTATTATTTGTCAGATGTCTTTGTTTTTACTCCATATGTGCCTTGAGATTCTTGTAGTCCATTTTTTGAGATTGGGGACTGAAATGTTGCTCTAATTTGTTTCTTAAACTTGTGGCATTCTTTTCGGTTTGTGTAAAGTGTACTTTCGAAGCTAGTAATCTTTCATCTATATTCTCTAGTGTATATGTTATAATACAGATAATACAGTGGAGAATTAATTTTCATCTCCGGAGGCAGACATTGATGAGGTCACACTTCATGAACTGAATCATTTCGAGAGTTTGACAATAGGTCGAGCAAAACGAAATACTCTCTAGCCTCTAGGAACAAACAAAGTATGTACCTAATTCTTTCTAAATAGGCGAAAATCCTAGCCTACGAGGAAGTAGGAACAACTTACTTTAGGCTATTGCATGCCAACCATGCCTAGTGTAAGAAAATTTGAGAAGCCTAGATAAAACTGAAATTGTATGGGCTACTGAAATACCAAAT
The DNA here is from genome assembly GCA_020921065.1 of Vaccinium darrowii. NCBI lineage: Eukaryota > Viridiplantae > Streptophyta > Magnoliopsida > Ericales > Ericaceae > Vaccinium > Vaccinium darrowii. The sequence continues at coordinate 11,815,729 of CM037153.1, forward strand.
CAAATATTCCCATCTCTCTAGAGGCTAATCGAGGGAGTTCCGTCAAAAAAAAAAACCTTTGGACGAAGCGAAGCTGTGCCTCTTGCTAGTTGGACCACTTTTTTTATCAACCATGGGCTCACTCTAATCCGCCGACTTTGGACTGCTCCTTATGCTTTGCTAATATAAGCATTAAAGAGACTATATGGAATAGGGAATGATGTACTCTTAGTAGAACAAGAGTATGATATGCTATTAGGTCATGGCTGGAAATTAAGATACTGGGATTGATTGGGCTTGTGAATCGATCTTGTAACTTTCGAGCACATCCAAATCTATTTGAACTCCCTTTACTTGTTGGACTTCAGTTCAGTCTGTCGCTTTCTTATCTGAGTCAGTTTAGTCGAGAACCTGGGCTCAATCAACTTACGATCTTATCATATTGCGGGACTACTGCAGAACATGTATGGGCCACTTGTAGTGCTGTTGTCTGTATTCGGGGCCCCCCCTTTTTTTTTTGTTTTTTTTGTTTCTTTTGTTGGAGCAATATGTCTTGTCTGATGGGTGTCTCTCTCTATTTATGAGGTCATAGATTCGTTGATCATTCTTGGCCTTTTTTAGATGCTTATTTTTTATGTTATTTTTTCCCTTCCAATTCATGCATTGGTTGATTTTAATCATTTCCTTTGTTTCTTCTTGGTGCATTTACTGGCAGTCGAGGCAAAAAGCTCTTGCAGATTTACATCAAATGCAAAATGTGCATGTAAGCAAATTACTATGTTTATAATTTTCTAATATGATTCTTGGGTCTGCCCTCTCTGATGCCTTTTGGCTTTGATTTGAGGGCATGATTCCGCAGCAAATGCGACGGTATAGGGGGATCACTGTTTCAGTGGTATTCTGTGAGCAGCCACTTTGTGCATTTATTGCCAAAGGTTAGGTCTGTCTCCAATCCATCTGTTTCAGTGGTATTCTGGGAGCAGCCACTTTGTGCATTTATTGCCAAAGGTTAGGTCTGTCTCCTATCCTTCCCCCGCCCATACCCCCAATTATTGGGGACTAAATGGGTTATGTTATTGTTGTTGTTGTTGTTGTATAATTTTCTAATATGCCGAGGTTGTAGTTATTTTCTTGTTGGTACTTTTCCAATGTTCACAAAGTTCTCGTTTATCTTTCTGTTTCACCCTTGCCAAAATAATAAAAATGTTCAAATGGCAAAAAGCAGAAGGCAATTTTATTCAACTTATGCTGCTAACGTTGGAATGCCAAGTGTATGTATGGATTAATAAAAAGATGGAAGTGAGGACGAAATTTTATGAAAATGCTGCTTTTTAGCAATGTGGGATGGTCTCCTCACCTCCCATTTTGATTTTGTTCACTGTTTCTTTCCTATTTTCTACATTTACTTAATCATTTGTTAATGCGTCTCATGATATCTCTCCCTCCAGCTCGAGAAGCTTAGTGACAGGCAATCTCAACCTGAGTCACAGCTTAAGTTCATTACAGAGGCTTGGCTACAGGTAATTCTCAAGTTCATTGATTTACATTGGAATATTCATATCTATTTTAGATTTAGTGTGGTGATGATGGTAATTTTGAGGCATTTCTGATTTCAAGCTCAAAAGATAAGGATAGTTAATCTTCACATACGTATATTGCTAATTTAAGAATTGTAAGAGGACATAATTAACATAATGTAGATTCGATCATACACTGAAGTTCTCTTCTTCTCTTGGGATTTTTGATGATCTGTGGAATTTACGGACTTTTTATGTGTATGCATATCTACCCCTATAAACTACAAGATTTTTTTTAGTCGGTCATGTTAGAATAGTGTGTGTTGTCCCACATTGCTTATCTAAGTTGTGTAACGTGTTACTCAATGATATAAATAATAGTCACGCGTGTTAGGGTTAATTAACACCCTACATGCTTCTTTCTTCCTCTCTAAACAACATGGTATCAGAGCGCAATCTGATTCCACCACAAACCCTTCATCACCTTTAATCAGAGCACAAGATTAAGTGATAAACTATTCGGAAAGATGTTCAAAGTGAAATTTAAACCATTATTATTATTATTATTATTATTATTATTATTATTATTATTATTATTATTATTTTTATTGTTTTCACTCAATACTTAATAGGCAATATATATATATATATATATATATATACACACACGAAAACTTCTAGTCCACACCTGCCGAAAATAAGAAAAAATTGATTTTTTTTTGTGTTGCAAATTATTTTTGGAAAATCCGAGCCGTCCAATGTGTTTAGAAGCTGTTTTCAAGGGTCTACGCGGGAAATCTTAAAAAAAAAATACCGGGAAGGGCTTGATCCAAGCAGTTTTCGCAAAAAATGTATATAGACCCTTGAAAACACCTTTTGAACACATTGGACGGCTCGGATCGTCAAAAAAATATTTGGATCATGGAGGTCCGGAAACGGGATCCCGTTTTAGAAGCCTACCCTATATATATAGATTTTGTAGAAGTGTGGTAGACTTGCTTGAAATGCCTAGCTGATTTCTTGTTGGTAGACAAGGCTTGGAATGAACTTTTAGTCTTCCGTTTGTTAAAAAATGGTTGCAGAAATTGGATTGTATTCGTGAAGCTTCCTTCAAGTATTATGGATACGAAGATGGCTGATTGCAGTTTCCAATCTTTGTTTTCCTGCTAAATATCATTTTGAGCCCCCTCAAATATCTTAATATTTGTGGCAGTTGGCTAAAATAAAAAAATAAAAAATTGCAATGTGGTGGTTGTACAATTATCACCAATATACGCCATGCCTTTTTGTGCTTAGCAGTAGGGATTCATGATCAGTGTTCGTATCAACTTGTTATTAAAAGTTTGAATAGGCCTTTATTAGTGAGAATGTATTTCATGATCATGTTGAACTTATGGATTATCATAGTTTTTCTGAAAAGCAACACTAAGCTGTCTGATGTTATTACATCTCTACAGATAGTGGAATGTCGGCGAGTCTTAAAATGGACCTATGCGTATGGGTACTACCTATCTGAGGATGAGCATGCTAAGAGGCAATTTTTTGAGTATCTGCAAGGTCTGTGGTTTCTTCAGAACTTCTATCAAATCAAACTTCGGAAATTTATATCTGAGTACCGTTCGCAGGTGAGGCGGAGGCTGGTTTAGAAAGGCTCCATCAATGTGCTGAGAAGGACCTACAGAATTACCTCACTGCTGAACCCCCTCCGAATGATTTTAATGATTTCCGCACAAAGCTGGCTGGACTGACGAGGTAATTTTTCTTGAATTTGTTGTTCTAGTAATTGAACTTTTTAATTGATCGAAAATATGTGCACTTTACTTGCAGCGTAATGCTTCTTCTAAAAAGATTGTTCAGATAAGTAGCCAATGGGGGATTCAAGCTAGTATTTGACAATTATATCTTGTGTTCTTTTCTAGTCTCACTTGTCTCTGGCTTAGTTATCTTACTACTAAATGTTGCCTATCTTAGCCATAGTTATTATATATCATAGGGCTAGGGCCTTGCATTTACTCTCCATTTGTTGTATTTGACTCTGCTTCTAATTGTCTCTTTCTCTGTCCTGTGAAAGCCAGATACCTGGAATGTACTCGGTTTTTCTTAAGTGAGGATGCATGAATTTGAAGCACATTAAAGTTGAAATTAATACAATAATCGGGTATCCACAGTTCACACGTGTCGGACAAAGACGGGCACCTCCTTACTAGTTTTTTTGCTTCTTGGCTTGCTATTCACACGCACCTTCTTAGACATGTTTTTGCTTCTGGCCTCACTATACAAAAATTTTAGCATTGTTCTAAATTATCAGCCATCACATATCATATCAACCTTTATGTAATGGGATTTTGGACCTCCAGTACCGGTCTTCACCATTACACTTCCTAAGTCTGCAATTTAGAACCCTGATTTGTAGCTCATGAAAGTAGTGGTAAAGTAATAACGTGGTCCTTTGGCAGAAGTGCATTTCCCTAGTACTTGCATTTGTCACTGTTATGCATATACCGTGTGCATCCCTTCTAGTATTTTACCCCTGAAAAGAGTTGGGATGCAAGCTTCATGTACATATTTTGGCTAGTTAGTTTAATTTCATGGCTGGATGTGTCTGGTTCGTTGACTGTTCTAGGTAGGTTGAAATGCCCATCTTAGACAGTTGACAATTAAGGAAGGGTAAGGGATATGTGTGTCTGCTTAACATTCATTCAACAAAGAGTCAAGAATGACAGTTTTTAGGAGATTTTATTTTGCTAAAAAGTTATTGAATGGCCCTGGGGCACCACACATTTGATGTGGGGCCCAAGACAAGTGTGTAGGTCCCACCCTGATGTGTGGTGCAAAAGGGGCACGTGGCTGTGCCCCCGGGCACTGAATAATCTCTCTATTTTGCCAAGTTTCTAAAGTTAGACCTATCTGTTTCGGCTATGGTATAATTCAATTGGACACGGTGGTGTGACCTAAAGTCACACTGAGCATGCGTGATGCGCAAGAGGGGTGCGAGTGCGAGAGCATGAGATTGTCAATATTCAGAAGAATTGTAATGCAGAGCGTCTCAGACTCTCAGAGTGCCTTACTTATATATTAAATGGTATATATTTCATGCATGATACAAAGAAGGCGGTATATTATATTATTATTTTCCACTCGATTAGCGAACTGAGTGAAATAATTTCGCGAATTTATTCCGTTTTCGCACTTGGTTTGTGAATCCGTGCATCAGATTGTGGTGCGTGACCCCATGTAGGTGAATTGTGTGACAAAGGGTTTGCCTGATCTAGCTTGACCTGGCTTTTCTTGGTTCCTGCAAAAATCACACTGCATGTCTCTTGCCCTTCTCTGAATATCAACATTTTTCTTGGTTTTAACTATATTCCCTGTTGTTGCACCAGTGTCACTAGAAATTACTTCGAGAACTTGGTTAGAGCATTAGAGAATGGTCTATCGGATGTCGATACCCAAGGGGGTTGCAGCAAGACAGCAAGCTCAAAAGGTGGAGCGGGTGGAAAGGGGAAAAGTGGAAGAGGAAAGGCAGCTTCCAAGACCGGTGGGCCCAGTAGGAATTCAGACGATTCTTGGTGTTGTGATCAATGCACTTATCATAATTCCAAAACTTCAACCACATGCGACATGTGCCACCATGGCCGGTGAAATCCTCAAATCGCTCTTGAGCCCGGTGGTGGTTCTCACACGACAGAAAGCCTTTTTGAACCAAAGGCTAGACCAAAAGGGCATGGATGAAGAACCAATCGAAACAGAAGCAAACGATGCCTTGTGTTCAAAACAGCCATGGGTTGGATCCTTATTGTTTGTGGGAGAGTTAAGATACGATTCACGGTGTATATAGTTCTGGTTTCTGCCCATAGTCAAATAATCAATTTACTGGTTGAGGTTCACGAACTTCTTGTCATTGTGACTTATTCTATATATGTAATTGCAGATGATGATGGCCAGGGGACAAATTGCAAATCTCTACTCATTTGTCTTGCCTCTTGGTTGGTTACTAACTTTAAAAGCTTCGAAATGTAGCTTCTTTGTATGTATAATGGAAAAGTTATTCTTGTATGGAGTTGGTGTCCCCTTGAAGAAATTGATCAATTAAGAGATTGATGTCACGTGTATGCCCTTTTTGATGTTTTAGATTTTTCGAACAGTTTACGTGCATTTCAACTATCTCAACTAACTCCTAGGGAACCTATTCCCTTCGCAGCTCATTTAAAGCTAGAGTAAAATTTCGTATGTACTGCCCCAAGAGTCGATAGCAACTGAGAGGTTTTGAATTTAAGAGAAAGCTAACACTTAAATCTAAAGCCTATGACCACTTGTGTGTCTGTCTGCATCTCTACTAATTTCTAGAGATCCAATCCCACCCTCCACTAGCAGGGGTTGATTTAAAGCCGGATAAAAGTGGAGCAAAGCTCGGTATGTACTAGCTCCATAAGAGTCAATAGCACTTGAAATGTTTCGAATCTGAAACTTTACGTGGGAACACTCTCTCTAATCTCAGGCCTTAGCCACCTAGGTATGTGTGAATTCGTTGAAGGTTGGGCTGAGTTTCCCCCCCCCCCCCCCCCCCACCCCTGCTTTTTGTGAAAATGGGCCGAAGTTTGCAACAAAAATGAAGATATTGACCAGAGATAAATTTATAGGAACATCATAAATTCTCCTTGTATTTTCCATTCAAATTAAAAGGGTAAGTTTCAAAACTGAAAGAGCGGTAAAAAAACTTCAGCATTCATTAAAGGGCATAATTTTCCCTCACTCTCCGACACACTGTCTGCAGTTTGGACCTTCCGATAGTAGTTCTTGTGAACCAGATGTCATGTGGAGGTGGAGGGCACCATTTGTTCGACTCGTGCTTTGGTGGGGTTGTGTTGAGTCTGTTGACTGGTTGTCCATCCGGACAATGGATACCGCGCTAGACAGAACACCCTATGCTTAACATCCCACAACGGTGCGAATGCTATAGTGGTGCCCAAAGAGGGTTGCTACATTTGTTGTCCCTTTCTGCCATTTTATCGAGGAAAAAAAGGAGCATCGATAACGCCATGAGAGTTTTCACACAAAGTGATACATCAATAAAAAAGAAACAAACAAAAACAAAACCAATACAATGCCTCTTTCTGCCTTTTTATCACAAAGTGATACATCAATAAAAAAGAAACAAACAAAAACAAAACCAATACAATGCCTCTTTCTGCCTTTTTATCGAGGAAAAAAAATGAACAGGTTGCTACACTTGTTGCCCCTTTCTGCCTTTTTATACAATGCCTCCAAACAAACATTCAGACCCAAAATCAAACCAACTGCATAAGGATTTACAAAACTAGAAGCAATTAAGTACTTCAATGAATTACATGACACATTTCGATTTCAACACTGCTGAAAACAATGTTTCTGATGACTTGACTTAATGAATGTCCAACCCTTCTCTCTTTTTTGTTTTCCTTCTCCATTTCCAAAATCAAAACAAACAAATTTTTTTATGTTTTTCACAACAAAAAGTCGAGATATATCTATATCTGTGAGGAATCTCTTATTCTGAATCGTCGCATTCAACAACCTTGAATTCAGTTTTCACATGGAAGGAATTGTCTTTGAACAATCTTTGGCTAAGTTTATTTAGCATTGCTCTCGAGTATTGCCGGGAAGCCATCCTCCACTCCACGCCCTTTGTCATCATCGCCTCGAATTCCGGGTAACTGATCCGACCATCCTGTTAATACACACGAAACAAAAAGACATTACGCCTAAGTGAAACCAGTACATGAACCCGGACTGTAAAACGAACCAAGCTACTCAAGCTCGACTATGAGATCAGCTTGTGCAGCAAACAAGCCGAGCTTTAACACCATTGAACAGCTAATTGAGTTTCCCTAAGCTTGAAAGCTTATATTCGCTCTCGAGTTCTATAACAACAAAACAACTCGACCTCAGCTCGACTTAAACTCATTCAAAATAGGGTCAAATGACAATGTTGAATTTGTTTTGAACCTTACTAAGGCTTTAACCAAGTTCGAACAATCTACACAGATAATGAGGCATTACCTTATCCAAGTCAACATCGCATATAATGTCTTGGATCACTTTGTCATTGTTTGGACCAAGGTTGTCTTCTGACAAACGTTCTCTAAGGTCTTCATACTCAATGTACCCACTCTCATCCTTGTCAAAATGGCGAAAAGCTTGCCGGAGTAGCTCATCGCTACTCTCAATCTTTTTTAGGTGAACGGACATGGTCACAAACTCCTCACAGTTGAGCATGCCATTCCCATCAAAATCCGCCTGTTTGAAGAAGCAAAAGAAAGGTTTTCGTAGACATTATAGAGAAAAAAACATAACGAATGGTGATTTTGTGTACGAAATATCAACGTTTTATAAGCCACACGTATACGAATTGTGTATGCAAGGTATTGATTTACTTCTAGCCTAGATCCTCCTAGCTAGTTGACCCCATAGGCAATAAGTGCACCGAGGTAACATAGGTCTCTAAAGACCTAAGCACGAGGCGGGGCTCGTGTATCGACAATTCCAACAATCATAAAAGAGTCCCTAAGATGTCAAATATTCTTTAGATAGGCATGAGTTTAACATCACCATGGAACAATCTTCTTCACAATAACAGTGCTTTGAAGCAATACAAAAGTTAGTTTTGGTTTCATAACCTGCTTTTGTATATTTCTGTTTATGTATCCTGCAACAGTTGCTTTGAAATCAAGGCAAGAAAACATATGTAAGAAGCTAAGAATTTTCTAAAGGTGATCTGCAAGGCACGAAAATGACACAAGGAAAGTAAATTTGGAATCATTTGTGAGTAAAACAGTGTAGAGAGTAATTTAAGGCCCGAATTCAACAGATGATGATAAACTCACAGCATCCATTAGCATCTGCACTTCAGGATCAGCAACCGGCTGGCCAATCTTATGTAGACCATCTTTGAGCTCATCAAAGGTCAAGTTTCCATTCTGGTCAGTGTCCATCATGTGAAACATCTGTTTGATTCCTGCTACTTGTTCATGTGGCAAGTTATCGGCTACTACCTATACCAAGAAATATTTGGTTCAACTCTTGGCATTTTTTTTTTTTTTTTTGAAATGTGAAATAAAATGCTTCATCAACGAGAATTGTTTGATTCTGGAAAGCATTTTCGAAAATCTTACTCTGAGGACTTTCTTCTTGAACTTGTTCATCAACGAGAATTGTTTGATTCTTGCTCCGACATTTTCTCCCAAAGGAATGTTAGGGACCTGATCCTCGTTATGTATCCAGCGATGTTCTACATTTATCATGCAGGAGACAATTAGCTCAAATATATGATCACTTCCGGTGCTATTTGCCACTCTAAAACATGTCCTGGCTTGAGCCTGCAACCTATTTTTCATAGTATCTTTAAGGAGACAACTGAAAAGATGGTTGAAAGAAAAAAAATCTATGTACAACTGAAAAGATGGTTGAAGGAAGAAAGTCTATGTTAGTTTAGGGCATTTTAAGGCATTAAAAAATTTCCTTAGTTCTATATATGCAGTTTTCTCAATATCTTCTTCTGATTTTCACTCATGGAGTTCTAATTTTTGCTAGACGGCATACTGAGGTTGCTTCTTTATGGCATTACATATAAAACCAGATGATTTGGTAAGATAATCGTACCCGTATGTTAAATGGAAGACATACATACCGAGGACTTCTTCAACAGTCATCCGGCTGTGAGGGTTAGGATCGAGCATGCCCCTCACGAGTTCCTTAGCATCCTCTGAAACTCTTGTCCATGGATCCCTCTCAAAGTCTATTTCACACCTCACTATTGCCTGTGCTATTCCTTCTTCGCTTTCTGAATACGAAAAAAAAAAACCCCGACAATGATACAAAGCAGATGATGATGTATATGGATAGGGAAATGATTTGCATTCAATGGAACGTACTTTTAGTGGATTTCAAAAACATCTTACCAAAAGTACAAAGTGAAGAAAACTTTTTCAAGTACCTGCCCAGAAAGGAGGAACTCCACATAGTAAGATGTAAAGAATAACACCAGCACTCCATACATCTATTTCTGGACCGTAGTTGCGTCTAAGGACTTCAGGAGCCATGTAATAGGGGCTTCCAACGATTTCAGCGAAATGCTGACCTAAAATATCACACCAAGTTTTAAAGTACAATCGCGTAGATTATTGACATGTCAAGAGGGTATCAGAAGCCGTTTTGATCACATGAACTGGAAAAGCATATATGTTATACCAGGTTTAAAGAATATGGAGAGGCCAAAGTCAATTGCCTTCAATGGAGAATTCTCACTAGCATCGGCATACAAAAAGTTTTCGGGTTTTAGGTCTCTGTGTATTACTCCATGTTCGTGGCAAACCTGCAACGTGAATCTACTTGTTAACCAAATTAAATTGCTAAAGAAAGGTCATAATCAGTATCTGGGATGAGTAAAGAAACAACATTAATCCATGAAATTATGGAATATTTATAAGAAGCAATATCTAAACCACATAGGATACACCAGTGTAGACTGTAGAGTACAAAGCGATAATTCCGAATGCCTCTTAAATTACTTCAAAAATCACCCCACATACAATAGCTAAATGATGACGACAAATATCAGTCAGACAAACTTTGCGTTTGAGGATGGAATCTCCTGAGAAGGGTTAAAATAGCAAATACTATGGGCGATGGCAATTATCCTTCAGCAGCATTGCTCAACAATAAACATTTGGAACACCTTCTAATCTTTGCCTAGATCTTTGGCATCAACTTCAGTACACTTAACTGCCAGTCTGCCACACATTATGCATAACTTTTTTTTTGTTTTTCCAACATTACAAATGATACATACCAAGTTGCAGATTATCCTATACAATTTTTGTACTATCTGGCATTACAGAAAAAACTTGATGAACTTTACCCCATTTAGGTAGTGCTTTTTGTTGCATAAGATTAACTGGGAAAATGTCATCTGTTGGTCTGCCTTTCTCTATAATCAGCCAAAGTTTCCCCTGGATTTTGGACCATACAATGGTGTCTATTTAACAAACGTTGTTCCGAAAATCTATCGAAATAGCGAAGCTGGAAGAATGAAATAACTATGCCAGCACAAGAAAAGGCTACCCAGTGCACGAGGCATCTATCGAGAAAAGGTTAGATGTACTCAGCTTTACCTGCAAGCTGAGAGGCTGCTTCCGCGACTCAAACCCAAGATTCAAAATATGTTTGTATGTCCAAATCCTGAAGGAGAAAAGGGGAAAGGAAAGAAGGAAAATTACCTTGACAACCTCAATAATGGTCTTGGTAATAGCAGCAGCAGCTCTCTCAGTATAATGCCCCCTTGCAACAATCCTATCAAAGAGCTCACCACCTTGACAAAGCTCCATAACAAGATAAACGGCCTCTTTATCCTCAAAAACATCCATGTACCTAACAATATTAGGATGCACGGGCAAATGCCTCATGATCTCCACCTCCCTCCTCACATCATCCACATCTATCTCCGTCTTCAACTTCCCTTTTGATATCGTCTTGCACGCCACCATCTCTCCCGTGAGTTTATCACAACATTCATAGGTGATACCGAATTCCCCCCTCCCGAGTTCCTTCCCAAAGGTGTATCGCTTGAAGATGTCATCCCTGGACGGATCTTTGAGCACTGTGATTAGGCACGAGTTTCGTGGGGTCTTTGTTCGCGATTTGGTTGCCTCTGAATAATGATTTGCCGGTGAGCTGCCGGATGAATAACGGGTATGTTTTCTTTTCTTCCACAGAGATCCTTGCACTGACATGCAGGCCCCCATGGGATTAAAAAAGTGATTTTTTTTCCCCCTAGCTATAACATTGATATCCTTGAGCGACAGAGGACAAAGGAAGCCCTAATGGGTATTCAGACAGAGAGAGAGAGAGGGAGGGAGGGAGGGAGGGAGGGAGGGGAGAGAGAGACAGAGAAGGGAATCCTAATTTTAGGGAAGAGTCTCTGGTAGGAAAAGCATTGGAGAGAAGTTTGAAAAGTTGTTAATATGGTTTTGTTTACATGTCCTGCCTTCTTTTTAGGAAAGAGTTTTTTTTTTTTTTTTTTCCTTCTGAAACATGAGAATTTTTTCAGTGCCGAGTGAGCACGGCCACATGGCGCAGAGCACACATTTCGGAACAGATTTCTCCCACACTCTCTCCTCTCTCCCTCCTCTTTCTCTCTTTAAAATTTGAGCCGTCCAAAATATTTCTGGACTGGTGAAATGTGCGCTCAAACACCACGTAAGCGGTGCCCGCTCTACACTGAAAAATTTCTCCTCAAACATCTACTTGTTCTTTTTATGGGGTAGCTTGGGAAATGACCCATATGCCCCATAATCCTTGTGATAATTCTACTGTTGTACATATGTTTTGCAAATTAAACATCTACTTGTTCTTGTGATAATGTCAAAACTGTTTTTGGTAATATTAAAAATTCGGTGCATAAAAGGATTATACCATGTGCTCAGCACAAGTCTTTTATACACTGGAGTTTTGGCATTAACATAAACAGTTTTGACATTATCATCATCTCTTCTTGTTATATACTTTATAACATCTCCGGCAAATACTTTAAAATTTAATATTAAAGTATATTTTGCTACTTTAATTTGTATTTTAAAGGGTAAGGTTTCGTTTTGTACATTTCTTGCAAATAGGAGTACTTCAATTTTGTCGTTATATTATTTTTATGTGTCTTGATTATTTACTCCATCAGTCTTCAAATACAAAATTATTTTTTATTGGCTTATATGGCATTTTAGCGTGCGCTACATAAATGTAAAATTTGACGAGAAGGAGAGAGAATTTGAAGGATGTCAAAATTTACTTAGAGCACTTAAAATCTTGAAAAATCTTCAAATTTCATATAATTTTGGCATTAGAAAGTTCCTCTAAGAAACACTCTTTAGTGGATGAGAGTAACATTGCTAGAGGGCACATAAATGGTTATAGTGTGGTGCCGCATTACAACGCTATAGTATAGTATCTGAGTCGTTGCCTAATCAACAGTCCTAATTTTATCTTGACACTTTGCGAATTCAAACCGTTAATTTTTATAGTATGCCTTTTTATATTTTAAGCCACAAAAATTTGTAAATCATCACAAAATCTCATAATTGAACATAAAAAAAATTGTATATTAGACCATAAAAATTCATTAACACCACCACAAAAATTCATAAATTTGATCCTTTTTTTTTTAATCCTTGTGCTTTTTTTCTTTTTTACTATTCATAAACAACATTGCAAAAACTCATAAATAGCACCACAAAAATCCGTACAAGTAAGCACAAAAAATTCATAAAGTAAACCACCATAAAATTCGTATCTTGGACCATGAAAATTAATCAAATAGGTCCACAAAATTCGCAAGTGATATACCGTACACCAAAAAATAAAATGAGCCACAAAAATACATAGCATGAAGTATGAACCACAAAAGTTCATAAAATGAGTCTCAAAAAAATTGTAAAATGGGTGCGTACCAAATATTTTTCTATAAAAAGAAAATTTTCCACGATCATTAATTTAGGGGTAGTTTCCTATTTGTTTCCCATTTACTAAAATCAAAGATTTCAACTGTTGATTTTAGCAAATGTTAATTTTATCAAACGGAAACTCATTACTAAAAGTCAACGCATGTGAGGAGGTGAAATATCTCGAAATTTGCATTTAACCCTTTTAGCATAAAATAGGAAACCACCCCCTGAAAGTTATTTCCAAATCGAACTATATCGCCAGTGAGTTCTTAGCTCAACGGCATGGCCTAATGTCTCCCTTAGTGGTGGTCAAGATTCAATTCCTCTTGGGTGTGTGTGGTGTCGTTAGATTAAGGCCTGGTTTGGGTAAATTGAAAAAATTAGTTTTTTGGTTTTTTTAGTTTTGTCTTTATTCAAATCTTTTTTGCAATTGTTAATTTTCAATCGATTTTTTGTCGTTTTTTGGCTTGTCTCAATGAGAGGAATCTAAAAAGTATAAAATTATTAGCTAAACTTAAAGTTTTGTGAATAAAGACGAAAAATGATCCAAAAAACCGATTTTTTGGATGTCACATTTGTCTTTATTCACAAAACTTTAAGTTTGGCTAATAGTTTTATACTTTTTAGATTCCTCTCGTCGAGACAAGTCAAGAAACCACAAAAAATCAACCGAAAACTAACAAATGCAAAAAAAAAAATTGAATAAGGACAAAACCAAAAAAACCTGTTTTTTTCAATTTACCCAAACCAGTTCTAAGTTAGGTTGGAATAAGTTTCTTACTTATACACAAAAAAAAAAAAAAAACTATATCCATAAAATAAAAAATGGAAATGATTTGAGCACTCCAAATTTGACAAAACACACTATGATATTCAAAAATGATTGTGACACAAATTTTGTGTCACAACCAACCACAACCCCACTCACATGGGGTGTGGGTCCCACATGGGCCGCACGTGCGGGTCCCACACCCCATGTGAGTGGGGTTGTGGTTGATTGTGGCACAAAGTTTGTGTCCGTATCACTATTCATATGATATTTGTCTTTTTGACTCCAGTAGTCTATATTATGTGCACGTTGCACAATAAAAACAAAAGACAACCCCACAAGGGAGCAATTTTTCAGCGAAAATGATAAGTGTATAACAACCAGCTCCAACAAGTCTCCAATACACTCACATGGTGTGTGGAGTCCACACACAATGGAGTGTGAAGTGTGTGTGGGCTCCACACAATATGTGAGTGTGTTGGAGACTTGTTGGAGACTTTTGTTGTACATGTATCATTATTGATTTTTCAGTGCTGGGAGGGTACCACGTGGTACTCCCTCGGAGCATCTAAGCCGTCTATTTTGGTTTTGGGCGGTCCGGATTTAGAGAGAGAAAGAGGGGAGAGAGAGAGAGAGAGAGAGAGAGAGAGAGAGAGAGAGAGAGAGAGAGAGAGAGCTTTAATCTAGGCCATCCAATACACTTTTGGACAGCTAGATGTAATGTTCAGGTACCACGTAGGTTCGGCCACGTGGTACCTGTTAGGTACCCAAAAATTTTCCCCACTATAGGGGTTGCGCCGATGGGGTACAGATGGGCCACGGGCCCCACTTATGGGTCCCGTACAAATGATCTGAACCGTTAAAAATTTAAAACTATTTTTTTGAATGGCCCCGCTAAAAATCAGCTAAAAAATATATCTGCAACTAGTTGATCTGAACTACTCATTTCTCATTCTAATTACTGGCCCCTACGTGGGCCCCGCGGCTTGTTTGTACCCATAGGGTACAATTCTCATCTGTTTCCTTAGGATTTCTGGGAACGAATGGGTGTTCCACTAACCCAGTTTTTGAATAAACTGGTTTTTCATGGGTTTTTATGTGATATGTTGTGAGATAATAACCTGTCTCGGTATTTGGAAAAAAACATTTTTTTTGTTAGTGGAACACCCTTGCAGTGCTACATACCCAGAAAGTACCCAGAAAATTGCAATTTTCTGAGTATTTTCTAGACAATTTTTCTGGGAACCTTAGCATGAGCCCAGATCCTCTGGCCAAAAAACCTTTGTGCCTCTGTGCCGAGGGGTTTTTCGGTCGTTAGATCAACTTGAAATGTTAAAATATAAAATTAAAAAAAATCACAATCCAATTACTCAAAACCCCTCGGCACAAAAGGCACCGGGATTTTGGACACAGAGAATCTGGAACGCCTTAACATTTTTCAGTTTTTTGTTTTTGGATTCAGGTTAGTGGTAGGCCCCACTGACACGTGTCATGTCTCTTAGCATGACACGTGTGTTGTGTGGTTTGCTGCGTGCCTGTAGCATTATTGCTTTTTTTTTTAGTTTGGAACGCAAAAATCACTTGTCAATAAAAAAAATAAAAAATAAAAAACCTTATTTCCAGTCCACTTGCACGTGACGTGACAAAACCTCAAAGAATCTCTCACTTTCCTCTTTCTACTGGAAAAAGAAACCCAAAACTCATCTCTTTCTACAACTTCTTCGCCTCAAGATCTCATCTCCTCTCTCTCTCTCTCTCTCTCACTCATGGATTCGGACGAAGAAGAAGTAGAGGTGCAGAGAGTACCACTGAGCCTTCGACCGGAATGGTCGGACGTGACTCCGGTCTCGCAAAACGACGGTCCCAACCCGGTCGTGCCGATCGCGTACAAGGAAGAGTTTTCGGAGACGATGGATTACTTCCGAGCCGTTTTCTTGGCCGACGAGCGATCCATTCGATCTCTTCACCTTACGTCCGAAGTTATTTTCTTGAACCCTGGCAATTACACTGTAATTCCCTCCCTCTCTCTCTCTGTGTACGTATGTTTTTATTTATGTGTATACATAGTTGATTGACGCCCGGGATACGCGATGAGTGTGTGAATCGTGTTATGCAGTTTTAGTGGGTCTTTTTATTACTATTCTTTTTTCGTTTGAAAAATTTGTGTGGGTAAGTAAAATTTAATCCCTTTTGCTTGCCACATAGAATATAATTATCGACTTGGGATTGTCCGTTTTGGGTTTTCCAGAACTTTGCCCCCCAATACTGGTGTGTTTCAAGTAATACAAAATCAAACCGATCGGGCTTTTGAGAACTTTGGCATCGGGTTTTTGAGAACTTTGGCCCCCAAAATTGGTTTCTGAAACACAAAACCAAACACAGTTTACATGATTTGTCTAGAGGCCAGGGCACACGCATCGCGCAAGTCCAACTTGATAGTTTTTTCAGATCCTATCTTCCTATGTGGCTCTTTTTATCAAAGTTCGACTTGCACATGCATTGCGTGTGCCCCAGCCTCTAGTGCTGAGAATGAAGAAGGAAAAATCTTGAATTGAAGGGGGGATTACTCTCTGATGAATTCTGGGATGTGAAAGTAGAAAAAGAGGGAAAATTTTCCAATGCAATGGTTAGTAATGCCACGATGTGGGTTTCATGTATGTGTGAGTCCCACCCCATGTGGGAGAGCGTTGCATTGAAAATTTTCACGAAGAGAGGGGGGAAGAAATTTGGGGTGACAAGTTCTTTTTCGTTCTTGGCAGTTTCTTTTGGCTGTTAAAAAGGGTAGTTTGAGAAACTAAAATGTGAGCGAGCCTCAAAACCCACGGGCTCTCAGAAAGGATGTCGGAAAACGGTGTTCACTTCCAAAATGTTTGTTCATTGTTTTGCTCACGCAGAACGAAATACTCGAGAAAAAAGTACTTTTGTAAAAAAAAGTATGTACATTTTTTCACAAATTCCATCACGCAGAACGAGAACTCCAGAAAAAAGTACCTTTGTGAAAAAAGATTGAACTTTTTTTCACAAATTAATGGATATCGATGAGTTTTTTAAGTTGTAACAAAATTTTGGAAATTTTTAACAGAAGTGCATTTATTTTTTCTATCTTTTTGAATTCTTGTTTTGCATGATGGACAAACATTTTGGGACAGAGGAAGTAATAGCAGTAGAATTTCTCGAGAAACCACAAATGTGAGACTGGTTAGAGCATCTCCAGGTTCCAACCCTTACCCTGTATGCATACCTGTATACATGCATGATACATATATATCTATGTACATTTCTCTGTTCTATCTATCCATGCCATGTATATGTATTGAGTCTCCACAAGCCTCCAATCCTTCAATTTAACTTCTTAGATTTTTTATTTTACTTTCTCAAAAGTGCGAGAGGAATAACCTCGGAAGGGGTAGCGAGAGGCAACACGGGGAGTAGTGATTATGAGAGAGATTATTGGGAAGGGGGGGAGTGGAAAGTAGGGCATTATTATTGGATAAAAGAGTTAGATATATTTTGTAATTTTTAATTACATTTAGTTCAATTTCAAATATTTAATTCGTAGCAGTGTGTGTGTGTGTGTGTGTGTGTATCTTGCTGTGCATAGGACAGGACTAATGGCATTGTGCATGTATATGTGTGTTGAGGGAGAAACCACAGATGTGAAAATGGTTTGTGAGAGCATCTCGCGTGCCTTAAAAGTCTACTCCTTGACTCAAATTGATACCATATTAAGTTTCACTTAAACTTACTCAAATCAAGGAGACTCGAACCTTTACTTAACTTTTGGAAACATTGGTTTGTGTCTATCATATTTGCAATTATGTAATTTTTGTCGAGTTATGAGTAGAAGGGTTGGAGTCAGGAGATTGCCTTAGTAAGAGTTTTAGCAATTGTAAGTTGAAACCTTGCTAACATGGGTGGACCCAAAATTTGAACGGACAAACTAGGAAAGAGATATTTTTGAGGACGATAATGTTCTAATTTTTGTAGAATGTGTTTGATAAATTGGATAACTATATCCTGAAACATAGTTGATTGGTGTATCAAACATCAATGACACTTTGTAAAATAATCCCATAGAAACCACCATGTATTGAATCCTGGCCCCGCAAATGGAGTGGAATGAGTAAAAACTTAATACCTACACTCCCGCTTGCCTATGCGTATACTTAGTGGTTAAGTGGCTTGAAGTCAGGCTAAATTTTTGTATTGGTTTGCAGGTATGGCAGTTTCGGCGTGTAATACTTGAGGCTCTGAATGCTGACTTACAAGATGAACTGGATTTTGTTGAGCAGGTTGCCAGTGATAACTCGAAGAACTATCAGATATGGTGAGCTGCGGTGTTGCATTTCCATTGCTTGATTTCCCTTTGTCACAATGTTTTTATGGGGATCATTGCTTAATTGGAGACAGCTGGAATTATTCAATAATCGGTTAAGCCTTGTTTTTCTTTAGTTACTCTGAAGAGAGAAAGAGTTGATGAAACCTCCCAAACCATGTTGTTAGCATCATATCATATACTTTTTGGATACTCTAGTAAATCACATACCAATTTTTATAAATTAAGATTGTGACACTTCTTGCATTGAATCAGAGTAATTGTAAAGATTAAATAAAATGATAGATGTGTAGCACTTTACTTACTTTCTAGAGAGGAAGACTTAGAAGTATCATCTTTTTTTATAGTCTTAAACGTATTCTTATTGTGTCCTACTTGTGTTCTATAAAATTAGATTACAACAATTAAACAAGTAACGAAGTAGCAAGAAAATACAATTGGTTTTGTCACCATCCTCCTGTGCATAATCTAATGCTAAAATATTTTAAATATGCTTTTTAATCTAGGGGCCGGTTTCGGGGACACATAAAAAAACACAAAAAAAGACGCTCCATCTTGGCCTTTGAATTCAACGGCTGAGATTAGAATATTCACTATTGTACACTCTCCCCCTCCATCACACTCTCATCTGATCTCTCTCTCCCTCCTCACAACGACAACAGGACCTCCCTGCTCCGGCACCTCCATCTCCGGCCGAGCGCAACTCTGGTCACTTCCATCTCTGAAACCACTGGATAAGAAACGTTTGAACTTTGACATGTCTTCGAGTTAACTGTAGACAGTGAGTTCCATGAGATTTCTATTGATATCCCCAAAATTAAAATCCAGAATGGTGTTGAATTTTCTTGCGAGCAAATGGTTGGAGAAACTTTGGGTTTGGAATTTATATAACCCAAGTACTTGTTTGTCCTTGATGTATACTCCATTTCCAAAAATCTTCAGTACTCAACTTCATAGATCGATTTCCATGGGTCACGTTGTTGATCCGGAAATTAATGGAAGGGCTGCAAACGAAAATTTCGACATTGGTTCTACACAAATCAGAGCTAAATATGAAGGGGGACCAACCGAATCCGCGAACCAAAGTTTCAAAGTTGGTTCTGCACAAATTGGTTTCAAAATTTCACCAGCGTTTTTTTTATCTTCCAAATTAGATAAAACCTCAGATGCGCGAAAGATTAATGCTCTGTTTTTAATTAGTTTTTGATTTGGAACAAAGGGACGAGAAGATAGATCGAGAGATTGAGGAATTGGGTTTTGCCAAGGTGAGAGAAAATGTGAAATCGATGTTATCCGTAGACGTTGATTTCTATGTCATTATCTTTGATATCCCCGAAATTAAAATCCAGAATGGTTTTGAATTCGATTCCGAGCAAATGGTTGGAGAAAATCCCCTTTGTTTTGGAGATGGCTGGAGTTGGGCTCGGCTGGAAATGGAGGTGCCAAGTGGGGAGGTCCTGCTGCTAGGAAGAGAGAGAGAGAGAGAGAGAGAGGGTGTACAACAGTGAATATTCTAATCTCAGCTGTTGAATTCAAGGGCTGAGATGGAGTGTCTTTTTTTTGTGTTCTTTTATGTGTCTCCGAAACCGGCACCTTTAATCTAACGTACACTAGCCGTACCTGTATCCTACTTTTTTAGATTTTGAATTTCTTTTGTGCCATTTGTTGTGTCATGTCTGTATCCTGTATTGGTAGAGCATGTCCTTTGGTGACAAAACATATTATCCGCTTGATACTACGGAAATATTGGTTAATGATCTTGCTAAATGGTAAATAGTTCTTAAGAGCTTTGTCTATCTTAATTTTGAGTGCGGTATTGGTGCAGGCATCATAGAAGGTGGGTTGCTGAGAAACTGGGACCTGATGCTGTGAGTAAGGAACTTATGTTTACCAAGAAGATTTTCCTCTTAGATGCTAAGAATTATCATGCCTGGTCACATAGGCAGGTAGGTCACGTCCTTCTGATACTTCCAGTATGCTGGAAAACTGTCATTATGGTGTAGAGTTCTTGAAGTTTATGGCTTCTGTATTACTTAAAGACTGGAAATTGAAAGTGTTTTTTCCCCCTGCAGTGGGTCCTTCAGGAACTAGGTGGTTGGGAAAATGAACTGGACTACTGTCAGCAGCTCCTTGAAGATGACATTTTCAATAATTCTGCATGGAATCAGGTATGGCTGATTGGTATTAGCACTTGCCAGATCTGGTAGAGCAGTAACATTTCAAAAGGCTGGATCATTACGCAAATTTAGTTTGTATGTTGGTTTTAAATTTTCAGGACAAATACTAAGTACTAACCAACCAAAAAATGTCAATGCTTCAGGAGTTGAAAACTCTTATATTATATATTTGCTAGGCAACTCTTTCATTATATTCTTCTTGTTTTTGTTTTTGTTTTTTTTTTGTTTTTTTGTTTTTTTGAATTCCTTTGTTGGAACCTATTTGTTTTAGTTCAATCCGGTATTTTCGAGGTGTATAGACATACTACAGTGTTTGCGCTTTAGTTATGAGACCGTATACCGCAATAGATCGGGCCTGTGATTTTCAGGGATACTACTCATAATTATGACTTTGAGGTCCTTGACTTTTTCTAGTCTATTTATGTTTTGTCCCCCGCCGTTGTAAATTATTCTCAAGTTTAGCAAATTTTGAATGGCAAGTTTCTCCTTCATCCCAATCATAGTTGTTAAAAACCTACGATATAGGATACTTATCCTACAATTCGTATCTTCCCTTCCGAAAAACGATACACATCACATCTGGTATCTTTTTTTGTATAGAAATCCTACGATACGATTGCGTATCCTGTGACACATATACGTATCTTGATTCGGTACATATCCTACGATTATTTATTGGGAAATTGTCGGACCATATTTTAAGAATTGGAACCCCAAACGCATTAATCTTAGTCGTATGATCTAATTATGGTAACATTCAAACCATTTGATAGAAGTTTAACCTAAATGTAGGGCTTAAAAGAAGAAAGAACCATACTTTGATTGTATTTTGCCTAAATCATATAGGGGCACTTCTTTTCTTTCCATAACTAAGGCATCAGAGAGCATTAATGTGATAGACCCCTGTTGTGAAACTTGAAATTTTGCATATTAATAATTTTTTTTTTAAATGTAAGCATTGTTTATCACTTTGTTGGTTATTAGATATAACTACTTTTTAATTGTATGTTAATTATGGTTGACATTTTTGAAGCATGCATAAACTAGATATATTATTTTGGCTCAAGAAAGTAAAGTTCAAACAAGCCCAATTAATAAAGCCCCATATGAAAAATAAGGACATATTTCTTTTTTTTTGAAAGATAAATAGGGACATATTTCTAGTTCCTAGAAACTCTAGAATATATTTAGCTTCTTAAAGCTATAGACATTGTGAAATATCTGGATTTTTATGCGAAATTAGTCACATGTGTAATTGTAGAGTATATCTCAAAGTTTCTCTTCTATGACAATATCTTTATTCTTTGGACTAGAGCCTTCTATGGGGTAGTATAAACAGGGATGGGTTCTAGCCATTTTGTACCAAGCCAAAAAAAAAAGAAGGTTTAAGTTCAAGCATAATACACATACTCTCCTTCCTCACTCTTGTCTTACTGATTCCCCCTCTTCCAAAATCTTGTCCAACTAAACATTAGAAACTCTTTATTCTTCTAAAAAAACATATCTCAAGATACGAAATGCGTATCCTGATACGGTTTATAGAACGAAAAAAATGATACACGATATGTATCCCGATCTAAAAACACTGATCCCAATATTTGCACCACAGGTTGCCCCTATGCTTCAATCATATTTTAATGAATGGCTTGTCTTTATGCATTTGTTTTCGTATTATACTATAATACTTTTATGTACCCCAGTGTGCTTTCACTTTTCGTATGTTTGAAACTGTTGTCCAATTATCCTTATAGACCGGGAAATTATATGTCCACAGAGATATTTTGTTGTGACACGATCACCCCTCCTGGGAGGCTTGGAAGCTATGAGAGACTCAGAAGTACGTTATGCAGTGGATGCAATTATATCTAGACCTGAAAATGAAAGCCCATGGAGATACCTTCGAGGCCTTTATAAAGACGATACGCAATCTTGGGTCAATGATCCTCAAGTCTCCTCCGTTTGTTTGAAGGTCTTGAATTCCAAAAGCAACTTTGTATTTGCTCTGAGCATGCTTTTGGATCTTCTATGCCATGGTTTCCAACCAAGCAAAGAGTTCAAAGATGCTGTAGATGCTTTGGTACCAGACCCAGAGTCATCAGATTCAGAGTTAGCCAAAACGGTTTGTTCTCTCTTGGAACAAGTGGATCCGATGAGAGCAAATTATTGGAAATGGCGGAAAAGATCACTTCCCGCTAAAACTGTGTAATTTAGAATTGAATTTTGATTGACTGGTTTAATTTATTTCATTGGCATAGCAGTTTTCAGCATTTTTCGTATAGCTACCAGCCTGCTGTTGTACTAGTCTCCTTATTTCATTTCCATTGTTTTGTAGGTTATATCGTTAAATAAAACTTGCAAAAATGGAAAGGACGCTGATTTATTGTGAACAAGGACTCTTTTATTTTAGAAAAGCCTAATTCATCAGTAAACTTTACGAAGGCTACCAGTACTTTTCCACTATTTTCAAAATAACGTTGTCTTCAGGTTCTGTGGGTTCACGTTCTCTTCAGCGAATAGTGTTTTTTTTCTTTGTGAACAACTTTTGAAATAAGTATTGAATTCAATATGCTTAGATTATGGTTCATGGACTCATTTCTTGCAACTACACTCCTGAGCTTGGAATCGTGCAATCATGCCAAGCTAGCGATTGCGATAGCATTTGTCGGGATTTTTTTCTGTGTTTCTTTGTAGAAGCACGTCTGATCAGTTTCGTAATCAACCCGGAACGTTATTAGTTTGTTCTCCCAGAACTTGATGAGCCCTTTCTCTTCTGAGCTTGTAACGTGCTTAATGATCGTTCAAATAGTTATGTAATAACATTGGCCATGTTGTACATGTTTTAGAGGTTGCAAGTTGCCTCGATTCCAGGATTTGGTTGGTGGTCCAGATTAGCTCCCAAGGATAGACGAGTGAAAATTCAGAGATTTGGGTTCAACTTATGCTAATTTATCTGATATTTGTGGGCGTGACTTTGTAGATTAAGATAAAGTAGGTTACAGAACCTAAATTTGTACTTTCCGATTTGTTTGTCTTTTTCAAAAAATATTGGAGTTTCTTTCATAATTTTGTATTTTTTGGAATCCTCTCGTCGAGACGGATCATTGAACATAAAAAGTTCGACGCAAAACAAACTAACAAATGGAATTTTTTTTAATAAAGACAACGAAAAAGTGCAAAAAAATAAAAATAAAATAAAATTAAGTGGAACAAGACCTAATAGAGCACTCAAAGTTAAAACCCTCGTTTCTAGCACCAATTCAAAAGTGGGAAAAGAAGGCGGTGGAAAAAAATGCTTACGAGAACTTTAGAACTCCTCTTGTGATCTAGAATAGGAAATGGGGTATTATTGTCTTTTTCAAACACAACCTTTACATCATGTCAACTAGTATTTTACAGAGTTATTCGGGAACATATGTCAAACCCATAATTATTTAGGAACCCAATGTGAAACGCCTAGCGGGTTGTTCGTAGATAAAGCCAAAGCCTTCCAAAAATAACAAAAGAGGGAAAATATCACAGAACAAGAAGAAATAGTTCTAACAATGGACAGAGAGTGCTAATGCAATTAATTTGCCAAAATGCTGCTCCATTGCTCTTTGAAATTTGATGTACTTCTTACACATCGCACTCTACTTTTTACACATTGCAGTGTTTAGTTGCATACAAATTACAATATTCACTAAGTTTTAGCCAAATATAGTCGCAAATCCGAAATACTTCCACTGTCATTCATCAAAAATAGTGGAGCTGCAAATAAAGATGGAGATTGAGGAAGGGCAAAATGAGAAAAATGCATCACTTCAAACGCTAGCGATGCTTGTTTTTCTCAGGCTCCACTGCGATTCATCAAACTACAAATAAAGATGGGATTGCGAAAGGACAAAATGAGAGATGCATCACTTCAAAAGCTAGCATCATCGCTTGTTTTTCTCAGGCTTCTTTCCCTTGGCTGGACTCGACGCCTCTTTAAATGCAGATGGGCATAAGTCGCTAATGCTGCAAATTCCACATCGCGGTCTGAGAGGAGTACAAACCGTCTGTCCAAATCCCACCTGTTTCAATTCAAGCTCATGAATAGAATGCAGTTTATAGAGCAAAAAACCTTCCTAGGCCATCACAAAAGAATAAGATTGTTAAATATATCAAAGTCCTTGTTCCATAGTTCAACCTGGAATTTGGCCGTAGGAAAGACCCCCAAGGACACAAATCAGAAAAATTAGAAGATTCTGCCCATGTTTGGAATGGCATTAGCCAAACGATGGGCTTCATAAATTGGGCTCCATAAATTGAGCGACGTGGCTGCTATGTAACTGAGCCCTTGTTTTCAAGCCGGTGGCCGGAGCTTTTACCATATAAGACCTCTTCTTGGTACGCAAATTGTACAGTTGGAACCAGGTTTTTCTTGCAGAAAGCTCATAAGCCTTGAGAAGGGTAGGCATTTCTTCAAAATGCATCAAAATGTCTGTGATTCTACAAATTAAGAACCTTCTTTCACAACTTAAATGGCAGAAACCAATTCATTTCGTATCTGCTTTTGCTTTGATACATTAAAACCAACAGATTACAGCCCCAGAGAAGATGAAGTTCAAGAAAAGTTGTGCAATGATCCACCTAAATGGTCAAGCTCTATAACAATTGCTCGAGCATTTGGCTTTACCTCGGCGCATATCTGCAATAGTAATGTTTCACAATAGCAGATCCTTTGAGCAAACACCCTATGTTACAGGGAAATCAGATCATACCGCTACAAGGAACAAAATGTGGTACATCACATGTATTGTATTGTGCATGACAGAGATGGGATTCCATCGATAACAAAAATCAAATGTATCTTTTTCAGGCAGTGAACACAAATGAAAAAGAACATTCTTTTCCCATTATTCATGCAAAACGTACTTCTAGGAGGAGCATAATGACCAATTGATTGACATTTTCTCTTGCCACAAACCACTCTCTGTAGATATTTAGATTAGTAGATTTGATTTTTTGAAAAACTCTGTGGGATCACTTGGAACACTAAATCCCCCGTTTTGGGACAAAGGTGGATCATGTTTTCAATGTAGGACGTTCCCTGGTAACACAATCACCGGCGACTGGAAGCATTTTGAATGCCAATGGTAGGTTTGAGGATTTATTTGTCCTACAAACCACAGTACGTATATGTACGTGTTTGTTCTTATATTCATGTAGGACTGAGCTAAAAGCCAAAAACATACCAAAAGAGGGTTAACTGGAACCCACTGTTCCTTTGGAAGCCAGAGTTGCAATGACACTCTCGTCTGCTCTGGAGTTGAAGTATTCTGAACACCAAAACAAAAGCACTAATAAGTATTGCTGCAATGCAATCCATCATAAGTACATTTTTTGGGTGGTACTTGAGTTGTAGGCAAGCTAACCCCATCGTAAAAGATAAACGCCTACAACCCCATCATAAAAGATAAAAAAGTTGACTTCAAAAAAATTAAAAAGTCAACCCCACATCATTGTTTTGGTAACGGATCAAACAAAATAAGGTAAAAATTCAATGATTTTATCTCTGGCATGATTTACCCATGCGGGGAACTGGTCAATTCAGTCACTCAGGCAGTGAAAACCAAGTTGAACAAACTCAAAATTCACAAGTTGATTCAAAGATCTATTCACAGCAACGAGGTCAAGAGAGTTTTAACATATTTATGCTGCGGAAAGGAAATACACAATAGTAGAAGAAAACAAGCACCTAAAACACATAATGGTATGTCAATTTTAGGGCTGTAAAAAAAAACCTGCGAACCGCGAATCCGAACCGGACCGAACCGAATTGTAGGTTTTGGATTGGGTCTGTGGATTAATGGTCCGGACACAGATTGAAAAATTAGAAAACCGTGCTTCGTGGTTCGGTCCATGGATTTTCATAAAAGAACCGTGGATAAACCGAACCGGACGGTGAGAATTTAATCAATAAATAAAATAAATAAATATTATATATATATATATATATATATATAATATTGGGATAAGAATTATAATTAAACATATTATTATTAATTTTATACCCTAAATAGGTAGATGTGCTATAACTGAAAAGTAAAGGTGCAAACTTTAATTAACAATTGTAATTTTATTTTTGCTTGCACGTATATTAGCTACTTATTGTATCGGGATTGGACTGGTTGTGGTGAAGACTTTTGTTTACTCGCTTTATATTATGCTATTTTTGTATCTTTTTGCTAGTGCTAGTGGTACTCTCTTGAATGTGAATCTCTTTGAATCATTTTGAAGCACTGTTGTTTGGTGACTTGGTGTTGTCTATTAAAACATAAAAGCTACTGATGATGAATGGCTTCCAAAAGTTACAAGGAGAATGTGAACGTGAACGTGGAATGTGGAATATAATGTAATAATCCGTGGATAAACCATGAACCGAACCGTGATTTTTTTGATTGATTCAGAACCGGACCATAAACTTTTGGTTTGGACACGGATTGCCTTACATTGGACCGTAGACTTTTGGTTCGGTCCTCGGATTCATACCAATCTGCACCAAATCGGACCGTTGACACCCCTAGTCAATTTTACATCTAGCCATTTGGAAGAATGTTTTTAATGGAGCAAAATGTTCCTAGGGCAAACAAAAATGCGTTTAAAGTAACATTGTAGGCCTAAGCCACCTTAACCTACATAGCCATATGAATGCCACTTGTTGTTTAGATTTGGTTGAACCAGTAGTGATCCTGAAGCCACATGAAAAATCTTATGGATATAACTGTCTGTTATATCTTGAATGACACGGGGGAAGAAAACTAGGAGAAAGATTACAATGTTAAAATGACAAAGTCAAATAGTCTGAGAGTTCCCAAAATATAACAAAATTCATGGACTCCACAGATGCAGTGAATGAACTCTTACCTGTTTTGTGCCTGGCTGTGAGACCCACCCAAGTCTATTGCAGATACGATGCACATGAGTGTCTACACAGATCCCCTGAACATCGTTCCACGCCACGTTCATAACCTACACCACCCCATACAGTCAATTATCATGCAGCCCACTTTGACGATTTAAGTGGAAGAAGTGCATGTTTTTCAGCCTTACCAGATGAGCCATCTTCGGGCCGATACCCGGAAGTAAGAGCAACTCCTCCAATGTTCTAGGAATGTCTCCTTCATACTTTGTGAGACAAATTTTTGCAATTTTCTTCAAGTTGATAGCCTTTTTAGGGTAAAATCCAACCTAATAAAAGAAAATCCGAGACACAATTCCTGCTTAAAGCATGCTAAAATTGAAATACAGGCAAGAGTACATATAATTAAGTTGGATGATTTTGTCAAACAACGTTTAATATTGTCAATGCCAGATTTCAAACATAAAAAGGTCAAACAGGTGAATTTTCACACTACATGATCAAGAGACTAAATAGAAATATACTGGGTAAATCAAGCTCTTGATTGTGGCTTCATCTGCCTTGTCAATGGCGTCTGGAGTAAGTAGACCATTTTGAAGGAGACGCTGAATAGCTCCTGCACTAGTAGTAATAGAACTTTCACTGGAAAACTATAAAGGCTGCGAAAATTAATTCAAATGAAATGTGGAGCAACTACTAGAGTACAATTGCTAAGAGAAAAAAAAACTTGTTTTCCCTCAGATCAAGCACAACTACCTCACTTAAACAACAGGTATGTGAGGGATTGGATAAGACCAGATATCAAGCCTGATAACTTGTTCTGAATGCCACTTTGTTTCGTCTTTCTGCCAATCACGGCTTATCCAGTGGTTGATACCAGATAGTGTGCAAACCGACCACACAATTTTAGTATTTTATCCACAAACACCGTACAAGCATACCATGTGGGCGGTATAAAATTCACTGGATAAGTCTGGAGATCGTATAAGACTATAAAATAGCATTCCTACTCACTCAATGTTTCCCCAACAAGAAAACAATTTAGGCCTTAATGTGGAAATTCACAATCTGTTGCTACAGTTATCACTCCAAACATGGCATTGGATTGCGTAAAGGTAGGGCCATCTAATCCAATGGATCCACTCCAAACATACGATACCGTTGGAGTTTTCTCAATGACGTGGACATATTGGATTGCATACTCCTACATCCATCCACCTTCTTCCTTAACGGCACCCCAAACGCCTAAGAGGCATCAAATCTTCTTATTCTTAAATTACACAATACTACAGTTATTTCAAACAAAGTTTTGTCCTTGTAACAAGATTTTAAACTTTGTATCAAATTTCTTTCCCAATCTTTAACATCAGCTACCAAGAAAACCTAAACAAATTTCACCATTGGCACTGAAATTAGAGTTGTGAATATAGGTACAATTAAAAGCTGCCAAACATGTGTGTGTGTAATAGCTTGATCAACCGCATCCGTCTTACTTCTTAGTCTAGTTTATTGAACTAATGTGTTATGTTGACCTTGCGAAGGGTTAGAGAAATAGCAAGACAGTCCTTATATTTCATGAGGTTTGTAATCAAAATACGACTACACTCAGTGCACCAGATTCTGTAACCACAAACTGCAATAGTTCAGAGGCCTTCACAATGAGAAGATATAAAAAATGCAGGGAAAGAAGTATCCTAAACAACTCTATGCCTGAGATATTTGAACTTGCCGTGTGTAACATTATCCTTAGTCTGGCTTGAAAGAAGTGAAGATGCTAAGACAGCAAATCTCCTTTCCTGATAAGAAAAAGAAAAACACATAACTATTCATTCCAACAGCATCAGGTGAATCCATCCAAAATATAAAGCACTTCTAAGATTTCATTCTTTATAACAGTAAATGACGGACAATAAACTTAATATGCCCACTTTCACCTAATGAAAATCCAAAAGACCATTTCTTGGTTTGTAAAAGCTGCAAAACCAAACATCAGAAGTTTCTTTTTTTTTTTCATTCATTTTTCTTGGTGAACCATGACGTCGCCACAAGGGAAACTTCAATCTTAGATGAGAAGAATATATTGTGGCCAATGAAGGCAAATAACCTATGTTACAAGGAATTTTAAATGTACACAAGTGCAAGGAATTTTAAATGTACACAAGTGCACATTTCCAAAATTGACGATTCAATAACGGTAAAAGATTGAACGAACGTTCGCTAAGAAACCATAATTTGAAGGTCGTTTATACAATAAAAGTTTGCAAATAACTTCAGTGATGACTTTCATGCCATATGACAGCGACAAAGCACGATTTTCCATATATGGTCCATATCCCAGCTACTGACTAAAACACAATTTAACACCTTCACTTATCAGCTCAGGTTTATCTAAACTACAAATCATCCAGCAGATACCTTGGGAGGAAGAGAACTGCCAGCTTTCTCACATCCCATAGTGTCTACTGGTGCACCTTCAGAAGATCTCATATTTTGAATCCCTTCAAGGACCTTTTCCCAATTGGCAGGGGGCTCAGCTGCATCAATTCAGATGTTCAAGGTCTTTTCAAGTCTCAAATAGGACAACATCTATGAAGTACAGATATGCATATGGGACAGGAATACAGCACAATATGAGTATGGTGAAATAGAAACCTACAAAAGTATGATACAGGTACGGCTACAGTACGTTGGTAAGACCCTCTTGAAAATGTGAATGAGCTTGCCCATATCAACAACCGTACTTTTCGTAATTCAATGTAATAATCTGAAATTGCCACTGCTGCTCCACATACCTTTTGAAATAATTGGAAGCACAAATTTTCTTTCCATTGAAG
The DNA here is from genome assembly GCA_020921065.1 of Vaccinium darrowii. Taxonomy (NCBI): domain Eukaryota; kingdom Viridiplantae; phylum Streptophyta; class Magnoliopsida; order Ericales; family Ericaceae; genus Vaccinium; species Vaccinium darrowii. The sequence continues at coordinate 11,845,695 of CM037153.1, forward strand.
GCACATCTGCAGCAATTACTGCTGTTGCTTCTAAGAAAATTTTTCGAAGAAAGATAAATCAGACCAAGAGAGCAATGTTATGTAATTGGAAGCAAATAAGCAATCATACATGAAAATATAGTCAACCGCTCCACGTACATGCACAAGTGTATGCATCTATATGTTGAGAGAGGGAGGATTGAGTTGGCTATGCTTTGATCTTTACATTTTGGGCCTTCTTGTTAGTCGATCTTATAAGACAGTGGTATACTTTGAGGAGAGTTGATAAGTTGGAATTTTGAAAACGTGCCCTCCTTTTTTGCACTCCCGTCTTTATATACACTTATTCACGTATCGAAAAACAACAAATTCTTAGATTTAACTGAACAAATAGACCTTGACACAACTGAATCATGAAAAAGCATTGATGTAGCCAACCTTACTGATTGGGAGTGTGAACATAAGCTTAGCTTCATTTGGTTTGGTTTGTTAAAATAAAATAGGCTTCACACAGGAAGGGCTTCAAAAAGATACTCCATTGCAGTAAAAGAATGTTTCAAAGGAATCCACAACTTTCAATTCCTTTATGTCTAAAATGCAACAACGGTAGAACCTTGACTTGGTTCCAAATTGATCCCAATCCACCAATTTGGAAAGAGGCCAAATAAGGCAAGGAGAGACTCAAAAAGAGTCATTTGTGACAAAAACTTGATTGATCTCAATATCCTCCAAGCATTCTAAAGACTAAGCCTGCTACTCCATAAAATAGGAACTACTGTAATTTTCATACTACATCAGGTGTCCGGGTTTCCAAATCTCAAAATACATGATAGAACCCAATAAGCCTTCCCATATTGGTAATTAACCAAGGGCTCGAAGAAAACATGAACTCTATTTGCAAATGTAGAAGAATAACAATGTGCTAAAGAAAAGCCACTAACCAGATACCAAAAAACAGAATAAATTAACAAGACACAAATGTTTGGTCTAATTAATTAGTTGGACTCGACGGCATATCTTCTCAACACTGGCAGCATCTTCGTCTGGTGAAACTTAAATATAAAACTTTGGGCAGCAAAATTTCATCTCAAATTCTTAAACGATGGTTTAGGAAAACGAAAGGACTTACTTGGTTGAGAAAAACTATTGGCCTTCCCGTATGCAAAGTCTTCAATGTCAGGCAGGCCACATAACTGCATTCAGGTAGACTGATTACGAGCGAAACGAACCCTTTTCTATGGACAACTCAATCTCGTCATAGTAAGTTATTTATTTATGAAGTTCGTAAGAGATCAATTAATATCAGAATCTGGTATGACAACTACCGTCACTAATCTATGTCAAAGTAGCAACTGTTGCATTTTCTTAGAGTTTCCATGTTTTACAAAAAGACATAAACAAGTAGCAGCTTCTGGGAAAAGGGATGGTTTTGGGGGCAGAATGTAAGCACACCAAGCTGAGTACGCCCTAACTTTATTCTTCGTTTAGGGTTCAAGCAACCAAAGGCGTACGCCCTAACTTTAGGTTTCAAAAGTCGAAACATGCTATCTAACCAACATTTCATTTTTATTGAGTGTTCAACCTAGGATTGAATCAATAGCACGGATGAAGCTTAGATGATTGGCTCTTCCCACAGCTTTTAGATATTAACAAGCAACCCAACGAAACTATAGTGAGTAAAACTCAAAAGTTTAACAAGCTGAGTACCAAGAATGAAATACAGACGCAACGAATGTTAGCTAAAAGAAAAAGATCACCACCATTGCAATTCAGACATGTGAGACAGTGGAGAATTTTTACCCAAAGTTGCCTCATACACCTACTAAGAAAAGAAACCAAACCCAACAAACAACTAACTTTAATCTTCACCGATAAATTACCTCGTACACCTACTAAGAAAAGAAACCAAATCCAACTACTAACTTCTCTAATAACGAAGTACTTGAGTTAAAATAAACAATAGTACTGAAATTAAACAAGATAGAGGATAGCACAATGTTCTCACTTTCTGTTCAATGGGTTCTGCTTTAGGCTCATTGGCTGAGACTTCCACTTCCTTTTTAACTCTCTTCTTCCGAACAAATACGCTAACCTCTGGTACTGATACTCCAATGGAAGATTCAGAACCTGGAGAAAAAATTTGAACAAAAATGAAACGTATAAGCATTAAAGGGTTTGAATGATTGAGCTCACGCACTTTGATTTTAGAGAAGACTGAAACTGAGTAAATTTGTTCATAAAGCAGTGAGTACGTGGAGCAGTGGAGACCAAGAGAAAATAAACTGGGGATTTTTATGTGATCTTCTAACCTGGGTTGGGATCTGAAGTTGTGATTTCTCTCTTGGGGTAAAGGGCTTTGGAGGAAAGTCTGGTTATGGGCATTACTTTGATGTAGTTGATTCGCGCCAATGGCGATGGAAGAAGCGAACAAGTGCGGGGGAGGGAGAGAGTCATGGAATTTGGAGTGACTGTGAGGAAATTTGATGAATATTAAAAGATGGTTTGGACGATATATTGTTAACATATTTTGGATTACCATTGTGCTTAGGGCTGTAAAAGAATTGAGCAGCTTGTGGCTCGGCTCGGCTCGTGAAAGCTCAACTCGGTTCGATAAGTAAATGAGCCGAGCTCGAACTAGATTTTTAGGCTCGTTTAGTTAACGAGCTTGCTAAAGCTTGGCTCGGCTTGTTTAAGGATGCTCGTTAAGTAAATTGCCTTGGCTCGGCTCGTTAAGGGCTTGGCTCGTTTATCAGCGAGCCGAGCTCGAGCTCGATTTTTTGGCTTGTTTACTTAACGAGCCGAGCTCGAACACTATAATGCTCGGCTCGGCTCGTTTGCACCCCTAATTGTGCTTGTTCAATCATTCTATGTATGACAGTTGTTAGATTTCTTGGAATGTTCCAATCTAAAAGTAAATGGCAATAGGTAAAGTAACCTCTAAATTATATTAACTAAGCTTGGGTGGCTTAGGTGAGCAATGTGTGACAAGTCTTAATACTTACTCTCACGTGCAGCCCAGATGCACGTGGAGGCCGTTGACAGACTCGAAGACCACGAAGCGACTCAGGCAGAAAGACAAGATTGACGAGACTCTCCCACGCGAGGTGAAACCACCCAAGACCTAGCTCTGATACCATGTTAGATTTCTTGGAGGGTTCCAACTAAAACCAATTGGCAATAGATAGGTAACCTCTGGATTATATTAAGTAAGCTTGGGTGGCTTAGGTGATCAATGTGGGAGAACTCTTAATAACAATAATAATAAAAAATAAAAACTCAATGTAAACTTTTTTGAACGGGATTTCACATTTTTTGCTCGGATTTATGCGATATTGTTAACATCATATTAATATTTTGAACTACTATTGGGCCCGTTCGATACGGGAAAATAATAATAAATCTCAATGTAAATTCTTTCTTTTTTCCTGCCCATGTTGTATTGAATTGACGCACGAAAATACACACATATATGTACTTATGAATAAGAAATTTAAAACAAAAATATAACTGATTCAAATTAATTCGCAATTGTAAAATGCGTACGAAGGATAAACAAAGTAAACAAACAAAAACTAAAGAGAGTAGTAATTTATATTTATCTTCCTACTTTAAAAAAGAATAAAAAATAAACCTACCTCACCACTTCTCTCTCTCGAAATTGAGAGATGGGGAGATGGATGTAGGTTTTTTAGCTCTCACTTACATTTGTTTATATTATAAAAAATAGATTTTATGGCGTCATGTACACACCTTATGTTATAGTATTTGAAATTGTTCGATTCACCTGTGTATTGTAACCGTGGATCAAATGTTTTCTTAACAGCTACTTGGAAATTAAAGAAGAAAAGTCAAATAACGGAAAAGAAAAGGGGGTGTGGAAAATAATATCCACACTCATTTTATTGTCCAATAGTAAAAAATTTATGTGTAAAATTTTTACTAAAAGACAAAAGAGAGTGTGTAAAAATCAATTACCAAAGAAAAACACTTTCTTACGAGACAAAGGATGAAAGGTACATGCAAAATCAATTGGTCCCCTCCCTTTCTCTCTCTAGAAAAGTCCCAACCCAGAACCAGAGCAAACTTTACCTCTTCAGCTGCCGCCGCCTGGAGGGGAGGCCGGAGTGCCTCTCGCCAGACTTTATGTAGCTGGCCTCCCCTCCCTTTCTCTCCTCCTTAGATTTAGCCGGTTAATAAGCCTCTCCGTGACACCATTTGTGCCGATGTCTTGCCGCAACCGCTGCCCACCCTTCGCCGCTGCTACTGTTCGCCGGCCTTTATGCGTTTCAAAGCTTTGCTAGTGCTGGGTTTGCTTGTGCATGTTCCGATCTGCCGCTTTTGCTCCGGTAGCCTTGATGGCGTCGCTCCGGCATTTCCCCTCTGTTTCCGTCACTTGCATGCATCTATCCCATTTCCCCCGGCTAGCGGTCCCCTCTCCCGTTCTCCCCCTCCCTGTCCGTTTGGCCGGTCTCTCTCCTGTCCCGATCGGACCTCCCCTTCCTTTTTTCCCCTCCCCGTCCGATCGGGCGTCCAATCTTCCGATTGATTCCGGCCCCCCTTTTCTTGTTCTTCCCCTTCCCCACCGGGTTTGATCGTCTCTTTTTTTGTCTTTTTGGATATATGCATGCAGTTGTTCGATTTTTGGGGTTTATGTTAGTCCAGCTTTGTTCTGGTAGATCTGTTGGATGAGTTTCCAGTCACTGGGCTCTTGTTTTTGGCGATGGCAGTTCCGGGTTTGTTGTCTTCTTCCTGGCAGTGGGCCGGTCCATAGAGCTGTGTGGATGTGCAGGCCGGTCCATAGAGCTTTGCATGCCGCTTGTCCGAGCCAACCCCATTAAAGCTTGTCTGAAGCCCGACGCCGTTGGGCCAGTCCATAGAGCTAGGTGATTGAGTTGGTAGGTCCATGGAGCTTCGCATGCCGCTTGTCGGAAGCCTGCCCCAGTTAAAGCTTGTCCGAAGTCCACTTGGCATGAAGTTATTTTGTTTTGTACAACGCTTTGTTTTGCAGGATTGCCGGTTTATCATCGCGGTGGTTCCACGAGATGGAGGCTGTTGCGTAGTTCTTAATTTGTTTGATGCATGTGTGTTCGATGTATCTGTGTTTGATGTATCTGTGTTCTGTTGTGTAGGCCGAAGCTTTGTCGTGACAGCCTAGCTTCGCAAAGGTCTCCGCCTATCGCCGGCGGCAGTCTGTACTGGCGATTTCACAGATAATGAATTTTCTCTCTATTCCGAAAAAAAAAAAAAAAAAAGGATGAAAGGTACAAAGTCGACCGTGCACCTTAAAGTCAAAAAAATAATTTACAGTCGTCGGATTGAAATGAGGGTGAAATCTAGTAATTCAATAAAAATAAATAAATAAAAAGCACGCGCTAGAATCAAGGTGGTTTCACCAAAAAAAAGAAAAGAAAAAGAAAATTGAGGTTGTTTTTGCAAGATTGTACATTACTACCCTGTGTGACCCAATATACTATTTCTGTGACACAATTTACTACTTTCTTGACCATATTTACCACTCATTATGACCCATCTCATTTCACTCCTTAAACAAGTTACCAGTTGAACACCCTAAAAATTAATTAATAGTATAAACATTTCTTGGGATATAAGTACTATGCAATTTCTTTGGATTAAAAAATAAAGTACTTCTGTGAATAAATTTTTATTTTTTGCACCAAATTAAACAACTAATAGAGATCTTTAATTCAATGAGAAAAATTTTCAAAAAATGTGTACGGGAGTATTTTACATTGTTGGGTTGGGGTGCAAAATTTGATGGAATATTAAAAAATGCAAAAAATAAAAAAAATCCATTCTAGACATAGAATAAAATAAAATCATTTCACTCATGTAATGCAAATTCCACATAGCATAATAGTACCTCTTAATAACTCTATTAAGAATTACACGGCCATTCTTTGGTTCTGCTATTCCCAGTTAAATTAAGGCAACAAAATCCATTCTTGAAAGAGAACACACAACAATCAAAATCACTGTCATAACTTCCTATGCCTTGATATCCATTAAACTGAAAAAAATCCATCAAGTTTTAATCTTACATTTGTGCATACCCCTACGAAAACATGGAGTAATATTTTTTTATAAAAGGATCGATGTTCGGTCAGACTTCGGACTTGCTTGCACTCAACTCGACTAATTCTCGAACCCTATAGTTAACGACCCAGCAAACCCTCCAATGGCTCCAAGGTTTGCAATGTTTGGCTTCCGTGTGATTCAAACATGTGACCAGAAGAGGACAAGCACTTAATATTTTCTCATACTCACTTAGCGAAGGTTAAAACATGGTGTATTGAATGGTACAAAAATGATGTTCAATTAAGGTATTAAATGTTGTTATGAAGTAATAAGGAACTTATTTGTTTTAAATTTCTTGTCGACTTTCATTATTCTAGGCATCTCAAAAAGTTCTTCATATTTGCATGTGTTAAAACCATTTTTTATATATACTATAATACGAATCTTAATTGATAGTAGATCTTAATTATTTCAATTAAATAATATTTTCAGAATCATAAAAATATAGTGTTATCCATTGTAAAATATAAGTGATTTAAAAAGGACATGCATACTAAAATGATCAAGAAATTTGGACGAAAGGAAAATATAGATCTATATTGTAATTCACATTGTAAATATATATCTTTCACTTTAAATGATGTATAACTATCTTGACGATATAAAGATGTGACAATGAGCAACCCTAGGGAGAATGAGAAAATATGCCTGTGCTTGGTTTTATCAGTAAAGTTTTCTATCAATAAAAGAGTTTGGTTTCGATTCCTTTTTTGTTATAATCTGGTATATTATACACAAATGTATGATTGCGAAGACATGATAATTATGAAAATGGGTTGATTATTGTTTATTCGGATTTGTGTTGCCTTTTAACAGAGACTAGATGAGTTACATTTGTGCTTCGCACGATAGGTGTAACCCATTGGCTTTTAAAACTTGCATTTTCATTTGAAACCGAAAGTAGACATTAATTACTTGGTAACAGAGTTAAACTTAATTCAAAAAATGGGAAGATAGGATTTGGATTCACACCTTGCGAGCTACCAAACTACTCTAGTCAATGCATCACCTGAACGTGTTTGACGCCGTTTAATTTAATTTTCGGTTTGTATATGGATATTAACATTCTATATTCGCCCGATACATTACGAAAGAAAACATGCATAAGAAGTTGAGATCAAGCAAAAGTATTTTTCTATTGACAACATAAATAACATTACATATAGGTTGAGAATGTGCAGAAGCATACATACATGTTGAGAATGTGCAGAAGCATTTATCGACGGCGACCTTTATAACACTGAGATTACATGTAACCATTAGAAGAGAACATGCGGTTTCATAAAAACGTTACAACTTTGAAATCCCTGCAAAAGAATTTTTAAAAACTAATGCTTCTCATTCAATCAAGGCACTTCATATATAACTGCTATATGAAAAATTGTCCCTATCAAGCCCTTTCGAGTAGTATTGTTTTGCCAAATTCCCTCGTAGGACCTTAAAAACACGTTTAAACACATCTAACCGTTCAGATCGTCGAGATTTTATCCAAAAATTGGAGATCTGAATTTTTACACCCTGCGGGATCCTTCATATGAAGTTTATTGCTTATTTTAGTTAAATAAACTTAGTATTTTTGTAAATTAACTTCTATAATATAATTTCTATAATTTGATTAATTTCTATTATTTATTAATTTCTATAATTCTATAATTTAATTTGATAATTTGTATAATTTCTATAATTTCCATAATTTAAATTTCCATAATTTAATTTCTATAATTTCTATAATCAAATTCAAATTATTAAAAGAATTTAATTTCTATAATTTCCATAATTTAAAATTTCTATAATTTCCATAATTAAATTCCTATAATTTCTATAATCAAATTCAATTTTTTTAAAAGAATATAATTTCTATAAATTTGAAATTTTAATTAATTTTTGTAAAATAATTTAATTTATATTATTTCTATAATTTCTATCATTTTTGGGACGTAAAAATAAAAATATAATGATATGTTCCCTTTATTTTTGGTCTTTAATCAACTCTTTTTTTTTTTTTTTTTTCATTTTTCCAATTTTCTTTAATCAATTCCTAGTTTAGTTGTTTATTTAATAATTTTTTTTTGGTTTTTCCATGCCTCGTTTCGTGCCGTGCCATGCCTTGCTAGAACCGTGAATCGGTGATGTGTCGTGCCCGTGCCGTGCCATTCCCGTCCTAGTTCCATGCCAAGCCAACTTTCGTGCTCGTGCCCATACCAGTGCCGTGATAGAACAGTGTCGTGTCGTGACTCGTGCCCCGTCCCACTTCGTGTTGTGCCCGTGTCGTGCTTGTCGAATACCGTACTGTGTCGTGCCAAATTCTGTGTCGTGCCCGTGCCGTGCGTGCTCATTTCCGTACCTATGCCATGCCACATGCCCACAAAGTCCGTGTCGTGTCGTGTCATGCCAGGATTAGACCGTGCTTGTGCGTGCCGTGCCACCTTCGAACGTGCCGTACGTGCCTGTACGTGCCCGGCCCGTTTGACACATCTATCGATCAACTTGTTTTTCTGTATTAGATAAATGTTGTACGCAACAAAAACTACCTTGTGAATAGTTTGGATCAAAATTTTCTACTATGGGACAATCTCCATTTTTGAATCTCAACGGGTACCCCATTTTATGTCTACACATTGCTCCATAATAGCAAGTCCCTTAGTTTGTTCCTAAATGACTTCGTCAAAATAAATTTAGGGTTTGTTATGGGAAAATGATAATGCCAAAACCATTTTTGTTTGTGCCAAAACTGCAGTGTATAAAAGGCTTGTACCTTACATATTGTACAAGGTTTTTAAGCATTACAATTTTGGCACAAACAAAAACGGTTTTGGCATTAGCACCACCCTTTGTTACGGTGTCAAAATGTCAAAAAATAACAATGTTGTTGCATGAATTTGGCACCATTAGGCACAATCTAAATCAAGACTACTTAATTAATAAAATCCATCTTATTTTGCAATGCAAATCGGTTAGTTTGGAAGCAAAACAAGAAGGGAGAAACGTGTCAAGGTAATAGCTAATGGTGCCAAAACCCTAACAAGTATACTAACCGATTTGCTTAATAAAGTATGCTAACAAGTAACAACCCTAACAAGTATACTAACCGATTTACTCAACACTGACGAGTCTAACAAGTAACAACCCTAACAAGTATACTAACCGATTTGCTTAATGAAGTATGCTAACAAGTAACAACCCTAACAAGTGCTTATCACGCAGTTGTACATTAATGATGAAAATATCTTAAATTGCTATTCAAAAGTACAGAAGTTTCTCTGTCACATCTGGTGCATTTAAGTTTACCACTGTGAGCCCGCGTGCTCATTGTATCGGTGTTTTGTTCTTAACTTTTTGGCGAGGAAAGTTAATTTCGTCGCCAAATGGGCGCCCTTTAGCGAGGAAATGAATATTTCCTCGCCAAATCTTTGCTTTTTGGCGAGGAAATATAGTTTCGTCGACATAGAGTACCCTTTGCCGATGAAATCGATTTCCTCGCTATAAAGACTCATTTGGCGAGTAAATTTGACGAGTTAATAGATGAAGTCTATAAGATAAATGTCCCACCTAACTAATAATCCCATGTTCAAGTTAAACATGCCAATGAAACTAACATTACAATAGCTAACAGATTAAGCATACATGTGTTCATAATCTACCAATTTTAAGGCAATTCATAGTAAGCTTTCCTATCATGCACAACATAATAACTTCAAAACGAAATTTCTGTAACGTAAATTGTGCATTAAGCTACTCTTATTTTGCAATGCATTGCAAAATTTAGAAAGATTTTCGAACAAAATAATCTTTTTTTTTTTTTTTGAGAAAGATATGCAATGCAAAATTGCAAACCATAGCAACCCTAAGAATAGTTTAATGCATTGCAAAATTTACAAAGATTTTCGAAAAATATAACCTTTTTTTGGCAACAATATAAAATCTGGCAAATCGGTTAGTTTGGAGAAACGTGTCGTGGTTTTACACTCTATTCTAAGATGAAGTATACTACAATCCTAAGAGCATCCTAATCAGGAGCACTAAATTTTACACCAAATTTAACTTCAAAAACACTTTGGGCCTCTCCACTCATTGCAAATTAATTTTGAGATGTACATAAAGTCTCAACATGCCTTAGTTGTTGATGTTATCGTTTTCGTAGTAGTAAGGTTAGGAACAATAATTTTGGTCGACAGTCAGAACGCATCAATAAGTAGACAAACACTAAACTTTGAATAAAAAGTAAACACTAAGCTCTCACGGCTAAAAAGACTTATTAACTTGTCTTTTTTTTTTTTTTTGTAAATAGAGTGAATTTCATTGATCAAAGCTCTCAGAAAGCATCTTGTTTTTTTATCAACTCTCATTATAAACCATGTCATAAAGTTCGTATTTGGTGAACTTAATTTTGTTTCTGTGAGTTGCAACTTAGAGGGAAAAAAAATTAGTAACTTAATGAGTGAGGTATAAAAAGGAAACATGAAAGCAGTAATTTAACAAGTGATAAATTATAGAGGAAACACGTAAGTAGTAATTTGACAAGTAATGTATCATTAGCTATTGTTGGCCCGAGGTTACAAGTAAATACTCACTTATCCCATTCACCGATCTTGTAAGTTGCACACAGGGCTGGCCCAAGGGTTTTGAGTGCCCTAGGCCTAATCTAAAAATGGTGCCCTAAAAATTTTTCCAAGAACAATCACTGATAGGCGCGTGAAATCCATGCATTTAAGCGCCTAAGTAGGATGGAGTTAGCGCGGTTTTCGTGTTTTTCATCCTCATTTTCCATTTAATGTGTGCGCGTGGTTGAATTTGGTGTTTGTGCTTAATTCGCAGGAAAAAGAGGTGTTTTTACGCTAATTGGAGTTGTTGGAGGGGCATGCACGAGAATCAAGAGTGGGAAGGCTGAGGAGGCTGAGTGTTGAAGTGGATTTCGCGTGGACGTGATCGTAACCCATCGCGAGCGCTACAGGAATTTGATGGAGCGCTCAAGAATGGCACAAAAAGGCGCAAGAATGAACAGAAGGTTCTGGAGCGCTGCACCAAAAGTGGTGTAGCGCTACCGAAGGGTTTAGATGGGTCAACGGTTCAACGGTCAACCAGTCAAAGGGGGAGTTAAGGGGCGCGGTAGCGCTACACCATTTTCATGGTAGCGCTACCGAGAGCTTATCTTGGCCAGTGAACGGCAGTGTTTTGGTCTCCCGCGGGGGATAATCCTATTTTGTCTCGGATTTTGATTAGAAATTAGGGATTAGTATAAATACTTCTCTTTTAACTCGAATTAGGGTGCTACATTCATAACTTAGATTTACTTTTCATTCACTTTGGCTGCTGTTCTTAGTTTTATTTTTCATATTCAAGTTTAATTCAAGTTCTTCAGGATTTCCAGTTTTGATTTCTTGTTCTTCGCATCCGCAAATATTTGGTATCGTGTTTTATTTATTTCAATTGTTTGAAGCATGTTTAGATCTAGGGTTAATATTATTGCTGCGTTTAATAGAATCATGAGCGAGTAGTTTATAGAGTGCGGCCGCGGGGCGAAGGCGCTCCGTGGCTAGTTTGATTAATGTTTTACCTCGGGATCGAATTAATTTAATTTTTGAGCAATTTTAGAAGACGAAAACTCTTCTAACAAACAAAACCCATGCATCGCCGGAATTCGAATGCGCACGGAATCTGGTGACAGGTGGTGCGCATTTGTTAGGGATCCTTTTTCTTATTCTAAAATCAATAAAATGAATAATTGTGGCCCGAGTAAACATTGGTTAGGCTAGTTGCGGACGCTGGGTTCCCACGACTGTACTCTCCTTTTAAATCCATAGTTAATTCATTTCATTCATTTAGTTGGTAAATCATTTGAGTTGCACAAGGGGTGGCTACCTAAGAGCCAAGATAAACTGTGAACCCGTCATCTTTGAGTCCTGCACACGTTCGTCCGTCTTTGTGGATTCGACTCCGGTACTTCCGGATATTATGCTACATCGGTCGAGAGTCCTACGCTTGGGACGCGTCTTTATTTTAAGTCACCCGGTCGGTCAAGCAATCACAATGCGAGAGAGGCAAAACAATAGAGAGTTCTACTAAAAAAATAAGCTATAAAAGTGAGTCGATTATCAAAAAGTATTGTTGAACATAATACACACTGTCATACATGATACACTGATGCACACACAACAACCGTTAAAAAAAAAAAATTGATACACTGATCATCTCATACACACAACACATTAATCAATAAATATAAATTCATATACATAAAAAACAAAATTAGCTACTATTGTCTATTACTTTTACTGTAAAAGATAAAAAAAAAAAAAGCTATGTATAAAAAATGTCATTTTCATTCAGAGTAAGTGAAAGTTGATAGTTGTTTATTACTTTTACTATAAAAGATAGTGAATTTTTATAGGATCTTGTAAAAAATCAACACAATTGAACATTGGTAATGGTTTTTTTTTTTTTTTTCTCAAGGTGAGTTACTCAATTTTGCACTTCAAATGTTGTAAAAGAATCCTCACCCCATATCAGATTGAGCTGATTTTTAGAGTAACCCTTAAAAAAAAGGATGGTTAGAATCATTTTTTTAGGAGCCGAGATAGCCCCCACAGAAAATGTTTTGTTACAAGAAACAAAATCAGTTACACTAGAATTAAAGATATTGAAAAGAGCTAATCTTAGTTTTATTGTGAAAATCAGATGCAACAAAATAACGTACATGCCATGTATTTAATGGTTCCATACATGTCTAAGGCTCTAGCGTAATCAAGTTAAAAAATAAGCTACTATTTAATAGAGTGGAAAGCAATCGTATAAAGTGTTTATTTGTTCTTTTTTGTGTTTGTGGCAAAAACGGGTAGTCCCACATCGCCCAACTTAGGGAACTCACTACTAGAGGATCCCATATAAATAAAGAATTCATCATTTAGACATTTTGGCCTTTATAGTTTATTATCCTATTGGGCTTAAAAGACTACTAGTCAAGCCTAGTAGTGAAAATCATGAGTGTGCCCCTCATTTTTTTAGTTTTTGGAGTGCCCTAGACCCAAGCCTTGTAGGCCTTGGGCCTGGGCCGGCCCTGGTTGCACCTAGATTCGAGAGCAATTGCTTGACCCGCTTGCAATATCTGCAGAATGTTTTACTGTAGGCAATTGAATATCTGATCAAGTTAAACCTCGTGAGAGACAGAACATAAGTTCCAAGAGGTGGTGTTTGATTCAAATCTAATGACCCAATGAAGTTTTTGTGACCTGGGTTTGTTCTCTTGCAACGTTAGCGACCAAGTAATAATCAAGGGCTCAGGGCATGCTCTCTTAACATATGCCTAAAGAGAAAACACCATATATGGATCCTGGAGTTATCAACTTAACACATTGGAGGTTTGCTAGATCGTGAATTTCACGGCTCCGAAATTAGTCGACCAAGACATTTGACTATCAGAAAAAATAAAAATAAAATTCTCAACTTCCTATATATCAAGAAATTATATACTGTACATCTTTATCACTCGTTTAGGACTTAGCCATAAATGTGTAATGTTTGTTATAAAGTTTTATCGCTCGTTTAGGTTTGAGCTATAAATGTGTAATGAGCACAACGTGTCTTACATTGCATAAGTTTTCGAAGTGTACTAACCCCGACATGGAAAATCTAGGAGTACCGACCCCATGGTACAGATCATGTACTGTCCGGCGCCGGGGACCCCTTGTGGGTCCCACACTAGTCGATCTGAGCTGTCCATTCATCTCCGAATCAAATTCCAAGGGGCCTGCGTGGAAATCACCTCAATCGAACGTTCCTAAGTGCTCGATGCAAAATCACCCCATTTCGTTCAAATTTTTTCGGAAGAAATTGGGTGATTTTGGATCGAGCACTTAGGAACTTCCGATTGAGGTGATTTCCGTGAAGGTCCCCTCAGAATTTGATTCTGGGATGAATGGATGGCTCAGGTTGATCGTGTGGGACCCACAAGGGGGTCCCTGGCGCCGTTCGGTGCACCTCATTTGTGCATATAGAATGGTTGATCATGCATAGGAAAAAACTTCATCTATAAATTCCGAGATGTAGAGTTCATCCATCAACTCTCATTCAGTTTGATCTTCTCTCTCTCTCTCTCTCTCTCTCTCTCTCTCTCTCTCTCCCTCCCTCCCCAAGATGGCCATCTCATTTAGGGGTATTTTTTTCATCACCTTCAACAGTGCATGCCATCCCCCACCGCCAACACCACCCCTCACCCCCCCCCCCCCCCCCCCCCCCCAACAAGCCGCCACCCCCATCGCCTATAGCAATCCCCTCTCCCTTCGGAACCTTCGAAGCCATTGTTGAAACTGCAATGTCGGTGATCTTGCTGTTGCTACTTCGCCATTGCTGCTGCTTGGGGCTCCCCATCAACCCCAAGGCGATTTATACGGCGGTCGTTGCCTCCTTTTCTCTAGCTGCTATTGTACCAGCTGCCGAGCCAGCCCCAGTCTTTTGATTTTAGCAACTGGGTTGCTAAAATCTTTTGAAAAACTCAAAAGCTGATCTCACCAAATTTAAGGGGCGGCGGATGGGACCTTGCGATGAGAATGGAAGCTAGGGCATCTTATATAGTATAGCAAAATGACTTTTTGTGAGGAAAGCTCTCATCGCGACAAGTGGCATAAAATAGTTGGTTTGTCGTATAGGATTTTGAGTGACATATGTGACAATAATTCAATTACCATAAGTAGGTAATTCAAAATTTCAAGCAAGTTCCATGATTTAAGGAATCAGCACTCAAAATTTGTAAAGAAAATTGAGGTTGGCCGGATTTTGGGCCCCCGAAATAATTGGGCTAAACTAGCGGAGCGAGCTAGAAATGAGTGTGACCTAGACGGACTAGGCCCAGCAGGGATAGACTGTCTTAATGGGTGGAGTAAAAGTTCAGGTGGCGTAGAGATATTCTAGAAGATGCTTAATGGATCTACTTGAGGTAGGAGTTCGCCCTGAACGGGGAAGCTACCTAGACGAGTCCGCCCTAATCAGGGAAGCTACCCAGACGAGTCCACCCTAATCGGGGAAACTACCTTGATAAACATTATCAAGTATCCCGATAAAGGGGAAGCTTCGGAGTAAGAGATCTAGTAGAGATTAGAGTTCGCCCTAATTGGGGAAGCTACCTTAGTAGGCGTCGTCGAGTGTCCCGCTGAGGGCGAAGCTCCGGATTTTTAGGGATAGGAGTGTATCCCGAGCGGACTACGTATCTTGGACAAGGGGAAAGTAGAGCCTATAAAAAGGGCTTTCACCCTAAACTAAAGGTACACACAATCATACCCACAAAACCCTAGTTTCATCTCTTTTCATATTCAGTTTCTGACTTAAGCATCGGAGGGGTATTCCGGCCAAACCCCTGCCAAGTAGCCTAATGTTATTTGAGTCTTGCAGGTGCTCTCGCTGGAACCCTACTCAGCGCGGCTTTCGGTGGCTTGCTTTCCTAAGGTGAAAACCTACCCCACCACATTTGGCACCATCTGTGGGAAATTGAAATCTTGAAGCATCATGGTACAAGATGGACATCAAGTCCTCCCAGCAAATCTGAGTCTAAGTTGGATGGACCCAATCATAGCCTTCCTCAAGGATGACATACTGCCAACCGACAATAGAGAAGCTCATAAACTACAGGTGAAGGCTGCAAGGTTTTGGATGGCTCCATCTGGAAAGCTTTACAAGAAGTCCCCGGAGAAGGAAAGCTCGGCTCCAATTGGAAGGTTCACCCTCGAGGGTTTCTGCCAGGGGAGTTGGTTCTAAGGAAGGTGATGAGGAATACTAAGGTCCCCGGAGAAGGAAAGCTCGACTCCAATTGGGAGAGGCCTTACAAGGTTATTTCTGAGGCAGGTCCTAGCACGTACTATCTTGAAGATCTAGAGGGCTATAAGGTATCCAATCCTTGAAATGCGACCAATCTCAGAAAATTTTATCATTAAGTATTTTGCATAGAAAGAATGGCCTAGTAGGTAGCGTAGCAAGAGTAGCTCGGATTGCTTGAGTCGTTTAGGTAGCTTATTTCAATAAAGATTGCTTCAATGTAATCATAGTATGCTTATTACTTAAAAAGGAATAAAGGCCGGATTTCTTTCTTTCCATTGTGTACTCTACTTAAGTGAAGCTATGTTTATTGCATGAATGGAGGCCTTTTTAGGCCGGAATATCTATTTCTTGTCCTCCTAGTTTGGTGCTGCCAAACCAAAGTGGGGATGGAAGGGGAAGCTGGATAGGCTTACCTAACCCTCACTTGGGGGGAGGGGTGGATAAATACTTAAAGAAAGCCTTCTTTAATTTTTTTAAGTTGTAAAGCCCTGGAGTGCTGAGTGGACTAGCTCAGTGGATCATACGTTTTAGTTTGGCTGGATTGGCCAAGAGTTGGATCGGATAGGAACCAACGGAAACTAATAACATCAGTGTCCAACAAGAACGGAGTGTCCAATAAGGACGGACTACATACAAACAATGAAAACATCTAGAAATCATTCTGAGTGTTTAACAAAGATGGATTACATAACATATCATTCTAAAACGCTTCAAAGAGCGACAAAAGCATACATAGTGCATAATGAAGATCCTACTACATACGAAGGTCGCTCTACAGCTGAACAAAATGGAGCACGACCATAGATACGGTAAAATATATAAGCCCCAAAGGAAGAGGCATCACCGGCCCAGCTCAACAAGAAACTAGTCAAAAGTCTCTGAAGCGACCTGGGCACTAGAGGTAGCGGCAGTGGAAGCTAAGGCTGGGGGCGGAACTACAGCAAGACACTCAAACGGATACTCCACAGTGTAATAACCAGAATCCTTAGGGATTCCTACCTTCTTGAGTGAGGAGGTCCATCCTTTGGAGAAGAGTGCTTCGCGAACCATGAGAACATCATTCTTGAATTTCTCAGTGGTCTTTTGCACACCCTCATTGTAAGCTTGATCTTCTAAGGTCTGTTGATTAAGCTTCATTGCGGCCATGACACGCTCCATCTCAATTACTTTGGCCTTAAGCCTCTCAGCTTCTTGTTCGGCCTTGTGCTTTGCTTCATTAGCCTCAAGTAAAGCCCTATCCCCAGACTCTTTGTTTTTGCTTAGCGCAAGATGAAACTCTTTGTTCTGGCACTTCAGAGTCTCCATTTCCTCTTCTCCAGCTTCTAGGCGAGAGAGTGCAAAGCAAGAACGTTGGAGAGCCTATTTGGAAACATTGACAACTATAAGAATCCTCACATAACATGAGACGCCACAAGTAGTTAGGAAACACTCACCAAAGCTTACTACGAATGTAATGGGGCAGTGCGGCAGTCGTGGTCAAGTGCAAGCTTGAGTCTCTTTCTTTTTGTTCAATTACTTGGAATTTTTTGACCAAAGGTAGAAGCTTTTACTACAAAGAACCTCAAGGCCTTTCCCAAATTTCAAGTGGCAGAGCTAAAAAAGATCCAAAAGAAGATATGAAGGCTCAACATCAGTGTTGTTCGCCCTAACCTTTATACCGTGTCCAACCGAAGTGTCACAATCACAGCACTTGCTAAGTTTGCGGCTTGCGGCGATCTGGCTGGTTGAGGTTTAACAAACAAATTAAGTCCATGGAATGCTATGTACGGTGCAGCCATGTTTGGACCGACTGAGATCTTTGTATTCTCTCAATTCAAACACGCCTAAATGCAGAGACTGTCCAAATTCTGTGCCAAAAAGGGTGAATTTTATAAATGGCCCTAGTTAGACAAAATACAGAAAAGCTCAGATCTCACAAGAATGTAGCATTGCAAAAAAGAAAAGGAAAAAAAAAAAAAAAACACGTTTAATGGAAGTTGCTCATTTTGAGTCTGCATAAACCTGGGTTGAGGAATGAAAGGAGAAGCTGGATTCACAAAGTCGTAGAGCGAAGCTAGATTGCCCGGACATCGGCACTTACATTTTTCTAATTTGATCGCACTTTCCCCATCTCCTTTTATTGGCACAGCACTTTGAGGGTTTGTTGGATTTGGGGAAATTTGGATTTGGTGGTCAATAAAGCAGTTTGTGAGAAAGTGATCGTGTAAGGGATCGTATCTCATTGAATTTGGGAGTTCAAGGTGGGTCCTAGTAAAAATGATGCTGCTCTTTGGAGAAGGTGAAGGTGTCACATTTTCTAGTTTCTTTTTAATTTGTGTTGACCTTGGAACATTTCGGAGAAGGTACCAATAGGAGAAGCTGAGAAAGTGCACTCACCAAGTACCCCCATCACATTCTCTCTCTTGTGCATTTTGAAAAAGGCAGCATGAAGCTTTGGAGAAGTTGTCCAAAAAAAAAAGAAAAAAAAAAAAAAAGGGGGCCTACCTCATTAGCCAATTTAATGGACATGTGAAGGACACCATCATTTACCCACTTACCCCATTTTACTCTTTGATCCTTACGTCCAAAGTGAGGAAAAAAATTGTAGTGGGCCTTCAACTCTTGTTCGATTACACGGGAGGCTCGGTCGTGACACTAAGGGAGACGTTACGAGTTCAAACCGATTAAAGTGCGCTTTCATTTTTTCTCTCTCCACGTACGATCGAAGTGCGCAAGCTATGGTCAAGGAGTAATTTGTGCAATAAAATTAAGCTTTATTGAAAAATAAAGTTGCCCGTATGTGGTGGGATTAATTTTATGTTTTGTGCACTCGTTTCAAGTCGGACTATGGCATTATGAAAATGCTTGCTTTCAATTTTCTCCCCGGGAAGCCACATGGTGGGAGTTACCTCAGGAAAAAATTTGGGGAAATTGAAATGCTGAAGTGCGAAAAAACCCACATCCGACCCGCCCGACTAGGTCAACCGGTCGGATTCGGATCTAATTCTCTGAAAATCTCAGTTTTTCGGTCGGGTTTCGGATTGGGTAGAATTAGTTTGGTCGGACCCGACCCGACCGAATTAGATTTAGTATAAAATTTAACCCTAAAGTTTACCCACGCCGCACACTTTCATCTCTCATCTCTCATCCAGATCTGAAAATTGAAAACCTCCACTCTCTCAAGTCTCTCTCTAGTCCCACACTCCCATCTCTCTCTCTCTCTCCTTCTCTTACATCCTTCGCCGCACGCCTCAACCACACGTCCTCCCAGTAGGGCTATTAAAACGGTAGGTTGGAGTCACCGGACGGTGAGCTCACCGGCGTCACCGCTGACGGCTGGTCGTGGGGACTGGGGATGCAGGGCTCTTTTGCGGCGGGAGCGTACATGGTAATGATGGGCTATTCTTGTCTTCAGATACTAGGTGGAGCCCGTGGAGGGGTATCTAATATCTATTCATCCATGAGTTTGTTGGACAGCCACAAACAAGTATGGGAATTTTTATTTTTTTTGAATCACAGTCTCTCTCTCTCTCTGCACGCATATTGGCTAAATACAAGTCTGACGGTGGAAATCTGGAGGTGGAAAGCTGCTGCTGATGGAGATAATGGTGAAAATCTTGAGATCTGTTTATGGGATGTGGAACCCGACCAACCCGATCCATCCGACCCGCACAACCCGGTAGCCGTTCGGTCGGAATCCGATCATCCTTTCGGTCGGAGTCGGATCCCTTTTGACCAACCCGACCAAATGTCGGTCGGGTGAAACCCGACCCGAACCCGACGAAATCCGACCCGTGAACAGCCCTAGAAGCTGGATATGAGGCTGCCTTCCCTTTGAAAATGCTGGGCAAAAGAGGAATGGAGTGGTCTGTTTATATACTAATAACAAGTGGCGGGCAAGGTGGGCCCATACTATTCACCTGTAAAGGTGAGGCTACAAGGTGAAGCTAAAAAAAAAGGTGAAACTAAAAGTTGTAAAGGAGAAGCTTCCGCCAGGAACCTACTATAAGTGCACGCCCACCTACCAGTCTCCCATATACAGTCAAATTGCATGAAAAGCTGCGACCGTGGAGCACGAAATAAAATTAAACTTTATTGAAACAATAAAGTGACCGGACTTGGTTGGATTAATTCTATTTTTCGCTCATTGTACGTTGGATTGCGGCGTACAAAAAATATGTTAGTTGCATATTTTACTCGGTTGGATTTGACCGATAGAAAAACATGTTAGATATTTTTAGCACTTTCTGGGGTTGTCCAAAACCATCATTCGTAATGGGTAGTTTTTTTAAGGGGTAGTTGCTCGCTCGATGCTCCTCCCATTTATGCACCAAATTGCCTGCTGCGAAATTAATCTACTTGTGTGAAAGGTAAATGCATTGCACAACATATCATGCATTTTTTTTATTTATAAAAGATTATATTTCTGCACGTTTGCCTTTCCCAAAAAATATCTCCATAAATTCGCTTTCCATATCAATCAAACAATTTGCTTTTAACTCACCGAAAATTCGCTTGCCGTACTCGTATAAATATTTTGATATCAAGCAAATGATTTTCTTTACCTTTCCGGAAAAATTGTGTTTTCTATATACACATATATTTACATCAAGTATACTATCTTGTGTTTAACTCACCGGAAATTGTATGTCCATAGATGAAGATTATTTCATTGAAAGATCTCTTTTTGGAGAGAATAAGGAAGAGATATTTTTTCTTTTATTGGGGGCCACTCATAGGCATTCCTTTTAACTATATATGTGTGAGCACTAGCCTTTGCAAGACATGCACATATTTTTTTCCCGAAGAAAGAAACCCGTAATTACCGAGAGGAATAAAACTCCTCCATCTTGTTTGCTAGCATGCAGTCCGCAAAACTGGAAGGGAACTCAGCCAATTCGGAAGTTCACCACTGAACACATTGTCATCGAGTATGAGCGTTTGGGTATTTGTTAAGGATGAAATTTCTCGTGGAATGCTACCGTGCATAAAATTTGAACTAATGTTGAGTATTTCCAGTGATGATAATCTTTCAATTTTGCCGGGTAGTGGACCCCATAGGAAACAGGGGGGTGCTGCGCAGCCCCGTGCTGCGCAGCGTGCTGTGCGGGCCTATTTTGGCGCCGCACCGGTACCGTTCCGACGATCGGAGACGTCCACCACGTAGAGCTCGTCGAGTACTATAAGTGTACAAAAAATTAACTCAATCCGATATCGTTAAGTGCATCATCGGGACACAAATATGTTGAAAAAAATGGTTTCAATGGTTTTCATTTAATGTTTCAAGACATGTGTGTTCCAATTTTTTTCAACTTATTTGTGTTCCAATGAGGCACTTAACGATATCCGTTCGACTTGATTTTTGGTACATTCGTAGTACTCGACGAGCTCTACACTGTGGACGTCTCCGATCATCGAAATAGTGCCGCAACGGCGCCGAAATGGACCGCACAGCACGCTGCGCAGCACGGGGCTGCGCAGCACCTCCCCCGGTTCCGACCCCATAGGCCGAGGGAGACCAATGTGAGGACTTTCAAGGTGGGAATCTTAACAAGTGTAGTGAAAAACGAATCTATGGAGAAATTATTAGGTAATGCAGGAGTCCCCTTGTCCCCAATGATAAGAAGCTGCGTTCGACTCTATAAGCTGCTAGTTGTGCTTATCCTATTAAAGTTTTTCATTGTGCATTACTTTTCTTCAAAAACACTTTTCATAGCACATTTTTGTTGAAAAAATCGAGAGAGACTACATATATTTTTTATTGTGCTTTTAGTTATTTTAAATCATACACTCTTCATATCATATCATTTGGTGTTCATATTTCGTGGTGCCGTGAACTGCTGTGGCCGAATCTTTTTGGAGATTGATTTAGAGCCGATTGAATCCGGAGATCAGGCGTGAAGTCTGTGGTTCATCTATTGAATCTTGAAGAAGCTCTGGGAGCATTGGAGATTGGCGAGAATAGGTAAAGGCTTGGGGTAAGGTTTTTACTATTTTGCAATCTGTACTTCTTTTTTATTAATAGAATAAAGCAGTAGTATTAGGCCGTGGTTTTGGCTTAGGGTTATTTAGGATCCTAAGTTTTTCTACGTAAATCGTGCGTTTCTTGTCTCCATTTTATTTCACTTTGCTACTTGTGATTTTGTTAAAATTGTCAAGATAATCAACCAGTTCTAATTTAATAATTTTTAATCGGTCATTATTTTTATAAACTGGTAATTTTGATCAAAACTCCTATTCACCCCCCCTCTAGGAGTAAATTGAACGCTTCTGCATAATTTCAAAACAGAATGGGGCTTGAACTGACAAGGTTGGAATAAACATCCTTTACCACCTAGCCTTGTGGTCACGGTGCCAAGGGCTGGGGGGCAAATGAGGTGGGCCAGATTTTAGGCCCCCAAAATAATTGGGCTAAACTAGCGGAGCGAGCTAGAAATAAATGAGTGTGACCTGGACGGACTAGGCCCAGCAGGGATGGACTGTCTCAATGGGTGGAGTAAAAGTCCGGGCGGTGTAAAGATATTCTAGAAGATGCTTAATGGATCTACTTAAGATAGGAGTCCGCCCTGAACGGGGAAGCTACCTAGACGAGTCCGCCCTAATCGGGGAAGCTACCTAGACGAGTCCGCCCTAATCGGGGAAGCTACCTTGATAAGCATTATCAAGTATCCCAATAAAGGGGAAGCTCTGGAGTCAGAGATCTAGTAGAGATTAGAGTCCACCCTAATCGGGGAAACTACCTTAGCAAGCGTCATTGAGTGTCCCGATAAGAGCGAAGCTCCGGATTTTTTAGGCATACGAGTGTATCCCGAGCGGACTAAGTATCTTGGACAAGGGGAAAGGAGAGCCTATAAAAATGAGTTTCACCCTCAACTAAAGGTACACACAATCATACCCACAAAACCCTAATTTCATCTCTTTTCATGTTCAATCTCTGACTTAAGCATCAGAGGGGTATTCCGGCCAAATCCCGGCCGGGTAGCCTAACGTTATTTGAGTCTTGCAGGTGCTCTTGCTGGAACCTTACTCAGCGCGACTTTCGGTGGCTTGCTTTCCGAAGGTGAAAACCTACCCCACTACAAAAATAATCTGTCAAATAATTTTAAATTTCAAATACTTATCAATTAATAAATTCTACAAATGAAACAATTAATTAGCTAATTAAAATTTTCAAAATAATTTAAAAAATCACTCAACATTTGCAAATAAAAACAATAATCAATTAGTTTTAAATTTCAAATACATCAAAAACTTATAAAAATGAAAATGTCCATCCCCCATTTTCTCATCCATCAGTCTAAAAAACTCTTAACTTTCTCAATCCAACCAATTATATTTTCATGCAAACCTTATAGTTCTTATACTTTGGCTAGGGCCATGGTTGGCCCAGTGCAAATGAACAAATAACTCATATTTTGGTAACGGTGAGTTAGTTTGTAATAATTTTTTTTTCCAATTTCTATTAATTGGTATTCATTTTTTTAAAAATCTATAATGGCTTTCGATGTCGAAATTTATGTTGGTTAAAGGGTTACATAATTGGATCGATGTGAGAACCTTGATGAGAAAATCATTCGATTGAAATTGTCAAAACAACATTTTGAACGCAAAAATGGTCAAAGGGTTACATAGTTGGAATATTATTCTCAATTTAACAGTAAGTGTCAAGTTAATAGTTGCTATTGCTAAGATCTTGAAAGGTACAATACTAAATTACTATATGACTATCACATAACAAATAAGATCTTAACAATTCTTTTAGCCAACCTTTCTTGAGTTTTGTGGGATAGAATTTGTTCTCTTCTTCTCCTTCTTTTGACAAAGTGACATATAGTATTATATTCTACTTTAAGATAGAATGATGAATAATTGAATATCTATCTAATTTAAACAATTAATATATGAACAAAATAAGAAGCCGTAGAATACAGTTGAATTATATTGTGGGAAAAATTCAAAACTCAACACATATGATACGATAAGTAATAATCGTAAAACTAACATCCAAATATAAGAAACTATATATCCATATGAGTGAATTAATATTTTGAACCAATCATACATTAAGCACAACGATTGCACCACTGCAATTTCCAGCTCCATAAACAAAGGAGTTAAGCCCAAGAGTAAAATATGAAGGTCGTGAGGTATTTTAAGATTTGATTAAGTTTGATTTTGTGAGGTACTTAAACAAGTTATAAGATTTTTTTGATAATTTATATTAGAGAGTAATACCCAGGGACGGAGTCAGGATTTTGACTCGGAGGTAGCACCTAAAATTAATATTCTTCCACCTCCATCCCTCAGAAGAGTAGTCTATTAATTATAAAAGCGACGTGCAATTTTTGGACAAAAATCTCAATTAGTTCTTTAATTTTATATGAAGAAATGCATAAATCATGTATGGAGGTGCTCTATTTTTCTATCCGGAAATTAGAGGTTTTTTGGCAATGGATTATCTTTACGAACGGATGGATTATTAGTACAAAAAAAAGGTATAAGTGTTCTAAGATTAATTATTTATAATACCCAAAAGAATACACGTTTTAATAGGTTAATCATCATCAACATGATTAATACCCAAAAATTATACATTTTCATCGATTAATCACTCATCAATATGTTTAATACCAAAAATAATACACGTGCTTTGTAGAATAACACTATTCTTTCCATACAAATTTAAATTATTGGTATATGATAACATTAGTTCATCCCGTACATAGCACGGTTTTTCACTAGATTGTGGAATCAAAGTAGCATATAATCGTGTAGCACGGTACGAGGCTAGATTTTTGTGGAAAACTAAACTAACAAACAAACAAGGCCATTTTAATGTTGAAAGTATTCATCAATAGTTAAATTTTTTTTCGTGTATTGCGACTCCGTGCATAGCACGGGTTTGATGCTAGTCTAATATAGTATTGCAGAATAGGTTTTTGTGAGAAGGGCTACGGCTGCGACAAGTGGCACTCCATGTAATCCTTTTTGTAATGGAAATAATTAGTTAGGTGATTCCAAACTTCAAACAAATCTGGTAATCTATAGAATCAATCTAGATTTACAAAGAAAATAATCAATAGCTAATATTAGATTCCAAATTACTTTCAACCAACAAGTTGTGCGAAGGAAATCAACTAGGTAAATTCAAATCTCAAGAATTTCATTAATTTGAGGAATCACCCAAGATTCAAATCCAAAATATATCCACATAATTCTGGATAATTAAAATTCAGAAAGACTTTACCAATTTAAAAAGAGAGTTACGGAAACAAAATAATTACAATTCATTAGTTAACGACAACTCTATCTGTACTCCTTATAATAAGGCTCTTTATATCTAATCTATTTTAAAATTTAAACGTTTTGTACTTCCCCATCAAGATTGCTATCCATGAGTTCTATAAGATTCTTTTTGATTTTTAAATTTTTTTTTGGTTCCTCAAATAACTAATTTGTTCCCCTTGCTTGCCATCATAGCCATAGCCAATGGCTGTAGCTAAGGTATTAATTCTTTTCCCTCTGCATCTACACATGCATTTCATATCCCTTTAAGCATTACTGATCCATGTACGGTTTTCTCTCTTCGATATTATCTTACCCTGTCCTTCGATATTATCTTACTTCTTCATTCATGGTTTTAGCCGTGTTTGATGTTTTGTTGAAATTTTTAGTGATTTCTATTGAACAAACTTTCTGTGAATTTCTAAATTTTTTTCGTGCATGCATGTTACTTTGGTCTCAAAAAAGATTGAAGGAGCGATTCACACTTTGAAGAGAGAGCAAATGAGATAGTAATTAATTTTTTCATTACGTTTTGTAATTAATTAATCTCTGTTTTCATATCGTCCGTAAAATTCTTCACAAGTTTCAAGTAAAATTAGAGTAGGTAGATTCAAGGTTTTCTAATGTGTTCTCAAATGTTAGATCTAATTATTAAATTTTTGAAAGAGTGGTTGCCTAATATTTCATAGCATAACATGATATAAGTATTCTATACTGTATTTTGGAAAGATAACCATATGGTTATAATATTGACAGACATCTTTTTATGTGTTTCGAATTTGAAGAGATCTTTTCTAATCCTCTCAATCTCATATGAATGTATGTTCATGTTTTTTTTTTTTAGGATTGTCTTTCAGTTGGAAAAGTACCAATTGGGTAAACAAAGATTTCTCACTCTTATTCTATGGCATCACACTACTACTAAATTTTTAATTGGTTCATTATTCTTTAGTTTCTATCATTTATAAGGCCATTCTTCCAAGTTTCAAGTGGTATGATTCATTTTCGGATGGAAGATAATAGATCGACATTTTGTAGGAAGTTATGAGGGGTGATGAAGAATATAGAGGAAGAAAGTACTTGCATAGTGTATTTATGTGCAACTTAAAATTTACTGATCGGTGAGAGTTGTCCAGTTTGCATTTTCTTTGTGAAGAACCAAGGACTGACTACCAAGCATGCTGTGGGAATTTTTTAATAATTTGTGCGAAAGTTTCAGTCCATAAGGAACCCTACTTTTAATTTTCTCAACTATTTTGAAGACTATGATCATAGGAAACAAAGTATAACTTGCTTTATCTACAATGTCGAATTTACTAGATTTGTCAAAAAAATTGGATATGCTGGGATGGGCTGTATGATTTTATATTTTATGGATATTAACCAATACAAGAACGTCAAAGTTTTTACTTAATTAACAGTTGAGCTTGAAGTCTTAAGCTCCTTTTGATGTTGTTCGGTCCATTTTCATGCTTAGGTATTAAATTGCGCACATTTAAGATCCTTCAGGTAAAATTTCATTTCAAGATGAACAACGGAGATGCCATTTAAACAAAGTTCGAGATGCCATTTTTGCAACCCTTGGTTGGAGTGTAATGGCCCGAATTTTCGGTCCATTTTATTATTATTATTATTATTATTATTATTA
Organism: Vaccinium darrowii; assembly: GCA_020921065.1. Taxonomy (NCBI): domain Eukaryota; kingdom Viridiplantae; phylum Streptophyta; class Magnoliopsida; order Ericales; family Ericaceae; genus Vaccinium; species Vaccinium darrowii. The sequence continues at coordinate 11,872,486 of CM037153.1, forward strand.
TTATTATTATTATCAAAGTAAGTTATATTTTGCAATAATTATTACGACTTATTTTGTTTCTTAAATATGACTATCCTAGTTAAGTTTTGATGATTTATTTAAACTAAGTTTAAGGCCCTAATTATCTATGTTCCTACCCTTTTTACCCTAACAAAATCCTACTACATATACATATACATATACATTTAGATTTATACACACATGACACACACACACACACACACACACACACACATATATATATATCCTTCCGGGTATTTTTTTTGGACGAATCCTCGCGTTTGACTTTAAAAACACATTCTAAACACATCTAACGGTTCGGATCATCGAAATTTGGTTGGGAAGCATGAGGTCCTCACTATATTTAAAATGAGGGATTCCTCATTAGAAGTTGATCCTATATATATATAAACACATACACAATACATATATGCATACATTTGCACTCTACCAACTCCCTCTCTCTTCTCCCCACTCTCCACTCCTTCACCCACCAAAACCAACACCACACACCACACACCACACACCACCCCAAAGTTTGAAAATCAGACCTCTCTTCCCTCCTTTTTCTTCCATTACCCACTCCCATCACTTCTCCATATCATCCCATCATCACCCCACATGTTCTTATACACCCATACACTCCATCCTTCCTTCAACACACCACCTCCCAATTAAACCCCCCCAATTGCCCATTCTCCTTCCCCATTAATTTCGTGAGAGAGAGAGTGAGTGAGTGAGGAGTTCTACCTGGAAAAAGAAGAAAAGAAGAAGGAAGAAGACACCTACCCATTTTCATTTTCGTCCACTTCACGTACCCATTTTTACAGCCACTTTGCTCATAGTTACAGTTGTTTTTAGGATTAGGTTTCTTCATAGAAGTTGTAGAGCGCGTCTAGAACTTTGATTTCGACACAAGAATCATCCAAATCGGTTGAGTTTTGACTGAGTTATAGCCATCCAAAGTTCAGTAAAAAATCTCGGGTACATTTTCCAGACAGCTCTCTGCTCTTCTGTAAATCTTCATTTTTCTCCTTTTTCCAATCATTTTCAAGTTTACATTTCTTCACCAACATCGTAGAGGGTCTGAAGCTCTTCGATTTTGACACAAGAATCACCCGAATCGGTTGAGTTTTGAGTGAGTTATAGCCATCCAAAGTTCAGCAAAATTCTCAGATTTCCTTTTCCAGGCAGTTCAGCGACCTGATATAAATCACCATTTTTCTCGTAGTTAGAGTTGGTTTTAAGCGTATACCTCTTCATCGAAGTTGTAGAACATTCCGAGCACTTCGTTTTAGACACGAGAATCTTCCAAAACGGATGAGTTTCGGGTGGGATATCAGTACCCGAAGTCTCAGTTCGGTACTATAACTCTCGCTGTCAAATTATTCCACCACCGAGCTTTTCGTCCGGAGCAAAGGTAGAAACCTCTTATCCATTAACCCTAAGTATATTTAGTAGCCTTAGATTTGATATTGGGGCTTGCAATGAGCCCGAACGAAACGAAACCAAAATATGAAAATGGGTCGAGAAACCCACCAAACCGATTATGGTCGTAAGGCCTAAAGATGGTTAAAGTTGATTTGTTTAACAAATGATGTGTATGGTTATGTTGTTTGACTGATTATTCATGTCCATTATGATTTGTTTTGTTGTCATAATTAAAGTTAATAATATTGATGTTTGTTTTGATGTACTATGTTGATTTAATTGATAAACTTGGAGTAAATTCCATTAGGCTGGGTATTGGATAAGTTTTGTGATATGTGAATTATTTGAATGTTATTGATTGAGGTCTCATTTTATTCTCTATTGACTTGCTGTAAACTCGAGGTGGTAAATTATTGAATTGTTAGATTGGACAAATAAGTTCCGGGGTTGTACTTATGTAGTAGATCACATAGATGTTTCAAAGTTAAAAGAAACTAGAAAGTAAGGAGAATGTGTGGTTAGCGTAGCCAAAGCCTGGTCAACCGAAATGTCCCAATTATCGGGTCAGCGGAACCAGAGCCTCACCAACTGAAAAGCCCACCAGAAATTGAGTATGGTCAGTGGAGCTAAAGCCTGGTCAGCCGAAATGGCCCAATTATTGGGTCAGCGGAACCAGAGCCTCGCTAGCCGAAAAATCCACCAGGAATTAAGTGTGGTCAGCGGAGCCAAAGCCTGGTCAGCCGAAATGTCCCAATTATCGGGTCAGCGGAACCAGAGCCTCGCCAACCGAAAAGTCTACTAGGAATTAAGTCGTGGTTAGCGGAGCCAAAGCCTGGTCAACCGAAAGGTCCCAGTTATTGGGTCAGCGGAACCAGAGCCTCGCCAGCCGAAAAGTCCACTAGAAATTGTGTATATCAGTTGTGAATTGGAGGGACGTTCCTAAGGTTTAGAATCTATGATAACACTTAAGTTAGAGACAAGATAAAGAATCCAGATTGTTGTTACTTATTTATGCACTCCTTGATATGAATTGTAATGTAAGGGTTAGTGGGTAGGAGTTAGCTATTGAGTGTCAAAACTCATGGTGCTATGTGCCCTGGCGTTTCATGCCAGGTACCGAAGAGGGAAGAGGAGGACATTGCAACAAATATCAAGACCCTGCAGCCAATCAGGGAACTTATGGGGAGTGGGACCTCAACCTAGAACTGTAAAAGACTCTGTAATCACCTTACTTTTGTGTTGGACAAATGTAATTTAACTTTCCGACAAGTACTATTTCTTATTGTATCAGACTAAAGTACTTTTCTATTTATGTTATTCCGTTGCTTATTAAGAAAACCCTATTATTAAATGAATCTTTTTAGATCTCAATTTTAATTAATGTGTCCAAAAATCGGGGCGTTACATGAAGTCCCCTCCCCTCCCTCTCTCTCCAACTTGATGTACCATTTGTCAAGTTTTTCTTAATAAATTTTTTGCAGGTCAAAAAAGGAAAAAGCAAAGTAGCTAAGTTGCACGCATCCGGGATCCTTCAATTACTTCTTTGTTTTTTTTTTTTTGCTCAGCAAAAAAAATTTATTAACCTTCATAAAGATACAAAAATTAAAATGATCAGGGGCACACCGGCATAAGCCACTTGAGACCTAAAAGCATCCAGAAGACAAGACGCCAACTGAAACTATAAAAACCAAAAGAAAACCCTACTACAAAATCCAGAAGAACCTAGCGAACGTAAAATGGTGTTCTATAATATGTTGGTTGGGTATAATTTTTGTGTTTCCCTGAATTGGGAAGTACCTACAGGGCCAGGGAACTTTAATTAATGCCATGGAGCAAGAAAATTTTAAATTTTTATGATTCTGCTTTTGATTTTAATTCTAAAAATTACTCTAATTTGAAGTTTTGAAGGATTCCATGGCAAATTACTTTCTTCCTGGCCATTTTTTTTGTTTTTCTTCCTTGATTTTTGACAGCAATCAAGAGTATGCATGGATTGGTATAACAAACAACATTCTCACATGAGTAAGTAGACAAGGATTTGGGGTTAAATTTGAACAAAAAATAAGAGTGGGCCCCATTCACTGGCCACATCAGATCTGTACATTTTCTGGGCACATCCTCTATATGCATAGCATTATCCAAAATTTCGTAGTTCAATAAAAAAGTAATTCAACAACTCTCATTTGGAATAAGACATTAAACATCTCCACATTTTGTAGTTGAAAATGTTATTTTACGCACAGGTTTTACGCTAGTAATCTAAGGTGGAAGAATGGGACCTAGGGATGTGGATTTATTTAATGCGACTCAACTATGCATAGGATGGACCCTTCTGAGATTCTACACAAATGATCTGTGTTTTATTAATTTTAAAATAAATTTTCGAGCATCAATTGGAGTAGTTGAAGTGTTTAATTGCAAATTTTCAATTTTTTATTCAATATTTAGGACACTGAATGAATTTCAAAGAAATGTTGGACAATTGGATCAAACACTTACAATTATTCAATGAGACAATTTATTTTGTAGGGCACTTATGGACAACCAGAATGTAATGTTCATGTACCATTTAGGCTCGGCTATATGGTACTCATTCAGTACCCAAGTTTTTTTTCCCAAATAAATAAAACATAATGGAGAGGCTTAACGACGAAAGCAATATTCGTTAATTATATATCATGACATGATCACTCGGGTGAGAAATCAGTCGGATGTTTTTTTTTTGAAAGGTCACTTGATATAAATAAACTAAGACATAGTTTTCCAAAAGATTTTAGCAACTCAGCTGCTAAAATCAATTTTTTGAAATAAAAAAATGAAGTGGTTCTATGTATCGTTTTTCGATTTTTTGGCACCAAATTAAAGTTCTCCTTGTACTTTAATTCGGTGTAAAAAAAATCGAAAAAATAATACACGAAAACACTTCATTTTTTTTATTTAAAATACCATGATTTTACCACATTCTGAACTCATTTGCTAAAATCTAATGATTTTAGCAACTGAATTACTAAAATCTTTTGAAAAACTATGCCTAAGAACATGTCTCAGCGGCTATAAGAGATTTTAGATCAAGCGGAATACAACCTAGAGAAAGACCAGAAGCAATCCTCATTGCCCATGTCTCAATAGCAATCGCAGAAGACACCTTAAACTTATATTTACATGTATATTTTCCCACGAAATCTTAAAAATATATTTTAAACAAATTAAACGGTTGTAATAATTTTCGTGCGACCCTGAAATTGGTCATGGCGTAAAATGGATCCGGGGTACTGGTCTGCAACCAAGGTGTGCGCATCAGGGCCGTTGATCACGACAATTAACGGATCGGATTTCACCTCCGCAATGAATAGCTTGGATTTACAAAGTGTCTAGATGAAACTCGATCCGTTAAAAATGCATTCGACGACTTTGATACCGCACATCGGGAAGTGCACGTGCACCATCACCTAAGAAAAAATGGTGTACCCCACTCTCCAGTCTATTTTTGTTTTCTCCACCTTTTTCCCTACGAGAAAGACAAAAATAAAAAATAAAAATGCTTTACGGTTTTCCACACGAATTAGAGGCCGTTTGGCCGACTGTTTTTTGATTTTTCGATTTCTCCTTTTCGCATTCTGGGTGTTTGGCTAACACACCCAGAAGTTGTTTTGCCAAAAACTGTTTTTCCGTTTTTGAAGATAGAAGCCAGAAATCAAAAATAGGTTTGGAGGTGTTTTTTGATTTCTACTTCTCATTTTCCCTTCCAAAACACATTCTCCACATTTCTCCCAAACACTACTTCCACATCCAAAACTCATTCTGATCAAAAGCCAAAAAGCCAAAAAGCCAAAAAGTCAAAAATCAAAAGCTAAAAAGTAGGCTCCCAAACACCCCTTACATGCTTCACTCTTTGCGCCTTTTCAGGCAGAATGCTCAGCCTCGGCCTTCTCCACTTCAATGCAATTTGGTCCCACTCCACTCCTCTCTCTCCACGGAGTTAACAAGGGCTTCCAGTGAAGAGTTAACAAGGGCTTCCAGTTCCGACGAGTTAACAAGGACTTCCAGTTCCGACGAGTTAACAAGGGCTTCCGGTTCCGACATCTTTCACTGAAAGGTACGTGTGAAGTACAGTCCCCAGTCCCATTCCACTCCACTCTCTCTCTCTCTCTCTTCGGAGTTAACAAGGGCTTCCAGTTCCGACATTTTTCACTGAAAGGTACGTGTGAAGTACAGTCCCCAGTTGGTAAATTTTTTTCCAGTACAAGCCCCAATTTGTTGAAACCCTAATTTCTTGAAGTTTGATTTTGTTTTCTTGAAGGTTGGAGAAAGCTTCAGTAGCGGGGAAACATGGAATCTTTGTCGTCGTCATCCTCGACGTCGGAGGTGGGCCCAGTGGAGGATGTAGTACAGGCATTGTTGGAGTACTTGGTCGCTCCGTTGTTGCCTCTGAAGTCGTCCGGTCACCAAGTTCCTTCGCTTGCACAACAGCAGTCGGTGGCCAAACAGGTAATTCTTATATGTTTTGATTTGGATCTTGTTTTTCTTCCGGTACATAAATAGAAGTGTAGGCGTAAATAGAAGTGCCCATAGTGACCATCGCCGTACAATTGTGGACCGTACTGTATTTGGAATTGAAACCCTACAATTTCTCAGGAATGTTGAGTAGATCATTCATGTAAAAAATCAAATTTAACATTGCTCGGTCACACAACACCATTACTGCACCTAAATATTTAGGGACCGTAGCTAAATTCCCATTAGGAGTATGTTTAGATCCTTCTAAAAAAGTGTATATCTTTTTCTTTTCTAAGTTGTTCCGTATGTAGTACTCCCTCCCTAAATGTTTTGGAAGTCTACTCTCAAAAAATATCAATAGAAATTTGATAAATTACCATTCTTGCCCTTGTGTTTAAATAGAACTAGTACTATTTTCATCCATCAAAATTTCAAAATCGGAGGGCATATTTGGAAAGTGAAATACTTTTTGGAGCAATCAATACGCCTTCTTAAAAAGTTGGAATCCCAAAAGGGACTATGAAAATGGGACGGACGGAGTATTTCTTTTGCTTCTTAGTAAGTTTCTTAACTCATATTTTCTAATCTCCCCATGTAGACTCGGTGATTGTAGGGGGAAAGTCTTAAAAATTCTAAGGGGTACTCCCTCCGTTCCTTATTGATAGTGCATTACGAAAAGTTGTCTCACTTTTTAGTTTTTAAGTTAAAAAACAAAGAACTTTCGTGGATAATTCATCGATTTTTTTGTTAAACTAAGCCAAAGAACTAATTGAAATTTCTTTTATTTATTTTGGTGGGAAAAGGTTCAAAATTATACGCGTAATGGAGTATCCATGTGGAACGGATGGAGTATGGAATATAACAATTGCCATGTAATTCCAATCAATGGGGTTACAGGTTGGGAGATTCGGAGACGGACTTAACCTTTGGCGATCGAGGGAGGGAGTATTAAATAAAGAAGAGAAACTATTTTCAAAGAAAATAATAATAAAGAGGAATAAAGGAGTATTAAAAAATGGCTACAGACCCAGAATTTGCTCTCTTTTTTTCTTCCAAATTTTGTGAATATTTTTTTGACTATTTTGGTTGCTCTATGGTTTTGTGTTTCATCACTAGAATATTGGCAATTGTACTAGGTTCTAAGTACACAAGTTTTTCCTGCGAGAAATTTTCCTAGCAAGTCTGAGGAGCCTGAATACGACCAAAAAATTACCTTGGAGGCTTGGTATAGTTCCAAACGCCAAGAATGCCATTTGCATGGCACAAAGTGAGAACCCAAGTCATGCATTTCCCTCCCTTGTAAGGAAAATATGTAGGAAGACCACAGTAGTGCTGTCAAAGTCCTTCAGTTGTTGAATTGCGGGGCTCATGAGATAAGATCATACTGTCTTGTTGAATCCCAATGTCATAAAATGCTTCCATTGGAATTGTGAGTCCTGGGACTTATGTCCAGGACTTGTTTATGTTTAATAAAGCACGCAAGGCTTGCATATTTGCATGTTGATTGCTCTTGTTTGTCTGGTCACATGCTTATGTGTTTTGAAGGGATTCCTGTTAACTGACAAGACCAAACTATTTGTTGAAAACCCAATCTTGTAGCTGCTGCAATTAGACTACATAAACTTTTCCAAGAACTAGTTATCAAATCAGGGAAGTATTTCACGCTTCTGTTCTACATATTATAGTCGGTCTGGGGTATAGCTTTATCCAAAAGGTGTAATGTGGTTTTTCATGCATGTGGAAGAGCCACTTATGTATATGCATCTTGATCTGTTTATTGATTGTCATTCTCTTTGTGTTGATCTGCTTCAGGTGCATGCTGCTGTGTTACTCTACAACTATTACCATCGGAAACAGCATGCAGGCATTGAGTATCTAGGTTTTGAGTCTTTTTGCAAGCTGGCTGTAACGTTGAAACCACAACTGATGGGGTACATGAAACTCATGCACCGATCTGATTATGCTGAGTTGGATGACCTGGAAGAGCAGCTTTCAGTGACTGAGAAAGCAATCATGAATGCTTGTGATATATCTTTAGTTCTTGATGCTTCTAAAGATTCTCCGTGCATTGAGGGATGGCCAGTTTCCAAAGTTGCTGTTCTAGTAACTGACTCCAGCAAAGATAATTGCTTGCTGCAGTTCAGTTCCATTACCCATGGGGTTTGGTCAGTTATAGAGAAAGATTGTGATGTCTTTAGTGTCAGTTCAGAACGTACGGCGGAAGGGCAATATGTATACAAAAGAAAAAGGAACACAAAAAAGACTTTGGGAAATGAAACAAATTTTGACGAAGCTGCTTTTCGGAAGGTTGTTATTTCAGCTGTCAAGGAAGTGACAGGTATGGCATCTTCTTGATGTATGGTTTCCATTAGCCATCTTGCTGCTGTGTAGGTTCTATATATTGTTCTCCATGATATGAGCTACAAATTTGTTCACTTTTCGAGTACGTTTTACATTGATCCAAATTATATGTTCTGGAAAGAAGTTTTCGTCTAAACACCATTGAGTTCAAGTCCTATTTGACGGGGAACCAAAATTAGTGAACATTCATGCAGAGACCTGACTTGGTAAAGGACTCTCAACTACTACACAAGGGTTCCTAGTGAGTAGTGACAGAGTACACAATGGTTACTAGTGACACAGTTTACAAGAGGTCTTCAAAGGATCAGAGACAACCAGCTGCTTGCTTTGTAATTCAAAATCCCCCTGAATCTGGGAATAGGAGCAATTTTTTTGTCATTTCCTAGTACCTAGGTTGAAGTAAATTCTTTTTCAGTTTATGAAAATGAGGATTTTTTTCAAATAGATGAATTGTGGCCAGCTGGCCGTATCATGCTGTCATCTGATGGAATGTGTTGATAACTATTGCATTTAGGGAATAGTTTATTTGGTTTTTGGTTTTTTCCAAATAATGTTGTACGCCATAGAAAGTGTTAGAAGGGGTGCAACTTGCAAGTGGGACAAGGTTTATTTGTTGTGGGTTGTGCTCGATTTTATTAGTATACAACAATGTTATTTGAAGTAAGGTCTTAATGCAATGATACAAATTTCTTTCTGTCTAGAGTAGAGTTTGCTAAAGTCACAAGTGCAAAGACACTGATCTCTGTATTCGTGGTCATAAACTAGTAAAACTACCAAGCAGAGGAAACAAGAATTTCACTTTTTTGTTTTTTCAGGAATTCCCTATTGGTTAATGTGATTCTTGCAATTGTAACAGGCATTAATGAGAGTGATCTTGTGGTTTTGGAGAGCCATGTGGTATACTCCTTGAGTAAAGAAAAGACATCTGTTTACTTTTACATAATGCAGTGCAGCAAATCCATCAGCAACGATCTTCAAGTTCCTATTAAGGATGTTATTGACAGGTTGGTTGTTATCACTATATTTGTGAACACCTTCTTTGCTAGTCTTCTGATGGTGCTATGATCAATAAGAAAATTATCACGAACTTTTCTGTTTATACAATGGAAGGGCTAAAATGGGCTTCTGGGATCCTAAGGTATTTTTATCCATCCTGGGAGTAGGCATCTGATGAGCGCCTTTTAACGATGACAATAATTTTTTTGATTGCATCTTGAAGTGATGGGCAAGCCAAGTCTATGGTTGTGAACCATAGTTATCGAAATTGTGTGATTCGCGATTCGAATCGTACGATTCGGTTCGATTCAGAGTGTTTTTGATACGAACCGATACTATGAATCGCAGGTGTAATAGAATCGTGCACTGAATTGGTGAATCGTGCACTGAATCGGTGAATCGTGAATCGTGAATCGTGAATCGAATCGTAAGAATCGTACGATTTAGTTCAATTTTACACCCATGTTTTGCATGTGGGCCAACATGAAATAATTGAAAATTTGGGGGTTTTCTTTAATTTTTTTGGCATATAAAGGGTCGACTCTCTTTTCAGAAGCTTCCATAGAACTTTTTAAAAGATTGTACTGGAAAAAGTTGCGGTTTTGCACCTGCTGGGAAGACCACGACCACGTCCCTCGTTTTAAAAGCGTCTTGCCTATTTAAACCACTTGATTTTCTATTTATCTTCTTAAACATTTATTTTATTGATTCCAACTTGAAATCTACATTTTTTATGCATTTTTTAAAAAATGACTAAATTGGAGCAATTCACGATTCGATTCGATCCACGATTCGCAACCGGACCATTTCAATTCTCGATTCAATTCACGATTCGACAACTATGTTGTGAACTCAGCCTTAGTCATTTTTAAGGGCAGCTATGAATGAAGTTCTTGTTATTACTACTCCTGTTTTTTTTTTTGGGTATGCAACATTTGATTCCAGACCAAAACCATTACAAGGTCCAAGAATATTGCTTTTAGTATATCCCTAATTTGCACCCAAAGAGGATGTTAGGTGTTGCCTTGCTCAAGTTAGCTCTTTGTTGATTATATGTGGATGGTGCTCTAGGTCCAGAATACGTTAATGTTCTCTATGTTTGGGAAGAGGTGCTTTACAGTATTTCATGACACTCTTTTGGAAGTTCCTCTTTGATACTTCCTTTCTTTAATTTAGAAAGCCTAAACTTTGAACTGAACTGATCTATGTCTATGTAAGTGAAAGAAGAAAATATAGAATGAGATTAAGGCCATATATTGCATGTTTATTTGTGTTTGCTCCCCAGCAGGTACGAAGGCTTTATTAGTAATATTGGTAGAAAAGTTTGTTGCATTGCAGTGGTAGTTACGAAATTACTTGTTTTCTGAAATTCTAATTTCACTTTGCTATTCTTACATTTTTGTAGTTTGCAAGGCTCTTTGGTCAGAAAGATCTCTTTCAATTGGATAGTGACTCCTGTTGTTGAGTACTTCAACGTGCTTCCTTATGCTGGAATCCTGACACACTGGTTTTCTAGGTAAAGCTGATTCAATCTGTTATATTTGTTTTGAATGTTATTCGAAGATTCATGAGTTGGTTGCTTTATGTGGGTTACTTAAAGATTTCTCAACTTGATATATGTCTGCAAGGTTTTGGTACTTGAGCACTCAGCTTTTCGGTGTCAACATATGTTCTATCTTTACTTTTAGTTACCAAGTAAGTGTATCATTCTGCTTGCTAACATCAAGTACTGGAATACCGGATACCGAGTATTCTTATTGGAGTCCCAGGTTTTAGATTCCTTGTATGGTGGCAATCTTATTGGAGCCTCAGGTTTTAGATTCCTTATACGGTGGCAATTGTTAGGCGCATATAGCTTCAATTTGTTAGGAAGGGCACCACTTAAAGCAGGTGTTGGCCACTAACTATAAGTGCAGGAGTGACCATGACCTGATACCCTTGTGGAAACTTTTCCACCTACCTTAAATGACCACATAGAAAGCTCATAGTATGGAAGGTTCGTTAACACTTGACGACTATTTGCATCTAATTTCGAAATAGTGTTTTTTTTTATAATACGATCTTATGATTTGCCTTCTCTGCTGCCTTGGGATATTTCTAGTTACTTGAGCATTTCCAGCAATGAAAGAGCAGAGTGCCCTTATTGGAGTGGACACCAGGTTCATACATGTCTACCATCGTCGGCACGAGAGGATGGGTCATCCACTGTCTCTATGGCTAGATGATTGTGGGCCCATATGATCTACCATTAGGATATTTATTTTCTTTGTTATTAAGTATTCATCCATTGCATTTGTTATCTAGGATTTGTTTATCTTTAGTTAGGTTTTATCTTCTTAGTCTATGTTTATCTTGGGCCTATTTATATGGATCCTGCAAGATGTTTATGAATCATCAAATGAATAAAAGTTTTTGGTATCTCTTGAATTATTGTGGACTCTAATTCTCCCCTAGGTGTGGATTCCCAGGGGTTACACGTGTTCTACACCACTTGTGCACCAGGAGCCCTATCACATTATGCATAGCACCATTTAGCTTTCTAAGTGTAGGGTTCAACTTCTCATGACGTCTTTCTTCGCCTCAAAACTATGTAATCTTATTTATGATGGGACAGATGTTTCAGGTTTCTCTGACCACGTCAATGCAGTTACATTCTTGAAACCAGTTAAGATGCTTTCCTCTTTAATCCCTAGCCCTGAATCTTTTTTTTATTGTTTTCCACATCCTCGTCTCTCTCTCTCTCTCTCCATGGTCTTATCATCCATCTTCAATGAATTCAGATTTTTTAAAGATTTTTTGTTAAACAAATCTTGCACATCATTATTAACTTCTGTCAAAACTGAAGAAGTCTTAATCCCAACTACTTAGGGTTGACTCCATGGACGTTTTATTTGTAGAGTTGTATCCCTTTGTTTGACGGCAGGCTTAATGTCCTTTGCCTATTTGGCCTTCTTCTTTTCCGGTTTTTCCTCAACATGGTTTAGATCACTTTGTGCTCATTAGAGAGATGCTCTGGACAATGAATGAAGGAACCATGGTAATGATCACAAAATTGATTTGGTCTCTTGGCCTGCCCTCCCTAATGCCTTTTGGTTTTGATTTGGGGGTGTAGTTTTGCACCAAAACGTCCCTGTAGCTCCTAGGCCACTGTTTCAGCTGTATTATGAGAGCAACCACTTTGTGCATATTGCCGAAGGTTAGGTCTATCTCCAGTCATCCCCGCCCATACCCCCAATGATTGTTGTTGTTGTTGTTGGTGGTGGTGGTGGTGGTGTTGGTTATTTAGAATCTTTAGATCACTCCTTTGTGTTCATGCTTTTTTGGAAACTGCACATTTCTAAGAGCTAATCCATTTCCTAAGTATGTCAATGATATTATCCATCGTGCCAATCTTACTGATGATAAGGTTGTTGATACTCCTATCGAGTTACATGCTAAGTTCTTTGCTTCATATGGTGTTCCTCTTGACGACCCTACACGGTATCGGGAGCTTGTGGGCTGCTTGGTTTATCGTTGTGAAGTAGTTTAGGATTTCAGTGTATTGTTATTTATCTTTTATATTAAGGGTAGGTTAGTCTTTTGTATTATTAAGATTTCACTAAGGTTATTAGGGTTAGCCTATGTAACCTCCTCATTAGTCTTGTAATTATTTAATCTTTCTCAATTTAATAATATTGTACGTTTACTGTGACTTGTCCTGATATTTCTTATGCATTGAACAGTGTTAGTCAATTTGTTTCCTCTCCTCATTCTCCCACTGGGCTGCCTTGTTACGCATCTTGCGTTATGTTCGTATTGCTATCTATTGGTGTTTGCTGATCTCTTTCACTTTGAGCTGGACTCTTCGAGCCTATGTTGATGCTGATTGGGCAGTTGATATCTCTGATAGGAAGTCCACATCTGGGTTTTTGTGTTTTTCTCGGTGATTCTCTTGTCTCCTTGGAAAAGCAAGAAACAATCTGTTATTGTTCGCTCTTCTGCTGAAACTGAATACCATGCTATGGCATCTGCAACTTCTGAAATAGTTTATCTCCGATGGTTTCTGTCAGACATGGGTGCCTATCTTGCATCTCCCACACTTCTTTATTGTGATAATAAGAGTGCCATTCAGATTGCATACAATTCGGTCTTCCATGAGAGTACAAAGCATATCGAAATTAACTGTCATTTTGTTTGTCACCATCTCCAGTCAGGCATATTGACCTATCGTTTGTTCCATCCTCTCTTCAGTTGCCTGACTGCTTCACGAAGACTCATATTGTTGCTTGCTTCCATTTTTTCCTTCTCAAACTCTCGATGCTCTTTACCCTCGCATCTTGAGTTTGAGGGGGGTGTTGGTAGTATCTGAGTTGAGTTATTCATTGTATTTTATTATATTTAGGGCTGTTTAGTATTTATGCTTTCGAGGCTACATTAGGGTTTAGTTATGTTTAGGTATTTATTCTCTCACTCGTTGTATTGGGGTTAACTTTTTTCACAAGTAATATAATCTTCTCCCTTTCTTCTCTGCTTTGTTTGAGGAGAAGAGTAAGAAAAGAAAGAAGAAGAGAGAAAGGGGAGATGCACATGGAATGGGAACAGGAAAAGAGATATAATTAACACCCTGATTCCCTAGAATTTGTAGAGGTGTTGTCAGTAACCTGTGATTCATGGTACATATTAAACGCATCTTATGTTTTGTGCATTTTACAACACAAATATGATAGATGGTTTGATGTGTGATAAGCAATATGTGACGCATGATGCAATTCCTCAGAATGAGCTGACTATTCATGCCTCATCATATCATTTCTTGTGAATATGGAATGCTAGCTAGTTGAAATGGATGTATTAACAATTTCCGTGTCATCTGATACAGTCAGTCCATTTTTCTTTGAGATTCTTTCAACGCCTAATGAAAGTAATGTTCTGTGTGATAAAATTTGTTTATTTTAATACACTGCCCAGTAGGTTGCTCTGTTTATAATGGTTGCATAGAGGAACCCAAAGAGTATATGTAGAATTGTGATTGTAGAGAATACGAAGCAATGGAATTCCATGCGTATAAGTGTATCACTCTAGTGTTCCCTTTTCTAGTTATTCTACCTTACTTTTCCATGTGATTCCGGAATGCCTATTTCATCGTACCATCAACAGATCAAAGAGCAGGCAGAATCTGGCACTTCAATCTGTCTTATTTAGTGTTGCTTGATGTGTTGCAGGAAAGAGTGCTCAAATTGTTTGCAAGGTTTGACGCTGGGATCGCAAAATGGCATCATCAAGAGTTCTCAGAGGGTAAACAACCTTTGTGATAAAGAGGTTATTGAAGATGGAGAAGATTCAAATGCGACAGAATCTGTTAATAAGGAGGCTAGTGGAACTACTACTGAATTTTTGAAGGAGAGAGAAGAGAATGGTAGTGGCATGACTTGTTTGTCTGATTCTTTTATTGGGCCACAAAATATGGAAATCGATGAGTCCTCTACGGTTGGCCTTCAGAATGAAAAAAGAAACTTGAGTATGTGCAATGTAAGCGAAGTTCACGATCACCAGAAAGGGATAACTTCTTTTGCAGATAATGACATAGATGCCCAAACCTGTGGTGTTGAGGTCAAGGTAATTATCATTATTATTTTTACTGAAATTCAAGAAAAAGTCATATGATTATGTGCTTGTGCCACGAAAGTCAAATAACTTCTAAGTTTTAGTTACACCATTAAATGTCTAAAGATCTGAGGTGTAAAGCCAAATTGGCTCAAGTTTTTTTTCCACCATTTGTTTCAAATAAGTTTCAAGTGTTTCACAAGTGTCCAAAGTGTGATCAGTTCTAGAAGAAAAGAAAAGTAACAAGACCTGGTTGGCATGTGTCTGAAACGTGTTGGTGTTGGATACGTGTCCAGTAGGAGACATCTATAGTTTGGACTTCCGACCAAGTACGATAAAAGGTTGTTGTATCTACAAAAAACTTACGTAATCATTTTCTTGCCGGAGCATGTCTAACAAGACATTTCTGATTCATTGTCCATACACTTTCCTAGTTTTGTGTGTTTGACATGAGTTCTTGTTTTGGAAGAGTCCATTTGACATTTCCTGGCCCCTGAGAAAGGCAGTGCAGAGTCGGGTAATTGGAGGTTAGGATGAAAGAGGCTGATGTTCGTATAATTCATCTTCACATATATCATTGTCTTTAATTTTATTGGACGAGTGGAGCATATTTGTAGGAGGAGGACCAAATCTGGATATTTACATTCATCTAATAAAAATATAGTTTCTCTTGAGGTGTGTTCAGTGACTTTTTGTTTCATTTCTGTAGATCTTTATCTTCCTGTCATCTTACAATACTTTAGTTAGTTTTTGTCTGAAATGGCACACCTCAGTTCTCAGATTAAATATAAGACCTTTTGTTTTTGCTTTCTTGACCTGTAGGCATGTATTGATATTTTACACCAACCAGAGGAGGAAATAACATGTTGCAAGGAAAATATGGAATCGAACACTTAAATGACTTGTCAACAATATAGAAACCGAGCAACCACATATGTAATGGTTTGTCTTGTTTCATCCCGGGCCTTCTGTCCCCTACTTGCCTCGTTCTAAAATGTCTCGTAATAGTAATAGAGATCTCCAGGTTCTTTTCTTTGTTCACTGCGTATTACATCACTAGAAACTTAATACGGAACACATTTTTGCAACTTAAGTTGACATAACTTGGACATCTCTGTGGCCACTATGCTTCCAATGGATTCAATCTGTACATACTAATTCACTCTTTAATCGTTATTGCAGTATTTTAATTTTCAGGTAACTAAGCTGTCTGCCATTATCTCTGGAGTGCTATAAGTCTGTAAACATTGATTTTAGATTTTTGTGCTGTAAGGGGAAGAATCTTGGTGTCGTGAATGAGTTAAATGTGCTAAAAGCCACGTATGTTTTTCACTATTTCTTTCCTGTTAAACCTTGGGTCACAGATCATAGCGGATGCGACTTATGTAACTGCCTTTATTATGGCCTAGCATTTTCTCCTATTGAAACAAATTTTACAAAGCCTTTCAATTGAGAATCTGAAAAGAGTCGAAGTTTGATTGTTGAAAAAGAGCTGCCGGTCTGGCTAAAATTTTTGGTGTTACAGACTGACGCATGTGTAAAATCAATAGATTCAGAAGGTAGAGGACTAACTGTCAATTGAGAGTAGTAAGTTATGTCATTAGTTTTCATTTATCACTCTCTATCGTGTGATTTTATATTATGTTTGCCAGGCAGAGATGGACGACCCCATGACGAAGTCATGTGTTGCTGTGGTTGGAAATGAAAAGGTTGATTCAGGTTACAAGACCAGCAGCATAATCTCATCTGTTCAAGATGAACTGCTGATAGGCGATTGTTCACTGGGTCCTATCCAGTTGCGCTCTAAGTATTTAGAAAAGCTACATGCCGTGCTGGCTACAAAGGAAAATCTGTTGTCACAGACTGCCTTGAGAGTTCTTCTTGGAAAAAGATATAAACTGGTATTTCTTTTTCCACAGTAACTGAAACTACATGATTTTGTGGTGACAAATGTACCAATCAAATTGACTCTATTTTAGATTGAAGATGCCCTATTTTGAATGTACAAAAACGCCATAAATTTGATGGCATTCCCAAGGCATAGATAATACACACACATATATATTCTCTCTCTCTCTCTCTCTCTCTCTCTCTCTCTCTCTCTCTCTAACACTCTCTAACACACGTGTAATTTTATTCGTTTACGTAAATGGGCTGTGATTACCAACAAAAATATAATGATGGCTGCAAAATCAGGGTGTCCCTTTCCTTTCACATAAACTCCTCGATTAGGATGGTGGGGTTGGAAGGACCGAAGGACTAGTAATTGTGGAGCATTTTTTCAGAAGAAAGAGTCTTAGTGCATGTTGTACAGGATTCCTTTTTGTTCATTCTTTGTGTCTCTCATGCTTTGGCATATGTAGTAATTGTGCTTATAAAATATAAAATATAAAATCCAGCAATTCTTTCCAGTTATAGCAATGTCAAACAAATTTAAGGCGCCCTCATGCTCAGTGGCCTATAAGCCACTCCCCTATTGTAGAAGCTGAGCTCAAAACCGTATTGCAGCATTAACTTCTTGCTTCCATTACTGATTCTAACAATCAAGTATGCATCTATGGCAACCATAAATTGTGGAAGTATTGCATTTTTGTCTGTTTGGAAGACCGTAATTTCCGCCTGTATTTTTCCATGGAAGACATTGAATAGTAGTACCCTATCTAACTAATATTTCTAAGCTTTCCACTTGGATTTGTGGTAAATCATGATTTCGTGATGGTACTCTTCATTCTTGAAGACAGTGAGTTCTTCTGAATAGTCTGTATGATTTAGTTTTTGACCTATTGAGTTTTTTTCCTGATGGGACACTGACTTGACCTTTTTCTGCCTGCTCCACATATAAGTTCTTTGTACTACAGCTGACTATTTTCAGCTTTATCTAGAATTTGACAGTTTTCTTCTTGCTTTACGTATCTGGATAATTCACTTCAGTTATTTGCTTCCACTTCTAGGCTTGTCAATTACGAAATCTTGAAGATGAGATTGCTGTTTGTGACAGAAATATCCAGACAATTTTAGATGGTAAGGTCTTTCTGTCTATCTTGCATCATTTTCTTCATGCATTTTTTTTTTCCTGGACTCATACGCATATTCTGATGTAGTATTGAATTTATCACAAAAAAAAAGTGAATTTGTTTCTACTTGGTCAGAGTTCGTTGGCTCAAGCCTGTCAATACAATATCCTGGGTTTAGTTCCACAACTAAGAACAATTTTATTTTATTTTTTATATTAAATGGCTCCTTTACCGTACATCTTGGATAGCTTGGGGTGTGGATCGGGTGTTGAACTGCTGTTCCGCCGTATCTATAACTCTAGTAAAAGTGATGGATAAACGAGTAAAACATGGTTAGTTGTAGAACGGTTTTCTCTTGAATGGCTGGTGGATGGATACCTTTGAAGCTTAATTACTCTGTGAAACGTACATATAATCTGGAATCACTATTTTTTAGGCAAAAGCAAATTAGTCTTTGTCGTCAGCGAGTTATTTAGGATGCAAGATATAATTCCTGTACCTATAATGAATCATGGTCGTGGATACAACGAGGTATGAGCAGACAACCTACAAACATGTGGATACGTGAACATTTTAACAAATTGAGGAATTACATCAATAACATGGCAATTAATATCAGACAGGTATATGTGTTATGTATCTCAGATGCAGTTCACTTGTTTCAGTTGTTTGTGTATTTGAAGTGTGATTGGATTAATATTGAGAAGTACTAATAGAATGTGGGAAAGAGGATACGAGAACATACAAATGCAGGAATATAATGACAGGCAAAATTTCAGGCATTTCATCTTTCCCTTCATTTTACATATCCTTCTAATATGTAAGAACTTTCCGGAAAAATGCTTGTTTTGGTAAAATGTCTAATTATTTGAGATTATGACCAAGCTTCTGAAAATTACATTAGTCCATGACTGCAAATTGACTGAAAATTACGTTATTTGAGATTACGGAGCTGATTTTGATACTTAGTATACGTCAATTGACTTGTGTTTTAATTTCTGTTCACTTCTATTAGGGTCTGAACATGACTTGGCTGTGAAGATAGAGGCCATCATAGATTCTTGTGATGATATATGCCTAAAAAGTGATAATGGAACTCAAGATAGGACTTGTCAACAGTTTGAAGACCAAGGCTCACCACAATACAGGAGGAAAAAGAGATTGTCTGAGGCTGTCCTCAGTTTACGAAATTCATGTCAGGCAAGTTTTGACTTTTGTTTCATATCCCATTTTTGGATATGGAAAGCAGGATCATCTCCACGCTTTACATTTCCAAGATAGTCTTCAATAAATTTGATTTGTTATGAATGTGGTTGATGGAAATATTAGAAGTCTAAATAAGTATCTGTACCTTTAGTGCTATGATGCCCCATCCTTTTCTTTTGCTGTTACATATCTTCAATTAAGTCACTTCATCTTTTAAGTTCGCTGTCGAAACAATCTAACTTAGACTAAGTTGCATTCTTAATGTTTTAACTGGCTACATTACACAATCCAAACAAAAATGCTGCATCAGGGCTGCAGGGGTTTTGATTCTCTGGGCTGCAGGGGTTTTGATTCTCTGTATTTGGGCAGGATATCTTATTTTCAAGAATCTTTTATAGCATGTATTAGAATCCTATTCTGCACATTGCTCTTTGTTAACACATACTGGTTATTTGTGACAAAAAATTTCTCACACCAGGAACTGGATGATCTATGCTACGAGAACAATTGGACATTACCAACATATCATCTATCCCCAACAGAGGGTAAGCTGGTACTTTTAAACATGGTTTTGTATGCTATGACGGTATAATGTTTCATTTAAAAAAATTTACCTCTTCATTAAGCATGACTTACTCTTATATCGTAATGCTACACATCAAAATAGATTACAAACTTTAACTTGCAAGCTCCTGTGGCATACTACCAACATCATATGCCTTCTCCTGTTTCTGAAAATGGGCTGATGTACAGGTATGCAGGTAACTTGACATATTGATTGTAAGTCACCTTTTTTTCCGCGGATAAGGTTTTCCTGTTTTTATTGCTGTAGTTTCCGTCTCTCTTTCAAAAGGGGACGGTGGAAGGTTTTCTTGTGGCTAATGTAAACCTCTTTTAGCAATTATCAGTTGGTATTTTACATGATCATCCACATGCCTTATCACCCAGTCAGATATTATTGATATGTTACTACACTGTCCTTAAGTTCCTTGATATTGTTCATTTCTTTTATTCCCTTTCCTGTTCCATTGATTTGTTCTCCTTTTTTTGCGCGTAATTTCTTTGGTATTTTGGGTTAAAAAGCTTCTGCAAGAAACCAATTTCTGTTTTAGTGTGCTTTCTACAGCTGACGATGCCTTTGTCTTAGTTTACATTTCCTTTTATAGTTGTTAAACTTTTTGAACATCTCGCATATTTGGTGGTGAAAGTCGCTATATGGTACCTTTTTTTTATTTGATACAAGTATATTATGCGGATAAAAAATTCTAATTTTAGCCACTTCTTCTTTTAGGTGGATTCCGTGCCAATATAACTGTGAAAGGGGTGGATTTCGAGTGCTCGGCAGGAAGTGACTTGCACTCGATTCCTCGTTTAGCGAGAGAGTCAGCTGCAGCACAGTTACTTGCAAAATTACGAAGCATGGCCATCCAAAGCCGGTAGGGTTTCTGCAGAAGCTGCATGGGATGGGAGGTAGAAAAGTTGCAAAAGCACAAGCACCTTGCGACAGTGTTCTTAGCTTAGGCTCCCATGTAAAATTGCAACAATGACTTGATAAAACAGTAGCTTGAAGTATGTTTTACGAGCTGATGTAAATATTTATCTTTCTAAAATATCTGCATTGCTTAGTTTTCTTTATTTCTTTTTGGGTTTGGATTCTTTGGTTCTTCTTTGCTTGTTTCTGATTTTTTTATGATGTGAACTCGTCGAAGCCAGACCGCTTTCAACCCAGTCTTCTAGGGTACATTCCGGATACCTGCAACTATCCATAAACCAGGGGGTGTTGGGCTGTTGAATAGAAGATCTCTAAGCTTTCTTTAGGTCCCTTCATACTTCAGACTGTACCCGTTCGCGACCAATACAAGTCCCTCCTCCACCCTCCGTCACCACCCAGCTCTTCCAGCTACCTTATTCGGAGTACCCATTCACGACCAATACAAGCCCTTCCTCCACCCTCTGTCGCCACCCAGATCTTCCAGCTACCTGATTCGGAGATGCGTATCCCAGATCTTCGAGCTACCTGATTCGGAGATGCGTATCCAAAAAAATTGAATAAATGAATGCCAGGATAATATTTCCAATTGATTAGGGCAAGAGGAAGCTCTCATCCACTTAAATTGAATGATTTTCAACCCTATTCCTTCGGAGGGAAATGTGTTCATCCTCAACAGGGGCACCATGGGTAGCTTTATCTACCGAAAAGGCAATGTACACGCAAGTCCATGTACGTATGATGCACGGACGGTGCATCTTGACCGTCTAAAAATATTTTCGACGGTCCGGATTTTATTTTGTCTTTTATCGGTAGGAAAGCTTTTTGACCGGTAAATGAGTAATTAAGATTCGAACCATTGATTTGTTAAAATGGACGGTTAAGACGCGTGCGTGAGTACAAATAGACGAATTGTTTATCTACCTTTGGTGATGTTTGTTGTAGGTTCGTTGGTAATAAAAAAGGATTCAATCAAGTATCGGTTGATCCCCAAAAGTCTATTTCTTGGTTTTAGAAATGTATAAAGCAAAATTGGGTTTTTCGATTGAGCTGAATTTTCGAATGACCTCCTAATATATAAATTCATAAATAATAAGCGGTTCTTATTATCAAATTACAACCTGCAACATACATAACGCGTGATAGAATAAAATAGTTCTCATTTGGCTGATTTCAAAATTCCCAGTACACTAGTCACTCATTGAACATTTGATTGTGGAAACGTCATCCACTCCCTTCTCCAATTCGATGGAAAATAAAAAAGACAGAAGAGGTCTTTTTCAAATTTCATGACAATTCCAAGTAGTTGAACCTTTTTAAAGTTTGAGGTTATCCGAGCCATTTAAGTCAAAGTGAAAGTGACGGTTTTTCTGTCTTGAGAATTTTTAAAAACAAAAATGTTAGAAACACAGCTATTGGGGCACAACCCCAAACACAACCCCACATACAAGTGAACGCTATTCGGACACAACCCCAAACAGAACCCCGCGGGACTCACGTTATGTGAGGAGTTATATTCGGGGTTGTGTCTGAATAGTTGTGTTCTCACTTCCTGGCATCAAGTGCAAATTTGTTCGCCCTCACTTAATGAGGTGAATAAAACGTTCACTTTAATTGGTAGAAAGAATGTAGGGTCTACAGAATCACATCACTTTTTAATAAGTATAACATCATTTCGTAGTAGATCCACGAAATCACGTCACTTTTTTGGTAAGTATGATATGTGGACTTCGTCACTTTTTGATAAGTATAGTGGATCCCGCAGTATTTCTACCAATCTGAGTGATTGGTTGAACAAATTTACACTCGCTCAGCATCTCCCTTAAAAAGATTTCAATTAAATTGACGAAATAACAAGTGACTCAGCGCCACCCAAGCCCAAGGCATGTAGTCTTCGTTTACGTCTCTCTCACACACACACACTCTCTCTCTCTCTCATAGAACCTCAAGTTCATACGATCCTTCTGGGGTTTTACGAATTTCCGTGATTCTCGCCTGTTGTTATGTATGGGAAGGTTTGGCTTGGTAACGAGTTGGGGAAGAACAGCTTGATCAAGTAAGAAATGGGGCGCAGTTCGAAGAAGAAGAAGCGCGGGGGAGGGGGCCGATTGAAGGGAAGGGCTACGTCGAAGGATCACAGTTCCCATGGGCACGAAGACAACGAGCTTATCTCAGAGGAAATAACCGCATTGTGAGTTCTTTTACTTGATGTTGTTTAGCACTTCAGTTTTAATGCTCTTTGAACCTGATTATTCGGAGCTCGGATGACATTTGATTGGATAATTTGAACTTTGTGTTGGGATTCTTGTTTGGCTGCAGTTCATAATTAGTAGCGTTTGCGTAGTAGTCAATTGAAGCACTTAACAGAGAAAATGGTGGGGAATTGATAATTATAGATGTGATGTTTGGTTACTGGAACGGTAACTGAAACAAGCAAAAGTAAGGAATAAACAAGATGCGATGAACGCACGGTTTACGTGTAAAAACCACAGGAAGGAATCAAATACTATTAAAACCATTGTGTGATCACAATCGACCTTACTCACAATTGAGACGCCTTGCAATTGACCTAAGATCGGTTGCTGACTCCTCGTTCACCGCACCAAGTACTCCCTCCGTCCCAAATTTTTTGTCCGGTCTGTAAAACAAGGACTTGAAAATAATAAAAAAAATTTAAGGAAAATTTAATACTTTTTTAACAAGTTACTAGATATCAGCGAGTACTTTTAATTTATGAAATTTTTTTTGAAAATTTTCTTTTACAAGACTTATTATTTTTAGGTTCTTGTTGTGTGGACCGGCAAAAGATTTGGGACAGAGGGAGTATTTGATTGCCTCTGCCTTGACTCCTCAAGCCTTCCAAAACTCCTAGAAATCCACCGGAAGAAACTCGGAGTTGATTGATGGTTGATGTAGAAACCTCTTGAAGTTTTGATTAAAGTTCCATGGATTTTGTGCTTCAAGATTTACTCTCAATACTCTAGGGTTTTTGTCAGTGGCGACTCCAGGATTTCGGAAGTGTGGGGTCATTATAAACATCAAATACCTTTACCAACCATAACCATAAATCAAAGAAAATATCACAGTAATGGCAACCAAAAATTTTGTTCCTACAAAAATCACATTTAATGCTCAACCTAATGAATAAAAGATATCATCAAAAGGCATAAAACAATTTTCTTTGTTTTCAGTTTTCACTACATACAAAAAAAAAAAAGTTACACAAGTTTCTACAATTGCATTCGACGCGGTCTCGACATACTATCAAGTAATCCCTACATCCCAAATTGTTGCTTCTGCTTCACTTTTTGAACCATTCAAACAATTATCTATATTTTATAATCTATAATTTTTCTATAATTTTAAAATATGTGTGATAAAATTAATTGAGATCCATCACACAAGATCCATATTATATATATAAATTTTTTTAGTAACTAGGAGCAACAATTTGGGACGGTGGGAGTGCTTCCTTAGCAAGATAGATCAACCTCTCCATATCAAAGAACAAAACGAGTAATTAGGATTCAAACAAGCCACACAAAGAGGGAGGATGAAAGTTGCGGAATTATCCAATGGTGTCAACCCTAAATTTATGGGGGTTCATTTATGAATTTCCTAAAAGAAATTAACATAGTAGTAGTATTTTTTTTTTTCTCGCCGAGGGGTCAGCTGACCCCCCTAATTACTATGTGGCATCGCTCCTGGTTTTTGTGGTTTTGAAAACCAGAGGCTCTGATATCTCTTAGCAGTTGATATGCCCTAGAATGAAAAGATGGAAATTTTTTTATATTTGTTGCAGATTCGATCGATCGCTTTCAGAACCATTTTTGAACTGCCTGATTGAGTTTCCGATCGATCGGATCATTGGTCTACCTGAACTGACTAGAAATACCATTGTTCCTCTTTGTGTAGCCGATTGATCCCAGCTGAAGCCGATTGAGTTATTAAGCCTCGAATTACATAAAAATGATTCCGTCCACTCTATTCTTATACAGGCTTGCTACTTGGAAAATTAAAACTTGATAAATAATGGGATACACGTAAATATGTGATTTGTCAAATTGAATTGCCAACCAAAAAGGAAACACGGCTTTTTGGAGCTTACAGTAACTGACACATCTATCCCCAAACTATGAACATGCATTTAAAATTAACTCGGGTAATTTTGGGAATTAAAAATGTGAGCTAGCCTCAATGTTGATTCCATACCAAAAGGTGCTCTCCTTTTGTAGATAGAATGGATGCTTCCCATAGAGACAAATTCATTTTTGAAATGCAAGAGTTTTGTGTAAGGATCCTAGGACCGTTAAACAAACCAAACGGCTCGAGTTGCTCGTGTTTGCCGCCGTTAAAAGCTCGCTTGCGATTGGTTTGTTTCATAAACAAACTAAGTTTAAACATCAAAAAAGGGTTAAGCTTAAACGTCATTTTACACAAAATTTGAATGGACTTTCAACTGCAAGTGTCAGTTTCTTCTTGCATGCAGGGTAAGTTATTGTTTTGCCCCAAGCAGTAGTCAAAGACAAACAACATTTGAAGTGTAAAAGAAAACCAAAGTTAAAAGGATAATTTTGGAATGACAAAAGTTGACACAATGACACGAAAAGAGAGACCAAACTTGTGCTCTCCCTTTATATATTAGATTAGAATACACACACAAACACACACAAGTATATACACACATAGCGGCAAAGATATACACATCGAATAGATACGAGCACATACACGCGCACACATATATTTATGGCACACTCCACGTGGCGTGTCGAATTCATGGACAAGGTGACCTCTAAGAGTGTTGGTGTTTGATAACAATGTATGCTTACGATAACAATCAACATTCACCAAAAACAACCAAGAAGAAAAGAGTAAGCCTTCTAACTTCATTCACCAAGTTATCATCAATTCCACCTTAAGTTTTGAATAACACTACTTGACCTTGTTGTGGACACGCCACTTGGCATGTCCTATACGTATTTAGGGGTGCTCCAGGAGGGTACATTAAACATGTGTGTTAAAGCATCCAACTCAAAACCAATTGGCAATGAGTGGAGAGGCTGCCCAGGCTCATATATTAGACTTGGAGGTTATAATTAACCAATGTGGGACAAGCTCTAACACTCCCCCGCACGTGCGACCCCTGATCCGCACGTGGAGAGTTAAACAATGGATCCACAACACTGGGATCACAACGAAACAAGGTGCACTTATGGCACAAACAACGGGGCAATAACCAAGAGAGTCTTGTCCAAAATCCTCCAAGGCCTAGCTCTGATACCATGTTAAAGCATCCAACTCAAAACCAATTGGCAATGAGTGGAGAGGCTGCCCAGGCTCATATATTAGACTTGGAGGTTATAATTAACCAATGTGGGACAAGCTCTAACAATGTGCTTCATAGGTTGATGGGTTTGGTCAACACATTGTAGCTAAGCCGGGTGTGCTTGTAATTAATTTTCTGAAGTTAGCTTCATGATAAACTACTACATGGTAGTTTGATATGGGGATTATCCTCCTGAAAAAATGAAGCTCCGGGATGGGTTATCATTTTCACAACATTATCCCTCCCCCCTTTTTGTTTTGATACGACAAGCCTTTTACAGTGTTTTCATGGTGATGTTTAGGTGCGCCATATTTCAAGATGATTGCGAAGTTACTTCAGACTCACCTCCTCTGGTCAACGTCAAGCTCAGGTGTTACATGATGATTAATTTTTAAACTCACAGCATTACTTCCATCATCTCTTCAACCGAGTTCCTTATAACTTAGTTCTCTATTCATGAATAAACAGGCCGTACTCTAAAGATGCAGGCTATGAGGATTTAGAGGTTTCTGCTCTTCTTTCAGTGAGGTTAGTGGTTTGTCCTCAACTTTGTTTTTACTTGATGTGAACTTTCAGCATGCCTCTTTGTGGATTCTTACTCCTTCGTTTCTCAGGTATTTACCTGGCTATCCGTACAAGTGCCCTAAACTTAAGATAACTCCAGATAAGGGTTTGTCAAAAGCTGATGCTGAGAACCTTCTGTCTTTGCTACATGACCAGGTATATGTGACTGCTGCTCATTAATTCTATATGTTGATTGTTTGTCAGTATAGTTGGTATTTGGTTATCATGATGCGGATGTTATTAGCACAAGTTTGTAATAGTCCATATGATACTGATGTCCCCCAATACTTGCAGTTAAGAGGTAACTCTATTTGTTTCTTCACACTCGTTAAAGCCTTGCCCTCCTACACGGTCTTAAATCTTGTTTCCATCTCTATTTGTTTCTCCATATTATGTTGATTCTTCTTTCACATTCTGCTCTTTTAAGCTTGTAAACATTCTGTTCCATACTGGACAAACTGAACAAGTAGAAATTGGTTAGGATTTTTCATATTTTTTGATTTCAAAGTAACAATGAGTGGTTGATCTTTTTTTAGCTGATAGGGTCTCCAGTAAAATGAAACTTTTGAACAAATTGGTTAGTGCCAGAGGCCTATAATAATGTCTCAGACTTGAAAGCTTTACCCAAAGTGGGATCATGAAACAACTTTATGGCTTGCAAGTTTGATGGGGTCCTATCTTTTCACCTTGCCATGCTCATTACATCTATTGATAGTTTCTTGAGAGGAACACAATTGCAATGACACCTCTTAAAATACTATTTCAAATTTCTCTATTTATTTATTAATTTTCATAAAACCCAAATTAAGCCGTATCCCACTCTTGAGGAAAAAAGTCCCGGGGAAGCATGGCTGGGGCATTAATTTTTGATATTAATGAAGTCAAGCAGATAGCTAGCCAGAGGCCAAAATCACGTGGAATTATAGCTGGGGCATCTTCCATCTATTGATCTTATCGCTATTAGCTGTTCCAGCCTTATCTTCAGTATCCCCGCAAGAATTGATGATTTTGATTTGGAGTGGAAGCTTGAGGGGGATTTTCTAGTAAATGAGTAGAAGGGAGCTTATCATTCTCCTACAACTTTAAAGTAGACTGGGTTTTCCTTGTCAATCAGTTAAAATGATACATTATTGAGAAGACATCTTTTCATGTTTATAAAAGCAGAGAATCATGCCCTTGCAGGACAGGGTTTTGTTTGTTTGCTTTTATCAGTTGCCGGAGGATTTAATGACCAGTTAGCAATCTAATTATCCAATGACGCTTCTTAAACAAATGACTGCTATTCTAAGAAAACTTTAAGTAATCTGGGTGTCGGCTATGAAACTAGAAATGAAAAGCAAGCAATAGCAATGCAAAATATGCGTGGAAAATCCTGAAATGGGAAAGACCCACAGGAGAGGGATGAACACTATGCTGGCCGTGCGTGATTACTAGAGTTCCTTACAACCTTGGCGTGAATCCCATCACTCATGGTATTGAACATCTTTTCCAGTCTATCTGAACCACCTTCAACACTTGCTTGCCTCTCTGGATTGCTCTGAGCTCTCCAAAACCTCATGGTTGAATTGCTGATAGAAATGAACCTAACATAGGATTCCATGGTAGGTTCACCAAATGCATCTTCAAAGGACTTGCCTGGTGTTGAGAAGATGAACTAGAAGCCTTGTGAGATGTCCTTTCAGTTTGTGGATTAGATTGATGATTTCAGACAGGAATGCACGACACCAAAGATTGGTTATGAAATTAGATCTGCTTGTTCAGAAGAACAGAGTGAGCCACACTCCGTAAGAGCACTCGAGTGTCCTCTGGGTGCCACCTATCAGTTTCATTCTTGTTTCCTGTTGAACTCTTACTGCCCTTGCACATTAAGAAAATGGTTCCCTTAAAGGGCTCGGGCGACCTGTGGTGCTATCTCAGTGTGTGAAATTCTTCATCTTTTGGTGTTTGTAATCTCAACTCTTGCCATTAAGCCAGAGCTTTTGACACTTAATATCCTTGGAATGATGCTCTGAACAAATTAAGTCCGTGGTTGAGAGAAGGATTTACAGTCGGAAGACTCCCTAGTTTCTCATTACATCAGATCAGTAGTATAGGCTCTAGGACAGGTCACTGAAAAAAACACAAAACTACATGAGTACAGGCTACCAGCTCTTACACTCAGAGCTTATATATTGACCGCCTCATGCTTTACTTTAGGTGGTGATTAGATCGGTATTTCTTCTTGTCCAATTGTGGAATTTCCTTACGTTATTTTGATTATAGGTCATCTTTGGTTTGCTCCTTATATGCTTGCATATTTCTAAGTTCTAAGCTTCTCTTTTGTCCTTTTTCTTTTGTTTCAGGCTAATTCTAATACTCGAGAGGGGCGTGTCATGATTTACAATTTGGTGGAAGCTGCTCAAGAGTTCTTGTCTGAAATAGTTCCAGCAGGGCAGCCGTATAAATCTGTAAGCTCTGGGGCCCGTTAGACTGTTGTTTCAGTTATCTGTTGATTTGAGATATGCGAGGATCAAAGTTTCATTTCAATATCCTGTTTCATTCAGCTCAGAAATGGAAACATTTTGGAAACATGACGGTAACAAAGAAACGGGTTTGACCCATGACTTTGGGTATCGTAAACTGAAGTCTGTCTGCTTGTACTTCTATGGTTAAAATCGATGAATGAAAGTATGGGTGGGCTGTATAATTGGCTATAATAGAGAAAGCTGTGATAGCTTCATATAGTACGAAATAGTACTCCCTCCGTCCCAATTTTTGTTGTGCCTGTTTCCTTTTTTGGACGTCTCAAAAAATTGTCTATAATCTATATCTTCTAATTTATAATATTTTTTTATATTCAATATGGATCTTGTTTGATAGATCTCAATTAAGTTCGTTAAACAAAGATTTCGAAATCATAAAAAACATGATACATTATGAAACATAGTCAATTTTTTGAGAGGTCCCAAAAGGGAAACAAACACAACAAATTGGGACGGAGGGAGTAGTTTGTTCCCAAAAATAGGTTGACACATTGATCTTTATAAGCAATTGAGTTTCAGAAATCAGAACTAAGTTGTATGTTTTCGTAAGATACGCACCAACCGAATGTTTATTCTGCATGCGTATAATGTATTTTAAATCATGTGCTTCCTTCAATGCACAAGTCCTCAAGTAAGGACATAATTTTTTTGGACCTGAACCAACACTAGAGAGAGTATAAATTGTTGTGGTTGTAACGATGACAATACCGGAATCCTTAGATTGTTTTTGGTCTTTTAGGCCTGCATGGGGTATTTGTTTTAAAATTTTGCATGTGTTCCGACAAAAGTTCAGCTAAACTAGAGGTTGGATGGTTAAGCTAAACTCGATATGTTTAAACACAGTCAAAGGAGTCCCCTCCATACGCATCCTCTGATTCTCAGCAGTCACAGGCACATTACGCCAAGAACAAGTACAAGCCACCCCAATGTTCCTTCCAACAGTCCTAGAATCTTGGCCAATCTGTTGGAAAATCCTGCCATTCCTCTCCCTCCAAATATGATACACAGAAGCAGAAAGACTAAGGTTGAAGATAGTAGCCCACCCCTTACAGTGCTGAATGCCCCATCTGATCTCATTAGCTAGGTCCACAACAGGAGAATAAACTCCACATTTGGACTTGATAGATTCCCAAACCAGAGCTGTAAACTGGCATTCAAAGAACAAGTGATCACGTGACTCTGTACCTCCATGGCACATGACACAACCTTCATCATCAGCGACCCTCCAAGCCACCAAGCGATCTCTGGTTGAAAGTCTGCTCAGAATAGCCACCCACTGAATAAAGGCCCACCTAGGGACAGGGTTCTTCAACCAGACCATCATACACCAGTCCACCGCAGGAGCTCTAGCCCTTAAAGCCCCCCAAGTAGATTTAGCAGAGTAACATCTATTAGAATTCAGATTCCAAATTACTCTGTCATCTCTAGAAACAATTAGGTAGAAGGTCAGGAGCATTATTGGATACAATTTCTCTAATATCAGTATCTACCCCTGGGTCACATCGAAGCACCATTGGAAATAGCAGAACCAACCTTGACATTCAAGGACCTACCAAAGTTAAAAAATTACTATAACCAAATCTCTGGTAGAGGGGATCAAGTTTATACCCATTATTCAACCACAAGAATCTGATAAGCCATTACCAACAATAACCTGGATAAACTTCTGCCCTTCTCTTCTAAGGAAAAAAATTTCCTCGTATGTTTTTTTTTTTCTTGATCGGATTCTTCCTTCTATGTTTGTCACTTTGTCTTGCTTTTTAAATAGCTCGGGTATGGGTGTAACATCTTACTCCAAAGCTTGTCTTTTTTCCATGAAAATCTGTTAGTATATGTTATAATGATCAACTGTCTGTTCTTTCTTTTTGTGAGGTTCCTTGCCAGGAAACAGAGTGGAGCAATAAGTTGTCTCTGAATGCGGCAGATTCTTGTAACAAGGCTTGTTCTTCTAGGCGACCTTTTGTTTATGGTTTCATAGATCTTTTCAGTGGCTCTGACGAGTCATGGCAGTGGGGTCTTGATTTGGAAGAGAGTCATGGAATAAATCCTTCAGTGCAATCCCAAACACTAGATAGAACTAAACATGGATATGATGTGCTAGAGAATAAAATTGACCAGAAAGGGAAGCCAAGTGTGATTCAGGAAGTGAAGCAAGTTCCTATTGTTCTTCCAGTTACAAAATTAGATACTCTTGAAGAAGAGTGCGAAGACAATAGCAAGAATTTGTCTGCTAGCGCTTCGAGTGGATCAATCTCAGGGCTATCAGTTGGAACAGGTACCACTAACGAGGCCAAGGTAATTTTGAAATTTCTTTTGTTTATTACTCCTATAAAATTTTCATTGAATTACGATGCATATAGATATAGTAGTTATATACTTATATGTCTAACTTCTTTTGGCGGCACAGCCTGTATCTTTATTTGCTTCCCTTTCTACATATAGTTGTTTTACCAAACAATAATTGCTTTGTAGTTATTGGTACTCCCACCTTGTACGTGCTTTATTTATTTAAATACATAACTCCTACCTCGTACTTCATTTTTATTTCTCGTATTGAATAAAATGGACAATGAACAAAATGGACTGAAGGTGAATTAAGCAACTGGGAACGAAATCTAGATTTTAGGATAGACACCTCAGATAGCTTACCTGGTGGGGAAGAATCAACATAGCAAGTCTTAATTCATTGTCACAGTAACTGTAGCATTTGTATTATGGCTGATATGAGTTATAATGGACAGGGATCTTTGAGGCCTCTCTCTCTCTCTCTCCAACATACACTTACCCCGAAAGCACTACGAATCATCACAATTCACATTGGTATTGGAGAAACCCATTTCATAAGTGTTGTGAATCAGGAAGTTGTGAAGAGGAAATACTTCCTTTTATTTCTTAGTTTTCTGGTTAACTAGCAAGCGAGGGTGTCCCCATGCTTGCATATGGCACATTACTTCACAACAACGCAATGGGTGACTTTACTTCTCACCTCCCTCCCACGCTGTGTGCTCCCTTAACGGCACTTGCTATGGGCAGAACAGAGATACACCCTCTTGGGTGCTCGATTCCATGTTGCATGTTCTTGTGTAGAACTCAACTCCAAAAGCTAGCTAGTGAGGCAATGGTGCTCTCTTGGTTTTATGCTACACTTTACTCTCGCATTGAGGGAGGGATTTTGACTTTGCGTTATAGTTACTATATTTGTCTCGGTAAGTAACTTGAAAAGGAACTAGTTTCTTTTTGTATATATTTATTCATAGCCTAAATGCTTGTAAAGAATCAAACTAAGTTACTTAAGATAGCCAGCTAAGCATGTTGATACACATCTTATGATAGTACTTATTTCTGGTTTTTGTCACATAGATTAAGGATGGGTTTCAAATGAATGGTTTGCAATTTTTAAAGGTGCATTGGGAAATTTAACGATTCCCATGGAAATCATCGTCTAAACTTTGTCTCAGTTTAGGAATGGGGGGAATGTGTATTTTGGGAAGACATTTGGCTTGGGAGATGATTTTATAGGGATTTGATTTTAGTGCAATTTACTTGAAGCAATAAAGAGATATTGTGTAGGTTTTGGATCATGATGAATTGAAGGCTGCTTAGTGGAGTTGTTCTGTTGCATCTCTAGTTGGTTATTTTCTAGTTCTTCTGAATCACCGGAAAGTTTTTTCTATCTATCATCTATTGATCCTATGTAAGTTTTGGCAGGATCTGATTGTAGATCATCCTGAAGACAGTGATGATTTCAATTTTGACAGTGACCCTTCCGAATCAATGTCTTCTGCTTGTGGTATTCCTGACCAATTATCTCAGACAAATGAAAGAGATTTGATTCTGGTGAGTTTTCAGGCTTTTATCAGCTTGATTTCTTTACCTTGTTTTTTTATTTATGATATGCTGTTCTCAAGCTCGGTTGTTCTTCCTATAGGCTCACCTCCTTCGTCTTGCTTGTGCTTCTAAAGAACAACTTGCTGACGCTTTGCCAGAAATAACATCTGAGCTGTATAAATTAGGAGTATGTAATGTCTTGCTCTTTACGTGAAGCTTTTGTTCTTCCCAATATTTCCCCCGTCCAGCGTGCCAAATTTTTACTTGATTGTGCACTGTTGATTTGGTTCAGGTTATTTCGGAACAAGTGCAGGATTTAGCTACCAAACCATCTTCATTCTTTGACCAAACTTTTGATGATGTTTTCGGGCAAAGAATGGTTTGTCACTTTTTAAATTTATTCTTCCAGTGTATTCATCACATAGGATTTGCCATCATCATTAATTGACCATGCTGGGGACCCAACAATTCCATCAAATAGGTTACATCAAAAATATCTCAATTCTGGAAAACTGCTGCTGATTTTGGAGGCCAGATTTCTTCACGTACTGCAAGTTCCAGATATCTCAATGACTTCGAGGAGCTCCAACCCCTTGGTAAGCACATTTCATATTTGCAAGTGCAATTGTTTAGCTTGTATATCTGTCTCTTTTAACATTAATTTCTTGAAAATCCAGTCTATAGTCATGATTAGTTTGTACAGTTTGGATTGGAGTAGGTTTGCCTTCAACATTTCTCTAAGATGTTTGGAATTCCCTTGATTGTGTCACCTATGGCTTATTGCGATGCACTCTTTATGTGTTTATACTGATGACTTGTCATGTCTACAGTCACTAGGTCCCTCTCTCATGCTGGGATATATAACCAACCAAGTTTAGTTGACCTCTCCAGCAAGGCAACAAATGATGGTGTATTCGTAATTATAGTCTTTATCAAAGAGTACATCATATAATTCTGCTGTCGGTTGGTTTTTATATACGATACTAACTATACTGTCTTAGTTATCTAATTGGCCTGTCCGCCTGTGGGCAGGTGGCAGGCCTCATTGGTGCCACGTCACCAACAGTTACGTATGAGCTAGGATATAGGGAATCGTGTAGGGGTTCGCACACTAGTATGTTTTTCAAGTGGTGTATTCATCTAATTTTCTTGCCAAGGGTCATGGGGACGCTGCAGAACATTAAGTATCACATTTTATTTCTCCTGGTGTTTACAATCTATCATAAACCATTTTAGGAATAACGAGTTTTATGCATAGCTTTTGCAGCATAATTGGAGACTAAATATGTTTCCTAGGTGAATGTTGGACACTTCTCGCATGTTCTTATCCAATTTGAATGTCGAACAAGGATTGTTCATACATTGAGAAGAGTTCATGAGACATAGCACATGGGTCTCCAAGTGCCTTAGTGGCACCTTGCCATGTCACTACATGGATATCAAAGTCATTTGCATATAAAATGTGAGCAAAATATCTCCTATATTGGTAGGCCCTGCTAGCATAATGTGATTGGTGCTGACTGCCGAGGTTCATGTCATGGCACCAAGGGACGAGCCCTCGGCTAGGAAGCATATCTTCCTCGTCTATGACGTTGAGTGCCCTTGGGCTCCTCCAAGACATGATTTTATCACAACTCTGTTGGACCAATGATACTCGGGGTTGATGATATCCTCCTTTGCCGACTAGAGATGTGCTTTCAGACCTAGGAACCTTCTCTGGTAGGTGCAACAGGCCAGGGCATTCGGAACCCAAACATTGTTAGAAATCATGAATGAGATCACCAGGGACTTGCTGATTGGCGGCTGGAGATGGGGGATTGCCAAAATTTCTTTGCTCAATTCCCTGGGGGCCTACTCATCCACTAGTCTTAGATAATTGCTGAATAATAGAGGGAGACAGAGGCATGCATGATATCCTCCCATCCCCAAACGCACCTGTATATAAGGATGTCAATGCCTCCATTTGGACATCAAGCAATCACCCTCTATTGACGGATCATTCTTATCCATTGGACTGAACTGGTTCTCTCTCTCTCTCTCTCTCTCTCACATGCTATCTGAGTGACTAACTTAATACCCGGCAAGCCTGTGTTATGCCTACTCTCCAATGATTGTTACATTTAGAAGTTAAAAACTACTTTTTGCACCTCATAGGTGATGTAGTATGTAGTAGGGTATTATTGTCTGTATGTCTTTCTTTGTGCTTTGTGTGCTTGTACTTGGTAAGCCATATATATTGGCCTAGGTTTCCTTTCCTTAGTAGCTTTTATCATTTTCAGAAAATAATTATCAAGAGTTTATCACTTTGTATACCGTTTTAGGAGTTTCTCTCTCTAGATTTCTCAATGGAATATTTGGTTTGCATTAATTTTTCTTTTCTTTCTCCCCCAAATCTCAAATCTCAATCACCTTGAATTCATTTTGTCAGGTCGTGGTTTAATCCTCTCCACCATACAGAGAGAATACCTAAACTTTTTTGTTTCATGGCCCTATTTTGAATAGAGCCAGGAAGCTGATTGTAATAGTTACGTGTAAAAAGCAGACATGGACAGATGGACCAATTTCTTGCACCAACGGCGATGGCTTGTGTTCTGTTGAGAATCAATGTGGTGTATCTTCTTGTTAAAGCATCCAACTCAAAACCAGTTGGCTATGATACCATGTTAGGTTACCAACTCTCCCAAAAGCTTAAGCTGTTAGGAAATAGGCCCGTTAGGTTACCAACTCTCACTGATCGTGTAGGGGTTTGAACACTAGGGGTTCGCACACTAGTATGTTTCTAATGTATATCAAGCTATCTAACACCCTCATTCACGTGCAACCCAGTCTTGCATGTGGAGATGCAAATTTTCAGAGAGAGCATAACATAATACGAAGGGGAGAAACAGAATGCAAACGGGGGACAAATGCCAACAGAGAGACTTGAGCCCAAGACCTCTTGCAAGTAGAGCTCTAATACCATGTTAAAGCAGCCAACTCAAAATCAATTGACAATGAGTGGAGAGGCTGCCCAGGCTCATATACTAGCTTTGGAGGTTTTAATTAACCAATGTGGGACAAGCTCTAACACTTGTTTGGTTTGTTTGAAGCAAACTGAAACAATTCAACATGTTTGTTTCCTTTCGACTTGGTTTTATGTGTAGTTGTTTCTGTCCTTTCATCCTCTGCATAACATCCTGACTTATTCTCTGGGCATTCACGAGATGCAAACATTAGTTTTGCTGCATTTGTTTTTTTTTTTTTTCCCCTTGTCAAACTAAAATGGCTTGGGCTTATTTATTTTTTTTGGCCTTATTTCCTATTGAACCTCAATTCATGGTGGCAGGTCACGGTGGATTTGGTCATGTTGTATTGTGCCAGAATAAGCTAGACGGAAGGCGGTATGCTGTCAAGAAGATTCGCTTGAAGGACAAGGGCCCTCCTGTAAATGACCGTATCCTGCGGTGAGTATATTTACATCTTATCACGTTTTATATAAAACCTTAACTGTTACCTTGGAAAAGCTGTTGGGTTTGGCTGTTATATTTTGTAGTATGCTTTCCTTGATCATTCTGTTTTATCTGTTATCCTTCAGTTTTTTATTGCTGTTTAGTTTAGTTCAAGTTGGACAAATAATTACAGTTCGTCGTAAAATAGTATTCAACATTCACTATTTAAGGCATAATTTCGGGTTCTCGTTTGATTAATCAGTAGTTGCTGACTTCCAAACAGTGCTGTTTTCTCTGCAAAATCTAGTTTGTCTAATGTGAATGTAACCATAATTTTCAATTCGCAAACTATGCGATAATTTCCAGTGAATTGGACCACATTAGGTTTAAACTCCCATGCTTATGTTTTGTCGCGTTGATTATCTCTGCTGATTTGTTGGCTTAGGAGTAGGGGTGTAAGCGAACCGAGCCGTTCGCAAGGTCGGCTCGGTTCGACTCGGCAAAAGCTCGTTCAAGCTCGGTTCGTCAAATAAACGAACGAGCTCGAGCCCAGATTTTGGGCTCGTTAAATAAACGAGCCGAGCCTGAGCTATGCAATGCTCGGCTTGAGTGGGCTCGAGAGCCAGCATGCAAATTTATATACAGTATATATATATATGCTTTCCCACGTGACATGTGGCAGCCCATGAGTGCACAAGCTCATTGCATGTGATGTAGACAAGTATTTATAGAAGAGGAATAGTCTTGGGAAGCCTAAATAGGCGATGTGGGATTTGGGAAGGGAAGGAGTAAAAGCCAAAGAAGAGGGAAGGCAAGGAGTAAAGGCTGGGAAGGCTGGGAAGTTGTCCCACATCGCCTGTTGAAGAAATTTTCCTCCACAGAGACTCTATAAGTGGAGCACTACTCCCCCTCCAAATTTTGCTACGGCTGGGCAACACTTTTAACGAGCCAACTTGAGCCGAGCTCGAGCCTTTGAAAATATTGGTGAGCCGAGCTCGAGCCTAGTTCTTGTAGCTCGAGTTGAGCTCGAGCCGAGCTCGAGCCAACATATAGATGGTCAAGCCGAGCCTGAACATCTTGAAGCTCGACTCGGCTCGGCTCGATTACACCCCTACTTAGGAGGAGAAAAAAACTACAGGGAGAAGGAAGCTTTAATGATTTTTTCTTTCCTTCCTACATTATAGCTCTGTCAATGTGAAAGGATCTGCAGGGTAGGATTAATTTGATATCAGGCATTACAATGTTCGGTTACCGAGAAGAGGATGTAGCACCTATGTGTGTTGGAACTGCAATTCTATCTCAATTAGACTGTGGTTCTAAAATGGATCTTCCGATCTTGTTATGAGTCCTCATTATTAGGGTTCCAGAACAGAATTGCAACCCCAATGGGAGATTCTTAAAACTAGGATTCATTGCTTCATTTTATGCTGCTTGTTGTTCTTCTTTTTCTTCCTATTAGTGTTCTTCTTACTACTTTTACTATTCACCGTGACTCAGAGAGGTAGCCACACTTGCACGGTTACAGCACCAGCATGTCGTGCGTTATTATCAGGTATGAGCTTATGAAAAGTTTGTCTTCATCCTCTCCCCCCCACCCCCCCCCCCCCCCCCCCCCCCCCCCCCGCGCGCGCGTTGTGCAACATCTTTGCTTTTGATCCATAGTGTTGTAGCTCTTGTAAGTGAAATCACCTCCATACCTGCGTGTTTGTGAACTTGTAGAATTTTGTTTGAAATTTCGAAGAGCTTTAAGTACAAATAATTTGTTGGTATAATCCAAGTTCAATATTTGACAAATATTTTCAGGCATGGTATGAAACAGGATTTGCTGGTAGCTATGCTGATGCCACATTGGGCTCAATGACTGCAATGAGCTCCAGTATTAGTGACAAAGTTGCAAGTTCTGCAGATAATGAGAATAAGCTGGAATCCACGTACCTTTATATTCAAATGGAATATTGCCCAAGGTATAAGACATTACATTGTTTTCTCCTTTTCTTTAATCGCTGATTTGCCATTTATCTCTAAGTATGGGGTTTTTGTGATTTGCCATCCCTATTCCTCTCAAGTATTATTTCAATTCTTTCGTTTTAATTGGTTTTGGTTGTGGAATCATCCTTGGAACTACTTTCTTCCTACTTAGTTTGGACTGAAGGCATTTTGCATTTGTCTGCTATGATTCAGACTCCTTTTGTTGCTTAGAATCTTCTTGTGAAATTCTGCTATCCTCGGTGGGGATAAACTCTTAATGTGAATACCATATTACTAAATGAGAAATTTTGCAATGAGGACTGCGAATGTGTTTTAGGCTTTTAACTAAAATTTGAGTTTCTTCACCCCTAGGCCCTGCCTACTTTCATTCCTTTTTTTTCTTCTTGTTGGTCCCAACTGATTTATTTTATTTTGATCACTAATCTCACTTGACAATCCATGTAGAAGAGGTTTAATGAACAACACAAAAAAAAAGTTGCAGCACTTTGTAAACGGTGGCATGAACTTTCATTACTACTGAGGCTCCTTTATTTTTTAAAATACGCTCTCCCATTATTGAACGTTTGAATGTTATAATGCAAAAAGAGGTGTGTACTCTAATTTTGCTAATGTAGGCCACCTTCCACTTTTTTCCTTAGCTTGGATGATTGTTTATCCTTTGAGACTGATACGTTGGAAATTGGAGCAAAAGCTTCACCATCAGTCTATCGAGATTAGGGAATGGGAGTTTGAGTTTTGATTTACTTGCTATGACTGATCACTGATTATTTACATAGAGGACTTCCAGTCCGTTTAAAACTTTAGGGCTTTCTTGAAGGTGATAGTTAACATAGCTGGCAAAATGAGCTGTGTATTCTAGATATGCCAATGTAAACTATTTATGCCGCCTTGCACTTGCTTCCTTAACTTAAGACTGATTTAGCTTTGATTTGAGGTTCACCTCATTGTTTCATTACTTTATTCGCAAATTAAGGTGAATTCAACTTTCCTGCTTTTGAATTTGTTGAATTTCACCTACAACTTTTTTGGTTGGTTAGTAAGAAACTATTGTTACAAGTGGGGAGGTTCGATTGGGTTAGAAGGGGATGAATTGTTCTCCAATGGATGATGATATAAATAGTTGGTTGGAAAGGCCTTTAGATGTGATGGAAATTGAAGAGATGGTCTTTGATTGTTAAAGGGATAAGTCTCTGGGGGCAGGTTATTTTACTTTAGCAGTTTTTCAAGATATTCTATTTGATAAAGATTTTAGCTGATTTTTTTGGGAAGTGGATTTGTCAGTTGTACGAATGCTGCTTTCATACGTCTATTCCTGAGGAGAATTCTTTGAAAATTTTGAATTTTCAGCGTATGTGTAGTTACTTCTTTGTACATAACCTTGGCTAAGGTCTTGTCTAGGAGATGAAGAGCTCTGTTGCGGCCTAGGGTTGCTATTTATACTTGTCTGGGAGCTAGTGTTGAGGGTCAATAGATTCATACAGAGGACCCTAAGACATATATTTTACTTGTTTGGTTAGCTTGGTTATTTTCACTTCTTTGCAGGACACTGAGGCAGATGTTTGAATCTTACAATCACTTCGACAAGGAATTGGTGTGGCATTTGTTTCGCCAAATTGTAGAAGGCCTGGGACACATACATGGACAGGGAATCATACATCGCGACTTGACTCCAAATAACATCTTCTTTGATGCTCGAAACGATATTAAAATTGGCGATTTTGGTCTGGGTAAGATACATGCTCATATCAACGGTTTTATCCTCGTGTTTTTTGAGCTGTGTAACTTATCAATAATGCTGCATCACATATAAGATTCTGGTTTCTCACGAGGCTGTTTTATTTGAATGGTAGAGTGTTAGGAGGAGATGGATGTTGTTAAAGCGTCCAACTCAAAACTAATTGGCAATGAGTGGAGAGGCTGCTACGCTCTTATACTAGCTCTGGATGTATAACTAACCAATGAGGGACAACACTCCCCCGCATGTGCGACCCCTGACTCGCACGTGGAGAGATACACAACGGATCCATTAGATAGGGGTCACAACAAACAACGTAACAATGTGCACTTAAGGCACAAACAGCAGGGCAACCAACTAACAGAGTCTTGTCCAGAAGCCTAACTCTGATACAATGTTATTAAAGAGAAGGGAAAAGTATTTAGGGTGTTATAACTAACCAATGTGGGAACAAGCTCTAACAGATAGCTAAAGGAGAACAAAAGTGTCAGAAATGGCTGGAGACCTATTAAACCATTTGCAGATAGAAGTGTGACCATAGCCGCAACTTGAACCTGTTTGCATGAAGGAATTTTGAAATGGTTGAAGCTGGATTTATGGTTTTAAACGTCCCAATCAGTATTTCACAGCATCATCAGCATGTCAAATACTCGTTAAAGTTGTCCTGCCTGTGATTGCTGGTTAAGTTAGAAATTTAAAGTAGCCTTCGAAAGGCCTTTATAATCAAATGCCGAGAGGCTAGCAAGGGGTCTTTAGGGAGAAGACAGGTCAGAAGAAGAGTGGGTGGCGAATTTCAACAAGTTTGCAGAGGCAGTTATAGATTCTTGACAGAGGCTCAATGAGTCTGAAACTAATTTAGGTCTTGGAGATCTAGTCAAGCGATATGTTATGGATGGCACTTCAAATCGGTGGAATCAACACAAGATGGTGTTGAGCGAGCTGAGACAAACTCTGAGGTTGACCTACTTATTGATGGTGTATATGCTCGTCATGACAGTAATCCATTTCTTGTCACAACCCCACTTTGTTGGCAGTTAGATAGCACAACGACGACAATTCATTTGACCCATCAAGACATTTTATTATACAACTCCGACACATGTAATATGTCCTATGACTGAAACATGTGGATTTCACTAAATTTTGTTGAGAGAAATAAGCCCACTGTCCGAAGGCATCAATTTCCGGAATCACCCGGATGTAGAGCTAACACTTTTTTTGCTCCATTCATGGGCAACACATATTTTGGACATTCATGGTCGGTCTTATATTCTGTGAATTGTCTTTTGTCTAATGGGATGAGTTCACTAAAATTAGTAGATTCGTAGTAAAATGGTATGTGCAAAAGTGGATACTAGGATGTTCGCATATTCACATAAAGATATTGATCAAGGTCAATGCAGATCTGGAAACAATTAGTTTTTTAACTATTTGATGCCTCAAGTGACAAAACTGTTCGGTCTCAGTAATACACAGCCGTAATATGTTTATCATTTTCAAGTTGTAGATTCAGGGAAATACATGGGCTGTGTTTGGTTAGATAGTTTAGTTTAGTTTTGATGGTGTCATCAGGTGTAATGAGTGGAGAGGGATAGAGAGAGAAATGAGGGAAATGATGATGTCATCAAAACTAAAACTAAAACTAAACTGGGAAACGAACAGGGCCATGATGGCCATGATATTCTACCATTCGTCCATTTTCATGCATGTTAGATAAGTTGAGGCTGAATAATATTGTAAATGAAATCATTTATGACATCCTTGTATCGATTATTCTTTGATGTTTTCTTTTATTTCAGCTAAGTTTTTGAAGCGAGAACAGGTGGACCAGGATCCAGATCCCGGAGAAACAGCTGGTGTTTCTGTGGATCGTACAGGCCAAGTTGGTACCTATTTCTACACTGCGCCTGAAATTGAGCAAGGGTGGCCGAAGATTGATGAAAAGGTGAATCATTGGCTG
This sequence comes from Vaccinium darrowii, assembly GCA_020921065.1. NCBI lineage: Eukaryota > Viridiplantae > Streptophyta > Magnoliopsida > Ericales > Ericaceae > Vaccinium > Vaccinium darrowii. The sequence goes on from CM037153.1 coordinate 11,914,415, forward strand.
ATTTGAGTAGATTCTTTCAGTGGCTTCTTTTCCCAGACTTTTTTTTTTTTACCATTTATGCCATTCTGCAACATTTTCGGTCATTTTGGTTGACAGGCTGACATGTACAGTTTGGGGATTGTATTCTTTGAGCTTTGGCACCCATTTGGAACTGCTATGGAAAGGCATATTGTTCTTTCCGATCTTAAACAGAAGGGCGAACTTCCTCCTGCTTGGGTTGCTGAATTTCCCGAACAGGCTTCCTTGCTACGTCGCTTGATGTCCTCAAGTCCTTCAGATCGTCCATCAGCCACAGAACTACTTGAACATGCTTTTCCTCCACGAATGGAATATGAGTTGCTTGACAGTAAGTGTGAAGATGTTGGTTGGTACTTTATAATATTTGGAATGGGAAGAAATATTTCCCTAATGTGAGACAGTAGGTGATTCCCAGTCTTGCTCTGGGTCCGGGTCATTGTCCTGTGATTTTGAAAATATGCCCTTTTTGATGGTGTCTCACTCACTTTAGATTGGCGAATATTTTGTTCCAGCATCCGTCATTTAAGAAATACTTCAAGAAGGATAATTCTAAGATTTGGAATAGCGAATTATTTGGTTTAATGGAGCTAAACTAGTTCAATTTTAAGAAGAATGTGAGTGTTGGACAGCTTGGAAGTAAGGCAAGGTCTTGCTGAGTTTCTTAGAACGTAAAAGTTGGATTGGAAGTGATAGTTTGATAGAGAGGCAAATTGGTAAAAGGAATGGAAAGGAAGTCATATTAACTGAATAGAAAAAAGAATGTTATTAAGATGAATATGGTACGTCTTTTTTGCTCTCTACCTTATTCACATATGGATTTAACTCGAATATATAATGTATTGCCAGTTTTTTTTCCCTCCATTGGGCGAAGTTTAAATTTTCTAACACCTAGAAACTATTTCAGAGCTTTGTTATAAATTAAAACCTAAATGGTGCCTGAAAACTGAAAGATATATTTCAGAACGACAACAACGATGGACATTATGAGAGTAAATTACATGATATTTGATAGTATACTAGTATACTATTGCGATATCTTTTGTTATACTTACTTATATCTTCACACTCATTTGTATTTGAAAATACAATTATTATGAATGCAGAGTCTCTTATTATTGTTATTGCTTGTGCTTCAGTTATTGTCTTGCTTTCGTAAGTTGTTTGTGTTTTGTATGTAGATATATTTGTTCTTCTTCTATTTTTTGGATATTACATTTTTGATTTGTCAAAATGATATGAAATCCAATGACACTTTATTTTGAAGAATAAGAAAACGATGTGCGATTCCTATTATCTTATAACTCTTATTTGTTTACTTACTGTTTGGGTATTTGTCTTGTCCATATGTTTGTAATTCTTGTATGTGCTAGTATTTTCAGTTGGGAGATTCTTTATAAGTTTCTATTTGTTGCATTTTCTAAGGATGCTTAAGGCAGACCTTTTGCAATTTGGTTTGGCGTGGAGATACATGCTATATCACTAAAATTTATTAATAATTTCAAGATATGATTGAAAATTTTGTTTGGCGGATTGTCATGATATGTTTTCTTTAGTGCTTAATTATCAAAGCCCTACTTTGGATCCTACAAATTACACTTTTTTCTTGTTTTTTATTTTTTATTTTTTTATTATCAGAATATGTGCTTTGTTAGATTTCACATTCCCTACTTCTAAAGCTATAATTTAACTTATGTATTACATATGCTGAGTGTACACCTAGTTTCCTTTGGATCTTAAGTGAGCACTTACTTTACTTATCGTGGACCAAGCTTTTGGCATGCTTGTTTTTCTTAAGAAAAATGGAATGAAAATTCTGTGTATCAATTGCTTAGCTTGAGTGAGATGCTTTTTGCTGCCCAGATATCCTTCGGACAATGCATACATCAGAAGATACCAGTGTATATGATAAAGTTGTGACTGCTGTATTCAGTGAGGATTTGTTACGCGCTAATGACCACAGTGAGCGTGGTGGAAGACTAGGTTCAACTGGAAACAATACTTCGTCTATTCTGTACACAGATCTCAATACTGAAGTAAGGGACCACGTTGTGGAGATTGCTAAGGAAGTGTTCAGACAACATTGTGCAAAACATCTGGAGATAATGCCAATGAGGCTGCTGGGAGATTGCCCAGCGATCAATAGGTTTTTCTCTATCTATATTTTATGGTCATCCTTAACTGTGTTCTACCTCTCTATCATTTTCTTGACTCATGGTTAAGCAGGCTGCTTAGTTCAGTTTATGATGTGAAGGAATGCTGTAAAACTTTTGACCCATGGGGGAGATATGGTTGAGCTTTGCCATGAGCTGCGGTTGCCGTTTGTAAATTGGGTTATTGAAAACCAGGTACAATCCATGGAATCTTGTAGTTTACTTTCGTAAGAGGGTAATCAATACTCGGGGTCACTTGAAAATATCTGTTGCTAGATTGGTTTGCTGATTGCCTTGCATCACAGCTATGAAATTGGCAAATCCTTTTGAATGTGTGTCCAGTGACTCTAGGTTCTTTCAAGCTTGTTTACGCTTTGTTTTTGTGGCTAATTCACATGTCATTCTCATACTTTTGGGGAGTTGATATTCCCGAAATAACAATTTGCTCCTGTGTTGATTTTCCCTTGCATTTTTTTATTTCATTCCAATCAAAGTTTGTTTTAGTTATCTGCATTCAATGTTTTCGTTATCTTATTGAAGTTTGTCTATTGTATTTTGATTTTTATAGGTATACATTCCTGGCCACTGAATTATTTGCTTGAAAATTTGAGTCTCTGCCTGGCTCAAGTGTTTCCGCATTCTTTTTTCATATTTTATTCAAATTTTCTCTTTTGCCATTCTTCCTGAATGATTATGTGTTTAGTTGAGCGGCCTGTTCTCTAATTCTCTTCATTTTATAGGCAACCCTTTTGTTGTCCTTTAATTTGACTCAACTTCTTTGATTGGTTCTTCTTTTCTTCCCCTTGGACTCTTTGAAGTTGGCCAACCCATTTCTTTAACATCCAGTGGTATTGTCTGGCCCTAAGTTATTGAGAGTCTTGAGATAAGAACATGAGTTGTGGAAATATGGGTGGAAGGGGTGGCTCCTGTTATCAAGGGTGGATTGAGTGACCGATGTGGTCATTTTCCAGGGCCTCTGAGATTCCTAACTGGCCCAAAAGGTAACTCAAGATTCTGAAATGTGGAGAATATAGTCCGGAGACATTACAAGTAGTTGTTTGAAGGGGAGAATTGGTGAGCTGCACAAGGGGGTTGATAAGGCTAAGGTGAATACAATGTTAATTAATGGACTATGGAAAGTAGCATCGTGGGTGAAGCTTTTGGACCCTTTCTACCTCTTCATCCTCCATTTAAAGGTGATAGCACGACAGATGCTGGGAAAGAGTGGCTCATGGATGGTAGGCCATCGATGCTGGAATGGTTAGGTGGTCTCTAGCCTGAATGTGTCCTGGATTCACTAACCAACTGAGCTCTATCTAGATCAGAGTTGCATGTGAATTAAGTACAATATTGTGCAAAGTTTTTGGCCCTTGCTTGTTTTCTGAATTACTTCTGCAACTGTTCCATCTCCGAGTTGATCAAAATGACGCACAAACAGACTTTTGATCATCGATGTGGACGTGGCAAAATGAAAAATTGGTATCAATGGCATCATCAAATATTTGGTGTCCATTGTAATGATTGATGGTGGCAATGTGATTATCCAAAGTTCAGCGTGTGTTTAGTTCTTTAAAGGATTCCATATCACTACGCATTCAGACTGAGATAGATTTTAAAGGCAATTTTGTTCTCCAAATAGAGTATCCTTTCCTCTCATGGAGACTTGCAGCAATAAAATTGTCGATTGTTGTGCATGGATTTTTGCTAACCGAAGCACTCTGGTAAATTTTGTGCCAATTCTATTATGATCTTCCTTACCACAGCACAAAGGGCGGAGGCAACATTTCCATTCTCTGCTCATTATTTTTGCTCAAAAATTCTGCTGGTTGATTACTCTCCGTTGCTGTAAAATGTCTTGCTATCTTTCTGCTATTTTTTCTCAAAACTCATGGCTGGTTTTCCGTTGTTAGATATCTGGGAATTGTGAATGTCTTTTTCTCCTTCTTCAATGGTTGTGAGCCTCTTTCATTTCTTCTGCAGAAGGCATTTTTCAAACGCTATGAAATATCGTATGTTTACCGTAGAGCAATTGGTCATTCTCCACCAAATCGTTATCTTCAGGTTTGTATTGTATTTACGTTTTAAAAGTTACTTCCATGATCTCTCAGCAATGTCAATGAGTAATTGCGCTCTCGTGTGGCCTTGATAGTGATTCTTAATTATTCGATAGGAGTCACCTGGATAACAGTGTTTTCTCTGTATTAGGGAGACTTGGATATTATTGGAGGAGCATCGGCATTGACAGAGGCAGAGGCTCTCAAGGTAATACTATTTTATCTGCATCATTGTTCTCTGTGTTTTTGTGCACACGTCTCCCTGCCTTTATGTTATGCAAGGATTTAGCTAAAATGTTGCTCCAATTACAGTTTAATTGTGGAAGTGACTTGGGGATATTCTGTTTACTTGACTTTTTCTGTATAATTATTAGAGCTACTAGTCTGCCAACAAACTTGTGTTTTAAATTGGAATCCTCAATATCCATGTTGCTGCACTTCTAGCAAACTGTATTGCTTGAGGCATCTGTTAATTTTAGCTTGTAAGCAAGTGAAACAATGAAAACACAGGCAGTTTCAGAATTTGGGTTTGAATGAACTCGGATACAATTTGATATTAGATTTTATTGATCAAAGGTAGTGTTTTGGTAACCAAGTGCCAAGCGCAATGGTAAGGTTGTGCCCCTATGTGACTGGTGGTCACGGGTTCGAGTCGCGGAAACAACCTCTCTCCGCTTGTGGGGGTAAGGCTGTGTACATTCAACCATTACTTGGGCCCTGGAATAGTGGGAGCCTCGTACATTGGATTGCCCTTTTTATTATTAACAATCTTGTGGTCATGTAGCAAAAAGTTGTTACCAAGTACTGTAGCTCTACTAAGCAATTTCATTGTCAAATTATTTTATTCTGGTTGGCCTCTGGATGAGAATCATGGTATTTTTATCCTCGAGGAGTCATTGAAAGGTAAAGATTTACTGCAGGACAGTAGAAAAAGTTTACTTTCTAAAAAGTAAAAACTGGTCCTTGGATCTCATGGGAAATGTTTGATGCTTCTTGGGGCTTTTTTTGGTGACCGTGAAGTCACCGAATGTATTGCCAGTTGATAGGTCATCCAGGCACGGCGGTTGCTCCTCGGCAATACAGACTTTACTTGATCCAACCCCCTCCGCGGCGATACATAGGCCACCATGGCATGTCAGGTAAAAGGGGGGACATACTGGATGCAACCACTCTCCTGGTTGGGGGCTGGCCGCCTCCCTTTCCATCATTACACTGTGGAGGAGGCAGGTCACGAAAGCTAAGGTCTGGGAGCGATCCTGGTCGTGGAAGGCTGAGATGCTTCTCACATATCTTTCTAATTACGACCGATGATGTCATGATGAATGACGATAGAGTTAAATGACTGGGACTAAACTTAAGTGAGGTTTAATTGTCATTCTTCTTGTAATGTGTTTGCAACTGCATGGTAAGAAGAGTTGGAATCATTACTATAGTCTTCGTGTGGCGTGTTTTCCTTGGAATACTAAAAGTTTGGATGTTAAAAGAATGACTTCGACATAAATCGATGTACTATTTAATGGTTCAACAACCAGACAGCTTGGAGTACACTTGTTTTTATCCTGGACACAGACATGAAACGTATTGTTAATGCGAAGAAAGCTAAAGTGAACTCAAGTGATGAAACTAAGACAGTGTCAATTAACACATTATGCTGCTGGCTTAGAATAGAACTGCTCTGCTAAGTGAGAGGAGATCCCCTTGCAAAGAGACAGTTGAAAGCTTACTATGTTGTGGCAGGGAGCTAGTATGAAGCGACTGTGTTGACTCTGTTGAAGCTTCAAACTTAGAGCTTCTGCAGTGTAGACGAGCAAGCAAACGACAGGAATTAGGGAAACCCCATCATAGAGCAGTTTATTTCTATAAATGTTTGCTCTTTTTGACTTTCTGATTTTTGGATTTTTGAATCTGTGAAGTTCCAATTTATTTTAATTTTACCCCTGATATCAGGAACTTTGGTACCCTTAAGTTTTCTAGTAACTATTTGACGTCACAAATGAAAATATATGCCATGCAAGAAGAATGAAACGATGGTTGTAATTATAATGGAGAGATCGTAGTTGACTTTTGGTTGTGTCCTTTCCATTTGTGTCATGTCTGACCGTTTGAAAGATGCAAGTGTGAGTATACATATCAGGTTGTATCCTTGTCCTGTGTCTGCATCATAAATCATGTCGTATCTGTTCCCTGCATTGCTGTCTGTACCCTGCAGGTTTCCAGCACATTAGTGATCTTTCTGTTTTAATCAGGCTCTCAATCACTCTTGTGAGCACCTAGTAAGAATCTTCTAGGGCTTAATTGTTGGGTAACCTTTCTTAGATATTTGTCTCTAGCTTCCAAATAAAATGTGCCACTCGATCATGCTTAGCAATATGTAACACCATTACACAATGTCTCCTGCCGTTTTGATGGAACTGACGATTTAACAGACCAATACGCTCAGTATCTCTTGCTGAATTTCCCGTTGAAATTCTTTACTCTGCCATATTAGAGTACTCGTTATCTGATGTATTTCAATGGCGTCATTATTACAACCATTTTTTTTTCCCGCAGTTGTCAGTATCATTGCTGGCAGTGTTGTTATTAGCAACCAACTCATCTTGAGAGTTGAAGTTGCTCTGCTCAAGAAATTGTAACTTTGTTGTGTGACTTTGCCTTTAATCAGTTGTCAATAGGGGTTCTTCGTGTGACTAGAGAATGTCCTTTTATATCGGCCAATTGGACCATCATAGGCATGAACTTGCATGCTGCATACTGATATATAGTTTCGGGAAACAGCATTCATGCCATACAATATGTGGTACACAGTGGGATTGGGCAAAGAACATTGCTTTCTTATATATGTCCTTTAATTTCTAACAAACTGCTCTTAAGCTCTAGCTATTGGAGAGGCTTAATTGTTTATTATAAAGGAAGGTCTCATGTTTATCCCCAAAGGAAGGTTTTCTGACATATTGTCTTCTTTTCAGAACGTGATGCAACTTGAATCAGATGAGGCACAAAGTGTTGTGATCCACTTGCTCTAAGTTCTTTATCGATATATTTTGTATAGTTTTTAATTAAGCAAAGTGTTGCATAATCCCATCTTCTTAATTCACCAATTAATGGTATAGTGTATTATGCACACTGTGGTTCACCTTTTCTGATATATTTACCTCCATAATGTTGATTAATTTTCATATAAATTTGTAAGTTAAAAGTTGGCGTATTTCTTGCTTGATATGCAGGCAACAGTGGGCATTATAAATCGCTTTTTTAATTCAGAATCATGTGATATTCATCTAAATCATGGAGATTTATTGGATGCAATCTGGTCCTGGATAGGGGTGAAGGTAGAGCAGAGATGGAAAGTAGCAGAGGTATACCTATTGCATACCTACTGTATAGCTTTTGGAATGTTTTTGCTGTTTGGTTTGTGGAAAGACCTGAAAACTGCTTCTGGTTTTTACATGAAGCTTCTCTCTCTGTTGGGCACTTTGCGTCCTCAGTCATCCGAAAGAAAGTCAAAATGGGTGGTAATAAGACGACAACTTCGACAGGTTAGGGAAAGTTTGTTGAAAACTACATTAAAATTTATTTTGTAATATCATTGTTACCGTGATGAAACAGTGACATCTGCATCCTCGACTTTTCTGGTGTTATTATTATCTTTTGCATTACATTCTATCTCTTACAGAATAATGAGTTGGGTTGTTTCCTTTGGTGGTTGTGCGAATATGTCAATTGCCTTAAAACCAATGGAACTCTGTAATGCCTTGGTTTTGCAAAATACATGTCGACTTCATCTAGCTTCATCATTTTTTCCCCCCCTTCGGGGTGAGCCACAAATTCAACATTTTGAATATCCAGTCCAAGACGTTTGATATGCTTTTTAACCATGATGATTCTTTGTCATATTTTGTTCTCTTTCTCGGTTGAATTTGTCTATCATTTCACTGCAGATCCTTTTTCTCTTCTTGTCAATCTCTTATGGTTGTCCCCAAAAAGATTATTGCAAGCCTTCGTTTCATTCAAGCCAAACGCTTAAATATTGCTTACATCTCACAGCTGATGTGCACATGGCCCTTGTCCAGAATAGATACACATGCCTCCATACTTGTAGTCAGTGGCCCCTTGCCCGGAAGGCACCTCTTCACATTAGGAGGTGGCCGTGTTGATAGGCACCGAGTCCATGACTTTGAAACTTGGTGGTCGTCCAATATATCTTCCATCCATTGTTGACCAGATTTGGAATGCATAAATCATACGGTACCAACATTGATCTTTGAACGAAGTGCCCAGGCAGAGTTTCTCAATATTGGACTTGGTATGGGAATTTGGCCTCCTAGAACCGGGAAATTACAAAAGATGAAAACCTTCATCTCTTCACTTTAATATGCTGTTCATAAAATCCGTGATATACTGTAAGGACAACTGGCGAGTACTAGCACTCAGAATTTAGTACCACTTTAGTACCCAATGATGGTTGGCTGGGTTGTATTAGCATCGCGCTGTTAAATTGTCTTACAATTTACATAGGAAAGCGTATTTAAGGGGGTTGGCGTTCAGAAATAACTGTGTAGCATCGCGCTGTTAAATTGTCTTACAATTTACATAGGAAAGCGTATTTAAGGGGGTTGGCGTTCAGAAATAACTGTGCAGCTAGGGTCACAATTAGTGGGCAAGAAGAAATTATCTTTCCTGCTGCAGATTTCCTTAAAAAATGAAGTGCTCTGCTTCCAGTAATGCGAGTACAATTCGCCTAACTACCCTACTCGAAGCCATTTTCCAGTGTTGTTTGAACATCTAGACAGACGTCATATATAGGTGCTGGTAGATGGTATATGAACCATATATTAGTTTTGTTTTCAGGTTATAATTTTTATTTCCTCAAACTTTGCTGTCTTTCAGGAACTCAATCTTGCAGAAGCTGCTGTAAATAGATTGCAGACAGTAGGATTAAGGTTCTGTGGAGTTGCAGATCAGGCCCTTGCTCGATTGCGAGGTGCCCTTCCTGCCGGTATGCTATGTTGTACTTAAATTTTATGTGGGTTGAGATATTTAAGGTGATGTTTAGCAAGATATCCTATCATCTTTAGTGATCTCCCATTGCAGAGAAACTTACACGGAAGGCACTTGATGAACTGTCAGAGCTTTTCAGCTATTTAAGGGTTTGGAGGATTGAGAAAAATGTGTTCATAGATGCCCTCATGCCACCAGCTGAGAGTTACCACAGAGATCTGTTTTTTCAGGTATATAGCTTGTCTCTCCAGTCTTTATTTAATCCAAGATGCATTTCATTATTCGGGACACCATCATTCGAGTAGGCAGCTAATTGTCATTAATCATTATATAGTAGCAGTTACATCCCACGCTTCAGCTGAAATTGTTACCTGAGTATCGTTAATTGGAATCCATACCTTGTCTTTTTTTAGGTGTTCTTATATCAGAAAAATGCGCTGTTGATTTACAGTTATTAACATCTAAAGAACAGCGATGGAGACTCAACCACGTGTGGTGGGGCCACCCAAGACCTTGCTCTGAGGCAAAATTAAATTGGTAACCACCAACTCATCTAAAAACTTAAGTTGCTAGAGAAAGGGAGGGGGGCTTGGGAATTGAACTCAACTCACGCAGAATCTAGACAGTAACCAGTGACCATGAAACCAAGCAAATGCTTTGTTGTTGTTCGTCTTTCATAAGCGTCGGAACTCGGATGCCCTCGCCCTAATGGCTAGCTTTAGAGGTTGATGGTTGAGTTCCACCATGACATTGTGACATGGTATGAGAGGCGAAGTACTTGGGTAGGGTTCGTATCTTTGTCCTACACAAGGCAGGTGTTGTCTAGTGAGCGTATTGCACATGAGGGATGGGTGTGAACTGAAAAAACGCATTGCTGAGTTACAAAAGTAATGTGGAGTGTGAAAGGGTTAGGGCACTGCTCACCTTTAATAGCTAACTTCTGCAATTGAGTTATGCATTTCTACCCAAGAGAGTGCAACATTTTTCGTATATTTTGTTTTTTTAAGAAGTACTTCTCATGATTCAATTTGGTTATGTTAGTTCGGGAAACTACTTCGATCATATTTGTTGAAGGTATAGATAGTAAAGTTAACCCTCTCTCTAACAGCTTAAGCTTTTAGGTGAGTTGGTGGTTAACAATTCAATATGGTATCAGAGCAGGCAATAGATCCTGTTTTTGTATCTCGGTGCCTACCTAATAATTAAATACTCACGCGTTTAGTCTGCTTGTGGAGGAAAGCTTGGCTACACGTTAAAGGGCGTGTTGAAGGTATAAATAATAAAGTTACCCCTCTTTAATGGTTTAAGCTTTTAGATGAGTTGGTGGTTAAAATATTCTTTCATATCCAATGAATAAGTTGTTTAGGATGGATAATTCTGCCCCTGCGCCCAAATTCCAGAGTTCACCCTTAAGTATTTATTTGTTTGATTGAAATGTTCTATGGCCTTTTTTGTATTATTTACAGTTTCAATAGTAAGCTTCCCTTTCTCATTAGCTCCATTGCTTAATAGGTGTTTACCGAACAACCATTCAAATGTGTTTAAATTAATTTATAATCAATTTGAGATTTTCTTGTTGCAGATATATGTAAGAAAGGAGAACAATGCTTCGTCACTTATGGAAGGGACATTGCTTGCCACTGGGGGTCGGTACGACTATCTGCTTCATCAACTGTGGGCTCGTGACTATGTAGGTTAAACTTTCATACCTTGGTCTTCCTCTTTTGCATAAAAAAGTAAACGGGTACAACCATTGCAACCAAACCAAACTAAGCCTCATATACAAACTACAAAGACATGGTGCTACCCCACACTGGAATCTAATAGAGCTATGTTGCTGATTTGCAATCTCTGAGATTCTTCTGTTGCCATAAGGTTTTCAAGATCTAACAATGCAAAAGATTATTTAATTGGAAAAATAAGACTGTCGACGTATAGTTGGTACGACTATATGGTAAAACCATTGAAAAGATTTTTTTAGTCCAAGAATTCCATGGAAAAATTCTCGAAATAAAAGATATAGTTTTCTACTCCTGTATTTAATCTTTATTCTTTAATACAGGAACCTCTTCTAAAAAGTCCACGAAAATTTTGTTGTATCCAAGCTTTAGTTTTGTTCAGTTTGCTCTCTGATTATTAATATTCCTTACCTAAATAGCCTCTTGAAATAATGATTTTCTGCAATAATTAATATTACTTACCAAGTAGCCTCTTAAAACAATTTTTTCCTTCGAAGCCAATGTTGTGCCTTCTGTATAACTAATAATTGTAGACAAGTACACATGAATTAGGAATAAGCACATGTATGGTACAGGGGTTATTACCTTTTGTTTGAATTTAATAGCAACAAAGAACGATGCCATCACCAACTTTAAATCCCACTGGCTATAAGACAGTACCCAGCCACCTGCCTATTCCCAGAGTGTTATTTCATCGTCTCCCTTCCTTCACGTTATTAGCAACTTACTACTTGATTCTGTAGATTGGCTCTATCTTACTGCTTTTCCGATGTTAGAAACACAATTGGGAATAATGGGGTGAGGAAGAAGTCTGTATGCTGCTATGGATGCTGATAGTGATGATGGACAGGAGAGATAGGTCTTTCTATTCAGTCACTTGTAGACGTTAATTCTAGGAGACGCAAATCCCATATTTGAAATATGACATTTTTGTTTCTGCCGAAGGAAAGAAGACTGATTTCAATTATCCAGGAATAAGTTATCTCAAATTGAGACAATCATCTGTTTGACTGTTGCTCATATGTATTGTTGATCACCAAGTAACTTCTTTTTTTATGTTTCTGACTCGGAAATGTTTATAAGGAGTTGCTGTTTGTTTCCCCATTACCCTGCTTAAATTCTATAACGATAATTTGAAACAATATATGACCGCAAAACATCTTATTGTAAAAGGTTATTTTCCTGTATGCATCATGAATCTGAGCATTATCATGTGGTGACTAGTCTCCTTTGTGACCATTACCAGAAATCAAATCCTCCTGGTGCTGTCGGGGTTAGCATTGCTCTTGAGACGATAATTCAGCATTTTCCTGTCGATATAAGACCTTTTAGGTGAAACTTATATCCATATTTCTTTTTGTTTCTTCTAAATGATGCTGAAAAATATTTGACTGCACTATTTTTTCTTAAACCGTTTCCTAATGTTAGTATGGTGACTAGTGCAGATATGATGTTAGCAGTAATGTACTAGTTTGTTCTAGAGGAAGAGGTGGTTTTTTGGAAGAGCGCATGGAACTAGTTGCTAAGCTGTGGGAGGAGAACATCAAGGTTGGTTATGGAATTTCTGGAGGTCTTTGGCTGCAATCCTTAGAGTGATCAACAATGCAAGTTACTTAACATGCTGACTTTCTACTTGTCTATCAGGCTGACTTTGTCCCAGTGTCTGATCCAAGCTTTACAGAACAGTATGATTATGCAAACGAGCATGATATTAAATGTCTTGTCATCATAACAGACAGCCAAAAAGGTCCTGTTAAGGTAGTACTCCTGATCTGAGTTCATTTCTTTTTTTCTTTTTTTTTTCCAAAAAATATTGCTGCATTGTACTTTTAGCTCATGAAGGTGATATAGCAGACCGTGAATTTTGAAAGTAAATGGTATAACCTATTTTGTTATTCAAACATGTGAATCCAAAAGTGCAACCTAATTCAGACTACAAGAGATAAAACTGAGACATTGTAAGATCTGCCTATTGACCATTGTGGTGTTATAATTGAACACAAATGGGAGTATTGGTTTGAACATCTCACTTTTTTTTAGCTTACCCGAAACTCAAATCAATGAGGCGAAACTAAGTCTTAGTTTTTGTTTCTGTATACAATCGCATAGATGACATTGGTTGGTAAAATAAGTCCTTTTACAATGCTTACCAACAACCTAATCAATTCGGTATATTGGTTGGCAGCATGTGTAGTTTTCTGTTGTAAGATACTAGTAGGAAACCCGTGCTATGCATTGGACAAATTCTGGTACACACTTAGTTTAAAACTCGTGCTATGCACGAAAACTTTTGAATATCAAGAGAACCAAAATCGGTTTTAGATTTATTCTTTACTAAGCAACGGGGAGTTGTGTTAACCTTTCAATTTGTAAGGGAAGTTGTGGTTAACCTTTCAATTTGATAATTTGTAAAAATTTCCTAAAGTTATTAACCTTTGCTAAGTAATGATAGTCAAGGTAGTGAAAAAATCACTTCTTAAAGAAATCAAAATTGATAAAATGAAAACTTACAAACCCACATGGATCCGTATGAGTCTGAAAGCTTTTGTTATAATATGGATTCTTTTTACCTTTTGATTTCCCTCCCATAATATTTGCATTATTTTCATATTTATTGGCCTTTTTTATGGCTCTTAAAATCACTCCCCAATTCACCATCCATGTATGTCTTACATCTTTCGTGCTATTTCAGCAGTAAATTCTTAAATATTTTTGCATTTCTCTTGCATTATTTTCATTTTCATTTTCATGTTTATTGACATAGTTTTATTGATGGAAAATTTTCTCAATTTTATTATATGACAACAAAATCATGAATCTTATATATAAGATACGCAAAATAAAACATGAAGCAGGAAACTCAAGAATGTCCCAGAAGAAAAGGAAAAAAAATAGAATGGTTAGATGCTCTAAAATATAGGCTCAATATAAAATGTGATTGGAAATATTTGCCCCTTGGCAAATTATAATGAGCATGAGAACAATTCGTAGTTCCTAAAACCTTTTTTGTATGAGTAATTAGCTTCTTTTGTATGAGTACAAAAACTCATTAGTATCGACTGATATCGTTTTATGTGTTCCGAATTCCAAGTGAATTCTTTCCTAACGTTCTCTCTATCTCATTTGTAGGTTCATTTTTTAAGGATTGTATTTTGGTACGAAAGAAACCAACTGGTTGGTAAACAAAGATTTTTTTTGCCCTGCCAAGTTTTCAAAATATTCTGAAATAGGTTGTTATATATCAATTAGACCGGGTGAATGTCTAGGACTTTTTTTTTTTTTTACTTGGCTATTATAAACTACATAAAATCAAATAAGAAAATTCCTATTAAGTGGTTAGGTATTAAAATTGCATTAAGAGAAAATAAGAAATTTATGCAAAAAGTCGAGAAGGTGGCAATTACGTACCCATTGAGTGGTTGGTGTTGTTTTCACGGACCAACTTCTCATTGCATAAAATGCATGATCTTACACGATGTGCTTCTTTGGCTACCATTTCGTTTGATCGAGCATTTTGACGTTTATTGTTTTGTCCTTTTCGGTTGGGCTAATGTCCATGCAAGATAAATAAAAATAAAAATGAAGACGTTATAACTAATTAAAAACTTGGTAGTAGCATTAAAAAAATCTTTGTTTACCAACTAGTTGGTTCTTTTTGTACCGAAAGACAATCCTTAAAAAATGAACCTACAAATGAGTTAGAGAGAGGTTAGGAAAGAATTCACTTGGAATTCGAAACACATAAAATGATATCAGTTGATATTAATGAGTTTCCATACTCATACAAAAAAGAAACTAATTACTCATACAAAAAAGGTTGATGGAACTACGAATTGTTCTCATGCTCATTATAATTTGTCATGGGGCAAATATTTGAAAGTCATCCATCTGCCTGCACATTAACCCAACATGGTGAAAAAAAGTTAGATCTTTCTTGAACTAAGCCAAATCCAAATGATTCAAGCAGCGGAAAAAATAAGAAATTGAAAAAGACCCTTGAATCTCACATTCACTTGTAGAAGAACTATTCAAGCTACTTCTATCTCTATAACGTAAGATGTAGTGTAATTTAAGAGACAAATTTGAATGATTCTGAATTTCTAATTCTAGTTGGATAACTATCTATAGAAATAGGTAAATGTAGTATTTCTTGAAGATAGGATGGGAAAAAATTTAATAAATTTGAAGTTCAAAAAGATTTCCTAATTAACAAATAGGAGTAACTTTTTCAGTTACTTTAGCTCTTCTTTGGATGGAAAAATTAATTTAACTTACTTCTATTTTAATGGGTAATGGGATCCATTTTTAACTAATTTCTAATTTCGCATCCAAAAAGAGTTAAACGTTATGGAAATAAAGTTACGTTGAAGGAAATGAAGTTTGCATTCTTAATTTCTTCTTCTTCTTTTTTTGGCTTGCATTCTTTATTCATTAATTTTAGTTACGCAATAATTTACTCGTCATTACGATAAATATTAGTGTAAGGTTTCCTTCATCACCACAATTTTTGCCTTAATCAATAGGATCTCTATATATTTCCGTCATTAAAAAATTATTCCATAAATGGAGGATCTGGTTAACTTACTGGATTCTTTTAGATATTCAAGAATAATAATAACTCCATAACTCTGTTGGCCAATCAATTACCGCCACTTGTCACATCCACAAGTCTTCATTACTGCCACGTGTCACACTCACATTCATCCTTGCGAAAACCCATTCTGCAATACTAATATAGATGTGTAATTCATGACGTTGCTTTGTCAATTGAAAATGTGAATTTTTGAATGTAAACTCCAAGCATGCCTCAAAACTGGTGGATAATTGTTAATCGGTGGGAATCATAATTGTCATTGCCAGAGTCTTTGGAGACGGTGCAATTAAACCTGCCTTTGGAACTCTTTATCTCTTTGGTAACAACCTTGACAAAGTGATTTTTAGCGTTCTAATAAACACCGTATAGAACCGCTTTGAAAATAGATTTTCTGGGAACCAATTACTGATTCTCATTATTTTTCCTTTGCCATTATAGTTTCCAATTTTCCATTGGTGCTTGGAAGCTCCATTGCAGATATATTACAAATCAAAATGTCTTTGGGCAGGTCCGTCATCTTGAGCTGAAGAAGGAGAAGGTAGTTGACATAGAAGACCTTGTGAAGTTTCTATCAGAGGCAATGGCGACACAATTTAGAAATCCATCCATTTGGAGCTAGGCCGGTTTGCTTTCAAGACATTGTCTCTCAGGTTCGCTTTGGCTACTAGATCATCAATCTTCAGCAAATGTGGACTTAAAAATGTTGGTTTGAATAGTATTTGATCATGAAATCAACATTATCGTTATTCTACCTTCCAAAATTACTTGCATTTGGCTCAGGCAAGGGACGATTCATTTGGACCACATCGCAATGCTTTGGCACGCCCAAAGCTGCCTTTTCAGACAGATTTGAACATGCATCAGAATGCACTCAGTTTGTGGTTTTGATACTCTCTGGTACAGGTAAGACTGCTTTTCGCCCGTGTGTGGATTATGGATTTGTGGATGGATCTACAAAGTAACGGAAAATAAAAGAAAATAATTGACGACTGAGTCTTCACTTTTTTTTTTTTTTTGGTCGAGCTTCTTCACTCGACTATTTTCCTTTCTTTTTCACCTTACCTTTTTTCTCTGTTAACCAGTTCCTCTCCAAATCCACGTCTACCATATCCACTGTTTCCGGTATTAATCCAATGAAATGTGTGAGTTTGCTCAATTATTATTCAATCTGAGTCTCTATTTGTTACTTTGCAGGTTATGGTGTCAAATGGTGCTCTTCAATCCTGGACCCTGCAAACAGAAAACGTTGTGAATTGTCCAGAAACGTGAGGAAAATGAGATGTCGATTTTGTGGCTTCGAGTTTTGGGTTTTATCGAAGTTATTGAGGTCCATACTTGAGTACAACGGTATTAATTTGAACAAAATAGTCAAATCTTTTTAGGGGAGGATAATTTCTTTCGCCAAGTAATTTTTACAGGAGAATAAATAGCCAATAGTCAGTCAATTAGAGAAGTTCAATTTTCATTAAGTTTTGACTTGTATATAGCAATAAAGGGGAAAAAAATGGAAAATAGCGCTCCTCCTTTACGGTGCCCATAATATCTTGTGAATTTGTAAATATGTATAGAAGGGGATGCTGGTAGATTTTGAGACATTATTGTAGAAATTTTCCTTCGTTAATCTGGTCTAAATTTTCACTTTATTTTTTGCTCGTGCATGGGGATTTTGCCTCGACTATAATTCCTTTGGAGTTTTGTACTTCATCCAGTACCAGATATCTAATTCTTGGATAACTGATCTAACTTTTCTGTTTCCCCGAATCCCCGCTCAGTTGCAAGGAAAGGAAAGAAAAGTATGCGAATGTCTTGCTTTCCGACATTTTTTGGGTGTTCAATTAGCAAGAAAGTTGTGGAACCCACATCTCTTATGCTCACTAGGACAAAAAACTCACCCTGCAAAAAACAAAAACTTTTGCAGGGTTTGTTTTGTTTTTGTTTTTTTTTTTTTACAAGTTTCCTTTACAATTAACTCACATCTATTTGTTTTTGTTTTTTGTTATAAGTTTCTTGCAAATAATTAAGAGAGGCTCCCCAATTTTAATTCGTTCTGTGTAGTTCAATTTTGATCTATCAAGTCAATAACAGTGAGCTTAATTGTTGGTTTTTGTGGGCTCCATCGAAAAAGTCATTTATACCAAAATCGACTTTATCGGATATTTTTTCGCTACATGAATAAATTAAGTTATATTTGTACAAGAAAAAAATGGATGATAAATCCAATTTGCAAGATAAACCATCAACATTTTGCTGGTACAAACTTTACGGGTTTGCATAGCTATTGATATCCGATGAAATTGATTTTTTATGTCAAGTAATGTTGTTGTGGAGCCGAGGAGATTAATGCATCTATCTTGTTATAGTGGGTTTAACTGAAAATCTAAACCAACTGAAAGACTTAAAATTAGATTGGAGGAGAGCCTCACCGAATTATGGAGAGATTTTGGTGTTAATTTAGCATTATCCAATAATGAATGAATCAAAGCTATGGAAAAAGAGTCCTTCTACAAACTAGGTTGACAATAAGATAAGAAGGGAAGAAAAAAAAAAAACACACTCAAATGTATTTTTTTCACTTTTCTATACACTTTATATATTCTTATACATTTTTCACATCAGTTAAAAAAAAAAAAACATTTGTCACACATTTTAAATCTTAATGACAGCCTATTGAGTTGATTTTAGAATTTTTCATGGAAAAAAGGTAGAACGATAATGCTTTACTAGGAATAAATTTTAGGTAGTAATTTTTACACATTATTTTTATAAATTAAAAGGTAGTATTATACATTTAGAAGTATAAGGACAACAAACAGTACAAGTGATAAACAAAGAAGTGAAATTGATTTTTGGTCATCCCTTTGTGCTTTCAATTCAGAAGTTAAAAAGGAGTGAATCCTCCTCAAAGGCAAAATTTGAGTAATATGTTCTTCTACAACTTTATTATAGTACAAAACATCGATTTCGGTTCGCAAATGAGTCTGTTTGCGGAAAATATTTAGGCATACAAACACCGAAAGACGTAAAGCCGTCCAACCATATTTTTATATTAAGTTTCTAACGGTTTGATCATTTCTTTTTTAAAAGATAAAAAACAAATACTCCCTCCGTCCCATAAAGTTTGTCTGGCACGAAGTCCAAGGACTCAAAAAAATTATACTTTTGTCAAGAAAAAAATAATATATTTTGCACAAATTAATAAATCAATGTTTGTTCTATTATTTTGTAAAAAAAATTAATAAATCAATGTTTGTTCTATTATTTTGTAAAAAAAATTAACATTTTTTTTTACAAAGAATTAATTTTTTTTTGAGTCTTTGGACTCCGTGCCGGACAAACTTTATGGGACGGAGGGAGTAATAGATCTAACTCAGTCATAGACAATATATCTATATTTAAATGTTATCGTAATGATGTGTAATTTACATTGTCGGGAGAACGGATAACTTCCTTAAGTTGAGATTATGTTACAATCTCATGTGCCTTTAGGTACGGCAAACCAATAGTACTATATATGAAATGTAACAGTAAGACTTCTCTGCCAAAACAGGCATATATATTAAGATTATTTCGCAATATTAGCACAACAGGTGGCCCTTATAGCTCAGTGGTAGAGTGCCAAAACAGTCTGATTTTGGGGTTTTCTCCTTTCACTCAACAACTTAGCCATAAGTGGGATTTGCCTCCCCTAATGAGGATGCTCTTAAGGGAGAAATCTTTCAATGCCGAGCAGGCATGGTCACGTGGTATGGAGCGCTCATCTCGGTCGTCCAAAAGTATTTTGGACAGTCGAGATTTCTCCGACCCTCTCTCCTCTCTCGTCCGTCCAAATTTTTTTTGGACGGCCGAGATATGCCCTCGGACACCACGTAAGCGGTGCCCGCCGCTCAGCACAGAAAATTTCTCCTCTAAAAGAGCGTATGGATAACCACAAATGAAGAAGTATGAGCCATGCAAAGATTATAAACAACCCAACTTCTATCGTACTCGTTGCAATTCTTTAAGCACAAAAGCGACAAAAGATTCTGGACACTTAGAACAGAAAAATAAAAGAATGAAGTTACGGCCAATGCCAAATCAAACCAAACCGAACTGAACCGAGAATCCTAATCGACTCAGGTCTTCGTGCGAAAACGAAATGTTATCCGGATAAATAGAAATCCAGAACAATGTCAGAACTCAATGCACAGAGAACCAGTTGATGAAATTAGCTACACAATAGAAATCCAGAACAATGTCTCTCTCTCTCTCTTCTCTAACGTTTGGCGCTGATCCCCTCTCCCTCTTCTCTAACGTTTGGCGCTGATCCCCTCTCCTCCACCTGCTGGTTCTCTCCCTCTCTTTAGATCTCATGTCTACAGATGTATATATGCAGTGGTGGTTTTGATACTCTATGGTGTAGGTAAGACTGCTTTTAGCCCGTGTGTGGATTATGGATTTGTGGATGGATCTACAAAGTAACGGAAAATAAAAGAAAATAATTGACGACTGGGTCTTCACTTTTTTTTTTTGGTTGAGCTTCTTCGCTTAACTATTTTCCTTTCTTTTTCCCCTTACCTTTTTTCTTTCTGTTAACCAGTTCCTCCCCAAATCCACATGTCTACCATATCCGCTGTTTCCAGCATTAATCCAATGAAATGTGTGAGTTTGCTCAATTATTATTCAATCTCAGTCTCTATTTGTTACTTTGCAGATTATGGTCCCTTCAAATGGTGCTCTTCAATCTTGGATTCTTGGCCGGAGCAAAATAATCATGAGAGGAAATGGGTCAGTATCCTAGTACTGTTGGAGAAAGATAGGATAGATATTGAGAGTGTTATTTATCTTTCCTTATCGTAGTTCTTGTAGACTTTATCTTTGAGGGGCAGAATCAATTGAGTACTAAGTATGGATTATGATTTTGCTCTTGTACTCTGGCATTGGATGCAAAGAAAATTCAAAATATATGGTCATATTTTTGTTATGGTGTTGTGTTTGTACTAGCATGGATAAAGCATGGATAAAGGATTTCAGGTGAATAGGGATACGATATCAGATTGCATCTTTAGCCCTCGGGCATTTTCAAAAAAGAAAAAAAAAAAGATTTTGCATCTTTCAATCACAGTTTTTCAATGTGATGGTAAAGACATTTTACCACGCTTTTAGAGAAAAAAACCGTGCTTGAAAACAAGAAAAGATCGCACTGAATGAGTCTGCATTTCAGTTTTTACAAGAAACTATCACGCTTTTTTAATTAACATTCATATTTGACATTTCTGCAACCACTATAAGGACTAACTTACCAGGAATCACCGCTTTGTTCCCCCAACACAGTAATTATAGCCACGTAATTCTTAGCTAGGGCCTCTTAACAAGGGAAGAACAGTAAAATGGTGGTTTTCCAAGGGCCTAGGGCAACCTGCATAATAACCTATTAGAGTAGTTCTTCCAATAAGTGATTACCAGTGCTTAAAAACACCACACCTGTAGGCATGGCTGTTCTACAGATAAAGGGAGTCGTGTCGATTGATACAACTAGATAGTCAAAAAGACATGGAAAATTATGTCTGTGAGTGTGTATGTCAGTGTCGAGTACTTAATCCATGGTCTTGGAACACCGCCATGTGGTGCCCCAACACACATTCTTGTGGGGTCCAGTACCATTTTGTTATGAATTGCCACATTTTTACACTCTCTACTGAGCGGTCAAGGTTCAAATATTACTGAAGACAAAATTTGATTATTTGTTCCCCACATAATTGTCTTTCATTGTTAATTTATTTCTTTTCCCTATGGCGCTATCAATTTGGTTATTAACCCTGTATTGGGCTTGATTTAGTGTTATTGCAGACTTCACGTGGTCGATCTCGTGTCCATTATACTAACACAATAACTCCTTGAATGAAATTTCCTATAGATTTAAACGAAGAAACAAAACAAAGTTATCATTTTTGGAAACATACAACAGCCTATTAGCAGCCTATTAGCCCTGAATTAAGAACCAGATCTTCTGCAATGAAGAAGACACCAACACATATCTCCTCAATAAGAGTTTTCGCACTAGTAAATCCAAGAATACAATCCCACATTTGCAAATATATTTATACCAGGCCACAGACATGTGTTATACATATGTCTCCCTCCCAAGTTCTATTAGAAACTATAAATAGGAGGACACTACCGGTCCACAAGTACAAAACAAAAAAAGAAAAAAACAGAAAATATGCCACTCTTGTGAGGGATGTAACTTATGTAGTTATGTTTGGTACCACAGCTTTTGGATTCAGCTCACGAACAGTGAGACCACCAGAGACAGATGTAGTTTAATCATATCGCATCACCTCATTTATGGACCAAACAATATTGCCATTGCGAAATACCGGTTCATGACGCACACTAGTGGGAGCAACGGCAGCTGCAGTAGGAACACCTCCAGGACGGACGGCAACTGTCTCGGCAGGTCCAGGGCAGCTGCAGCGGGAACACCTCTAGGACGGACAGCAGCTGTCTGCTGTCTCGGCAGGTCCGGGGGCAGCTGCAGCGGGAACACCTCCAGGACGGACGACAGCTGTCTCGGCAGGTCCGGGGGCTGTTGCAGCAGCGGCCCGAGAAAAGACAGCTCTATAAATCGCCTAGGGGCTGATGGGGAGCCCCGAGCAGCAGCAGTATCTGAATAGAAGAACAAGAAAAAACGAAACTGTACCTATGACCAAGTCTTCGAATTCTCGGAAGGACGAGGGGAGTAAAACAGGGGATGGGAGTGGCGGTGGGAATGGCAGTGGGGGTGGTGGTGGGGGATGCGTTGGGGGGGGGGGGGGGGGGGGGGGTGGCTGGGTTGGGCTGTGCATAGAGGTGTCAAACGTGCGTATCGTGCCGTGCCACTCAACTTCCGTGCCAACCGTGTTTCGTGTCGTGCCACGCCGTGCCCGTTTACTTTATCATGCCACGCCGTGCCGTGACATACCGTGCTCGTGTTGTGCCGTGCCAATTTACTTTACCGTGCCGTGTCGGGTCGTGTCTTTTTTAAGTCGGGACGTGTCGTGTCGTGCCCGATTAATTATCATTTTTGGAAGCATACAATAGCCTATTAGCCCTGAATTAAGAACCAGATCTTCTGCAATGAAGAAGACACCACCAACACATATCTCCTCAATAAGAGTCTTCGCACTAGTAAATCCAAGAATACAGTCCCACATTTGCAAATACATTTATACCAGGCCGCAGACATGTGTTATACATATGTCTCCCTCCCAAGTTCTATTAGAAACTATAAATAGAAGGACACTACCAGTCCACAAGTACAAAACAAAAAACGAAAAAAACAGAAAATATGCCACTCTTGTGAGGGATGTAACTTATGTAGTTATGTTTGGTACCACAGCTTTTGGATTCACGTCACGAACAGTGAGACCACCAGAGACAGATGTAGTTTAATCATATCGCATCACCTCATTTATGGACCAAACAATATTGCCATTGCGAAATACCCGTTCATGACGCACACTAGTGGGAGCAGTATCTGAATAGAAGGTGGCGGTGGGAATGGCAGTGGCAGTGAGGGTGGTGGTGGTGGGGGGTGCGTGGCGGGGGGGGGGCGGTGGGAATGCACCATGGATGAAGAAAATGCATCCAAGTGAGATTCCCATTTTGGATGGAGAGAGAGAGAGAGAGAGAGAGAGAGAGAGAGAGAGAGAGAGAGAGGGAGAGGGAGGGGGAGAGATCGAGATCGAGAGAGATCTGAAAACTTTTCATCTGCACTGGTACTGGTGAGGGTGGCAAAATTATTGTTCCTTTTCTCTCACTTTTATTTCATACCAATCTACGCCTGCTTATTGTGGAATAACTTAACAATCTACGTCTGCTTGCATTAGTCATAGGGGTGTCAAACGTGCGTGTCGTGCCGTGCCACTCAACTTCTGTGCCAATCGTGCTTCGTGTCGTGCCGTGACGTGCCCGTTTACTTTATCGTGATGCGCCGTGCCGTGACATACCGTGCTCGTGTCGTGTCGTGCCGTGCCAATTTAGTTTACCGTGCCGTGTCGGGTCGTGCCTTTTTAAAGTCGTGACGTGCCGTGCTGTGCCCGATTAATTAATCGTGTTGTGTTGTTCCGTGCCGTGTCGTTGACTTAATCGTGTTGTGTCGTGCCATGCTTTTTTTTGTCGTGTCATGTCACGCCGTGCCTTTTTAATCGTGTCATGTCATGCCATGTTATTTTAAATCATGTCGTACCGTGTCGGCCCGTTTACTTTCGGAGGTGGGCTGGGGTGCATTGGTACTGGTGAGGGTGGCAAAGATTATGAAGAAAATGCATCCAAGTG
The DNA here is from genome assembly GCA_020921065.1 of Vaccinium darrowii. Classification (NCBI taxonomy): domain Eukaryota; kingdom Viridiplantae; phylum Streptophyta; class Magnoliopsida; order Ericales; family Ericaceae; genus Vaccinium; species Vaccinium darrowii. Next base: position 11,938,263 of record CM037153.1, read on the forward strand.
AGATGCCTAGTTTGGATGGAGAGAGAGAGAGAGATCTGAAAACTTTTCATCTGCATGGGAATTTATATAGATACGTTTTTCCTAAGCATGATTTTTCCTATGCATGATCAACCGCACGGATGAGGTGCACCGACCGGCGCCGGTGACCCCCTTGTGGGTCCCACACGATCAATTTGAGCCTTCCATTTATCCCAGAATCAAATTCCGAGGGGGCCTTCATTTCTAAGAGCTCGATCCAAAATCACCAATTTCGTCATAAAAATTTTGAACGAAATGGGGTGATTTTGGATCGAGCACTTAGGAATGTTCGATTAAGGTGATTTCCACGTGGGCTCCTCGGAATTTGATTCGCGGATGAATGGACGGCTCGGATCAACTGTGTGGGACCCACAAGGGGTTTAGTGTTTTTATGTACCTAAAATTATTGTTCAAAGTTTAGCAAACCTCCAATGTCGACCAAAATTATTGTTCCTTTTCTCTCACTTTTATTTCATACCAATCTACGCCTGCTTATTGTGGAATAACTTAACAATCTACATCTGCTTGCATTAGTCATAGGGGTGTCAAACGTGCGTGCCGTGCCGTGCCACTCAACTTCTGTGCCAACCGTGCTTTGTGTCGTGCCGTGACGTGCCCGTTTACTTTATCGTGATGCGCCGTGCTGTGACATACCGTGCTCGTGTCGTGTCGTGCCGTGCCAATTTAGTTTACCGTGCCGTGTCGGGTCGTGCCTTTTTAAAGTCATGACATGCCGTGCTGTGCCCGATTAATTAATCGTGTCGTGTCGTGCCGTGCTGTGCCGTTGACTTAATCGTGTTGCGTCATGCCGTGCTTTTTTTTGTCGTGTCGTGTCATGCCGTGCCTTTTTAATCGTGTCATGTCATGCCGTGTTATTTTGAATCGTGCTGTGCCGTGTCGGCCTGTTTACTTTCGTGCCGTGCTTTTTTGAATTGTGTCGTGCCGTTCCGGCGCGTTTACTTAATCGTGTGTTGTGCCGTGCCTTTTTAAATCGTGCAGTTTACGGTTTACTTAATCGTGTTTCTGCATTAATCATATAAAGAACTAAAGAAGCTTGTTGAATGTTGGGTCATATGAAAATAAAAAATAAAAATCTAGAGGAATGTGGTCCAACTTGTCGGTTGATATCACTATTTCTCATTAAGCTTGAAAAAAACAGTAGACTTGCCACAAGTTGTATTTCAGAACTCATTTGGATCGGCCTTAATAAAGTAAAAGAATTGGAAAATAAAATTTGCAATTAGAAAAGAAAAGGAACAACTCAAGTGCCACCAATTTCGGTTGAGTAAAAGAAAGAAAAAAGAGTTATGGCTGTAAATTTAGTCTCAGTACTGGTAAAGGTCTATTATCAACTAATCTTATATTAATAACCAATCTGAAAATGACATAGCCTACTAATGGGCGCGGATCTCACGTATGCCTTGTGCGACTCCTGTGCTAAGTTGGGTTATAGCATTTGAATTTTTGTTGTTGGGTTCAAACTGTGTTCATTTGTATGCTAAGTTGATCTTTGTTTTTAATTAGTGATTTGCAGTTATGTGATGGATTCCTACGCTTTATTTCTTTGGGATAGCGAGGAGGAAGAAGAAGAAGAGGAAGATTTTTGTTTCGCCGAAAGAGAAAATAGTAGCCGTAGTAATTTATCAAGACGAAATTTCTTCCATGGAGTTTCTCCTCAACTCCCTCCAATTGTTGCTGCATCGTCAAGCATCTGCCATGAAGTTGTACTAGGATTAGGGAAATGGAATTTTTTTGCTTTTGAGTGTCGGAAGTTTCAAAGTGGAATTGTACATTTTTTGCTTTGATTGGCTCGGCTGGGCTTGGGATCTTATGACTTTGGGTTTGTGTAATTGGGATGAGAAATGTGTGACTTTGCCTTTCAACTGTTGCTATTGTTGTTTGCTGATTGTAATTTTGTCCTAGTACTACTAAACCCTCTACTGCACCAAATTGTAATTCTCTTTTGCCATTACCTGCAACATTCAAATTCCATTTTCAACATCCAAATTAAAAAAAAAAACGGTTTTGTTTTAACTCAAAAACTATCTCATTCCACTAACAAAAAACCATTTAGTTTTTTTTGCAAAACTAAAAACTAAAAAAGCCAAAACAAACTAGTTAGTTGAACAAGTTAGTTTTTTTGCAAAACTAAACATACAAAAAACTAGTTTAATGGAACAAGTTAGGTTTTTTGCAAAACAAAAAACCAAAAAACTAGTTAGTGGAACAAGTTAGTTTTTTTGCAAAACTAAAACATCCAAAAAAACCAAAAAACTAAAAAACCAAAAAAACCAAGTTAGTGGAACACCCCCTTAGGTTCATTTCCAGATTCAAAATCTCATTTCCTGCAACTATCTCTAAGTTCCATGTACAAGCACCATGGGGGACACGGACACACAAACACAATGAAATTCTTAGTATCGGAATAAAAAAATTCCAGTGACTGAAAAAAAAAAAAAAAAATCATCCCTTACAAGACAACATTACTTCATTGGACTATTTATCGAAGGAGACTATTTATTCGGTGTTTAGTTAATTTGTGAATATGTGCACAATGTATATGTACAAACGAGGAAATTATCTTATAAATAATTAAGAGAGGCTCCTCCAATTTTAATTCGTTCTGTGTAGTTCAATTTTGATCTATCAAGCCAATAATAGTGAGCTTAATTGTTGATTTTGTGGGCTCCATCGAGAGAGTCATTTATAAAACCAAAATCTAACTTTGATCGGACATTTTTTTTGCTACATGAATAAATTAAGTTATATTTGTACAAGAAAAACATGGATGATAAATCCAATTTGCAAGATAAACCATCAACATTTTGCTTAGAGGTGTCAAACGTGCGTGCCGTGCCACTCAACTTCCGTGCCAACCGTGCTTCGTGCCGTGCCGTGCCGTGCCCGTTTACTTTATCGTGCCACGCCGTGCCGTGACATACAATAGCCTATTAGCCTTAAATTAAGAAAGTTATCATTTTTGGAAGCATACAACAGCCTATTAGCCCTGAATTAAGAACCAGATCTTCTGCAATGAAGAAGACACCAACACATATCTCCTCAATAAGTGTCCACATATAGAGTCTTCGCACTAGTAAATCCAAGAATACAGTCCCACATTTGCAAATACATTTATACCAGGCCACAGACATGTGTTATACATATGTCTCCCTCCCAAGTTCTATTAGAAACTATAAATAAAAGGACACTACCGGTCCACAAGTACAAAACATAAAACGAAAAAAACAGAAAATAGGCCACTCCTGTGAGGGATGTAACTTATGTAGTTATGTTTGGTACCACAGCTTTTGGATTCACCTCACGAACAGTGAGACCACCAGAGACAGATGTAGTTTAATCATATTGCATCACCTCATTTATGGACCAAAAAATATTGCCATTGCGAAATACCTGTTCACGACGCACACAGTAGGAGCAGCTACAGCAGCTGCAGCGGGAACACCTCCAGGACAGACGACAGCTGTCTCGGCAGGTCCGGGGGCAGCTGCAGCGAGAACACCTCCAGGATGGACGACAGCTGTCTCGGCAGGTCCGGGGGCTGTATCGGTTGTCTCGGCAGGTCCGGGGGCAGCTGCAGCGGGAACACCTCCAGGACGGACGACAAACCTCCAATGTCGACCAAAATTATTGTTCCTTTTCTCTCACTTTTATTTCATACCAATCTACGCCTGCTTATTATTGTGGAATAACTTAACAATCTACGTCTGCTTGCATTAGTCATAGGGGTGTCAAACGTGCATGTTGTGCCACTCAACTTCTGTGCCAACTATGCTTCGTGTCGTGCCGTGACGTGCCCGTTTACTTTATCGTGTCGTGACATACCGTGCTCGTGTCGTGCTAATTTACTTTACCGTGCCGTGTCGGGTCGTGCCTTTTTAAAGTCGTGACGTGTTGTGCCCGATTAATTAATCGTGTCGTGCTGTTGACTTAATCATGTTGTGTCGTGCCGTGCTTTTTTTTGTCGTGTCGTGCCTTTTTAATCGTGTCATGTTGTGCCGTGTCATGTCGGCAGCTGTCTCGGCAGGTCCGGGGGCAGCTGCAGCGGGAACACCTCCAGGACGGACGGCAGCTGTCTCGGCAAGTCCGGGGGCTGTTGCAGCATTGGCCCGAGAAAAGACAGCTCTATAAATCACCTGCCCCGGGCAGCAGCAGTATCTGAATAAAGGTGGCGGTGGCGGTGGGAATGGTAGTGGCGGTGGGCGTGGCCGGGGGGGGGATACTGGTGAGGGTGGCAAAGATTATGAAGAAAATGCATCCAAGTGAGATGCCCATTTTGGATGGAGAGAGGGAGAGGGAGAGGGAGAGGGAGAGGGAGAGATCGAGATCGAGAGAGATCTGAAAACTTTTCATCTGCATGGGAATTTATATAGATAAGTTTTTCCTATGCATGATCAACCGCACGGATGAGGTGCACCGACCGGCGCCGGGGACCCCCCTGTGGGTCCCACATGATATCTGAGCCGTCCATTCATCCCAGAATCAAATTTCGAGGGGGCCTTCATGGAAATCACCTCAATCGAACGTTTCTAAGTGCTCGATCCAAAATCACCAATTTCGTCATAAAAATTTTGAACGAAAGGGGGTGATTTTGGAATTGGCACTTAGGAATGTCCGATTAAGGTGATTTCCACGTGGGCTCCTCGGAATTTGATTCACAAATAAATGGACGGCTCGGATCAACTGAGTGGGACCCACAAGGGGTTTAGTGTTTTTACGTACCTAAAATTATTGTTCAAAGTTTAGCAAACCTCCAATGTCGACCAAAATTATTGTTCCTTTTCTCTCACTTTTATTTCATACCAATCTACGCCTGCTTATTGTGGAATAACTTAACAATCTACGTCTGCTTGCATTAGTCATAGGGGTGTCAAACGTGCGTGTCGTGTCGTGCCGTGCCACTCAACTTCTGTGCCAACCATGCTTCGTGTCGTGCCGTGACGTGCCCGTTTACTTTATTGAGCTGCACCGTGCCGTGACATACCATGATCGTGTCTTGCTGTGCCGTGTCGGGTCGTGCCTTTTCAAAGTCGTGACGTGTCGTGCTGTGCCCGATTAATTAATCGTGTTGTGCTGTGTCGTGTCGTGCCGTTGACTTAATCGTGTTGTGTTGTGCCGTGCTTTTTTTTGTCGTGTCGTGTCATGCCGTGCCTTTTTAATCGTCTCATGTCGTGCCGTGTTATTTTGAATCGTGTCGTGCCGCGTCGGCCCGTTTACTTTCGGGGGTGGGCTGGGGTGCACTGGTACTGGTGAGGGTGGCAAAGATTATGAAGAAAATGCATCCAAGTGAGATGCCCATTTTGGATGGAGAGAGAGAGAGAGAGAGAGAGAGAGAGAGAGAGATCTAAAAACTTTTCATATGCATGGGAATTTATATAAATAAGTTTTTCCTATGCATGATTTTTCCTATGCATGATCAACCGCACGGATGAGGTGCACCGACAGGCGCCGGGACCCCCTTGTGGGTCCCACACGATCAATTTGAGCCGTCCATTCATCCCAGAATCAAATTCCGAGGGGGCCTTCATGGAAATCACCTCAATCGGACGTTTCTAAGAGCTCGATCCAAAATCACCAATTTCGTCGTAAAAATTTTGAACGAAATGGGGTGATTTTGGATCGAGCACTTAGGAATGTCCGATTAAGGTGATTTCCACGTGGGCTCCTCGGAATTTGATTCACAAATGAATGGACGGCTCGGATCAACTGTGTGGGACCCACAAGGGGTTTAGTGTTTTTACGTACCTAAAATTATTATTCAAAGTTTAGCAAACCTCCAATGTCGACCAAAATTATTGTTCCTTTTCTCTCACTTTTATTTCATACCAATCTACGCCTGCTTATTGTGGAATAACTTAACAATCTACGTCTGCTTGCATTAGTCATAGGGGTGTCAAACGTGCGTGTCGTGTCGTGCCGTGTCACTCAACTTCTGTGCCAACCATGCTTCGTGTCGTGCCGTGACGTGCCCGTTTACTTTATTGAGCTGCACCGTGCCGTGACATACCGTGCTCGTGTCTTGCCGTGTTGTGCCAATTTAGTTTACCGTGCCGTGTCGGGTCGTGCCTTTTTAAAGTCGTGACGTGTCGTGCTGTGCGCGATTAATTAATCGTGTCGTGTCGTGCCGTTGACTTAATCGTGTTGTGTCGTGCCGTGCTTTTTTTTTTGGTCGTGTCGTGTCATGCCGTGCCTTTTTAATCGTGTCATGTCGTGCCGTGTTATTTTGAATCGTGCCGTGCCGTGTCGGCCTCTTTACTTTCGTGCCGTACTTTTTTGAATCGTGTCGTGCCGTGCCGGCGCGTTTACTTAATCGTGTGTTGTGCCGTGCCTTTTTAAATCATGCAGTTTACGGTTTACTTAATCGTGTTTCTGCATTAATCATATAAAGAACTAAAGAAGCTTGTTGAATGTTGGGTCATATGAAAATAAAAAATAAAAATCTGGAGGAATGTTGTCCAACTTGTCGGTTGATATCACTATTTCCCATTAAGCTTGAAAAAAACAGTAGACTTGCCACAAGTTGTATTTTTCAGAACTTATTTGGATCGGCCTTAATAAAGTAAAAGAATTGGAAAATAAAATTTGTAATTGGGATGAGAAATGTGTGACTTTGCCTTTCAACTGTTGCTATTGTTGTTTGCTGATTGTAATTTTGTCCTAGTACTACTAAACCCTCTACTGCACCAGATTGTAATTCTCTTTTGTCATTACCTGCAACATTCAAATTCCATTTTCAACATCCAAATTTTAAAAAACAGTTTTGTTTTAACTCAAACTTTCTCATTCCACTAACAAAAAACCATTTAGTTTTTTTGCAAAACTAAAAACTATAAAAAAGCCAAAAAAAACTAGTTAGTTGAACAAGTTAGTTTTTTTGCAAAACTAAACATACAAAAAACTAGTTTAATGGAACAAGTTAGTTTTTTTGCAAAACTAAAAACCAAAAAACTAGTTAGTGGAACAAGTTAGTTTTTTTGCAAAACTAAAACATCCAAAAAAACCAAAAAACTAAAAAACCAAAAAAACCAAGTTAGTGGAACACCCCCTTAGGTTCATTTCCAGATTCCACAACTCATTTCCTGCAACTATCTCTAAGTTCCATGTACAAGCACCATGGGGGACACGGACACACAGACACAATGAAATTCTTACTATCAGAATAAAAAAATTCCAGTGACTGAAAAAAAAAAAAAATCATCCCTTACAAAACAACAATACTTCATTGGACTATTTATTGAAGGAGACTATTTATTCGGTGTTTAGTTAATTTGTGAATATGTGCACAATGTACATGTACAAACGAGAAAATTATCTTATAAATAATTAAGAGAGGCTCCTCCAATTTTAATTCGTTCTGCGTACGTAGTTCAATTTTGATCTATCAAGCCATAATAGTGAGCTTAATTGTTGATTTTGTGGGCTCCATCGAGAGAGTCATTTATAGAACCAAAATCTAACTTTGATCGGACATTTTTTTCGCTACATGAATAAATTAAGTTATATTTGTACAAGAAAATCATGGATGATAAATCCAATTTGCAAGATAAACCATCAACATTTTGCTTAGAGGTGTCAAACGTGCGTGCCGTGCCACTCAACTTCCGTGCCAACCGTGCTTCGTGCCGTGCCGTGCCGTGCCCGTTTACTTTATCATGCCGCGCCATGCCGTGACATACCGTGCTCGTGTCGTGCCGTGCCGTGCCGTGCCAATTTACTTTACCATGCTGTGTCGGGTCGTGCATTTTTTATGTTAAGTAATTACTTTACTGTGCCGTGCTGGTTTACTTTACCGTGCCGTGTCGGGTCGTGTCGTGCCAATTTACTTTATTTTACCGTGCCGTGCTGGTACAAACTTCACGAGTTTGCATAGCTATTGATATCCGATGAAATTGATTTTTTATGTTAAGTAATTTTGTTGTGGAGCCTAGGAGATGAATGCATCTATCTTGTTATAGTGGGTTTAATTCAAAATCTAAACCAACTGAAAGACTTAAAATTAGATTGGAGGAGAGCCTCACCGAATTATGGAGAGATTTTGGTGTTGATTTAGCATTTGGAAAATGAATGAATCGAAGCTATGGAAAAAGAGTCCTTTTTACATACTAGGTTGACAATAAGACAAGAAGAAAATAAAAAAAATCCACACGCAAATGTATTTTTTCACTTTTCTATACACTTTATATATTCTTATACATTTTCACACATTTTAAATCTTAACGACAGCCCATTGAGCTGATTTTAGAATTTTCCATGGAAAAAAGGTGGAACGATAATGGTTTACTAGGAATAAATTTCAGGTAGTAATTTTTACGCATTATTTTTATAAATTAAAAGGTAGTATTATACATTTAGAAGTATAAGGACAACAAACAGTACAAGTGATAAACAAAGAAGTGAAATGGATTTTGGTCATCTCTTTGTGCTTTCAATTCAGAAGTTAAAAAGGAGTGAATCATCCTCGAAGGCAAAATTTGAGTAATATGTTCTTCTACAACTTTATTATAGTACAAAACATTGATTTCGATTCGCGAATGAGTCTGTTTGCGGAAAATATTTAGGCATACAAACTCCAAAAGACGTAAAGCCGTCCGACCATATTTTTGTATTAAGTTTCTAGCGGTTAGATTAGTTCTTTTTTAAAAGATAAAAAACAAATAATAGATCTAACTCAGTCATATGCAATATATCTATATTTAAATGTTATCGTAATGATGTGTAGTTTACATTGTTGGGAGAACGGATAACTTCCTTAAGTTGAGATTATGTTACGATCTGATGTGCTTTTAGGTACGGCCAACCAGTAGTACTATATGAAATGTAACAGTAAGACTTCTCTGTCAAAACAGGCATATATATTAAGATTATTTCGCAATATTCACACAACAGGTGGCCCTTATAGCTCAGTGGTAGAGCGCCAGTCTTGTAAACTGGAGGTCCGTAGTTCGATCCTGCGTGGGGGCAACGCCTTCATTCAATTTCTTTTTGCCTTGTACTACTTTCAGTTTCAAAACATAATCAAAGCTGAAATTAATGCACTCAAATGCTAAATAACCGTGAACAAAAAAAACGTAAAATACTACAGAATGAAGCCCGTGATGCCTCCTCACATTAGGAAGTTCTTTTGGTTGTTTTTAGTTTCAAAACATAATCAAAACTGAAATTAATGCGCTCAAATGCTAAATAACCGTGAACAAAAAGAGCATAAGATACTACAGAATGAAGCCCGTGATGCCTCCTCACATTAGGAAGTTCTTTTAGTTATTGTTGTTGGTTTTTGTTTTTTCCCAGATGAAGATACCCTCGATGTTTGATTAAAAAAAAAACAAAAAAAGATACCCTCGAAGGCAATTGCGATACAAATTGCTCAAATGCTAAATAACCGGAACAAAAAGAGCGCAAAATACTACAGAATGAAGCCAGATGTTTCGTGATGCCTCCTCTCATTGGGCAGTTCTTTTAGTTGTTTAATTTTTTTCTCGATCTCGAAGGCAATTGCGATACAAATTCAATAAAGTACATCGACAGATCAACTTACAATCAAACTCCCCTGGTAGAAAAAAAGGACTTCCATGCAAGTTTGTTTCATTGTGAGATCTTATTCTTTGAAGAGAATAAGAGCATCTTCATTGAACAAGTTAAAAATGTAAGTTAATTTTTTTTTATCAAGCGATAAGAAAGGGTAAAAGTGGTATCTACTTTTTCGTGTTGAAAGGTTTGTTATTGAAGAGGATGAACAAGTGATACATTCCGAAGCAAAGAGAATAAGCAACACAATTTAGAGGTGTAAAAGGTGTGCTAAAAGTAGGGGTGGGCAGGTAATTTCGTGTGTTATGTATCAGAATTTATTTATCAATTCTCACAATATTTTTTAACTCACCAAATTTTCGTGTCATATTTCGGGTTGTATCGGGTTTGTAGTGTCATGTCATGTCAAAAAGTCCTACTCTTAGCTATTTTTTTTAAAAACTTAGCAGATCATCAAACTAATGTCTAGTGTGTACAATTACTCATAAAAATATTTATTTTTAACTCAATTATATAGATTTTTATTTTTATTTTTCGTGTCAGGCATGCCCACCCTAGTTAAAATTGTGTTTAAAAATTCGTCTTCAAAAAATAGTGTATAAGGTACCAAAAAAGATTAAAAAGACCAAAGAAACCCTCTCCCCCTCTTGTCTCTCTTAATCTCTCCCAATGGACTCATTATCCATGTCTTGACATAAGAAGAAGACTTTAAAATCAAGAACAATATTTATTACATTACCGTGCTAGAAGCACCGACCCGGAGCAGTGGACATTTAAATTTCAGTGTGTGATGTCCCGGGTGGACTTGGGGTTAGCTTCTGCTGCACAATCCGGGCCGTCTACAAGTGTTTTCAACGGTTCGGATTGAAAACAAACTATTCGCACGAATAATTCTCCTCTTTTGTTTGAAATCTGGGTCGTTCATCCAAGCAACGGACAGCCCAAATCGTGCACAACAGCTGCTGTGCACAAACTGCACAGCAGCAACCCCGCGTCCGTCTCGAGTTGAAGTTGGGACAGATGACAAACACTGTAAATAATCGGTAGAGAATCTCCCTTATGGGAGAAATCTTTCGGTGCCGAGCAGGTATGGTCATGTGGTACGGAGCGTTCATCTCGGTCGTCCAAAAGTGTTTTGGACAGTCGAGATTTCTCCAACCCTCTCTCCTCTCTCGTCTGTCCAAAATTTTTTTGGACGGCCGAGATATGCGCTCGGACACCACTCGGCACTGAAAATTTCTGCTCTAAAAGATCTTATGGATAACCACAAATGAAGAAGTATGAGCCATGCAAAGATTATAAACAACCCAACTTCTATCGTACTCGTTGCAATTCTTTAAGCACAAAAGCGACAAAAGATTCTGGACACTTAGAACAGAAAATAAAAGAATGAAGTTACAGCCAAAATCAAACCAAATCAAACCAAACCGAAAATCCTAATCAATTGACTCAGGTCTTCGTGCGAAATGTTATCCGGATAAATAGAAATCCAGAACAATGTCAGAACTCAATGCACAGAGAACCAGTTGATGAAATTAGCTACACAATAGATTAGCTAAAAATCTTCCGCTTCATGCCTGTAACATGCTCACATGCTTCTTCGCCACAAAAGTGATACAAATTCACGCGTATTTTGAAGCTTGTAGGACTAGAAATTATGCTGCAAGAACAAGTTTTCTCGAGGGGAAGCAGGTCCGATCTCTTCTTCCAAACTCCTCAACCCGTCGCAGTTGTTTCCTCCATTGCCCGAATTTCTTACCTCTGCTGTCTTTGGATCGATGTCTGCCTCTGAAACTGAAGACTTCCTCCTCTGTGAAGAAGTAACGCTTGGAAAAGTAATCCACGAAGGAGCTCTGAACTCGAACCTCTGATCCTCGGTTTCCACCCCTTCAGTTTCTGAAGCCGACCGGTTTGAGGACCTCTGTGAGGACTTTTTGTGCATTCTACTGCTTCCTAAAACCACCTCAGTTGGTAAAATAGGTTGATCGTTACTCGGACTACCCATTAGCAACGCAAGTGCTCGTTCCAACGACGTTGTCACTTTGTCCATCGACGGCCTCTCTTTCCCCCTCATTCTCACACACTTGCAGGCAACATTGGCAATCCTTTTTAAGGCTTCTATATCGGATGGAGGTTTCAAAACCGGATCCAAAATGGCCTGTATGTCTCCGGCCTTGATTAGAGGAACTGCCCATTCGACGATATTTCCTTCTTCAAATTGCATGTCAATCGCTTTCCGACCACTCAATATCTCCAAAAGCAAAACGCCAAAGCTGTAGACATCAGATTTGGTCGTCAGGTAGTGAAGTCTGTAGTACTCGGGGTCAAGATACCCAAGTGTACCCGCCGGGAGCTCAGCTAATGGGGAGCTACTATTGGCAGGTCCCAGCAAAGATAGACCGAAATCAGCAACACGGGCATTGTGCTCTTCGTCGATCAGAATGTTCGAGGACTTGATGTCACGGTGGATCACGGGAGGGCAAGCGTAACCATGCAAGTACTCAATCCCCCGGGCTGCTTGGACTGCGATAGTAACTCTCCTTACCCAATCTAGTTGCTCCTTTGAGGCCTTGTTCTTCCCGTGGAGGTGTTGGTGTAACGATCCATTAGCCATGTACTCGTAAACTAGAAGCCTCTCTCCACCTTCTTCACAATACCCAAGAAGATTGAGCAAATGGGCATGATTCAATCTCGAAAGTAGATCAAGTTCAGTGTGAAACTCCTTCGAATTCTTCTTCATGTCGGGAGACATTATCGCCCTTTTCACTGCTACAACCGTTCCATCCTTCAATACCCCTTTGAATACGCACGAAAAACTCCCCTTTCCCACTTGAGATTCTTCTTTGAATCCGCAAGTGGCTTTCTCAAGCTCCTCATAAGTGAACATTTGAGCTCTTCTGATCTTAATATCATCCAAATCAGGCCGGATTTTACCACTGTCCTTTTGGAACGAAGACCCGTTCCCACTTTTCCCCTTCGATTTCAAGTCACTATCCGAGCACCTACAGTTTCTTAACTTGTAACGAACGAAGAAGATTGCTGTCAAAGACACGACACTTAAAAAGAAAACAGCAAAGGCAATCTCTGCAACAATGACTGACAATTGGAGCGACCAAAACTTCGCGTTCTTGTTTCCACTAACTTTGTTGGCATATGAACAGTTTGAGTAGCACTCGGCTGAGACACAACTCGAACAGTTGAATTCACATAGCTGATCAAACGTTGTGGCGCATTTAGCTTTTTGGTACATCTCGGCAGGGCAACCGTTTGTGCAAGGCAAACAAATATGGGTGTCAGGAGACTTACAAGATGAACTGCCATTGTTGTAAAAACCTACTTCACAAGGCTCGCTCTTACAAAGTCCGGGAGAGACCGCCATTGGGAGAGATGAAGGAAACCCAGCACCCCAACAAACAGGAAGTAGAGATCCCTCTGCAAGGACACCACAAGTGAAGTAATCCCCGGCTGCAATTTCATAAACCTTAACTCCGTTGGGAGGGGGAGTGCTCGTCGGAACACGATAACCCCAACAAACCACCCCGTGATTTTTGCTCTTGATTCCACAGGCATGAAATGTTCCTCCCACAACCGAAATCATCGGATCTTTTGGAGCCAAGTCCACATTGACTTGACCTGAATTTTGCACCAAAGAGATTTCCTCTTCTAGATTCAAACTCCTCCCCCAGCAAAACACCCGGGAATTGGAATCGACAGCCTCCAAAATCCCACAAACGTGAAACCCACCGGCTGCAATCTTCTGAAATTTAAGGTCTTTGGGAATCAAGCTTATGACTCGGCTACTCGTCTCATCACCCCAACAGAAAACAGTTTTGTTTTGAAAAAACAGCCCACAGTTGAACTCAGAACCGGCTGAAATCGACTGAATCTTTCCATCAAAGACATGGTTTGCAGTCATGTTATAACCCCAACAATCAACAAGAGAAGTATTTCTTCGCCTCCCCGTTAAGGGTTTCCTCAACCCGCATAAATGGTGGTCGCCAGCGCTGATCTCTACGTATTCGGACCCGTTAACCATGGGTTGAGGAACACCCAGTCCAATAAACCCACTGCTTCCCCAACAATAGGGTTGGTTTGAACCCATTAGGAGACCACAGACAAAGCTATTACCCGCGGTTAGACCGGTAAAAGCGAAATGGGGTGGAGTTGCATAGATTATAGCTGCATTTGAGCCATAACAGGACACAAGATGAGTCCCATCTGGCTTTAGACCACAGAAAACAGGTCCATTTTCCCCATAGGAAATGGCAATGGAGGACATGGAGCCTAGGCCTAAAACCAAACACCCTAAATCCGAAAGCACCAAAAATATTAGGGTTTGTGCTAGAAATCTAGCTTTCCATGACAGGTTTTTGGAGACCAAAATGAGAGAATCTTTCATCAAACACCTCAAAATGGCCATTACACAAATCCAAACCTTCTATTTACAACAAACCAAAAATGCCTCTGATTTGCATTGTATTTCCCCCAATTTCAAGACCCACCCAGAGAAAACCAACCAAATTATGAACTTTTTCCTTGGAGAGAGCAGGACATGATCACATTGTCAAAAGGAAAGCTGAATCAGGTAACTTTCTCATTGGAAAAAAAAAAGTTGGAATTTGGAGAGGAATTTTCCTTAACATAATCAAGAGCTCTTTTAAGCAAAGCAAACTTACCAAATCCCACCAGAAGAGATCAACAAGTTCAAACCAATTTCTGCCATCTCAGGCCACTAATCGGATCATCTTCACCAAAGACAAAAACCCATCTCCTCTTTGATGTTGGTTTAGAAAACCCATTTGAGAAAACTCAAGCTCCACTTTTTTCTTGCTGTCAAGACCACATTTCGGAGACCAAAATTAGCTTCCTTTCAAAAAAGGACTTTTCTTTCGTCTTCCTAGTCATTCAGAGAGTGCAGAATCTGCAAATGGGCGTTGAAGGTTTGGTTTGAGGTGTGGTAGGAGGAATGAGATTGTGAGGGTGAAGGGCATGTGAGAGAGAGAGAGAGAGAGAGTAGAGGGGAGCAGAGAGCATTGAATGCAATGAAACTGCAACTTCTCAAAATGGGCAAAAGCGTTGGTGAAGGCATTGAATGAGAAGTTAATGCAAAGATTGATCTTTTCAAGCCTGGATTCTTGCACACATGTCCGTTTTAAAAAACAATATGTAAAATTGGTCTCCTCTTGCAGTTTGAATGTAAATTTCCGCTAATCTTTTTGCTTCTTAAAAATTTTTTCTTCTTGTTTCTTGGATTCAGTTCAAATTCATTTTCTCGCACGTAGGATTAGGATATGCTATACTATTCCCTGCAAGTACTTGTTTGCTTGTCATGAACGTACATCTATTTTTTTTTTTTATTTGGAACACTGGTCTGTGCTGTGCGCAAGGGCAGATCACATGTGTTGTGCGGCTATTCTGGGTCGGCAGACTACTGGTCTGGTGATGGAACCGGAACCGTTCGTTTTCTTCATCTCGTTGAGGAAGTTTCTTTTTTTTTAAATTCAGATTGATCGGACAAGGGAATAAGATTATTAATTATCGGCATAAGGTGATAACATTGATTTATCTTACGCTATATTTTCAAACTTACTTAAATTGGTAGACCTTTTTCAATAAGTACTTGATCAGATCAAATAGTTATCAGTGTTCAATCAATATTTGACCATTTAGTATTAGTTATGGTGAGTTTTCAGTATGATATTTTTTATATTTTCGCTAGTTAGAATATGGGGGGCGAAAATATCAAAAATACTAAGACTATTATAGTGGAAACTTAGCCTTATTATTTTTATCACTAATTAAAAATAGAGAATTTTCTCATACAATTTTTAAACCGCATCAAAAGTTCTATAAATTGGTGCAGGAAAAAAAAAAAAAAACCTAATGCATGAAAGTGCTATCCTTTTTTTACAAAAAAAAAAAAATTAACACAAATTTTTGTAACCGACTAAAATTTTTGAATAAAGAGAATAGTATTTTTACTTTTCTTCTTTTTCGATTAAAAAACTTAACAAAAATACAAATTATTTTGGGGGTGGTGTTGGATATGGTTTAAAGACAAAACAGGCTACTAGTCCATGATAATCTGTCTGTTTTTGGTTTTTTGTTTCTATTTACTTTTTAAAACTGTATTTAACTTTTTTCCCAAGTAAAACCAAAAAAATTGCTAAAATATGAAACCCTCTTACAAAATTGTAGTGACTGTGTTTGGTTAGATAGTTTAGTTTAGTTTTGATGATATCAACAGGTGTAATAAGTGGAGAGAGATAGAGAGAGAAATGAGGGAAATGATGATGTCATCAAAACTAAAACTGAAATTAAACAGGGAAACAAACAAGACCAGTATTTTTTTTGGAATACAATGAAACAAACCAGTAGAACTACTCCAGTGGTGAGAGTTTGGAATTCTATTTCAGAATTCTCAGGTTTATTTTTCATCTCAAATTACTCCCTTCGTCCGTCT
This sequence comes from Vaccinium darrowii, assembly GCA_020921065.1. NCBI lineage: Eukaryota > Viridiplantae > Streptophyta > Magnoliopsida > Ericales > Ericaceae > Vaccinium > Vaccinium darrowii. The sequence continues at coordinate 11,954,287 of CM037153.1, forward strand.
ATGTTTGTCCATTTTCACTATTTCACACCTCCTAAAAAATCGTACATTATTTTTAATACGAATCTCTAAAAATATTCAATATTGATCTTGTTTGATAGATCTCAATTAGCTCTATTATAGAAAATTTTCAAAATCATGAAACTCATTATAAATTGAACGATATGGACAATTTAAAACATGGCACGAATGCCGAAAATGGACAAACAAAGACAGACGGAGGGAGTATTGCGGGACATTTCATCTGCGCAACAATTTGGGACAGAGGGAGTATAATTCTTGTATTAGAACAATCTGTAAAGAACTTTACTTAAAAGTGATGGATGTGTAACAATTGTCTCCAACATAGCTCCAACACACTGACATGACATGTGGAGTCTACACACATTTGAGTGTGAAGTGTGTGTGGGCACCACACATCATGTGACTGTGTTAAAGCCATGTTGGAGACCAATGGTTGTACCTTTATCATTTTTAACCTTAATGGAGGCCTTTAAGTATTAATGCCAACTTTAATATGGAAATTTTTTAAATTTTTTTTTATGTCAGATTATTCTTGCCTTTTGATTTGTTACTCAAGAATACCTAGTCTCTATTGTCTACAATTCTAGTATTTTGCATTATAATGCGAAATATGAAACAGTAATCAATGTTGTGGAAGGATTAATAATTGATTTGTTACTCAAGAACACCTAGTTTCCAGTGTCCACAATTTTATGGAAGGATTAATACTGACAAAAAGAGAACACAAATCTGTTTAAGAGGGAAGGGGTGCTGGTGTGCACTCACTGGTGTGCGCCGTCAGGACCATCGGATGTGTTTTCAACAGCTCAGATTTCATCTCGGTACTTTATAGACTCGAGCCGTCCATTACCGAGATAAAATCCGAACCGTTGATTGTCGAGATCAATAGCCCTGATTCGCACACTAGGAATGCACAACAGCACCCCGGGTACATTTAAGAGGCCATGGTTTTATCCGAATGAGGCAATTTTAGAGATCAAAGTAGTTGAAATATCAAAACTTTGCAGTGTGCATCACTGAGGCATCTCAAAAGTGGAGGTCTAAGGCACCGGCTTTGATGTGCTTGGACCACCCTTAAACTTTGATGGCTTAGTCTTAGTGCTTGGACCGCCCTTGTACGCCATAAGAGATCTTGAAATTTCAAGAGAATTGTACCAACAGGTGTGTAATAGTTTTTTTAGCAAATTTGGCACTCTAGAAATATGATTCCGTTTCCAGTAGGTCTGGGTGCCCCCGAAACGGGACTCAAAATTTGGGCCATTGATTTTCAAATTCTGAGTAAATTCTGAGTGTGTTTTCTGTGGTTGTAGCGGTACTGCTCCGTTTCAGCTCAAATACGGGTCGTCACCAGTGGATAATGACCAATATCAAACGAGGCCATTTTTAATGTTATTTTTCCTTTAAATAAATAATATATATATATATATATATATATATATATATATATATATATATATATATTCTATCGTATTTTTTGTATGAAAAATTACGGTAAACCTAAGGGTACAGAAGCATTTTGTACAGAAAATGTACAGAGCAGTTGGGGGACCCACTTTTGGGTCCCACACGGAAGATCCGAACCGTTCATTCATCTTAGAATAATTTTCCAAGGGGCCCCAGGAGAAATTAGCTTGATCCGAATTCGTGAGTGGTTGATTCAAAATTCCATCGTTTCATTCAAAAAATTGTGAATGAAACGATGGGATTTTGGATCAACCACTCACGAACTTCGGATCAAGCTGATTTCTCGCGGGACCCCTTGGAAAATTATTCTAAGATGAATGAACGGTTCGGATCTTCCGTGTGGGACCCAAAAGTGGGTCCCCCAACTGCTCTGTACATTTTCTGTACATAGGTGTCTGTACGCCTAGCACTGTCCGGAAAATTAACATGAACAACAATAAATCTAAAGCGATACTGCTATCTCATAGGTACTGTTACGTGCCACATCAAATAAGAAAACCAATTAGTATGGTACTTAAAATCTTGAATAAAGTGCTTTAGTCGAACTTTAGTTGCAATGTTAGATTCCGTTTATAGACGGTGAAATTGGTGTTTCAAAGTTACTAGTATAAAAAAAAAAAATCACAAAACAAAAAGCACGGAGAAAATATTAGGTGCAATTAGGGTACTGCACGAATCTCTACCGTTAAAAAATATTTCAGAGAGTCCAAATTTCTCTCTCTCTCTCTCTCCTCGTTTTCTCTCTAAAATCCGAACCTTTCAAAACATTTTTGAATGACCAAAATATGTGTTTAGTACGGCCACGTGGTATACCCAAGTTTTTCTCAAAAGCACCGCTGATAGAAATAGAAAAAGTTCAATACAGCTTCTAGTCGAGTAGTGGTAGGAGTGCTAGGCTGCTAGCACAGTACACACAGTTGATCGTAGCTCCACCTCTTTGTGGTCAGAGGGCTCTTATTTCCAAGGCCAAAACATGTGACTCTCTCCCATTTGTCAAAGGAGGACTATGCCTTCACATTTAGGCAAAGTTCTCAAAAATAGATTTTATCAAAATTTGGTAAAGATTTTATTTATTTGTGAAGATAGTTGATAAAATTTGAAGATTTTTGCATTAAAAAATCTACAAATTTTATCAAATATCTTCACGAATGGATAAAATTAAGGGGTTGATTTTATCAAAATTTTGATAAAATCCATTGGAGAACTATCCCTTATTAATAATTCCAAATTTCGATTCCATTTCTTGTCCTGGTCTGATAATTATGCAATGCTTTAATTGTCCCTAATGTTATTAGACCAGATAGTTAGTCTAATTGGTTAGTAGATTTCCTTTTTTCACAATTAATCAGAATTTGTCAATTTCCTAGTCTCAACAGGAGCGGGCGTAGTGAGCTCGGATCGACCGTACGATCAGTGATTGACGGTCCGGATCATCTTACACTTTAAATAAACATCTTACATATAATTTAAGACTCGTTTATCTGAACCACTGATCGCCGATCGGACGGACGAGCTGAGCTTACTACACCCTGTAGTGAGTTTGGCTCACTACGGGCCCCCACTTCCAATCTCAGTATGAATAATCTACCTTTAACCAGACCGGGGAAGAGACCAGTCGAAGTGCGCTTAAATTGACCCGAACACTCTTGAATGTCGAAATGAAAAATCTCCCTAATTTTCATTGAATGTTAGGTCTATGTTTAGGTGTATTGCTTTTTTTTTAGTTTAATTAATATATCTGAAACTGGTATTAGGGTATTAATAAAAGTCGTTAAGATCCATGTGGTTTACCTTTTTCGAGGATTACAAGCCCCACACAATCTTCTAGAGGAACAGACAAAAATGAACTATTTTTCCATGTGAATAGCAAAATTAAAAATGCTAGTCAAGAGCTATGGACTTTGTTATGGTATGGAATTAACAAATTGTTTATTGAGCATTACTTAGATTGATGCAGTTCTGCCAGCAAAAGTTCATACTGGCGTATCTGAAACCATGTCAATTTCTCAATTTCTTCTTTTCTTTAGTCTTGTTATATAGAAAGTACTACTAAGATTTTGTCTTTTTTATTTTTAATTGGGTGTCGAAGTCAATTTACGGGCTTCTCAACTAACTAAAGGTCTAGAATTAACGGCTGAACAAATTTTCAGTGGTTTTTAAGCTTTTTTTTTAATTTTTTATTGGCATCGATAATTGAACCTGCGAGTTTGGATAAGTAAACCTCTTACTTGCTATTATGCGTTCTAGTCGCGATTATTTGACTTGAATGACTTTCGAATTGACGACGGCTAATAAAAAAACTTTGTCATATCATCCTAACGATAGGGACAAAATAGGAATAGTATATCTCCAAAAAAGTTCGTACCTTGACTGCAATATTCCTCAAAAACAATATTAATTAATCTACAAAATAATTATCCATATTTCACTATTTGGACAAGTTAAAAAAAAGCCAATACTTTTATCTAAAATACTACTAGTTTATATATGCAATGTGAATATTTTTTGATTGATTTCACTTAGTTTTGTTAGATAAATATTTTAAAATTACGGTATTAAAAATATTGTAACTAACAAAATAGAAATAATTTTTTGAAAAGCCTAAATAGTGAGATATGGACGGATATATTGGGACAGAGGGAGTAGTTCAATAAATACGCAAGTTTAATTCTGTTGGACTCGAAGTTTGAAAATTTATCGAGGATAAGTGTAAAATCCTATAAATTATTTTGAGTTTATTGCACTTCTCATCCTTCTCGTAATACATGAGATTTTCTCAGTGGACAAAAAAAGCTGTTCCCACATATTTTTTTAACACCTTGTTACAAATTCTTAAAGACATTACTTATGCTCTCACTCGACCAGCCCCTTGAGTTAAAAATTAGGATTACTAATCTCCTCTCCTTTTTCTTCATGATTATTTTCCTGTATCCTTTTCTCAAAGTCCCCAACAAATTCTAAACACAAAACTACAACAAAAATAAAACAAAAAGGCAACAGAAAAATCATGCATGTGATCCTTGAAATAAAAAATACCATTACGACCCATCTTTTCTGTACCATTTCCTTTGACAAAAGTCTCAAAACCTCGAAAAACACAAGGGCAAAAAAGTTACTTCAAACTACCATGAATCTATGATGCTTTGCTGGCTTCATTTTCAAGAGCAGGTTATTTGGTAATGAGAAAAACTTGGGTGCAAATAGGGCATCACGTGGTGCCCTTTGGCACATCTGGACCTTTCAAAAGTGTATTGGACGGTTTTGATTTGGAGAGAGAAACAGGAGAGAGGAAGAGGAGAGAGAGTGAGGTGAGAGAGACCGTCCAATACATTTTTGGACAGCACGGATGTGAGACCGTCCAATACATTTTTAGACAGCCCGAATGTGTCGAAGGGACACCATGTCCGATGCTACCCTCTCGGCACCAAGTTTTTCTCATTTGGTAATTCCTCTGTATCTAGAAAAGGGAGATATTGTTTTCTTCTTATTTAATAATACTATCATCTGTAACATAAATCCTTGAAATCTGATTGATTCAGATGTTTTGTAGACAGCATTTGGAACATAATCCTGGAAATCATTTTTTGATTTCGGTGGAACAGAATCTTAAATGTGGTTGATTACTTTGACTTGCATTTGGGGCAACCTGTCCAAACTGATATTGGGTACCTTAGAAATCAAACATGGTTGTAGTAATCAAGAAAATCACCAAGAGTATGGGTAACTTAACCAACAAAAAAATAGATGTATAGTTGAGAGAGTGGGCGCGTTGCGATATCTTAACTCGTATACAATCCATTTTTGGACTAGAGGAAGGAGTCGAATCTCGGTTGTGCATCTCGACAATTAACAATACAGATTTATTCGAAAACTTTACTAGAGCTCTTATTAGGGTAAGAGTGTTTTGTCAAATTTGAACCATTAAAAATAAATGTAAATGGAAAGATTGCACGAAATGCTCTCTGCATTCCACACACTGGCTGCGAAGAAGCTAGATTCATTACAAAACCTACGTCTATTTTGGCTTAATAATGCGTTAGGCTTTTGGTTAATTATGTGTTAGGCTTTTGGTTAATTTTGAATCCATTTTTTTGGATTATTGGTTCATCTTAACAAGAGGAATCTAGGAGGAAAAAAACAAAAAAACATTGTTCAGAATTAGAATTAATATTTTTCTTAAAAAAGACCAAAAAAAAAATCCAAAAAAAAAACTTAAATTTATTTGTCTTTATTCAAAAATAATTTATTTTTTAACATAGTTTTTACCTTTTAGATTACTCTCTCTGAACAAACCAATAATCCACCAGAAATAGATGTAAACCAACAAATGCAGAGAAAATATGAATACAGATGATACAAAATAATCGTAATATTTCATTATGCCAAAACTGACCTAAGGCCCTGCTTTAAGAATCCTCTTAGAGATTGGATTGCTAGACCCATGAAACCCGAAATTCAATTTCACATTTTTTTCGATTTCTTTTGTCGAGATAAATGATTAGTTTACGTAATTTACGAAATTTGAGGTAAATTTAAGAAAATTCAGAAAAAGCGACCATTTCTAGTAGGAAATGGCTATAATACACACTTCTTATTTGAGTGTACCATATGCACTTATTGTATGGTTCAGATTGTGCCACCTCATCGGTAATCACAACATTTTTTAGTTTTTCGCAACTTTTCAACAATATCATTCGTAATATTTTCTATGTTAGTAACATTTTAGTGTGTCTCGTAACTTTAATAAAAAAAATAGTAACTTTTACAAAAAAATTCTTAACTTTTATAGATGTATGTATCATATAGGGGTGTGTATTGTAGCATTTTTCTTTCCGTAACACTCAAAAAGTTGGTCAAGTTCTTTGGTGGCCTTCATCTTTTAAGAAGTTCATCATTCCTCCATTTGCAATTGAAAAATGATAGGTACACTCCCCGGGAGCCATTCCCAGCCACACCCTCTCTCACATAGGGTGTGGGGCCCAAACCACACCCCATGTGAGAGAGGGTGTGGCTGGGAGTGGCTCCCAGGGAGTGTACGTATCGGCATTCTTTGCAATTCTCTCATCCAAGCTCTAACCTTTAAATAATGACAATATGCAAAAAGATAGTTCACTTGAGAAAAACTCCCATGTGGATAGGGTACCGCCAAGTGCTACCCGATTGCGCATCCGAACCGTCCAAACATAAAATTTAGTACAAAAGTGCCACCCCAAATCTATTGGGGTAAATTTGCATCTAAAATTTAGTACAAATATGCCACCCTTATATCTGGGTAGTCCAAAACATATTTGGACGGCTCGAATGCACCTACGGGTGGTGGTACCCGTTCGGCATGCAAGTTTTTCCCAACATGGAGCCAATTGTTCTCACCATGTCGATAACACTTTGTACGTTGTTTGGCAACTTCAACAGTCATTCGAATGCAATCGTTCTACTTACACACGCATTTTGCACATACAAATGCATACACACTGATACATGTGTGGGGGCTTCGCGCGCGCACTGGTGGGTGTATAAGTCGATTAATTCATCTGCATTTAACGCAACGTCATCTCGTATCAATAGATACACAATGTTTCCAACATAACCACAGGTTTCACGGGTCAATCTTTCTGTATGATAAGACATCGTAACTACACAACCATTCATATTAAACCCTACATTTCCTCGTAACTACTGACGGGAGTGTGTGTACCATACAATTCCAACAACAATGCCTTAGGCTCTCAGTGGTGCCGGTGAATTTTAACAGAATTAACATCCACAGCACATAGTCATGGCTCCCTAATTGAACACAGATTTGCGGCTTTTACCTTCTTTACATGAACTCAAGAAAAATATTGGACTTCTCAGTTATACTGTGTCATCGGACTCGTCAGAATCACTTCCTTCAGGCTCGGCAGCATTTGCTCCAGTAGCTGGAACATCAGGTTTTGGTGGAGGAGCAGGAGGTTTAGCTTTCTTACCTTTACTACGAGCATTCTCATCACCATCGCCTTCAACATGTAAAGCACGCGCGTCAAGAAATAACACATTTAGAAATACTGTAGAAATCCCCCGAACTGTAAGTGTAAGAGTACCTCCAACAACACTAGGAATTTTGCGAAAAACAATTCGTGTCACCAAGCCACTTTTATGTATGTGTTCCAACACTACTATTTATTAGCCATTACGATATAGTACAGTATTATCTGAATTTGAACATTCAATAAATGGATGAGAAATAGTAACCTGGAAATATTTTATTCCTACTTTGTGCATTTGGTAGCTTTCAATGGTCGGCCATGTTTAGCCGACGAAAAATGCTCCATCCTAAAATGACTAACACCTAACTGGATAGCCAGCTTATTACAGTTAGGGCTGTAAAAAAAAACCCGCGAACCGCGAATCCGAACCGGACCGAACCGAACCGTAGGTTTTGGATTGGGTCCGTGGATTAATGGTCCGGACACGGATTGAAAAATTAGAAAACCGTGCTTCGCGGTTCGGTCCATGGATTTTCATAAAAGAACCGTGGATAAACCGAACCGGACCGTGAGAATTTAATCAATTAAAAATATAATATATATATATATATATATATATATATATATATATATATTATTCTTATATATATAAATGGTTGAGTGGGAATGAGACTAGTACCTTGAAGAAAGACAAGGTAAATTGCCTAAAAAATTCAAAGAATCAGAAACTTAAGAGACAGAAAACACTAGCATCATTTGTTCAAGTAAAAGGAGAATTTGAAAATGGACTTGGGCTTTGAAAATTTAACCAGAAGGCTTGTAGAGATGCTTTGGCTAGGATTTGTCTCATGGATGAATTACCTTTTCTGTTTGTTGAGGTGAAGGTTTTCGTGGGAATGAGAATGGGTTCCAAAAGTTACATTTAGAATGTGAATGTGGAATGTGGAATATGTTTTTTTTATTTTGTGAAATGTAATAATCCGTGGATAAACCGTGAACCGAACCGTGATTTTTTTGATTGTTTCGGAACCGGACCGTAGACTTTTGGTTTGGACACGGATTGTCTTACATTGAACCGTAGACTTTTGGTTCGGTCCTCGGATTCATACCAATCCGGACCAAACCGGACCGTTGACACCCCTAATTACAGTGGTAAAAATTGCATAGGGTGGCTATTTCAGAACGCGCGATATACAGAGCCTAATGGAGGTGACTTTGACACTTATTTCCACTAGTGTGGAAAGAATCAAGTGAAAGTATACATATTTGTGTCAATTGGAAACAAAGTAAAAATGATAAAGGATATCAACATTCTCAGCTGTTCCACCAGCCATGATGTTCAGCAGATCTCGCTCAACACGCTGCACAAGCTCAGGCTGCAGTGTAACAAACCACAATCACTACAGACATCCATATGAAACCAATAGAAATACAAGTAGAAGAAAACATGTGAAACCATATGCAAACGAAAGGACTCTTTACAGAGCATAGATGGTATTGTCATTTTTTTGGGAAGAGGTGGTTAAATCCACATAGTTTATAACTTCCTTGTCTGAAATATGAGTCTATTTTCGGGTACTGATTTTTGTACTTCGAATTTCTAATGTTGCAATATTTTTTTTGACATTGTTCATGTGAATTTGTTACCCTTTCACTTTCTCTCACACGTGAGAGACATAAATTCACAAGAAAAACAGGAAAAAGAAATGCAGAGTGCAAAAAATTTACATGAAAGGGCAAGTTGTAAATCAAATGGAACATACACAAAATATAGACTGCAAAAGCATTTAGCTGTTCTCCTGTTTTTCTTTTTGCATGTTTCAGGTCAAATGACATGGGTTAAGGCTTTGCCATGGTTGGATATCCTTAGCCACTATCTTCATTGATTTATTTACATAAGATCAAAAAATAAACAATTAAATAAGAGAAACTACGACAGTCATAGGGCAGTAATGCAGTATTACATTTAGATCAGGCTCACGACGAAATCTTCGCCTTCGAGCATCCCTCATTGGAGGGGTTAGGCCATGTCTGTACTCCACTGCATCCGGTCTGGGATCACCGTGTTCTCTCACCATAATCATCTGTCACCCAAAAAGAATTCATATAATTACATCAAAATAAGGAACTGGAAGGAAACAATAATTGGTCAAAAGGCAGTTTACTTGGCCAATGTCTGCAGTTTTGATCAGCACGTTATCATCATAAGTTTTGTATGACTCCACAACGCAAGGAAGATCCAATAGGGATGCAGGAAATTGATCATTGCCTATGACAAATGTGCCATTCCTCCCATCTTCTGAAACAGATGAAAATTCAAAGTTCTCAGGTTTAGCAACCAAATGTACTGAAGAGGGAAAAAACAGAATCCCAACATGCGCCTAAGAAACACCAGTTTAAGGAAGGCATTATTAAGTGCTTATTTCCTCTCACCTTCTTGAAAGTACAAAATGAACAATTGAATACGAACCATAGAACACCAAATAATGCATACCAAAAACAAATAATGCAATCCAGCAAAGAGAAGGGATTGAAAAAAGATGATGGAAGGTCTCGAAATAATTGATTAGTAGTTAGTAAGTAGTCAATATGGGACAACAGATAAACAATTAACTTTGGTGACTATGTTGCAGCAGGAAAGCAAATTTTTCTCAGTGTAAGCAGAGCCAATGAAATGTAAGCTAACAGTCTACAGTTGTACCCAAACTATTTGGATGACTTCTTAATTCTAAACTGGTGCCTCCACTCTCCAGGCTCCAAGGGTGGTCCATACCAACAAAGGATATAGAAATTGAAACACAAATATTTGGCCATTAAGGATCAGAGAACCAAATTTTGTATGTTTAATTGTATCACCAAATTATAAAATTCATTAGTTTGAAAAAGAAGGAAAAACAGAGAGACAAAATAACTTGTCTCTTGAAGACACCATTAAGAGCATCAAACTTCAACATATACAACAAACATAATCTTACCAGAAAAAGACAAATCCAGTGACTTATCTTCAGAAGAAGTAGCATTCTCATTCAGAAGGCGTTCTATCCGCTCAGCAACAGAAGGTGGAACTCTGAGTACGAATTGCTCCTCCATGCCAGTAGAGTGCACTGCGAAAATTCTTACTGTAGTCCAGCAATTGTCAACCTAACACTGCAGCACAAACAAGGGCTCTAAAACATAATTTCGTGGATAAGAGTATCCACCTTATTCCTAATGTTTGGGAAAGAAATGCATAGATATCAATTCATGCAGTCAAGGGGCAGTGAACAGTTGGGATGACTCAAGAAACAAAAAGATATCCCCCTGGCCGGCTCGCAAGAAGTATAGCCAACCTGACGCATTGTACCGCCAGGACGTCCCTGGGAATCTAACTCACCCATCTGGATATGGTCGTAGGTATGCCCGGAGGATCACATGAGAGAAAGAAATCCCACAACAAACTAGGTCATATCATATAGAGAATATGCTCTCATCTGATCACCTGAGTAAGCTTCTAGAAGCAAAGAAGGGAGCATGTCGTCAAGGTCCAAACCCTAATACGCTAGCCAAGTACAGACACATCACGAACTGTAACTACACCACATCATCCTTATAAGATAAGCGTGTGATCAACTCAACACATTTTCTTACTACTTGGCCAAAGTTATACTCATATCACTCACACACTGAAATGATCATGGAAGTGTCCTCTGGCCAATCTCAGTAATCTGGGTAGTTCTCACAGTGTTCTTTGGTGTAAGCAAAACATAGAAGCAGCCAAACTCAAGCCATTCCCACCCCATTTCTGCCACGTCCGAAACTGATTCATTCCCTTCAAAATGCAATGATTTTCCTTTTGATCGGCGAAAGTCAGTATTGTTTGACTAGTCAGATTAGCACATTGGAAGAGAAGTTGTTCGATACATCTTTTCTCCTGGCACCTAAAGTGCACTCTTGATGTTGTTGGGCCAGAGGCCTCTTGGCAAGTGAAATTGATTTCGACCCGCTTGAAACCATAAAAAAGGTGTCTATTCCTATAACTATCATTTCTGCTGCAGGTCAAGTATGGGACTTAAAGTATTCTCTCCCTCTTAGATTTTTTGTTGATAAGTGAATACTCTCTGAGATCTCAGTTCAAAACCTCCTAGTGCTATCAACTCTTGTAGGGTGAGTGCATACCAGGCTCTATCCTGACTTTAATTGGGCTCCCGCTAGCGAATCTGGGATTGGTCCGAGAGATTAGTCGATGTGCACATTAGCTGCCCGTGCACTCCGATTATATCAAAAAAATGTACATTTCCACTGGGATCTTCACTTTTACAGTTTCACTGGTACGTTCAGGTTTCGCGTGAAAAACTGCGAACCCAAGGGCTTCAAAGTCTTTCCGAATTGAACTCTTGTGGAGCATTTTCCCAAACGGGTAAGATGCAAAACTTATCCACCCTTCTGGGTTCACTAACAAAACTTAATTGACCCCGAAAAAAACCTTATCCACCCAAATTATTTAGGACAACAATCAAGAAATAGCAGTTGCAATACAAATACAATTACGTACATGGTTTTACGCATGTGTTGGCAATTAGCTTCTTCCATGGGAATTAAACGACAAATCGTTACATGTGGGTATAGAATTGCAGCACGAGATATCCATGTAGAGATTTGAATAGAAGGGATGCATTACCTGAATTGAAACTTCAATTGAAGAATCGAAGAGAACGGAAGAACAAACTTTGGGCACAACGTATTAAGCACGAAGATGAGTTACGTATAGGTTCGTTACCGTCTCGAACAATCGGGCGAACACTTTTCTAGCCGGAGTTCGGGTACTTTCAACTGGTTTCTTGACCCTAAAAGTATGACCCGAATGGGATAATCCGGGCCGGTATTAGTGTCTTCCAGACCTTGGCCCATGAATTATCGGGCCGGGCCAACTTTTTCGTTTTTTAGCACCAATTGCTTAAATAATCATGTTAGAAAAACAATCATTTAGATACAACCATGAATGCAACCCCACATGCCCGTGGATCCCGGGATAATAAATGTGTGTGGGACCCACGTGCATGTGAGGGGTTGTAAGTAGTTGTGTTCAGATGATTGTGTTCCCAGCATTTTTATTGCTAAGTTGCCAAAAGTCAATTTTTTTCCCATTAGCTTAAAGCTAAATTGGTAAAAATCAATTTTCTCTCACATGCTCCTTTTGCTACAAGCAAATTGGTAAAAACTCCTTGGTGCGTGCTTTTAGTAAATGGGGGTGGGGGTGAGCAAAGCTTTTAGCTAACGAAAACTTACTCTTAGGTTGCTAAATATTTTGGTTTAGAGTATTTTGTTTTTTGTGATTTTGTTTAACTTACCAACGTAATTTTTAGAAATAATCATTCGTCTCAATGAGAGGAATCAAGAAAGTTTGAAATATTGACTGAACTTGAATGAATTTCATACCAAAACGCTTTAGACAAAAGATACAGCAGTTTGGTGCGAGAATTTCGTCTTTATTTAACTTTTATTGGCTTCTAGTTTAATTTTTAACTTTTTCAACTTGTATCGTCGAGATGAATAATTAAGAAAACGTGAATGTAACAACAAATTAGTAGAAAAGACGAATAAAATACCAAAATAAAAATTACTACTCCTACAAAAAATATAGTACTGTAGTAAAAACTCACTCTCAAAAGCCTTTCGATCACGGATAAAATAACATTAAAAGAGAACAAGCAAATAGAGGTGTGGAACCAAATCTAATGAATGGGCAGGAAGCAAACCTTTGACACTCCGCATACAAGAAAATAGAAATTACAAGAAACTCATTGCAAGCGTTATGTTTTTGTTTTTGTTTTAGCGTTATGTTTTTGTTTTTAGTGTTTCTATTTGTATTGTTTATTTTGTGTTGGTTATGTTTGTCGTCTTTCAGTTTGTAGATACTCCATGCTTTTGGCCTCAGGTTATGTTTAATGAAATTCTATCTTTTTCATCAAAAAGAAAAAAGAAAAAAGAAAAGAAAATAGAAATTACAAGAAACTCATTGCAAAATGTTACAGGCACAATTTGAGAACCTAGGAACCCCTTTTCAGATCCACCAATGGGTACCAATGCCCACTAGAATACCCATTGCGAAATTCGAAACATGAACCCCTTTTCTTTGGAGAGAGTATTTGGAAGGACCTCCAAATTAACAACAAATGTTTCATTTAAACCCCTGCCGATTGTGGAAATAAAACAAATGGCAAGATTCATGTTTTAAAGCTGTCCACAAAATTAAGAAACCGAAACTATGAAGGGCAAAAAAGTAAGGAATGTGCCAAGAAGACACCCACACTTCAAAAGAGCATGGATTTCCTTTTATTATAGGGAATTAGCTGGTGGCTTGATTTTCACAGTAGGGTGATGTCCAAGTGCTGTGCTAGATGGGGTGGCGACAGCGGATTTTGGTAGTTTGCATTTCTTCACGTCAAGAAGAAACAAAATGAAAGAGATTGAATCATGACTTTGAGAAAGATAACGGTAGGATTTGGATTGGGTCTCGTTTCACTAAGTGGATTTGCATTTCTTCATGTCAAGAAGAAACAAAATGAAAGAGATTGAATCATGACTTTGAGGAAGATACGGTAGGATTTGGATTAATCCTTTGGCAAAAAAACTTAATCCGGTTTTTTTGGTTTTGTCTTTATTCAATTTTTTTTTGCATTTGTTAGTTTTGCCGTTTTGTGTCAAGATTTTGTGGTTTCTAGATTCCTCTCAATGAGACGAATCTAACAAGTATAAATTTATGGTCAAACTGAATATTTTTTTTTAATAAAGCCGAAAATACTTGGATTAATTTTGGCTTTATTAAAAAAAAATTGAGTTTTGACCATAATTTTATACTTGTTAGATTCGTCTCGTCGAGAGGAATAAAAAAACCACAAATTCTTGACGCAAAACTAACAAATTCAAAAAAAATTTGAATAAAGACAAAATGAATAATCCAATAATCCGGATTATGGATTATTTGCCAAAGGAGTTTCACTAAGTGAATTTTTGAGTTTTTGAGCTTTTTAGTTTTACGTGATAAGTCATTCTCCTCACACTCATCAACTAAAAAAATTGAAAAGCCAAATTTAATGGAATGAGACCTAAAATTGAAGTTCCAAAATGCCAAAAAATCATTCACTTCACTTGAATAACATTCAATCATAATAGGGAGATTCACAAAATCTTAAAACATGTTTGGTAAAAACTTTTAAGAAGAGCACGAAACACCATTTCTACAGGACAAACCATCTTGTATTGGTTCTGTCTAGGGCTCATGAAGGTACCGAACGAGTTAAAAAACACATCGTTCAAGTCTAGATTGAAACCTTTACGAACTATAAAATTATAGAAACTTGTTTACTATGGAAACGTTTGGTAACCTTTTTATTTTCAACTTTTTTCAAAATTAAAAACAAAAATGTGTTTGGTAATTTGTTTATGTTTTGCGTTTATTAAAAACGTTTTTAAAATTTCTGAAAATTTCCAAAAACACGTTGAGTGTTTCTCAAACGAGTTTTCATCTACTAATCACTTTGGTTAACGAGCCGAGGTCAAATATAATTTGATTCTGTCCCTTTGTCTTATCTTCAAAACGTGTGAGGGAAATGATAGTTATTACTTATTAGAGAAGAGGAACCAACTCAGTGACAGAGGGAGACAGATGTGTTTCCTGCAAGCACCAGTGGAAATTATTAAAACCCTATAAATCTGAGTAGTTGTCCCTTCTCTTTGGAGCAAACAGTAGCTTAAAAGTAAACCAACAGAGTTAAATAAGCTTCAATAATTTAATATCTAATGCGATCGGATCCTCTCATGTCCTTAATTTGAATTGCACGGGACAATCCAAATCTGACCGCCTATTTATTGTAAAATGGCTTGGAATTTTTAAAACTATGCAAATCGTTGATCATACCAATATATTGTCCATATTTGAACTGTTCCTAACCAATACTTGGCGTGAATTTTCACTATGATATTTTTGGTATTAAGTTGTAGTCAAATGCAGTTGTAATTTACGCTAAATGGTATATTTGGGATGTATGTGAGGAGAATGACTTGCGCTGGAATGCTGAAAACTAATGAAAATACCGACAAAATAAAAAAACGCCAAAAATATTGTAGTGGAAACTCGGCATTATTTACAAGTTTTGAAAATAGATCCTGTCTAGAGACAAATTGAAAATTGGTGGAATCAACCCAGAAAGTTCAATAATAGAATAATCTCAGTCTAACTAATGAACTAATTTCAGATCTTTTTAATGTCGTTCCACATGACAAGAGAAACAAAAAACCAATTGTAGCATGTCACTTGAGGCATACTTTGAGATCTGTACATTGACAGTTTTTTTTGGTTTTGAGCGTCTCTCAGTAGTAAGTACTATGTCACCTTTGTGACCTGCAGATTATATAGACAATATATGTGGCTAACTCTATATTATAATTCGAGAATACTGAGTCGCGAGAGTGTAATCTTATTAATTTAAGTGTCTGGATCAATTTGTGAGCAGTTTTGTCCTTATATAGCGTTAGATATAAACAAGATTTGTTCTCGTATAACGTCAGATATAAGCAAGATTTGTTCTTTTTCACAAGTAGGCGGACGGTGAATAAATCTTGGAAAATCTTGTCCATCAACATTTTAAAATGCTGGTGTGTTTATTTATTTGAGAAAAAATCACGAGTTAATCGTTTGACGATTCAAATAATTCATTTTGGAATTCTTGTGCAAATCGTTAATTGACAAAATCAAATTAACTGACTGGACATCAATAAAAATTTGATTGATTAATATATCTTAGGATGAATGAAGGGTAAAAATTTAACAGTTGATTATAGGACAAATATGATTCTTTGTATGCGCCTTACAATTTCTGCATACATTTTTTTTTTTGGTAGGTTTTTAATTTTGGAATTAGATTCTATCCGATCCCTTTACGATCATTTTCTATGGGCTCTCCTTTTTACGCCCACTTTAATATCTGAAATTGTTCACATTTTAGATCTCGTCATGAACATCATGTTACGAAAAAATTGGTTCTCGTTCAATATTTTAAACTTTTCTTTTCCACTTTTTGTAACATGGACCTGTTTCGAATATTATGAAACAAGATCCGATATCAACACCAATTCTTTCCTTGACTAAAAGCTCCTTTGGCAAGAGGGGTGAGAAAAGAAAGGAAAGGGGAGAGATTTCCATTAATGATGAGAAAATAAAAGAAAGGGGAAGAGTTTCTCATGTGTTAACCAAACAGGCGTGAGAAACCAGTTTCTCACGCTCCCATTCCGGTCATCTTCCTCATCTCCGGCGACTCTCCGGCGAATTTCCGGCGACCTCGAAATGGAGTTTTAAGCACAGATCCGGCTTCTCCTCGACTAGACGAAGACAACGGTGGGGGTTTGACGACGATCCGACGAAGGGGACTCTCTGGCGACTCTCCGGCGTTCCGTTTCTCACCAAATCTCGCCACTTTTGGTGAGAAACGGAAAGGGGGGGGGGGGGGGGGGGGGGGGTAAGGGGTTCAGGTCTCTCACGAAATCTCTTCCATTCTCACGGCTTTGCTCATCCAAACGGAGGAGAGAGTCCTCTCCCCCTCCATTTCTTTTCTTTTCTCTTCAAATCCTTCAATCCAAAGGGCCTGTAAAGATTTGAAGTTTTCAACAAGTTCTAACAGGTGAACAGTTCCGATCATTCATATTGGTCGAAAATGACCCGCCAACCAGAACGGTCTACGACCGCAGATCATCTAAATTCTTTTCAATTTTTTTTTTTTGCAAATACTAACTCCGACCAACCATTAACCACCAGTAGGCCACTTGTCACCATCCTACACACGGTAATTGCCGTCCGGTGCGTCCCAACCGTCCTTATCTGCCGGCATCGCTTTGGCGCGTTTTTTCATCCCAACGTCTCTTTCTCTCTCTCTCATAAATCTCCTCTGCACCCCTAACCGAATTTTAAATTCTACACCCACACTTAAATCTATAGCAATTTAATAAAAACGCGTTTTCTGCCTAATACGCGTAAATCGCCAGATCCCAAGTACCTATAAACTACCATAATTTACTTTGCATTATTTATTACTAGATGCCATGCCACTCACTCTCGAGTAATTATTAAGTAGTCTTGGAGCACAGCCACCTGGTCCTCCGGATGACTCTAGCACCACACGTTTACGTGGTGGGTTATACGCTTAGTCATGAGTCCTACAGGAATGTGTGGTGCTAGAGCGTTCCGAAATACTATACAGTGCTTAGAACCGGCCTTGAATTTTTGAGAGCCTAAAGCAATGATTTAGAAATGAGGCCATTTTGTGTTGGATTTTAATAAGGGGCATCAAACTAGAGGGGGTGTTACAATTTGTAAATTTTCAGAAGCCTAAACGGCCAGCCTTTTAAGGCCGTGCTCCGAGATCACTGAATAATTAAAGCTCACTCACTCTCACCTACTCTGTGTGTGTAGGCTCCCTTATTTATAACCCCACCATTGCCTCCAATTTTCTCTCAACAAACACTAACACCCACCACACAAATCTCTCAATACCCAATTACCAATTTTTACAATGCCAACCATTATGTTGAGGATTTTCCTTCTTTACAACCTCCTAAACTCAGTCCTCCTATTTTTAGTCCCCAAAAAGCTAAGAACATATCTCCCCTCCTCTTGGTACCCACCACAACAACAACAACAAACACCACCCACCAAAACCACCTCTCCTCCTCCTCCTCCACCACCACCGCCGCAGACGCCGGCAGCTCGTATCCTCCGGAAAATGGACGCGGCTGAGCTCCGGCGGGTATTCCAAATGTTCGATAAAAACGGTGACGGCCGAATCACGAAGAAGGAACTCAATGATTCATTGGAAAACATGGGGATTTTCATCCCTGACCCAGAATTGAGTCAAATGATCGAGAAAATCGACGTTAACGGAGACGGGTGCGTGGATATCGACGAGTTTGGGGCTCTGTACCAGTCCATAATGGAGGAGAAAGATGAAGAGGAAGATATGAAGGAGGCTTTCAATGTGTTTGATCAGAATGGAGATGGGTTTATTACTGTTGAGGAGTTGAGATCTGTTTTGGCTTCTTTGGGGTTGAAACAGGGGAGGACTGTGGAGGATTGCAAGAGGATGATTCTGAAGGTGGATGTGGATGGAGATGGTATGGTTAATTTCAATGAGTTTAAGCAAATGATGAGAGGTGGTGGTTTTGCTGCTTTGAGTTGAAAACCAGAAAAGAAAATTCCAAGGTGGGGTTTCAAATTAATTAGGTTCATGAGTACATTCTACGGATACAGAAACGGGACACAGAAAGTGCATGGATAGCAGATTACCGCGATGTTAGAGGCACGTCCGCCAATGCAAATGTTCAGAATAGATGTCCAGACAGAGATCCAAATTCTGATGTGTTTGGAGTCACGAAATCCACAGATGCACGTGGGATCCACACACTGAACGGTTCCGAACACATTCTTGTAAGGTTCATGACTCCGAAACATTTGTGCCGAATGTCTGGATATTCATGCCCCAATCATTTTCCATTGAAAAATCTTGGATATTGATTCTCTAATCGATAGTGTAATCGTTTTCTGTATCCGTAGAATTATTTGCTACTGGAGTAGTTTTTTTTTTCTTGGTTTGCAAGTACTTTGTTCTATGGAAAGTTTACTCTGTGGTGATCAAAATGAGGTCGCCTCCATCATTTGACAATGGGAATTAGTTACATATGGTTTATTTTTTGTTCTAATTTCAACGTTTGCTAATCAATTTGACACATTTTATGAGTTGGGAAGTAGAAATTCAGCAATCCAACACTGGGTATGGAATCCATTTTCTCAGGAATATGGAAAGAGAAAACATTCTTTACACCATTCTCCCAGTAGATTTTCATGCTAAGGGAGGGTTTGGCGATGAGGTTTTGTTAAGGAATATACTTTCACATTGCTTGGATATGAAAGGAGTGAAATATAATATTGTGATCTCTCAACCTAATAGCTTAAGCTTCTAGATTGGATGTGAAGTTTTTACATGGTATAGAGCATGCCCATGCCACTAGAGTTTGCTCATGGCATAAGCCAATGAAGCCAAGGTTTTGTGCCCCAAAAAGTGTTTAAAGCGTGGTCCCCAAATATGGAAGCCCCCATATATATATATATATATATATATATATTAGGCTCAAATAGTTTTTAGTTTTAGCCTATTATGAAAAAAATATGTCCAATTTTAAATTTTTAGTTTTAGCTTGATTATGAAGACTTAATTAGAACGTTTGGAAAATTGCAGGAAAAGTAATGTTCAAGTGATAAATTTTGAAGTGTTGTAATAGTAGTAATTATTTTCTGGATGATTATATGTTTAAATTTTTGTATTGGATTTTTTTATGAAGACTTGGTATTGAGTAACTTCGTTATGCAAAATATATAGAGGACGTAAATAGTTTCAGGCCTCCGAAATTCTTGAGCCGACGCTCCATGCCACCCTATGTTTTTAAAAGAATTTAATTGATACTCCACGATAATAGAGACTACACAATGACAGACCCAAAAAAATGCTACATGCAATTGACCTCAAATGCGGCTACATGAGTGTTTTTGGAATGGGGGGGCCTGTAGTGAGCATTTCTCAGTACAGGGTGTAGTGAGTAATAGATATCGTCGATCTCCGCAATTGATGATTCAGATTCGCTAAGCACCCTTACCGGTCAAAGTGTACTCTTACCGGTAAAAATAAAAAATATATATCTGAACCATTCATTATCGAAATAGACAGCTGAGATGCTCACTATAGGCCCCATTCCAATGTTTCTCTCTTATGTGGAGGTTTTCGTCTTTCTCAGGTTGCATTCCTTTGCGAACTTGGTGAATTTCATTCATGCCGAGTTTTTCCTTCTCTAAATTTACACTGGAGTTTGGGTTTACTCTTACTTGACGCACATTTGCTTGTATTTTATGCCGTTCGAGCACCTAGGGACTCATCACCAAATTATAAAAAACCAATCAGACAAAATCAGACACCATGTATTGTGACTTAATACATATACCAATACTGTATTGTATTGCGTTCAATGTAGATGCTCTAGTTATTAGGTGATAACCTGCGTTTAATGAGCTTGACAGCTGATCTCCTGCTCCCTAAAATACAAAAACAAACTGAGAAATAAAGAAACTATGACCCATAATACTATAGGGATTTAGGCATGGCGCGACGTAAATTGACCTCAACTTTATGAATTATAGTTCACCTTGAATAGCTGAGTAATTGCCTGTACTTGAAGGCACACAACACATTTTGAGCACAATTAAATTGAAGTACCCTTTTCTACCTCTGACCAACCCAACTCTTTCGAGTAAATCTTTGTTGTAAAAAAATGGGAAAATTTCAAACACCTCCCAAAATTTGACCTCGATGTCTAATAGACTCCCAAACTTTTAATAAAAATCGATTTCAACCCTAAACTTTCCTTCCGTCATCAAATAGACTCCTACTGTCTCAATTCATCAAATCCCTAACATTTTTTTGCTGATCTAGACACTTTAACTCCGTTAAGTGCTTACGTGGTATCCTATTCCACTTAAAACGTGACATGTGTCATCTCTCTGTGGATATTTTCCTAGCAAAAGAGAGTAGAGAAAAGAATCATTTATCATGGAACCTCAACTTCTTCAGTCAAGTTCATGAGAAAATTGATAATCAAAGAAAGTTAATGAGAACATTAATTTTAACTCAATCAGAGACAAATTAAAGAAAGCTTATGATTAAAAATGGATAGCATTAACGGGTGCATATTGACATCAATTGGTTCCTATTATATAAAGAGAAAATGCTGGACAATGTGGAAACTCCTATAGCAGCAAGGTGACTTGACCTACTTGGTGATTTAGAAAGCAAAAAGAACTCTTTACAAAGAACAAAAGTCGCATAATAGGGTAGTCATGCTTCAATCCCACATATAAATAAACACACCGAGAACCAACTTGAAGCCTAAAGGGTTTTCATATCCCTCTCTCTCTCTCCCTCGTTCAGTGTCTATTCATTGAGGGATTAAAACAATGGTCTGAGTAATTTAGCCTAGATATAACCAACAGTAAAAGAAATTAATACAGCCAAGGTTAGAACAAAAATTAAGAAAGTAAATATCTAATCTGTTCATGTTACCTTCTTAAGCTTGATAATGGCGCATATGGCCACCGTGATTCAAAATCAGAATTCTAAAATACCATAGTACCTGGGAAGAAAAATAAAAGTCACACAATTAATTAGAATCCAAAGTAAAAACACATATAACAAAGCATGGAGAAAGAAGAGGGTTGTGCAAAAGTAAAAAGAGAAGGAAAGCGAAACAAAATCAGAATTTGTAGAGCTTGGGTTCGTTAGATAAGCACGGTTCAAAAATTTATAGAGCACAGGTCCATTCTCGTACCTGCCAACACAAATACATAGTCCAGTTTATAAGACTAAAGAAAAGATGACACCAATCCCTCACAAAGGCGCACAATGGCTGTTAGGTCAACTTGATTGACTGCGCAATGAAATAGATGAATATTTAGATTAGGACTCTTGTTGAAATTTGAATGCAGTTTAAAAGAATCAATTTAAACCATAACAAAGGCGGCATTAACTCACAAATAATATTTGAGATCTCATGTTTTAGTTAGGGAGTCAATGTCAAGCACTGGTTCAAAAATGTCAAAAGAGAAAGAACAAAAGAAAAGTGAAACAAAAAAAAAAAAGGTTAAACCATGAACAAACTGAGATGCGTGGTGTGATATAATTTGGAAGACAGAAAATAGACACAGACTTCGTCCCATTTTTTCCTTCTACAACTCAATAGTGGAACATATAAAGAAATGGAAATGAAAGAATAACAAACAATAAACAAAGAGAGATAGTGTGCAAAAGGTAATCTACAAGTATATTGGAGTGCATATGCTTCGTATCGGAAACAATAGGTGTGCTCAATGAAAGAAGTATATTGGAGTGCGTATACTACAGTACTACTATTCTAGCTGTTCATAAGGAAAATATGATCACAATCTTATCCAACCCCAACTTAGATCATCATCTATGACTTCTTATCCGACACCAATCTAAATTAACTATTGCATACTCTTGCATTCGCAATCCAATCCAATTAAAAAATATCAAAGAAAATAGCAATAAATAATTTTACCGTGGCCCAATTCACCACTACCCAATTACAAAGGCAAAAGTGTATGGGAGTCGATTTCTAGTTACGGGCAAGAACACTTACAAAGACAGCCAAATTGAGAAACGGTGCTGCATATTTAAATTTTTTTGAGAGGTGTCATAACCTGTAATACCCCAGGTTTGGGTGTAGATGGTGTTTAGTCTCACATTGGTTGTTTAGATGAGTTATCTTGGATATATAACAAACCATGTGGGCTACTACTAGTACCTTGGGCTTAAGCATTTTGGGCCATGTGGTGTGGCTAGTGGATCAAATAAAGGTACTGGGCTAGTGGTCTACATGGGGCGTTACAAATGGTATCAGAGCCCCGCCCTGGTCCAAGTGGTGGGTAGGATGTGCTCTGCCACCACGGACACCAGGGGAGGTTGCTGGGACTATGCAACGAGGACGTTGCATCCCTAAGGGGGGGAAGATTGTGATACCCCAGGTTTGGAGTTAGATGGTGTTTAGTCCCACATTGGTTATTTAGATGAGTTATCTTGGATATATAACAAACCATGTGGGCTACTACTAGTACCTTGGGCTTAAGCATTTTGGGCCATGTGGTGTGGCTTGTTGATCAAATCAAGGTACTGGGCTAGTGGTCTACATGGGGCGTTCCATAACCAGTGAGCCGGCAACTCTCAATTTCTGATGGCTTATGATATTGTTGTAGCCCTGTTTGGATGGAATCATAAAAAGAAAAAGACTTCGCCGTTCAGCACCTGACCCTTGCTAGAATTATAAGAACAGAAACACAATGTTCAATGTCTTTGTTATATCTTAGGCTCTTATCTTCTGTGAAGTAGATACAATCAAAATCCACGTGTCACGTAGAATTAATTGGACCCCAATGCATACGTAAGATAGGAAAGCGACAGAAAAATCTTCTTCTTTTTACATCCTTTTTCTGTACCTATGGGAGGAGCAGCTCTCTGTAGTGAATAAGATACTCTCACCGTCCCAATTTTATAGTTTGAGTTGACATTTTTTATCGTCTCAAAAATATTGTCCCACTTCAAAACCAAATGAGAAATTGTTAAGGAATTTCCTCTTTTATCCTTATATTTGAAATTAAAAGTAATAAAAAAAGTAAGAAAGTGTAATGCTTGAAGGGTAAAATAAGAAAAAACATGTTTTCAAAAGTACAATAACTATGTTCCCTTATTAAGTTGGAATTCCTAAAAGGGATTATAAAATTGGGACGAATGGAGTAAATAGGAGTAATAAAGATGAAAAAGGAGAGGTGAAGTCGGTGAGCTGAATAGGAAAGCATGTGAGGTGGTGTGTCCTAGTATTTGTGTCAGAGGTGTACCAATGTTGAAAAAAATCGGCATTTGCTTTCTAAAAGTCACAAATCAAGCAAAAAAGAGACCATACCGTACGAAGAGTGAGCCGGTGGAAGAGCTGCCCAGGGAAGAGCTCCTTGTTTTTGCCCACTTTTAGGAATAAAACTGAAGTACCTAAACTATCCAAACAGTGCATCACAATCCAATACATTTACAAGGGCAATTTTGTCCACAATGGTAAAAAATGGCATGCCAACTTCTGTTCTTATATAGGAAGGTTTAGAAAACAATTCTATAAGGCGATCGAATCACTTCTTGCTAGGGTTGGCCATTTCCTTCGACCTATTCGAATCCGATCCGATCCCCGATCCGAACGGATCGGTAATATGGAGATCTGTCTGGAGATTGGATAGAATATGGAGATTTTTTTTTTGAAAATGTTTGGGGATCGGGTAGGAGGTGGAGATAGGCATGTCCTCGCCCCGAATCCGTTCTTCGATCCATCCCCGCCCGGCTTCGCCCCGTCCCCGATCCGCCCCGTCCCTGAATTCTCGAATATAGGGGTCTATTCATGAGTTATGAAACTTTTGGATGCCACTAAATTTTCTCCAAACACATGGGGTCACACTAAATTTTCTCCAAACATTTTATTATAATTGAACTTTGTAATATAATAAATGTGATTAAATAAGAAATGCATCACTATAATTTGAATACATCCCAACTAGGTTGACATCTACTCAACTATCAATCATATGCATTCCCTAAAATAAACACAAAAAATGCAAAATAAAAACAATATTTTTCCAATCGAGCCGTTGATTTTGTTGTTCTTATTGATGAAATCAATTGTGTAAACTTTCTTTTCGATCAAGTTTAGAAAGCTTGTCGATCGGGACCTAATTTGTGTTTTTTTAATGATACTTTTCATCCGATTAAACGCCTACTGATACGCGATTCGCTTAATTTTTTTTACGACTGATGAAACCATAATATGCTATCTTGCTTGTGGTTCCTTTAGTTTTCAAATTAGAAATTTAGTTGATACTTTATACAACTTGAATTGAAGCTGACAAACACTTACGCTTACATATGGATACCATGCCGGCCCATTCGGCACCTCTACTTGTATCTTGATTTTAGCATTTAATTTGTAACTGAGATTCTAATTTTTTAGTAATTGTTTTTTTTAAAAAAAATGATGGGATCCCCGAATTTCCATGGGGATTCTTGTTTCCTATTTGGAGTGGGAATGGAAGATGAAAATAAAGCCTGGTTAGAAATCGGACAGGAGATAGATAAGGAGAAGGAGTTTGGGGATTGGGGGTGCCGGCCCCATCCGTCCCCATATCCATCCCACTTCTTGCACTCCCGGAGAGCACTTGCACTCTTGTAGGGCAGTTCTCTTGAGCTCGGAAGTTGGAGATACTCGCTCGTGCCTGAAACGAAGTTTCGATAATACAGGTCTCTCTCTCTCTCTCTCTCTCTCTCGCTCTCTCTGTGTCTGTGCGTGTGTGTGCGCGCGCGCGCTCCCTTTATGCGATGTATTTGCATGTAAATGCTGATAATCTGAATTCTTTCTGGAATCCCATGTTTACTCTCTCTCTGTCTCCCCCGACTACATTACTTTTGGGTTTTTTTTTTTGGGAAATGTGGCAATGGTGTTGCTTAATTTCATGGTTTCTGAAGTTGCTGGATTGAAGGTTTGATTTCTACTAAATAGTAAGAAACAGGCCTTTTGGATTGAGGATTAGGGTTTCTTCCCAACTTTGGTGAGAAATTAAATGGATCGATATGTGTCCATTTTTTCCCATAATTCTCATCCTGTTTTATCATTTTAATCTCATTAGAATTTACAGCAACTCCAGCCCTTACTCAAATCCTTGTCCAAACTCAACATTTGAGTGAAACCCTCAAAATCCAACTCCAGCCCTTGGATGAGTTTAAACTCATCCAAATTTCATCTTATCCCTTTTTAACCCAAATCAAGAAGACCTGAGTCCTGTACCGAACTTACAACGGCTAGTTATTGGTTGCTGGTGAGTGGCGATTATGGTGGTGGACGGTGAATCTGCTAATTGTTTTTATCTGTGGTGGTGGTCGGTGAAACTCAAGCCACGCACAAGTTCGATCGAAAGCAACTGCCAGATCCAAATCTGAAATACCAAACTTAAACCTGAATAATCTGCTACAGCTGTCATTGTTGGTGGTGGGGTTGGCGGGGCCAGGGTTGCTGTAGGGTTGGAGATGTTCTTGGGGCAGCAAACATGGCGGAAAATGGATGGTGGCCTTGGTAACTGAAGGGGCAAAATAAAATGTAAATGCATTTGAAAGTGTTCTAAACAAAATATATGATGCCATTGGAGTGAGTGATACTTAATGGAGCTTTTACTTTCTTCTTTTCTCACCTTTTTCTCACTATTTCTCATAAGGATAATGTCTTCTTGTAGTCTATATGGAGACTCCTCTAGAGGACAAGTTCATAACCACAGAAAGCTTAGTGGGAGCAGAATTAGATTCACTTGATGTTGAAACAAATCAGGAACCATATGAGGGTATGTCATTTGAATCAGATGAAGCTGCCAAAGCATTCTATGACAAGTATGCCAGGCAAATAGGATTCTGCACTCGAATCGTATCATCCCGTAAGTCAGAGCGTGATGGATCACTTATATCACGCCGACTGGCATGTAACAAAGAAGGATATAATCTTAAGAGCAAAAGAACTGGGCAGTCCAGCATTCGAAAGCGACAGAGCCACAGGGAAGGTTGTATGGCAATGGTTCTCGTGAAGAGAGAGAAGCCTGGGAAATGGGTTGTGACGAAATTTGTTAGGGAACATAATCATCCACTAGAAGTTTCTTCACCAAAATGTCGTCCAAATCCGGTAAGTTTGTGTTAAAGTTGCATTTTTTTAAAGTTCTTGGGTATGTAGTCCCCCTTTATTTGTTTCTACCTCATTCCATGTATATTTTGGTAACTCTACTAACGCAGATACTATGGAGATTTCATGATTGTACCCTAGCAAGATTAGTTATGACCGTGTCGCTACTGTATCAAAATTACTTGTTAAAATAGAACTATTACAACTACTCCGCAGAATAGTTGCAAAAGTCCGAGTATGGTTCCAGAGAGACAAGAATGCATCTTATCGGTTTCAACTTTCAACTAATATCTATTCCAATTCACGAGTGAGTCTTGGGTTTTGGTTTTGTATCTTCAAAACTAAGACAACAAGAGAATTGAAGACTTGTAGTTTTGGAAAACAATTGGAGAAGCTATGGTGTTTTGAATCCGGTTTCCCCCTGGTAGCTTGATTTTGTTTGGTCAAAGACCATCCATTCAAACCAATATAAAATAGTCCTGGATAACGATTGGCATAGGTTATCTTTGTGTAGTACAAGTTGTCTTACTTGCATGAACCCTATCTAAGTACGACCAGTCTAATAGCACACCTTGTCTCGCCAAGTATAGCCTATCTCGGCCAACTTCATGAATCAATAATAAATCATGTATGCAAGTGTTTGAAGTCTAGAATACAAACACAAGAAGTTGATAGAATGAAAACATTAAAAGCATTCATCAAAAAACGAAATTATCCTTGAGTTATACAACTATGATTCAAATGAATAGTCTTAAACATATACAAAACTCAAGCTACTTGAAAGAGAACGTTTATCTAACCCTAGAAATGAAGTTTAGCCGTCCATGGAAGGAGAAGACTTTAAGTTGTTAGGGTTGGAACTCATGTTTTCTTGAATCTCCTCCTTTTTAAGCCTAAACTAGTTCCAAGGCAAGTTGTTGTCTCTAGGTTAGCCCCTAAAAGCTTTTATAAGCGCCAAGTCCGAAATTGGCTCTTCAAGATCTGGAAAGGCCAAAGAAAATGGATAGATTCAGCTGAATCCGTTCGGTTGGATGGTGCAACTGTCTGGTTGAACTGGATATATGTCCGGACAGATGAGGTTGGACAGATGGACACATGGCTTGGATTTGAAACCTGAGAACAACATTTCTGACTTGTCCGGACGAATTTGAGATGCAGCCGGGCAGATTTGGTCCATTTTGCCTCCAAGTCTTGCTTGCTTCTCCTAGACTCACATCCACAAGGTCTAACGGTTGTCATTTGGCTCCAATTCCGTTACATTCGGGCTCCAACGCCGGAAACACATTTGTAAATATCTGAGAAGCATGATCATGGAACTATCAAGCAGAAATTGGGGAGCAATTTACCAAATCAAAGCTAAGTAGTGGTAAATATAGGATCACAAATATTAAAAGAAAAATAGTCGAGCTTGGAAACTCAGAATAGAAGGTTGGAACTTTGGTTGGGCTGCTTGGTCCTTTTTAAAGGACGACGTCATACCACTCCATTTGGCATACTCTAGAAAAAAATGTGTCCCTTACTCTCTGAAATTTCCTTATTTTGTGAAATTCTTCACTCTTCTGCTCAACTTTAACCCTCTTGGTGGTAACTCTGTTTCTCCATTTTGTAGCCTTTGATCTCTTCGTGTAGGAATTTAGTGTCGCTCGAACTAATTATGTCTTCAATTTAGTCGAAACCCCTTTTTTATTTGGGGTTTGAAAAGACTACAGTAGTTTCTTTTTGTCATGGAAGAAGCCAACAAGGTGATGAATATTGTAAGTTAGAATTTAATATGATCTCTGTAAATTTTACCATTACGATCCCACTGTTGTCGAAAATATCCTGAGCTCCCACTATTTTCAATTTATGCCTTCATATACCCTTATATTGGACGGGCATACAAAATTGAGAAGTACGTATCAAAAAACCAATGGTGGGAAGAAGTTGTCTAGACTTGGTTTCGTTACACATTTTAGAAAAAGATACTTAAATCCAAAGCAGACCAAAATCACCGATTACATTTGGATTTTGACAACATTTTGAATATCCCTTGGGCTACCTGGTTGCCCCAATTATTGAGGTTAGAGCCTATACCTTTCGGTTCTTAATTTCTTTGCAAGCATGGTAATGCATATAGTACAATTTTTTTTTTTTTTTTTCCCTTCGGCGAAGTTTTCCGTAACATCGTGGAATCACATGACATAGGATTTCTCAAATACAAGCTGATCAGGAAAAGACTTATAGAATCCCCTAATTCTATCAAACTCTATGGAAGTATGAAGTTTAGAAAATCCTAATTCTTTTGGTCTCATTTGGTTGGTGGTTGGTTTATGAAGGACAGGTCTTATTATACATGTCTGAGGCTTGTGTTAGGTCGCTTTCTATTAGCAATTCTTGCACTTCTTGTTCTTTTTTACTTGTTTATTTGCCCTTCTTTTGCTCTTTTCCTTCAAACTCTGTTTTTCCCTTAACCAGTCATCATTCAGTTGTATGAAATGTTGTGTTGTATCCACTGTCTAGAGCGATCCATGCGCACACGTCGGATCTGTGCACAGCAGGCTGTGCATGCAGATTTTCCTTTCTGTTTTTTGTTCATGTGGGTTTTAAATCGGATTTTGCTAATCTCTTTGAATTTGTATGGCAGTATTTTGACAAGGACGAGAAGATTAGAGAGCTATCTTCTCAGCTTCATTATGCAAATCAGCAGTTGGAAGCATGTCAAGAACAGCTAAGAGCAGTCACGGCATGTCTGGAGGAACATACCCAATGTCTATCAACAACAGTTGAAAGCGTGGTGAGCAATGTAAAAAAAGTGGAATCCCCAAACCCAAAGCATGAAATTTCAAGTCATTGGTAGAATCAAGCTGCAAGGTAACTCTGTATGTAATGCGCGTGAGTGCAAAGTGTACTTCAATAGGGAAAATCCAGTAATAGTCCCAGAATGTAACCAGTAATAGGGGCCAGTCACGTGATGTTCCAACATTTTTCACCAACACACAATCACATCACAGAGGGCTGTGAAATATGTGGGCACCTCATGAGTACGCTTCAGAATCTTCGAGTATTTTCTCCCATAGACATAGTTCTCTCAAATGATATGCAACAAGGGGTGAATGGTCCGTTCTTTTCCCTTTCTAAATTTAACGCGCTCTTGTCATAATCTACTCAATGATAAAGAGATGATTTAACCAAAATAATTTACACAGACACGATATGTTGGTCTTGGTACGACAAACAACAACGAAAGCAACAGTAGTCAATCATAGGGGCCCTTTAAGAGTGGGGTAGAGATACCCTTATACATGTTGCATAACAAAAGCTATGAAAACCAATGGCAACCGAATTGCATTCATTGTTACATGAAAAGAACTTTGAAATTCATGGAATTCTGTATCACAGTGAGCACGAATTTCCTTCACTTTGTGTGTTTGCAGTAACACCTGAGAATACAGAAATTCAAACTCAACATATCACTATTCATCGAATTACTAAAATTGGAAACTAATAGGACATTACAATATTCAGAACTTGATGTAATGGGGTGAAACGTATTGACGATGAACAACCATGTATTGAATGAAAAGAACTAAAAATGTGGAAGTTGTCACAAAGTTACTTAAATGAGATGGGAGTAGTTAGCTCTAGCCTTCTTTTTGGTTTTACAAGTTCCCCCTATATTTTTGGTCTAGTACTTTTTTCGGTATTTTTTACTTTTCGTAATTTTTTGTTAGCTTTCCGTCATGATTTTTGAGAAGTTCAAAATATAGAAATTTAAAAAGTTCACACTAAAGACAAAAATACCATTTGTTTGGTACTTCTGTGGTTAGTGAACTTTATTTATGGTTTTTTTTGTCATAACCTTTAGCTTTTTAGATGTGCGCCTCTTGTCGAGGAGAAATTTTCCAGTGCTGAGAGGGTACCACGTGGTACCCCCTTGGCGCATCTAGGTTGTCCATTTTGGTCTTGGGCGATCTTGATCTGGAGAGAGAAAAATGAGAAAGAAAAAGGAGAGAAAGTGAGGAGAGAAAGTGTGTTTCAATCTTGGCCGTCCAATACACTTTTGGACGGTCCGGATGCAATGTTCGGGTATCACATAGGCTCGGCCATGTGGTATCCGTTAGGTACCCAAAAATTTCCCCTTGAATTGTTTGGTGTCAGTTTGCTCCCTGTACTTGTGATTCCACTTGTCAAGCCCCCACACTTTCAATCAAGTGTTAATGTCCACCTTATTGTTAGATTCCTTTTAAGGAAAAATATTAGTACTAATTCGGTTGTACTAGGTGTAAGCAATCTCAATACCTTAAAAGTATCATTTAAGATCGCTATGAAAATAAAGAGTATGGATACAATTTTTTTCATAGAAAAAGTGTGTGATCACTTCCATTTTTGAATAGTAACAATTTTCAAGCTGCAGTTTATTATATTTGCACTCTTCAAATTGTATTTTAATAGACTTTGAACAAAGTACTGCAATTATTTTAAAACAACAAAAGACAAAATTTTGATTTTATTCAGAAAAAAGAGAAGCGAAATAATGAATTTTCTATTTGGGGGTCACTTTTTTTTTTTTTTGTCTTTTTCAAAAACGAGAAATGACAATACCTGAGGGAATATTTATAGCTTGTGAAGAGAAAAATATTTATGGACTTGAGAAAATGAGATGAAAACCTGGAAGATGGGGATAATTTTTGTTATGAAAGCTTAGATTCTATAATTCCTATACCAATTTTCAAGCATCCATGCGGGGGATAATTTTGTTATGAAAGCTTAGATTCTATAATTCGGATACCAATTTTCAAGCTTCCATGATAGTGAAGTTATTGGAACCAAGTCTGAACCAATAGTTTCCCTTAACAACGGTAACTAACGAATTTAACAGCAAGGAATATTGACACTTGATCAAAGTATGAGGGCTTGACAAGTAAAATTGAAAGTGTAAGGGGTGCAAAGTGTTCTTAACTTAAAAATACAAACGCGAAGAATCCAAAAAAAAAAAAAATTGGAAAGAGAACAAAATTGTGAAACAATAATTTAAGAAGAATGGGGCAAATTGTGATGAGATATGCAATAAATCTAAACTTGCAATCAAACTGAGGCTTACCGTGAATTGTTATCAGGATGTTCGGGACATTATAAACTCTGCGATCCTCTTTAGGTTCATCACATTGAGCCTTTGGCTTTCCTCACATCGTGACCATAGTATTCCTGAGGATTATATCTTTCTTTAATTATTTGATGATAAGCAGGATATCTTCTTATCTCAGCTGGTGTAAACTGGACGTTGGGTACATGCTCAACAGCCTGATAGTCTTGGCCTTTGTCTGGTTGCAATCTGTCTAAGAACTCTGTTGGCATATCCGTAAAATAAAGAGATTTGAGTTCTCTGAGGTTGCGGATACAAGAGGGTACCTCCTTCAGTTGTGGGCAATCTCCGATCCAAAGCTCGTTAAGAACTGGCAAACCTCCTTCCTCTATTGTAACAACTTTCAATCCTTTTAACCCTCGGAGGTGTAGCAACTTGAGCTTCCAAAACCTTCCCACGCCAATATACAATTTTTCTTCATCACACCCATCGTGGAATTTCAATTCTATCAAATTAGGCAATGCTTTTTTTGATCAAATGCAAATTTCATATCAAGAAGCCCAACGGCACTTACAAGAGTATAAGAAAATCGGAAAGAGCTAACACTACGAACCCTGGGACACGAGCAAACCACTATGGGCAAAAGGCTCAAAGACCTGTTACTGCAAAGCAGACCGACAAAGCGGCGTAGAGTCCGTCCAAGGACCAGTAGAGGAGCAACCCTGAGCTCAATCCTCTGGAGCAGTCCTTTTAATTAGCGGCTAACGTTGGCATTCACGACGCAAGGAAAATCCCTCACAGCCGCAAAGGGATGCTCAATGCGAGTTCCTGCTGGCACTTTGGAACTCCGGGCACGAAGCAAGCACCACAAACCATGACCGTCGCTGGCCTCGGGGAAGAGACCGGTACAACCGACAACCTGCAGACCACTACGATCAGACAACAAACCCAGTCCAAGCAAACGAAAACAAAGAGATTATTAACCCACCTTCCACACCCACCGGATTTGGGGAGTCCAGACCGATACACATGCCGGATTGAAAACAATCGGTGAAGAAAACAAAACAACAAAGGAAAGAAAGAACCCGTCGCAGCCTCACCGTTATTGACCTTCGCCGGCCACCCACTGCCAGATCTGGGCCGAAAAGGGGTAAACGGCTGGAGCTACCCCCACGTCCCACCGGAGCCGGAGCCCCAGAGCTTAAACCGCCGGAGCAGTACCTTGCCGCTCGTCACCCTTGAAGCAACCACTAATCTGGAAGAGGAATACACCATACGAAGGGAGAGGGGAGGAAGAGGGATCAGGTTAGGGGGGAAGGGGGAGAAGAGGCTGCCGCCCCTCCCCCAAAGAGAAACCCTAGCAGGGTCTTTGGTTTAGAGAGAGAGAGTCTAGAAAGTAGACGGGAGACGGGAGTTGCTGCAAATCAAATTAGGCAATGCTTGAAGAGCTTTCATTGCAAAAGTACCAATCAACCCTGATGAATATAGACCTAGAGCAACTAGATTATCGAGTTTTGGAATCCAGTTTGGCAGCATTTCCAAACGTCCACGCAAGGAGAAACGTTGAAGAGATTCTGGGGGAGAAGAAAGACAATGTAAATCAAGAATCTCATCCTTTATAGCCCAAACCCTCAAATATTGGAGGTGTTTCATCTTCTCGATGGCATTACAGAGACCCTTCCCACTTTCCCTTTTCAAGTCCCGAATACCCAACTTCCTCAACTGCCTCAAATTTTCTAGCTCTTTGATAGCAGTGAGGCTGACCCCTTCTTCATCATTGTTTGCCACCACATCCCACAAAATCTGCAACTCTTCTAAATGTCCGATCCTTCCTTGCATCTTCACTCCTCCAAGAAAAGACGGCGATGCGATAAGATGCCTTAGCTTGCGCAGTTTACTTAAGATCTTAATTTGTAGCACATGCACATTTAAGTATTTAAAATTCAAAGTTTGTAGGTTGTGTAGGTTTCCAATGGACTTTGGAATTATCTTCACTTTTGTCCTCTTGACACTTAGGTATCGCACATGAAGAAGATTTCCCACTTCTTCATGAAGTTGATCCAATGGAGCACCCTGAAGATCTAGTACTTTCAAAAGTTTGAAATTCACAGCTAGAGTGCCCAATAAGTGCTTCTTTGGCAACTCCCCGACCGAGAAAAGAAAAACAGAACGAACTCTAGATTTGGTTCTCCGTATAGTTTCCAAATGCTTATTCATTATGATGTGCATATGCATTGACCATCGTCGAGTATCGTCATTCCAACTTGGATCGGCTTCTCCCAAAACTTGGCAAAAACTCATCTCCTCACACTTTGTGAGGATAATCTCATGGACTATATCATGGACTTGACATCTTTTAATTCTGCCGTCTAATTTTGTCTTCGAAACTTGAACCAAGCTTCTATGAACGAGCTCATTCAATTGTTCTTCTGCAACTTATTCCAACGTTTTTCCAAACTTCTTTCACTACTTTATTTTCTTTCTCCAATTGCTTTAATCTAGATGTATCTATATTGGGTACCCAGTTTTTTTTAGAAACGAGTAAAACCCAGTTTGAATTACCTTATTTTATTTATCCAATTGCTTTAATCTAGATTTATCCGAATTTTTTTTTCCGGAAATATAAAGAATTTTATTACGAATGAGAGCGGTCCAAAGACCGAACATCAGCATGGGCGAGACTAGCAAGATATTGAGGGACAGGATCCCCCAACACTCTAATCTAGCACCCAATAGGGCTTTCTTAGCCAAAGCATGCGAAACCCTATTACAAGAACGCTTAACATGAATAAAAGAGCAAGATGAAAATAAGGATACAAGTACCAAGCAATCAGCAAGAATAGAATGGCGATCTGAAAAGGATTTCTCATCTTGGGTTAATGCTTGAACAGTTGAACCACTTGTAGCAAGTCACCTTCGACAATGATGTTTGAGAATCCATGATTGGCTGCAATAACAAGAGCTTCACGGAAGGCTAAAGCTTCAGTGGAATGTGGAGATATAAGCCTGGTAAACGGAATAGAGGCAGACCCCAAGACATCACCAAGATAATTTCTAGCAACGACCCCCACACTAGAGCACCCATCCTTTTTGTCAACAACACCATCAACATTCAACTTAATAACATTGGGTGGAAGGGGAAGCCAAGAAGACGGGTGAGGAGGAGTACCACTGCTGTGCGGGTGGCGATCCGACTCCATAGCAGCCCTGTATTCTTGGCACAAACAAGTAGCCTTTTCAATAATCGCAACACTAGTCCAGACTTGCTGGTCAAAATGAGTCTTGTTCCTTCCCTTCCAAATAAACCAACAAATAGAGGCTAAGAGAGCATGTAAATCAATCTCACCTCTACCACCCCGGAAATAATTGATCATGTTGTTCCGCCAATCAAGAAAGGAGAGAGAGTTCCACGTGGGTGAGACTGCCTTGGAAAAGGGAGAGGAACGCCAAACATCTTTAGAAAACTTGCATTGAAAAATAAGATGCTCAATAGTTTCGACCCCAGATTTGCAACGTGGGCAATAAGGAGAGACATCAATATTTTTACAAGTTAAATTATAAAAGACCGCAATAGCATTATGAAGACACCTCCAGAGAAACATTTTGACCTTATTAGGAATTTGCAGAGACCACAAATGCCTCCAAAAACCATCATGTGAGGGGTTCGAACTAGATTCTCCCCTCTCTGTGGAATTGCACAGGATATTGCAATCTTTAGCCAAATGATAAGCAGACTTGATTGAAAAAAGACCATTATCTGAAAAATGCCAAACTCCCTTATCTGGAGAGCCTTGGGAACAATGGGGATAGAGAGAATAGCTTCCACGTCAATAGGATAAAAGAGGCTTTCAATCAATGGAATGTTCCACATGTGGCTCCCATCATCTATAAGATCAGCAATTCGTGGACGATCTCGGACTTAACCAATATTCTTCGGAATAATAGTTAATTTCCTGTTTTACAAATTATATTTTTGGTACAAAAACGACATACCAAATTTTGGCGCCGTTGCCGGGGAGTTGAAAGCACGGTTGCATATTTTCAATTTATTTTTAGATTAATTCCTTGTTTTATTTAATTTTTTCTTTTAGTTTGTTTCAGCTTTTCCAGGTTTTTGAGCTTCAGAGGTGGGGTGGTGGTGGGCTAGAGGTGGGGTGGTGATTTTTTTGAATTTTATGTTAGAAATTAAAATTTTTTAAAATTAGTGACATTTTACTAATTTTTTTTGTCTTTATGTTCGAGTTCCTTATCCTTCCCTTTAAAAATATCAAATGTTTTGGATTTTTGGCTAAGTGGCCCATTATATTTAAAGTTTATTAAATAATTAGTCTTTTTATGTACACCACGTAAGTTTCTTTTCATCTATTTAGTTTGTTTTTTCATTCCTTTTAAGGAGATTGCACTGGAACTCATTGCCATTTGCATTTTTCTTGTACTGCCGGTCCAAAAAAAAATAAAATCTAAACACTAAAATAAACTGTTCAAGTTTCGATGATATATATTGATGATGCCTCCTATATGTTTGTCCCCAAGGAATACTGAAAGGCGCGTCACGCACGTGAGCTAATACTTGAGTTTTTTCTTCCTTTTTTTTTTTTTTTTTGTCAATGATGTCAACGCGCTAACTCAATTGGTAGAGAACTTAATGAGCTTTTCATTTGGTGAGTGTTCAAACTGCACCCATACTTCCTTTTCCACTAGGATGGTATCGGTCTGGATCCGAAAAAGTTTCGATAACATTTTTCATTAAATGTTGAGGGAACAAAATATGACTTGTATACGTGTTATAGTTACAGAGGTAGAAGATTAAATCATGCAAGCGGAAAAACGCTCAAGACAAAGAACTTTTTTAACACAATTTTATGTTCCTAATTAGAACAGTAATTTTTTTGTAGACGAAAATATGTCTTCGTTCCTAGACCGTATGTTCTAAATAAATCTCAATTCAAGCCAATTGCATACCGTATGATATTTTTTAAAGGCGCTACCAATATAACTACGGAGTATTATATTTGTAACTAATCTTCGCCCAACACATCATAAAAAGTGTAGTTACTGAGAGCAGTAGCAAATCACAGAATCATGCGCCTGCGAGCGCGCACACACACAGAGATACTTAAAGCAGAACAGACGAAAGCCACCTATGACATTTGGGTTTGACAACATTTGAACATCGGGCCTACTTGTTTGCCCCAGTTATTGAGCTCACATGATATAGGATTGGAAAAAAAAATTTGTTCAGTCTCATTGGTTGAAATGGTGTGGGGACAGGACGTGGGGTCCACTAAAAATAGTATGGATTCCACCACAAAGTGATGTCATGCTTACCAAAAAATGTATTGATTTCCTAGACCCCACATCATTTTAACCAATCAGTGTGACGGTTTTGTTCACCCTCCTTTGGCGAGGGTGCATGAACAATTTAGGCTAGTCAGGAAAAGACTAATAGAATCCCCCAATTCTATCAAACTTCATGGAAGTCCGAAGTTTAGAAAACCCCGATTCTTTTGGTCTAATTTGGTTGGTTTATTAAGGGCAGGTCTTGTTACACGTGTCTGAGGCTTGTATTAATATGGTTGATTTCAATTCGCAATTCTTGTTCTTTTTTAATTTTGTTAGAACCTATGGTTCATATGGAGTGGTACCGAGAAATTTTAGAAAAGGCTAGATGCAGGGCGAAGTGGAGCGAGGCATCTGGCCCATCAGGTTCAATTGATTGGGTTGGGCCTACGGCCCAAATGATATGGTATGGTACGGTATTATTAGGGTTGGAATAGAGTACATGTATAAATAGTCTCCATTTTAAAAACCCTGGACAACTTTTAATCAAATAAAAAACTCGCTCCCACTCCCATGGAGGTATCCGGTTTTGGGGAACCACATAAATCTTGCTCGTCGATTTTTTTACTATTCTTATTCCTATATTGTGTGTGTGATTGTTTACGCTTACATGTTTATTTCTCATTCTTCTTCTCTTTTCCTTCAAACTCTGTTTTTCCCTCAACTAGTCATCATTTAGTTGTATAAAATGGTGTGGTTTATCTGCTATGTGCAAACGTCGGATCTGTGTACACAGACTTTCCTTCCTGTGTTTTATCCATGTGCGTTTTATGTCAAATTTTGTTGATCTCTTTGAATTTGGATGGCAGTATTTTGACAAGGACCAGAGGATCGGAGAGCCATCTTCTCAGCTTCGTCATGCAAATCAGCAGTTGGAAGCATGTCAAGAACAACTAAGAACAGTTACGGCATGTCTGGAGGAACATACACAGTGTCTATGAACAACGGTTGAAAGCGTAGCAAGCAACGTCAAACAAGGGGAATCCCAAGAGCATGAAATTTCAAGTCACTGGTAGAAACAAGTTGCAAAGTAACACTGAAGGTTAAGTGCAGGAGTGCCAAGTGTACTTTTAATAGGAAAAACCCAGTAACACGGGTTTCTGTTCTTATCAGTTTAATAATGTCCCGTCCTCTGCAATCCATGGACACAAGAGGGGCGCAGACAAAAATTTATTTGGTGGCCCGGTTGTGCGACATGACTATTTTGGGCAAAATCATAGAGAGCTGTGTAAGATGTTGGGCACCACGGAAGCTGGAGGGCCGTAAATTTCCCCCACTTCGTGTGTTGGCAGAAATGCCAGATGACTATTTTTTTCTTTCTAAGTTTAACATGTTCATATTCTACAAAAAAATACATAAATAATTGTAAGAAAAGTAATACGGACATAGATTATGTTGTCTTGGCACAACAATTATATTACAAGTCTTGGTAAAACAGCAAACAACAACAACGAAAACAACAGTATTCAAAATCATACGGACTATTTAAGTGTGGGGCAGAGAAACCCTTATTCATATTACATATCAAAGGAAATGAAAACCAACGGCAACTGGAACTCTATATCAGTCTGAACATGAATTTCCTCCACTTTATGTGACGACAGTAACACCTATGAACAATGATGGAGCCAGGAGGGGGACTAGTAGGGGTTGTCGCCCCCGCTGCAATTTAAAAAAAAAACCCTACTATTAAACTAACAATCGTAAGCAAGATTTTTACTAACAATTTTATTTTTACTATACCTCGCCTATGTCATTAAATTATATAGCCCCGCTCCTCCTCGAAAGATGTAGCCCGTCCCTCTTACGGAAAAGCCTAGCTTCGTCCCTGTCTGAGAATACAAAAATCCAAACTCAGTGTATCAGTACTCACCACGCACTGAAATTGAAAACTACTAGTATGACATTACTCAATGCATCACTACACATCGACAATGAACATGCAAACATACAATATTGAATGAGAAGAACTAAAAATGTGGAAAAGTTTTTGTAACAAAATTACTTAAAATGATTAATCTAGACATGGATGCCGATAAAAGTGTGGTGTTCTATTCTCTCTTTGTACCAGTGTCGATATAACTGAGCACGCACCCCTCACCACTCTACTTTGCCAACAAAAACAAAACCTAGGCATACTTAGCCACGCACGAATTTTATGCTAAATTCAAGAAATGCCAATAAGTAAGTTCGTATATGGTAATGGCACAAACATATGACTAGAATTGTACCAAAACAAAGAACAAATATGACGAGGTAATTACCAGGTAATGAAAAATGCCCACCTAAATCACTCGAAAAGTTTGTTAATATCTCGGTATTTATTACTTTTTCCAATTTTTCGGTTTCGCTTTTTCCGCGTAATTTTTTTTTTCCTTTTTTAGTATACCTTTTTTTTTGTGGTCATAATTTTTCTTTTTTAGACTCCTCACATCGAAGCAAATGATGGGTCTGAAAAAATACAACGTGAATCTGAAATTATACATATATAAGACAAAAAAAAAAAAAAAATACTACTAACAAACAAGAATTTTAAGAAGGGCTGGAATTGTGACGAGATATTCAAGTAAATCTAAAATTGCAATCAAAGTGGGGCAAACCTGGACGTGCGAGGTTCAAAGTCGTCCACCTCCTAATAAGCTTGGTATTCCCGAGGCGCATAAAATTGCTTTCCCACGCGACTTGGAATTCTTGAGGAGTATAAAACTTACACGGCCCTTTGATATCATCGGGGAGTACAAACCGGACAATAGGTATATGCTCAACAATCCAATAGTCTTGGCCTTCGCCTATCTTCATCCTGTTTAAGAACTTTGGTGGCATAGCTTCAAAATAAAGAGATTTGAGTTCTCTGAGGTTGCGGATGCCGGAGGGTACCTCCTTCAGTCGTGGGCTAGGTCCAATCCAAAGCTGGTTAAGAACGGGTAATCCTCCTTCCTCTATTACAATTGAATTCAATCTTTCCAAGAATCGGAGGTATAGCACCTTAAGCTTCTGAAACCCTCCGACCTCAAAATACAATTGTTCTCCGTCATACCCGGCCATGATATTAAGTTCTATCAAATTAGGCAATGCTTGAAGAGCTTTTATTGCATGAGTATCGGTCAACCCTGACCAATGCAGACTTAGGTACCCTAGATTATCGAGTTTTGACATCCAGTTTGGCAGCGTTTCCAAACGTCCATGCAAGCTGAGACATTGAAGAGATTCGGGTGGAGAAGAAAGAGAATGTAAATCCAGTGTCTCTCTTCTGCGTATAGACCAAACCCTTAAAATTTGAAGGTGCTTCATCTTCTTGATGGTGGTACAGAGAGCCTCCCCGTTTTCTCTTTTTAGGTTCAGAATGCCCAACTTCCTCAACTGCCTCAAATTACCTAGCTCTTTGATGGTAACGAGGCTAAACCCTTCTTCGTGATCGTTTCCCTCCGCAACCCACAATGTTTGCAACTCTTCTAGGTGCCCGATCCCTCCTTGTATCTTCAAGCCTCTTTCCCTATCAGGAGACATTGCTTTAAGATGCCGCAACTTATGGAGTCTAATTAAGATCCCAATTTGTAGAACAGACACAAGCGAAAATTTCAAGTTCAAAGTTTGTAGGTTATGCAGATTTCCAATGGACTTTGGAATTGTCTCCACTTTTGTCCTCTTAATACTTAGGTATCGCAAATGAGGAAGATTTCCCACTTCTTCATGAAGTTGATCAAGAGGAGCATCCTGAAGATCAAGGACTTTCAAAAGCTTGAAATTCAAAGCTAGAGTATCCAATAATTGCGTCATTGGCACCTCGCGCATTGAGAAAAGAAAAACGGAACGAATTCTGCATTTGGTACTCCGAATAGTATACAAATCCTTGGTCGTTATGTTGTGCTTATGGATCGACCATCGTCGAGTTTCATTATTCCAACTTGGATCTGCTTCTCCCAAAGTATGGCAAAAACTCAACTCCTCACACATTGTGAGGATCATCTCATGGACTAAATCATGGACTTGGCATCTATTAATTCTCCCATCAAATTTTGTCGCTGAAACTTGAACCAAGCTTCTGCGAACGAGCTCAGTCAAGTGTTCTTCAGCAACTTCTTCCAACGTTTTTCCTTTATGTCTTTCAATGAAACCCTCAGCTATCCACAATCGAATTAGCCTTCCACGGGTGATTTGATAGTCCTCTGGTATTATGCCAAAGTACAAGAAACATGATTTAAGGTAGTAAGGCAAATCATTGTAACTAAGTAACAAAATTTTGGTGATGTTTGCAAGATGTGGATTCCTTTCTAACTCGGATCCAATGCTATTATAAAATCTTTGCCATTCAGATACAACCTTACTTTTGGTGGACAAGAGAGAGCCTATTGTCACAATTGCAAGTGGTAGTCCTTCACATTTTCTAACAATGGCATGGGATACTTTCTCCAACTCGGGAGGACAGAGACCACCGAAGTCCAGTTCGAACGCTTTCATGCAAAAGAGCTTCCAAGCCTCCTTCTCAATTAGGGGCTCCAGTTGATAGACGTGATCCGAGGAAGATTCC
This sequence comes from Vaccinium darrowii, assembly GCA_020921065.1. Classification (NCBI taxonomy): domain Eukaryota; kingdom Viridiplantae; phylum Streptophyta; class Magnoliopsida; order Ericales; family Ericaceae; genus Vaccinium; species Vaccinium darrowii. The sequence continues at coordinate 11,996,009 of CM037153.1, forward strand.
TTGCAAAAAGAAGCGACATCTTCGCTGCGTGTAGTGATAATTATTTGACTTCCTTTGCTGTTTCTCGGTAAAGCAAGCCTTACGAATCTCCAAAAGTTAGTACTCCATACGTCGTCAAACACAATGAGAAACCTCTTCTGAACTAAATATTCTCTAAGCATATGAATGAGAGAATTTTGGTCCATCGTATTGATTTCCTCAGGTGCTCTCTCATTTCTTCTCTCCCATATCTGCTTTATCATTCTTCTAAAGATATCTGTTGTCTTGTATGATTGAGAGACAGATACCCAAGCTTGGCAATCGAAGTTTACATACACTTTTTGGTTGTCAAAAACTGCCTTGGCAAGGATGGTCTTACCACATCCTCCCATACCTACCAGTGAAGTCACCGTTCTGTTTCTTTCTCCAATTATCAGCCGGTGGATCAAATCTTCCCTAGTGGACTCAACGCCCACAAGTTCATCTTCCTCCATGAAAAGGGACGCAACACGAGGGTCATCATGTACGTTCTCTTCTGTTTTACTGTTTGATCCATGTTCTAAGGAACTGATACCATACCTATCAGCCCTTTCCTTGATCTCCCGAATATTTTGTTTGATATCTTGAATTTGAGAGGCAATATCATGTCGTGGCTTGAGTTTAGTGATTAAGCGACCCAGTTTGCGAAGGTAACCAATGAAACCGCGTCGTTGATGATTTTCTGCGAGGTGAAGTATGTATTCGTCCAGAACATCCTCGATCTGGTAAGCCACTGACCTTACCTGTTTTACCCAACTTTTTGCACTTTCGTTTTCTAATTTTGCACTCAAGTCTGCATCTTTTAGGAATGACATAATGCTTTCTAATTCAGCTTTGATGCTAGCAACTTCAGTGTGGATATTCGACAACAATTTCACTTCACCCGATAACAACGGCACCAAAGTACTGTTGATAGTAGAGGTTACCGCAACAAGAGCCATTAAATCAATTTTCCTGCTCATCAAAACTGAATCGATAAGTTTCAAAGCTAATATTGTTGTTACGGAATTGCTCAAACCAAAACAGACACACAATTGCATGAACATTAAATCAAGCAAAGAATGCAAACAAAATATCGCGACATAAAGATTTTATCCAGTTCCCTAATTAGTAGGTAATTGGGTCCATCTATGGTTTACACCAGTCCTGTGATAGCCAACGGAGTGGCAAACCAAACCCGAATCATCCAAAAATGGTAACCCTATACTCTTCACTCCCGACTAAAATGCACATGAAATATGTGTATGAGAAACTTGAAAATAACTTTAAACAAGGGAAAAAAAAAAACCATGAACAATCTTATTCAAGGTTCTGAATATTGTACCAGCTAAATTACCAATTTTCCTATTGATACGGTACGGTGCTAGGTATTGTTTCAGTCTTATTCAAGCCATGAACAAACTTGACGATAGGTTATAAACGGTTGGCTTGGTGGTCATGGGGTTCGAACTTTTCCCTAATAACTCTTACTTCTAAACCTCCAACATGCCCAGGCTTTTTTTTTTTTTGAAATAAAAAAAAACCCCTACGTACTATTAATCCTTGCAGGGCCAATCCATACATGATTGTTGTCCCAGATTTAATTAGCCCGCTAGTGGACAACAAAATTAGTCCACCACCGTGGTTATAAAAGAATTATGAATTTTTTTTCCCTCCGAGTCAATGAAATTGAAGAACACTATTCAGTAATCACAGAAGTACATGGAATCTAATTGAAAAAGTTGATGATTGGTTGAGGTGAAAAATAAAGCTTGGGCTGTGGCTGGCGATATGAATGATATAGCTAGTTGCACTGAAAGAAGAGGGATCTCCCCTAACCCCGATAATAATCGGATTCGCACCTTTGCGGATCGCATTCACAAATGTAAGCTGATTGATATGGGAAGCTCTGGACCGAAATTCACCTGGACCAATGGGAGGCAAGGACTTGCTAACATCCAGAAACGCCTTGACAGAGGTCTGTGTATACCAAATGGAGGGCCTTATTTCCTGAAGCTGGGGTTAAGCTTAATACAGATGGTTGTCAGATGGAGAGCCGAAAGCTAGCTGGTTATGGAGGAATTTTTCGTGATCATCGAGGACAATGGCTGCTAGGATATTACGGGAAACAGGAGTGTTCCTCTAGCTTGGAGACTGAGATCTGGGGGATATACCGAGGCTTAACCATCATGCTCGAGAAGGGATACAACAATATTAGTATCGAATCGGACTCTTTGACTGCGGTTCAACTAATCAATGAAGGCCCTAATGAAGAACACCCCCAGGTTGACTTGATCAAGGAGGCAAAAAACTTGCTGACCCGTACTTGGTCCCTGCTAAGCCATGTGTTTAGAGAAGCTAACCTATGTGCTGACCATCTCGCACACCTGGGAGCTGAGCAAGCTGAACTGCTGGTGGTTTTGGAGGAATCACCTCCATCTATTCGCACTCTTGTGTTGGAAGATGCCCTGGGTGTAGGGCAGTTTAGAGACTAGCATGTGCTAGTCTGTTGTTTGTTTTCTGTTGTTGTTGTTTTTGAACTTCCGACTGTACCAAAAAAAAGAAAAATAAAGATACGATAGTCATCATACACAAGTAAATAAAAACACACATAATGAAAGAGCAGCAGCAGGAGGGAAGATGATCAATTACCTCTATTATGAGGGATCCGGGGTGGGTGCTATGCGGTAGGTGTTGTGCTGCAAAACTACGTCATTTTGCTTGATTTTTGTGCACACTTCCAAAGCTTCCAAGGGCCTTGTTTGGAGGAAGAAAAAACCATTACAAAGTTCCTAAACCCAAAGTGCCTAAACCCTTAACCTCAAGTGCCTAAACCCAAAATGCCTAAACCCACTATACCCTACCCCAAAGAGCCTAAATCCCCTAAAATTGAACCCCAAAATTAAATCTCACACTTAACTCTCCAAACAGGGCCCTTGGATATACTAAGAAAATGAGCAAAACAACGTAGTTTTGCCGCACAGCGCCTCCCCTGGATTCCTACAGGTCACACCAATCCTATGGGAGTCAGCGACATGGCAAACCAAAGCCGAATCGGGTTTCCAAATTACATTATTTTCTAAGTTTTTTAAGACAAACTTTTTTTTTTTTGAATAAATATTTGTGGCTTATTTTTGTTTTTATTTTAAAAAAATTTGAATTTCGATTATAATGTTATACTTTTCTTATTCCTCTCATTCAGATGAACCAATAAGTCAAAAGAAATTAATTCCCAATGAATAGAATGCGAATTCTTTTTTGATACGGACAAAAAAAAAAATTATATATAGCAGTTGATCCAAGCGATCTTTTCTCTTCAAACCCAATGGAGAATTGGGGCGCGGAAAGGACATGATTCCAATACATAATTCTGTATTATATTCGCAAATGAAGTAAAAATAAATTTCCTCCAGATCGACCAGCGATCATCTAACCAAAGCGTTGTATATTTTTCATTTGCAGTTCATGCCAAGGGTGAAGACAGGATTTTTGATGTACCTGCAACCACCCAGAAGTCACATGTATCCCCAAGGCATTGATTGGGGAAATTGAATACAAGTTCTTTGAGTTTACGGATGATCCCAGCAATAAACTTGAACCGGTCAAGGCTTAGGACATAGGTAGTCCGTGTAATTCTAAGGTTTGAAATCTCCTAGCTGTTATCAACTCTTCTGGAACGGTTCATATTCTTTGTATGGAACAAAAATGCCATATTCAATAGACACCCTCAGTTGTCAAAAAGAAGCTATTGAATTTGTTTCCTCCAGTCGAATGGAATTAGAGGACACTAATCAGATATCACAGCAGTACGTGGAATCTAATTGGAAAGAGTTGATGATTGGTTGAGGTGAAAAAGAAAGATATACATATAGTGTGTAATATATAGATACAAGTAAATAAACACACAAAAGAAAGAGCAGCAGGAGGGAAGATGATCAATTACCTCTGTTACGAGAGAATTTCAGGAGAATGAAAACAGAGAAACCAGACCCACAATTCGCAAATGTAAATCTGAAAAGTTAAGCAAAATGAAATAGGTGATGATAATAGAGAATAAGAAAGACTCTGTTTGGGTCTGTGGGTTGCTTTTGTAAGAAGTCAACTCTCAATTCTACCCCAGCCGGCAGTATCTCATCGGACAGAGTTCCAATCCAGTCTCCTTAGGGTCTAGTACCCTCCAGTTATCTATTTTATTGTGCTCGTCCCGGACTCAAAAAAATGATCGGAATCGTTCATTTTCTATAACTCGTCAAGAAGAGATTGCATGCCAAAAATGAGTTGGATCAAACTTTGTTTCGTTTGTAAACGAATTGAGTTTACGCAACAACAAACAAATTGTGTTCTATACTTCGATTCTACCTCAGCCGGCAGTATCTCATTGGACGGAGTTCCAATCAAGTCTCCTTAGGGTCTAGTACCCTCCAGTTATCTATTTTCTTGGGTTCGTCCCGGACTCATAAAAATGATCGGAATCGTTCATTTTCTATAACTTGTCAAGAAGAGATTCCTTGCCAAGAAGAGATTCATTTTGTTGGGTTATTTCTCCCCTTAATGGCACAGGGTTGAGCTTACAGTTATTGTGGTTTTTGTTTCTAGTTTGGTGTAACTCATACTTGTATTCCACTCATCGTGACCAAAAAAAGGAACTAAAGAGGACTAATCAGTAATCACAGCAGTACATGGAAATCTAATTGGAAGAGTTGATGATTGCTTGAGGTGAAAAGTAAAGATATAGCCATATAGTAAGTAAATAAACACAGAGAAAGAAAGTGCAGCAGGAGAGAAGATGATCAATTACCTCTGTTACGAGAGATTTTCGAGAACACGAAAACAGAGAAACGAGACCCAATTCTCAAATGAAAATCTGCAGAAGCAAATGTAAATTGAGTGATGACAAGAAGGAAATGTTAAAGCATTGGGTCAGTGGATTCCTTCGGTGGAAAGGCAACAGTCAATTCTCCTTCAGGCCTTTCAAACAAGAAAGTGCTTTAATTGGCTGTATAAATATTACTAATGGCACGCCAACATCTTCCTTACGTAAAATGAATTGTTTAAGTTGTAGATAATTATTGTCATTTACCACTCGGAAATGCTAAGTACCCAAACACAAGTTACCCACAAATTACCCAAACACACACACACAAGTGTGGCCCCCCCACACACTGCACCTCCAGTGTGTGTGGGGGCCACACTTGTGTGTGTGTGTTTGGGTAATTTGTGGGTATTTTTTGTGTGTATGTAGTGTTGCTCTTTACCACTGGAACTCAATTGGGTTGATGAGGTGGGATTGCATAGGACGAGCTTCATAATTCAATGTTAACGAAGCTGGGATTTATTATTTTCTCATCTTTTTCTATCCAAACAAAGCAATAGGAGGAAAAAAAATCATAATTTTCCTTCCTTTTTCATTTTTTTTTTGGTTTCCATAAGTTCCAAACTACCTCCAAACTCCAAAGGATAATCAATTATTTTCCTTCTCTTATTGTCAATGCTCAAATTTGTATTGTTTCTTGGACGGGCAATCATTTTTAGTCATAATTCTGGCAATATTGTTCACTAGCACTTAGAAACTGGCAATAAGAATCCAAAACAATGGAAATGGTTACAATATACACTCATTAAAGGTGTGTACCATATGCACTTATTGTATGGTCCAGATTGTGCCACCTCATTGGTTTTTTTTTTTCCCCGTAACTTTTCGGCAATACAATTCGTGCCGAACAGAAGAATGAACTCATCAGTTTGGATGTGGTGCTTGTTACCTGCTCAATGATGGAGTCAATCGTGGTCTTCGATTTGAAAAGGGATTCTTCAAATTCTTCCTAGAAGTTTGTTAGTTTTGTTGGCATTTTCCGGGTTATGTCAAGCCTTTTGGAGTCTGTAATTTTGTTATTGGAGGTTTGAGAGTTAGAGTGCTTAGGGTTGAGTCTAGATGCTCCATTCGAGAATCTCAAACATCATGATCAAGCCAAAGTCAAGACAAGTGTTTTGAAGCTCAATCCAATGAGGTATATCCATGCATATCATTTTTGCATTTAGGCCATCCAAAATAACATGTTTTAATGTGCATAATGTTGGCTTATTAGTGCCTTGTTTGCATTTTGCTATCCCATGATTTTGGTAGCTTTGAGTTTATTGCGTCTGCACGCGTCTACACGCGTCTGCAGGGCTGTGGCTTTAACTGTTGAGATTGTGCCAAGTGTCTAAATCCTGACGGTGCGTCTGCGCATGTCTACACGGGTCTCGCATACTCTTTAAGTGGCCATATGTCATGTTTTGAGCGGCTGTCTTGGGGAGCACGAAAATTGGCACTATAAAAGCCATTTTTCTTTCATTTTCACACAACCCACTTGAGAGAAAATCAGTCCTTTTTAGAGAAAGAAAGTCTCATCTCTTCTCCATCCCTTTTCTCTTTTGTGAACTTGATGTTCTTGATGATTTGAGCTTGCTCTTCTCATCTTTCTTTAATCTAGAGTCTTCCTCTTCATGGATCTACTCTAGGTTGATTTTAGTTTTCAAAAACTTTCATAAAAATTCAATCTTTTTAGTCTCATCTCTTCTCCATCCCTTTTCTCTTTTGTGAACTTGATGTTCTTGATGATTTGAGCTTGCTCTTCTCATCTTTCTTTAATCTAGAGTCTTCCTTTTCATGGATCTACTCTAGGTTGATTTTAGTTTTCAAAAACTTTCATAAAAATCCAATCTTTTTAGTCTCATCTCTTCTCCATCCCTTTTCTCTTTTGTGAACTTAATGTTCTTGATGATTTGAGCTTGCTCTTCTCATCTTTCTTCAATCTAGAGTCTTCCTCTTCATGGATCTACTCTAGATTGATTTTAGTTTTCAAAAACTTTCATAAAAATCTAATATTTTTCATACATCATGTTGTGTTACCTTGTTTCTACGTGAGCCGGTTGAACCGGTGCCGAGTTGACTCGGAGATCAAGACGGGTGTGCTTGTGGAGTCCATGGAATCAAAGAGGAGTACGGGGTACTACATCAAGAATTGGAGCTAGGTGTCACAAGGGGCTTGTTGGGTAATTCCTAGTCTTGTTAATTCTTGTAAACCTTTTGATTTATGGAATGCATGAGTAGGACTAGGCCGTGGTTTTATGCTTAGGGTGTTTAAACCCAAAGTAGTTTCCACGTATATCGTGTGTTTTGTCTCATTAGTTTAATTACTCTATATTGAACTTGTTGAGTTGTTTGATTTTCCTTTCCCATTTACTTTTAAATGTAAACGTAATTTGAATGTTACTTATTATTTGTTATATTTGTTATATCTTTTTTGTAACTTTCTATTGCCTATAAGACCGATTTTTCTTGGGGTTTTTCACCACCAAATTTTCAAACTTTTTCACTTTCCATTTGTTTAGCTGGAAGTTGAAGTCGGAGCCCCAACCTGATTCATTGCACAAAACAAAAGCATGATTTAATTGGACGGTTTCGTGATTTCGTAGAGAGAACATCGGATATTGAGTTCTAAAAAAGAAGACGAAGCCTGCTTGTAACGGATCGTTTTTTTTAATATATTTATATTTATCCATATAAATATAAATAGTTATAGGGTTAATTATCCTAACAATGAGATAATTATCTTGTTGAGGGATATGTATTTACATGCATATATATATATTAGTGTGTAAAAAATATATATTTATATTTTTAAAACCCATCCTAATTATCCTAACCTAACTACCCTATCCTTATCTCATTCTACTCTCCCATTTCCCTTAAACTCTTCCACCATCATTATCACTAATCTTCCTATATCTAAACTAATTAGAATTCCTAATTTATACTCCCTCACTCTCTCGTCAATCTCTCCATCTCCAGGTAATCTATTTTCATTGCTTTTCTTCTTTCTTTTCTTTCTTTGACTCTTCTATTTTTCTCTCATAAATTCACCCCATCAAATTGTATCTCCTACACCATTGATAAGTTTCTCTCTTCTCTCGCGGAGTATATTTTTCTTTTACTCACGCGGATATTTAATTATCATTTTTACAGATCTTTCTCTGGAGTCGTGATTCTTCAATCTTACCGTTTCGTTTGCGCATGCTAAATTTGTCGGAGGAAAGGTAGGGAATTCTAAACCTAACCGTTACTTTAGTTACTGTTTCTATAGTTAGTGTGTATGTGGAGAAGTGTAGAAAATTTATACACTAAAAACTAGATCATTATTGAATGGGTAGTGAAAGTTTGACATTGAAAAATCGGATTTTCTGGGTACTGTATTCTGTTCGTCAGTTTTGGGTCTTTTCCGAGTCGTTTTGGGAAAAACTCAAAACTGAAAAGTTGTAGATCTTGAAAAGTTAAGCAACTTTGATATAGAATTCGTGTCGATCTGAGTTACGTAGAAGTTTATATGATTTTTCAAAGTTTCTGCTGTAGTGTAATACGAGACAGATTGCAGATTATTTTTAAAATCCAATTTTGACCTCTTTAATGAAGGATTTAGAACCCGGGTAAAACATGGAATCTGTTTGTAACATAAAGATTAATGTTTCTGTAAAATCTCGTGATTTATGGAGTTAGTTTGCTATTTTTAGTAGATTGATAATGTTTCTGTTTTACATGTTATGTTAAATTTCTATTTTTGTGATTATTTTAATTTTGTCGTTATGTCGGACTTATGTGATTAATGACCACGTGATGCATGAACCCAATTGTTAAGTACTTATTGATCGAAATGTTAATGCTTAAGATTGATTGGATTTAATCGCGATATTGGGGTTGGGACGTGTCCGGTATGGATCTTGAGCCATGCGCAGTTTATACTTTTAGGTGGCTTTGCTGTGTGATCGGGCGCCGGAAGTATACTGTGGGTGGGAATCGATGCCGGATAGTGATTGATCAATGGGTGATCAATCGTGGGCTGTGCGCAGTATACCCCGAGGTGGCTTTGTTGTGTGATCGAGCACCTGAGGTATACTGTGGATGAAAGCCTGTGACTGAAAAGTATATGTTCAAAGTTGAAACGAGATCAATAGAATTTTGTGAATTCTTTGTGTTGAGGAATGATGTGAAAAATTGAGTATTTCATATAAAATAAAATTTCGGTTATGTGTGTAATTGTTGCATGAGTAACTTTAGTAAAGGGGTGGCTTAGGGCGCCCTACTGAGTATAATTTTACCACTCACGGTGCTACTTTTTGTGGCCCTGGCGTCCCCAACGCTAGGTACAGAAGGAGATGAGGAGCCGCCTGCTAATTACGAGGCGATGGAGCAGCTAGATGGGAATTAAGTGGCGGACCCATGGCTTTATCCGTAGAATTATCTAGATGGCTCTGTCATTTTACTTCCGTTGGATTTTTTTTGAATAAATGTTTAAGTTTTTCAGACAGTGTTCGAATTCAATTTATTTCAGTTGTAATAAGTTAGTTTACTTTTAATTTTCACAAAAAAATTTATTAAGTATTCTTTGGATTTTTTTTTTTGAAGTTGGTATTTTATTTAAATAATTTTGTAATTTTTTTTTTAACGTACCCAATTTTCGGGGCGTTACAACTTGGTATCAGAGCCTAGGTTTGCGATTACATCAAGACTGTGGGTAATGGGTTAACTAATTTTTTTCTGCTATGTGTTAAGTATAAGTAGTAAATCCTAAGTAATACTAGTTGTTAATTTTGTATGAAAAGAAAAATATTTTGTTATATGGTACATTTTATATTTAGTATGTCCACTAATTAATTTCCTTTTGATATATCTTATAAGTCTAGACTTCAGTATATATCGAACTATAACATGAGGATATTAGTAAAAGGGTTTTGGGGACCGAAAATAGTATATTCCGTTAGATTTAGTACCGTTCGAGGTGACTATGAACGTCGTTTCATTATTGGTGGGCAAATTCAGTTGGAGCTTACGCGTGAGCTGGAGCTAGGATTTTTTATTTATTTACTATCGCATTGGAATCTTCACATGTCAATTGCTTTCATAGAAAGACGAGTTATTCTGTAGAATGACAACATTGCCATTTTAAGGGGGGTAGACGGTTCGATAGTCACCGTTCTAGTTTAGTTAGCTTTCACACGATTAGCAACCCTGTAGCGCCTATTGATCACATTTAGCCTTTTCTGACCACTTCATGAATCTGTGTAAAATTCAAATAGACTCCAATTTTAGATAGTTCAATCATATCACTTTAGTTTCTTCTATAAATTTTTTTTGGTGCATCTTTCGCGCCTGCCTACTCTTCTGTTCTCAGTGCTAAACGATACTATCATCACCATTTATATAATTTGTGTCTGCTCGTCTATATACCTTTGACTTACAGTTGACTTCATTCAACATCTCTTTAATTCCCCTCCTGAACTGGTGCCAGACTTTGTTGTCTTTAGATCAGTTTGATTTCAAATCAAATCCTTTCAACTTCAATTACTTCAACTATATTGTTACCAATGTTGACTTTACCACTCATATGCTTCTCATTATTTTATTTAATTCTATCAATGTTTTCCCCTAAACGCATATTGAGATTAAATTCATAAATATCGCTTCAAAGTACCTCTTCTTTCCTCTAGAAATTTAGATTCTCAAATTAAACTTGAGCTCGGATTTTGAAATTCTTGTTTATTGAACAGTTTATACCTTTAAGAGACTCCTCTTTCTTTGAATTATCTAAACTTCAACAATCATTTCAGTTTTACTATCGTCGTGTCAATAAGAACATCTTTGAAATTGTAATAGAATATTACGTTGTTGGAATGATCTTGTGAACCCTTTGTATACCTCCCTAATTGAAGTTTTCATAAACAACTAGACTTGGATGTTTGATTGGAAACATATTCGGCCGATGTGGTTTCAAGACAAATATCTAGTTTGGCTTTTCATCACTTGAACTCATAATGTTTTCTTGAACCCTGTTGGAATTTATCCACATCTCTCGTGAAAACCTTCGCGACCACTACAATATTTTTTTTGCAATCTGAATTCTCTACTAGTTTTCTTCACATGTTGAACCTTAAATCATCACTGTTGGAATATTGTATCCTTTTAGTTTCAAAACATTGACTTTGTCCTTGATTATAGCTGCTTCAACTTCTTGCACTCCAACTTAAACATGGCCCTTCTGGTACTTTCATATATTTAAGTTCTTCCATTTGTGAACTATTTGAGACTGAGATTTTTATTCATTGATAGTCGCCACTTGTGTGAATTCTTTGGGGTAGGAGGTCGTACATTTAGCAAAATCCCTTAGTGTAGCTTCATTTCTGGATAGTGTGTACCGGTAATCTTAGCTTGTGGAACTTCCGAATTAGAGGTGTACGGTTTTCCGTTAGACGTGTGATGTTGAAGTAATCTAGATGGCCGATTTTGATATTATCTAGGGAATGAATTCGTTATCCGCCCATTGAGCCATGATCGACTATTTCAAGAAGAAAGTGACCGCTCACTCTCCTAATCGGATGCACTTCAAGTCTAAGGGGGATAGACAAGATTTTTTGTCGGTTTATCCGAAATCGAGATAGCATTGCAGCCTGACGGGATGGCTGGCGAGCCTAATGCTTGGGGAAGACGATCGTATGGAGTTGGATCTACCACATGTAGTGTGTGAGTACGTGGACATTTTTCCAAAGGAGTTACCCGAACTAGCACCTCATCGGGTGTTAGATTTCACCATTGAGTTACAGCCAGGACCTGCTCCTATCTCAATGGTGCCGCACCGGATAGCTCCGACCGAGCTTCGAGAGTTGAAAGTTTAACTACAAGAGTTGCTTCATAAAGATTTATTTGACCCAACGCCTCACTGTGGAGAGCACCAGCCCAGTTTGCTAAGAAGAAGGATGGATCTCTCTATTGATGAATTTATTATCATCAACTCAAAGGCGATTATCAAGAACCGCTATTCGTTGCCAAGGATTGATGACTATTTTTTTTTTAGCTACGTGGATCGCGATTCTTCTCGAAATATGAGTTTGTGATGATGCCGTTTGGACTGACGAACGCTCTGACCGTTTCCATGAGTCTAATGAATAATATTCTTAGCCGGAAGCCAAAGGAGATGGTAGCTGCCTTAGCTATTCATGAGTGGAAGATGATGGAAGCTCTCAACGAGTTCAACCTTCAGCCAACAACTACAAGTCAAGGAACATCTTTGTTTGCTTTGAAAGCTACACCGACATTACATCAAGAGATTTTGAAGGATCAGAAATCTGATCGGGAGACAGGTTTCCACAAGTTTCAGTTAGCTTCGATAATAGTCCCAACTGGGTGGACCATTGCTGATGGAAGTTTGAAGTTTCTCGATAGGTTATTCGTACCAGATTTTGGGATGTTGCGGCAGCTGGTGTTAAATGAGGTTGACAAAGTCAATTTTTATTGTTCATTCGAGGGGAAACAAGATGTACCAAGACTTGAAGCGACAATATTGGTGGAATGGAATGAAGGCTGACGTTGCGCGGTTAGTGTCCACATGTTTTACTTGACAACATGTTAAGGCCGAGCACTAAAGACCTGAAGGATCACTTCAACCGTTGTTTATTCCGGGTTAGAATTGGAAGCATATCACCATGGATTTCGTGTCTGGATTGCCGAGATCAGTCAAGAAGAACAACGCGATTGGGTTATTGTGGACCGCCAAACCAAGAGCGCTCATTTCTTACCAGTTCAAGTTTCAGACACCATGGAGTCCTACAGTCGTCTCTACATCAATGAGATTGTTCACTTACATGGAGTTTCAATATCGATCATGCCAGATCGAGATCCAAGTTTTACTTCTCAGTTTTGGCAGAATTTGCAAACCGCGTTAGGCACGGGTCTTTATTTTAGCACCGCTTTTCACCCGCAGACCGACGGACAATCAGAACGGACCATTCAGACATTAGAGGACATGCTTAGAGCCTGCATGATGGATTTCAAAGGAAGTTGGGAGCGTCACTTACCTTTGGTGGAGTTTGCGTACAACAATAGTATTCAAGCCAGGACGGAATGGCTCCTTACAAAGCTTTATATGGAAGACCGTGTCGTTCTCCAGTCTGTTGGACAGATGTCGGGGAGAATAGTTTGTTAGGACCGGACCTAGTTCGTGAAACAACTGAGAAGGTACAACTAATTAGACAACGATTGGTTACAGCGCAGAGTCAACAGAAGAGTTATGCTGATAGAAGAACCCGACCCTTGACTTTCAGTGTGGGAGATCACGTGTTTTTGAAGATTCACGAGGAGTTATTCGATTTGGGCAGAAGGGGAAACTTTCACCTAAGTTTATTGGGCCGTTCGAGGTTTTAGAGCGTGTTGGGGAGGTTGCGTATCGAATAGCCTTGCCGCCGCAGATAGCTCGAGTTCACAACGTATTCAACGTGTCCATGCTCCGAAAGTACTTAGCGCATCCCGAGCACATCCTCAACTGGAAGGAACTAACGTTGGATGAAGGCGCAACATTCGAGGAACAAGCCGTCGAGATTGTGGACGAGCAAGAGAAAGTTTTACGAAGGAAGAAGATTAAGTTTTTCAAAGTTTTGTGGCGCCATCAAGGGATTGAAGAAACGACGTGGGAACGCGAAGACCGGCTGCAGTCCAACCATCCTAATTTGTTCGAGAACCGAGGTACAGCTTTAAATTTCGGGGACGAAATTTTGTCTAAGGGGGTAGATTGTAACGGATCGTTTTTTTTAATATATTTATATTTATCCATATAAATATAAATAGTTATAGGGTTAATTATCCTAACAATGAGATAATTATCTTGTTGAGGGATATGTATTTACATGCATATATATATAAATTAGTGTGTAAAAAATATATATTTATATTTTTAAAACCCATCCTAATTATCCTAACCTAACTACCCTATCCTTATCTCATTCTACTCTCCCATTTCCCTTAAACTCTTCCACCATCATTATCACTAATCTTCCTATATCTAAACTAATTAGAATTCCTAATTTATACTCCCTCACTCTCTCGTCAATCTCTCCATCTCCAGGTAATCTATTTTCATTGCTTTTCTTCTTTCTTTTCTTTCTTTGACTCTTCTATTTTTCTCTCATAAATTCACCCCATCAAATTGTATCTCCTATACCATTGATAAGTTTCTCTCTTCTCTCGCGGAGTATATTTTTCTTTTACTCACGCGGATATTTAATTATCATTTTTACAGATCTTTCTTTGGAGTCGTGATTCTTCAATCTTACCGTTTCGTTTGCGCATGCTAAATTTGTCGGAGGAAAGGTAGGGAATTCTAAACCTAACCGTTACTTTAGTTACTGTTTCTATAGTTAGTGTGTATGTGGAGAAGTGTAGAAAATTTATACACTAAAAACTAGATCATTATTGAATGGGTAGTGAAAGTTTGACATTAAAAAATCGGATTTTCTGGGTACTGTATTCTGTTCGTCAGTTTTGGGTCTTTTCCGAGTCGTTTTGGGAAAAACTCAAAACTGAAAAGTTGTAGATCTTGAAAAGTTAAGCAACTTTGATATAGAATTCGTGTCGATCTGAGTTACGTAGAAGTTTATATGATTTTTCAAAGTTTCTGCTGTAGTGTAATACGAGACAGATTGCAGATTATTTTTAAAATCCAATTTTGACCTCTTTAATGAAGGATTTAGAACCCGGGTAAAACATGGAATCTGTTTGTAACATAAAGATTAATGTTTCTGTAAAATCTCGTGATTTATGGAGTTAGTTTGCTATTTTTAGTAGATTGATAATGTTTCTGTTTTACATGTTATGTTAAATTTCTATTTTTGTGATTATTTTAATTTTGTCGTTATGTCGGACTTATGTGATTAATGACCCACGTGATGCATGAACCCAATTGTTAAGTACTTATTGATCGAAATGTTAATGCTTAAGAATGATTGGATTTAATCGCGATATTGGGGTTGGGACGTGTCCGGTATGGATCTTGAGCCATGCGCAGTTTATACTTTTAGGTGGCTTTGCTGTGTGATCGGGCGCCGGAAGTATACTGTGGGTGGGAATCGATGCCGGATAGTGATTGATCAATGGGTGATCAATCGTGGGCTGTGCGCAGTATACCCCGAGGTGGCTTTGTTGTGTGATCGAGCACCTGAGGTATACTGTGGATGAAAGCCTGTGACTGAAAAGTATATGTTCAAAGTTGAAACGAGATCAATAGAATTTTGTGAATTCTTTGTGTTGAGGAATGATGTGAAAAATTGAGTATTTCATATAAAATAAAATTTCGGTTATGTGTGTAATTGTTGCATGAGTAACTTTAGTAAAGGGGTGGCTTAGGGCGCCCTACTGAGTATAATTTTACCACTCACGGTGCTACTTTTTGTGGCCCTGGCGTCCCCAACGCCAGGTACAGAAGGAGATGAGGAGCCGCCTGCTAATTACGAGGCGATGGAGCAGCTAGATGGGAATTAAGTGGCGGACCCATGGCTTTATCCGTAGAATTATCTAGATGGCTCTGTCATTTTACTTCCGTTGGATTTTTTTTTGAATAAATGTTTAAGTTTTTCAGACAGTGTTCGAATTCAATTTATTTCAGTTGTAATAAGTTAGTTTACTTTTAATTTTCACAAAAAAATTTATTAAGTATTCTTTGGATTTTTTTTTTTGAAGTTGGTATTTTATTTAAATAATTTTGTAATTTTTTTTTTAACGTACCCAATTTTCGGGGCGTTACACTGCTTGTTCGTTAGGAACCATTGTGAGTGATAATATAAATATGGAGTTAGAGTTTTACTGGTAATAATGAAGGGATATATCTTGGAGTGGCAAGTGACAAGATTTTCACCTACTAATCTATTATATACTCTAGAAATACTTGTAAGTCGGAATTACAAAAACTTTAGATTCAAACCCAAAAGCTTTAACTATTTGGCGGAGACGCCGGAGAGGTCCCGATGTCATACTGGTTGATGACTCATTCCATACTCTAGCAATGTGGTATGGATTTCCCCCGATACCCCTCATGTGCAGCAACCATTGAAGTATGTAACCCGTATAGTATATTTTGAGTCTATTATTGTGCAGCCTTTTTGGGATGTGGATTATTTTAATTTTTAAAAAGTGGAATAAAAGGAGTCTTTGCTATGATACCGCAAAGAAAAACTAGATCGGTTCCATTCGACTTCTGAATAAGACTCGAGAAATATAAATGCAATAGAGAGGGACAGATAGTTCGTTGAAAATGCTAAGTATCCAGAATTTTTACTTAGAAAAATATCCAGAAAGTGAAATCAGTGGTTAAAATTCACTCAAGTAAATCTGAGCCACGTATTTCACTTTTTGGGTAATTTTTTTGGATATGTAGCACTGCTAAACGTTTTTAATTTGATGTGAAACAGTTACTCCAAACTAGAACAAAAAAATTGTGACAACCATTTCTGAACTAAGACTAGCAGATAATGCTGTGGTATTGTGTATTCACGCAATCACACAAACACTAGCATACCATTTTTTCCTTATTAAATCTTGAGGCTACACCATACTCTGTAGACCTGCATGTTGTTAAACCTAAAGACAATAAGACACTAGCTTTAATCTCTTTTTCCTTCAGTCTCGTCAGCCCAAAAGTCGAAATCATCATCAGAAAAACCATCAAGTTTTTCTACATTGAATGGCTGAAGAGTTGAATCACCCTTTTCTTCACAAAGTTCCTCCGGAACAGAGAAAGCAGCAAGCAATGGAAGACATGCTTTCTGTAGATTAGACAGAATGTTGCCTATCTCCAGCAGGGCTTTCTGTTCATCATTGCCCGATGTACTGATTTTCAACTACATCCCAGTTTTGATTTCAGCTTCAGAAGCCATATTGATGTAATCCTTGACATGGCTAAGTAAATCTATCAAGTTTCCAATAAGAGACTAAACCAAATTCTTCAGCTTCAACGTCAGCTTTTCCAACGAACACTGAAACCAGCTACCAATGGAAGACATGACTATTGTAACGCCCCAAATTTTTCTGGCAATCATTTTCTTGGATTTGAGAAGGGCTTCCTTAAATTTCTCGGAAAAGTGGTCAAAGGAACTCCGAATATGGTTTAGAGAGTTGTTTATCCAATTGGATAAATAGCAGAAGAACTTCTTGATTTTGGATATCACCCAAGCAAATGCTTCTTTCAGTGTGTTGAAAGAAGCGTTCGCCCACTGGGATATTAGGGACACCAACCAACTTAATCCTTCATTCACCTTATTGAGTGCAACACCTACAATATTTCCCATTTGGGCTAGCTCTCGGGTTGATGTGAGGTGATTGATCCTGGTAAATATTTGACCTTTATATAGAAGAAAAGAGAGAGGGTTAGGAATGTGAAAAGGTGAATTCTTTAGCACAAGATCCATAGAACCAACAATTTAATTGTATTGTTGATAATCCTAGCTAGACTCTGCTCAGAATTCTGAGTACAAAATTTTGTATTGAGAAACTGAAAGGTGAAAAACCTCTAGATAAGCACACCACATTGATGAGCTTTTCCTGATACTTTGAATCATAGAGCACAAGTGTCCCATGGACTCCATTTTGGTTGACCCGAATAAGAATATTGGGGGTTCTGTTATTTTTATACCGAAACTCATTTCAAAAAATAGAAAGAGAGAGTTTTACCTAAAGTTAAGTGATAAATCTCGACATAAGAGTTGTAAAAATTTTTGCAACATCTAGAAGTGACGAACCCGTATACTTTGGAAACACCGGTACAAAGGAAAAGGAGCTTCTTCAGAACTTGGGAAATATCCACGAAGGTTGGCGGGGCGAGGACCTCTTAAAAGTAATATGAAATGGCTAAATCAGCTCCAATGCAATAGCTAAACCCCACCTTCAAACATCTCCAAGAAACAATTGCAAGAAATTGCATTTGCAAACAAACGTGTGATTATTCTTCTACATCGTTCGATGTAACCAAATTAGATTGAAAAATTTCTCGTTTGTCTAAATCTTGTCTTGTCAAGTCGTCACAGAGCAATTGACAAGTTACCCTTGGAATATAATCAGGAAATGGGAGAATGCTCAAGGGGCTCACTCAATGGTCTGATATATTTCAAGCCACACTCACTGCAGTATAATACTGGAAACTATCTCTTTGTTGTTCTTTGGACTCCATCTCCTTCATACTTTCTACGACGCCTTTTATCTTCTTCGCGAGACTCTGATTGTGATCATGCTCGTTCTGTAAAACAAGATGAACAAACGAGTGAGAAATACAGAAATGTGGCCTCATAAGGCTGAGTACAATGTCTTGTTCAAAGTAAGAAAATTTTCCCTTACTATGGCTCAATATGAGATTGTTAGACTGCTCAGATAAAAATAAAGCAGTCTCCTGACATCACACATACATTCATCCGTATACGGAAAAAGAATGTTCAGCGGCTAAATCAACATTGCCTAGAATCTTCATGCGGTCTCCTGACATCACACATACTGACATACATGCATCCGTATTCGCAAAAGGAATGTCCAGGAGCTAATTGAACATTACCGTCTAAATTCAAGTGAACTATGTGCAATACTAAGGTAGGTTATAAATGGCCATAATGGAAGCCGCGCAGACTGTAAAGTACTTTCAGTCAAACACTGTTACTATGCTCTTTTAATACCGTGCATACCATGCTTCGAAGGACAATAAGCAGGTTAAATTCATCTAGGCTGTTGTGTAGCACATGAAAAAGTGAAAGAAAGTGATGTTGGTTAAGCAATGGAGAAGCTTTTCCTTCTGGGTTTGTTTTGGGAGCGAAGATGGAGGAAATGGGTGGTGGCCGTGGTAACTCAAAGGGAAAAACAGAATGAAAATACTTCAAAAAAATTTTAAAAAAAAATTGAGTGATAAATGAGTAATATCAAATGGAACTTTTCCTTTCTTCTTTTCTCACCCCTTCTTTTCCCTCTTATTTCTCGTAAGATCATAATGTCTTCCTGTAGTTTATATGGGGACACCTGGAGAGGACAAGTAAGTTTCATGTCATTTAAACTTTCGTTTCTGTTTTATGTTCATGTGGGACTTGCGTCGAATTTTGTTAATATATCCTTGTTAGTTAGGATGGCAGTATTTTGACAAAGACTGAAAGATCAAAGACGCGCGTATCTTCTCAGTGTTATCGTGCAAATCCCACATGAACAAAATTCAGCCCAATATCTATCAACAACGGTTGAAAGCATAGTGAGCGATGTCAAACAATTGGAATCCTAAGAGCTTCAATTTCAGGTCACTTGCAAAATGACACTGAATCTAAAGTGTACGAGTGCAAAGTAATATTATTGTTCAGTTTGGTGGTTCACTTCTTTTCAATTAGAGATGTGCTTTGTTTGTACCCGAAAAGAACGCGTTATGTAGAACTTAGTTGAAAAATGATTTTATCCCAGACCTGATGCACGAGCTTCAATTACATAGTCAAGCTTCAATTATGCTATGGTGTCAGTATGAGGTTGTCAATGGTAGCAGAGGTAAGAGAATAATTTGGGTCGCAACAAATTCGGTCCCAAGCAATACAGGGGACACAAGATGAGCACAAGCGAAAATTTTGTTAAAAGGCACGGCCACGTTAAGTTGCAACATCTTTCACCAGCTCACAACCACGGAGCGCGGTGAATGTTGTTGGGCACCAAATGACTATGCTTGAGAACCATTGCATATTTTATCCGGTAAACATAGTTCTATCAAATGATATGCAACAAGTTCTTGTCATAATCACCATTGCATTTTTGCTTTCTGAATTTAACATGTTCTTGTCATAATCACTCACGTATACAGACATACTGATTGCTGGAACAAATTTTTTTATTTTTTTTACTGAGATATGATATGTTGTCTTGGTACAACAAGAGACAGCAAACAGGAAACAACGAAAAGAACAGAGTCAAAATCATAGGGACCATTAAAAAGTGGGGCGCCAGAGATGCCCTTATTCATGTTACATAACAAAGGAAATGAAAACCAACTTCAACCGAAATGCATTCACCATGAGGTGAACAATACTATGAAATACTTCGAATTATGTATTGTCCTGAACACGAATTTCCTCCACTTTGTGTCTTGGCAGTAACACCTGGGAATACAAAAATCCAAACTCAAACGTATCACTACTCACCAATACTAAAATTGAAAACTACTAGCAGGACATTATAATTAGAAGATTCAGAACATGAAGTACCCTGGTGAAACATATCAACAATGAAGAAACATAAAATAAATGAAAAGTACGTCTAACAAATTTACCTAAAAAGATTTATCTAAATATAGATGCATGAACACATGAGCACAAGTCTAAGTCACCACCCATCACAATTCCACTTGCCAACAAAAACCAAACCACACACCCTCCTATATTCTTAACTAGTTCCATGAGAGATTAGAAGTGGGGCTCACACACTTTTGTGAGAGGGAGGAGGGAGGGTTATTGCTCTTGGAGCACAAAATAAATTGACCTACTTCCATGCATATCTACCAGCCACCTTACAGTCAAAGTCAAATACTTAATTTTTTTGGTTGCATAGATAAAAGAATATAGAAGACGACACCAAAGACAAAAGTACCAAGTGGTATTTTTTTCGTATTTAGTGGATTTTTTTTATGCTTTTGTTCATATTTTTTAATTAGTAGACCACTCTCGTCAAGCCGAATTATTATTCCGAAAATTTATAACATGAATCTAGAAAGAATTCTGAAAACAAAAACAGAAATATCAAAAAAAAATTCACGAAGGGCTGGTATTGTGACTGAGATATTCAATAGATCTAAACTTGCAATCAAAGTGGCACAAACCTTGAATTGTTGCTGGGATGTTCAGAACATTATTAAGTCTCATCATTCAGATTCATCATTCACTCTCCTGTGTTCCGTCGCGTCTTGGAATTCCTGAGGAGTATACATTTTATGTCCATTTGTTCCATCTGTCCATAAAATCCGAACTTTAGGTATATGTTCAACAACCCAATAGTCTTGGCCTTTGTCTGGTGTCATTCTAGCTAAGAACTCTGTTGGCATATCCATAATGAGAAACGATTTGAGTTTTCTGAGGTTGCGGATATCGGAGGGCACCTCCTTCAGTTGTGGGCAAGCTCCAATGCGAAGCCAGCTAAGCATGGGCAATCCTCCTTCCTCTATTATAAACGAATTCAATACCTTTAAGGATCTGAGGGATAGCATCTCAAGCTTCTGAAATCCTCTGACGTCAAAAGACAATTGTTCTCCATCATACCCATCATAGACATAAAGCTCTATCAAATTAGGCATTGCTTGAAGAGCTTTTATAGCACGAGTGCCGGTCAACCCTGACCAACGTAGACTTAGGGCAGTAAGATTATTGAGTTTTGATATCCAGTTTGGCAACGTTTCCAAGCGTCCAAGCAGGTACAGACGTTGAAGAGATTCAGGTGGGGAAGAAAGAGAATGCAAATTCAGAATTTCATCGCTGATCATAGCCCGAACCATCAAAGTTTCAAGATGCTTCATTTTCTTGATTGCAGTACAAAGAGCCTTCCCATTTTCTCTTTTTATATTCACAATAACCAAATTCCTCAATTGCCTCAAATTTTCTAGCTCTTTGATGGTAACAAGGTTGACCCCTTCTTCATAATCGTTTGCCGCCACGTCCCGCAATGTCTGCAATTCTTCTAAATGCCCTATACCCCCATGTATCTCCACTCCTCTTTGAATATTATCGCGAGACAAGGCAATAAGATGACGCAACTTATGGAGTCTACTTAAGATCCCAATTTGTAGAACTGACACAAGCGAGTGCTTCAAGTTCAAAGTTTGTAGATTGTGTAGATTTCCAATGGACTTTGGAACTATCTTCACTTTTGTCCTCTTGACACTTAAGTATCTCAAATGAAGAAGATTTCCCACTTCTTCATGAAGTTGATCAAGAGGAGCACCTTGAAGATCTAGAACTTTCAAAAGCTTGAAATTCATAGCTAGAGTAGCCAATAAGTGCTTCATTGGCAACTCCCCGAGTGAGAAAACAAAAACAGAACGAATTCTGGATTTGGTACTACGAACAGTATCCAAATTCTTATTTGTTATGTTGTGCATGTGCATTGACCATCGTCGAGCTTCTTTATTCCAGCTTGGATCTGCTTCTCTCAAAACATGGCAAAAACTCAACTCTTCACACTTTGTAAGGATGATCTCGTGGACTACATCATGGACTTGACATCTTTTAATTCTACCATCAATTTTTTTACGCGTAACTTGAACCAAGCTTCTATGAACAAGCTCAATCAAGTGTTCTTCTGCAACTTCTTCCAATGTTTTTCCTCTTTGTCCTTCAATGAAACCCTCGGCTATCCACAATCTAATTAGTCTTCCACGGGTGATTCGATAGTCCTCGGGTAATATGCCAAAGTACAAGAAACATGGTTTGAGATGGTAAGGCAAATCATGGTAACTAAGCAACACAATTTTGGTGATGTTTGTGAGATGCGGATTCCTTTCTAACTCAGAGCCAATGCTAATATAAAATCTTTGCCATTCGGATACAACCTTACTTTTAGTGGACAAAAGGGCACCTATTGTCACAATAGCAAGTGGTAATCCTTCACATTTTCTAACAATGGCTCGAGATATTTTTTTCCAACTCAGGAGGACAACCACCACCAAAATCCCGTTGGAAAGTTTTCATGCAAAAGAGCTTCCAAGCCTCCTCCTCAGCCAGGGGCTCCAGCTTGCCGATGTAATCCGATGAGGATTCCTTGCAAAAAGAAGCAACATTTTCGTTGCGTGTAGTGACAATTATTTGACTTCCTTTGCTATTTTTTGGTAAAGCAATTTTTGCGACCCTCCAAAAGTCTGTACTCCATACGTCATCAAAGACAATTAGATACCTCTTATGAAGTAAATATTCTCTGAGCATATGAATGAGAGAATTCTGGTCCATCGTGTCGATTCCCTCTGGCGCATGTGTTTCACATAGCTGCTTCATCATTCTTCTAAAGATGTCATCCATCTTGTATGATTGAGAGACGGGTACCCAAGCTTGGCAATCGAAGAGTTCAAACACTTTTTGGTTGTCGAAAACTGTCTTGGCAAGAGTGGTCTTGCCACATCCTCCCATACCTACCAGTGAAGTGACCATTCGTTTTGATTTTCCTATTATCAGCCTGTGGATCAGTTCTTCCTGGGTGGCCTCAATGCCCACGACTTCATCTTCCTCAATAAAAAGGGATGCAACACGAGGGTCATCGTGTACTTTCTCTTCTGCTTTACTGCTAGACCCATGTTCTAAGGAATTGAAACCATACCTATCAGCCCTTTCCTTGATCTCACGAATAATCTGTTTGATATCTTGAATTTGAGAGGCGATATCATGTTGTGGCTTGAGTTTAGTGATTGAGCGAGTGAGCTTGCGAAGGAAACAGATGAAACCACGTCGTTTCTGATTTTCTGCTAGGTGAAGTATGTATTCGTCCATGACATCCTCGATCTGGTAAGCCAATGCCCTTACCTGTTTCACCCAATTTTTTGCCCTTTCATTTTCTAATTTTGATCTTGAGTCTGCATCTTTGAGGAATGACATTATGCTTTCCAATTCAGCCTTGATACTCGCAACTTCTGTGTGGATATTCAACAACAATCTCATTTCACCTGATAACATTGGCACCAAAGTATTGTTGATAGTGGAGCTTATCGCAACTAGTGCCATCACATCTACTTTCCTGCTTAACACAACACGATTGTTAATTTAGTGGGTGATCTATTTTCTTCTTGGCTCATACATAGTGGAATCACCTAAACCAACACACGTACTCACTAGCATGAAGACTCAATCAAGTAACCAATGCAAATAGAATAAATGTGGTTCCCAATTGGGTAACTGGGTAGTTCCACAGCTCACAGCAATCTCATCAGAGTCACCAAGTGACAAATCAAAGCGAAATTTGGTTACACGACCTTCACAATAGTAATCCTCAATTACTAAGTGAACAAAAAAGACATGCTTAAATATTGTGCTGGAAGATTAGTAGGGAATAGGCAACAATTGTTGTTGGAACATGAAATATATGCTTTTGGGAATTGGAAAAAGGGAAATTTTACGAACAAACCTTCAAGTTTGCATGAAATCTCAAGTTTTGTCCCTGTAGTACTAATAGTGTAAATTTTTACTCTATAATTTACGTTATGTCTCAATTTCATCCCTCTCACTGATTGCGTGATTGGAATGACACAGTTCAGGGGCAATATTGTTATTTCCCCTCCCAGAATGACGAAATTGAAATTTCATATGGAAGCCATAGGGACAATTTCTAAAATATTACCTTTTACTTTTGTTTTGATATAGAAATTAACACCATTCGGAATATTTTTAGCACCTAAATTAGTCTTTATTAAATAATCAAAATATGTTGAGGAAATTAGTATTTTAATTTTATCACATATTATGAATACATAATGTAGACCAATCATGTAGCTATTGGTCAAGTTGTTTGAAGACTAATGTAGAACAATCATGTAGCTGTGAGCATGTATTTTTTTTTTTTTTTACACAAGTGATTTTATCAGTGAGCCCCAAAATAAATACAATAGGAATCAATAACATTGACCTAGAGTAGGCCAATCTAAGCTTTAATTTTATCACATATTATGTTGTGTGTTTTCTCGCAAGCACTAGTGTCATTTTTCAATTGCATGTATATTTCAATATGGATCTCCAAAAAAATATGCAATATGGAGCTTGTTTGATGGTTCTTAATCTAGTTCTATCCTATGACGTTTTCAAAATCATTAAAAATATTATAAATTGAAAGATATATAAGCAATTGAAAAATGACATGGAAATAAAAAAAAATGGCAATGGGACGAAGGGGAACAGACACATAATGGCGCAAATAATAAATCAAAACAGACCCCCTAGTCCGGCAGAAATAATAAATCAAGCAAAGAACGCCAACAAAATAGCTCAACATAGAGATCTATGTACCTAATTAGGTTATTGGGTCCGTCTAAGAGTCTTTTGATAGTAGCGAAGTGGCAAACCAAAGCCTAATCGAGCTTCACAAATACAACAATGGTACCCTATACATTACTGACCAAATATAAAAGACAACTTACCTTAAAGATCGTACTAGAAGACAATTACAATGGTTGTTATTACTCTTCACTCTCAATAAATGCCAAATGAAATATGTCTTTGAGAAATTTAAACACGACTTTAAACTAGGGAAAAAAGCCATGAACAGTCTTATTCAATGTCTCAATATCATACTAGCTAGAGCACCAGTTTTCTGATGGATACGGTATGTACCAGGTACCGTTTCAATGTTATTCAAACCATGAAATAAACTTGACCCATGGGGTTACGAACCGCTGGCTTGGTGGTCAATCGTTGGAACTTACAGCTTGCTCCCAAATAATTCTCACTTATAAACCTCCTAGGTGCTATTAATTTTTGCGGGGCCAATCCTTAGGTGGCCTTTGTCCCAGGTTTAATTAGCCCCGCTACTGGACGGTAAAATTAGTCCACACCCTAGTTATAAAAGAATTATGTACTTTTTTACCCGATCCAATGGAATTAAAGAAATCAACTAGGGCTAGCTCAGTTCACCATTACTCTTGCATCTCACAAGGAGGTCAGGAGTTTGAATCACTCCAACTGCGTGTGGGTGTTATTCCCCTTGTATTTGTCGGGTTAGTTTTTCCAATTAATGGGGCTTTTTGTTGGGTTGAGCTTATAGTGATTGTGAACTTTGTTTCTATTTTGTTGGGTTATTTCACCCCTTAATGCGGCCGGGTTATAGTAACTGTGGACTTTGTTTCCAATTGGATGTAATTGATAATTGTATTACCCTTATCGTGACAGAAAAAAAAAAAAAAAAGGATCTAAAGAAGACTAATCAGTACATGGAAATCTAATTGGAAGAGTTGTTGATTGCTTGAGTGAAAAAGAAATAGATGCATATGGTGTGTAATATATAGATACAAGTAAATAAACACACAGAAAGAAAGAGCAGCAGGAGGGAAGATGATCAATTACCTCCGTTACGAGAGATTTTCGAGAAAATGAAAACAGAGAAACGAGACCCAATTCGCAAATGAAAATCTGCAGAAGCAAATGAAAAAATGAGTGATGATTAGAAAGAAATGTTAAAGCATGATTGGGCCAGTGGATGCCCTGTTCCCAGTGGATTCTTTCGGTGGAAAGGCAACAGTCGATTCTACTTCAGACCTTTCAAAAATGAAAGTTATGCTTTAGTCGGCAGTACAAGACAAATAATTATTGGATGATCTTCTTAACCAGAGTTACTATATCCATGGTTCAGATTAAGGGAATACTGAGTTCATAATTGAATAACTTTTTTTCAAAGTTCTTTTAGATTTTAGGGCTTCAATTCTGAATGAAAATTTGAACAAGTCATACCAACTACTTATATGTAAACTATTGGGCTGATTTTTTCCAACATCAAATGAATTATTATTTTAAAATTATTGAATGGTTTGGATTGTTATGTGGAAACCCGAAGTGGCCCCCACACGACAATGGGAGATCAGTAAATTTTACGAGTAAAACGACACAGTTTAGTAAGCAATTTGGGATCAACCAAAAGAATGCCGCACGACACCGTTTTAGCACCGCTTTTGTGTTGTGCAGGGGCACACAACACTGACCCCGGACTTGATTGGGTACATCTAAGCCACTGATTTCACTTTAGTTTTCTGGGTACCTAGCAATACTACTCGGACTAGTGAAATTGACTTAATTCACTCAAATAATGTTTTAATTCTCAGTTACTCATATATTATCTAACCCGAGATAATGTTTATTGTCTTTTTACCAAAATTTGAGACTTTTATTATTTATCTATTCCACCCAAAAGTTGATGCATGGTAATTTATAAG
The DNA here is from genome assembly GCA_020921065.1 of Vaccinium darrowii. NCBI lineage: Eukaryota > Viridiplantae > Streptophyta > Magnoliopsida > Ericales > Ericaceae > Vaccinium > Vaccinium darrowii. The sequence continues at coordinate 12,022,753 of CM037153.1, forward strand.
TTCAACACAAAAATTGCAGAAACTGATGCATGGCATTTGGGGATACAAATAAATCAAGTTGTTTGCAATTCGAGCTCAGCTCAGCTTGTTTAGTAAACCATCGACCTCGATCAAGTCCTAACTCAGCTCGTGTCATAAGTTGCGCTCGTTTACAGAAGCTCAGTTCGTACTAAAATTGAGCTTAAGCTCACATATTTGAGCTTGAGCTCACTAAGGTTGAAATGAACTAAGATCGATGATCATAAAATTCGACTCGACTTGTTTGTACCAATTGGCAATTTCCATATGCACATGCCGGTACCGGAGGACTCATTGTCGATCAATTGGAGTCTATACAAGACCAAATTTGAAGTTGTACACTAGAAAAAACAAACAAACAATAACAACCATTACAGATTGGGAGATCTCCCACAACCCAAAAATACGTGGTGGTGGGAGATCTTTCTCGCAAAGGAGAGAGTCCAATCACTCTTAAACATGACAAAGAGAGAGAGAGAGGGGATTAGCAGAGAGGGGGGAGGGGGCGGAAAGGAAAAGGGAGGGGTGGGGACATTGGGAACTCTAGATTTTTTTTATGAATGGTGTCACGAATAATTTTATGTCAAAATCGAACTTGTCATATATATCATGCAATATTATTAGGGTGGAAAATAAGTGAACAAATCCGAAATCATAGAAAAAATATTATTTTCCATTATTAATTATATTTTTAAATATGAATTATTATTATTTTTTAATTCAAGTAATAAAACAGCTTTTAAAGAAGACAATAGAAATGAATAAAGAATTGGAAAGTTGGAAAATATACTGTGCAAGTCTTCAAGAACTTTCTTTTTTTTTTTTTTTAGGTGCAACGGAAATTCATAAAATTAGAACGAACAGAAATTTAGGACAATAGCATACATAGAATGAAATACAAAAAGAAACAAATCCCTATAGCATCCCACACCCAGGACATCTTCAGTTACGAAATGACAAACTGATTGCGGAGATTCTTTAGTAACAACTAACTCTTCCTCCTGCTCTGTTCCCAGTTAGGCTAAGTGGTCAGCACTATGATTGGCTTCACGATAGACGCAAGGGCGGAGCCAAGACATTAATTTACCTTAGGATAACATAAAATGTAGTAAACAACAACTGCTTTGCTACTACTACACACATATAAACCAAAAAGAGCTTTATAAATAATGTGAAATAAACTTGCATATAAATATGTAAATGTTCAAAAGAAAAGTATAAGAATGTACACTATTGAAGTTTTACTTTACGAGATTTTATTCTTTTTTTATCCGAGATTTGAGTGTTTTGGGTAGGGGAATTGTGCCTTGAATTTTCCTTTTTTGGGAGAATTCCAATTGTGTTTAGGATTTCCTATTGATTGTGCTTCTTATAAATAGAGGCTTTTAGGGATCCTTTGGCTATCTCTCATATTGTGGCCTCTCCAGAGATACGGATCATAGCCGGCTCTTTGTATCTCTTCTTCACCATTGATAGTGAACTCTCTCTCTCCTCGCTCGTGGACGTACCTCAATCTTGGGGGAACCACGTATATCTTTGTGTCGTGTGATTGCTTGTTGTTTTGTTTGCTTTCTCCCAACGTAGTCGCATTCATAGCGTTCGTTACAACATGGCTATGTTTGGTTGGAGCAATTGTTGGGTTGGGCTACAAACAAATATGGGTTGGGATGAAAACGTTTGGGCTAATATTTTACCTATAGATTTTTTTGGGGCGGAGGATGTCACCTGGGCTAGAGCCCACCACAACCTAGTGTGGACGGTCGATCCACGCGGCTCGAATGCTTTTGATGTTTGGAAAGTGAAAAAGAAAAACGTGAGTCGCCACCCGGGATTTATTTGGAAAATGATTTTGGTACCCGAGAAACTGTTTAAGAAAGTAAATGATGACTCCTGTGCCGGTTTTAGAAAAAGGATTTGATCAGCGAAAAAATTCTTGTATTCGGAAGCCAGGTTACGAACGGGGAAGGTTTTGTTGAAAAGCACCCCGCTCGCTGGGAAAATTCCCGGTCTCTACTAAATTTTTGTGGGATTTCGGGAAATGTTTTATTGAGAACTTTGATCAAATAAACAAGTAAATAACAAAATTAAATGGAACTATAACGAGAATAAAATTAAATGAAGGGGCTTAGTAATAATAATTAAAGAGCAGAAAGGATGAAAGTATAATGAACATTTTTGCAGAACGTCGGAAAACAGAGTACGAACAGAGGAAAAACAGAGAAAATTTCGTGTTGCTTAAGTTAGCCGCACGGCTAACCTTAGTTGGCCGTACGGTTTAACTAAGTTAACCGCACGGTTCACTTTTTGGAAAATTTTTTAAAATTTTGTTTTTCGAACAGTAACTTGTTTTTGATTAAAAAAAATCTAATTTTCATGAAAGTTTTTACCACCCAAACCTAGAAATGACTATTGGAGTCATCCTAGACCCGGGAGGATCCCCTCAAAAAGTCGTGGTTTCGAACCCGACTTTGCGAAATATAATTGTACCTTTGCGAAAGCTTCGGACAACTTGAGAATTGCAGGAATTCTTGAGCTCGAACTTCAGGTGAAGGATTCTTGTATGGATTTATGGATTACAGGAGATGAAAATAAGGAAACAAAGAGCGGATTTGCAGTTTTGACGAAAGTTTCGGACAAGATTTTGAACGGGAGAGTGACTGGTGGAATTTTTCTGGTGTATCGGGATGGTACGGAGATTGCTGTCTCTCTAAATAGAAGGGATAGAGAGGTATTTATAGGGTAGAAAGGAATAAAATCTGTAAGAAATCGTTCCAAATGATGAGATGCTTCTGGTGTTTGATTTGCCGAATATTGCCTGACACATAGTCGTACGGCTTGAAGAAGTGAACCGTGCAGCTTAGCATATCTAACCGTACGGCCAAAGTGGAGAAAGGTAAATCATGCGGTTAGTTCAGTGAACCATACGGCTAAGGTTTTGTTGTCCAAAAATTCTGAAGTTCAAAATGGTTGTTCCAAGGTACTGCTGAGTATCTCTTTCATCATTGGGGATGCACAGGGATTAAAATTGGAGTGTCTACACCTAGTTGTGGCTCCGCCCTTGTCTTCGAATATAGTTAACATTGTATGTTGGTCCACAAGGATTTCGTAGAGGTTCCCAGTTGGTCCGAACACTTGAGTTTTTTTAGTAAAGGAAAAAAATGCTTCCTAGCTCAATTAATTTGTATAATGAACCCTCATTAGGGTTCAAACCACACCCTGTACTCCCCTTCCCCTAGGATAGTACTAATTAGGATTTACCTGGATCGAAAAAAGTTTAGACAATAGCTGTCATTTATTTATTTGGTAAGATAATTCTTTATTGCAAAGGACCACACCAAAACAAGCCCAAGGGAATATCCTTTAGAGCCAAAACAAACAAGAAGGACAAACTTCAAAATGAAAAAACAACTAAAGCTACCAAACCTCCTAAATAAGGCACTCCTACAAAGATTCCACTCTATACACAGCATCCTATTACTATCATTTATAGGTATATTCTTCCAAGATAAAGCTGTCATTTATTTTTGAGATTAACAATATATAATTTGTTTATAACTTGTTTATAATTTGTTTATAACGCTTACAGAAAAGTCTTTTTTGCTGAGACAAAAAAATCTTTCAGCATAATTGTATGTTACTAATTAGAACATGAAAGGCCTAACAGACAATCACACACAGAGAAAAGAAAACAAGCAGTTAAAAGAACAGGACACAAGATGTAGCAAATCGCTTAATCAAACTCCACGGGATGTGGGAGGTTTCACTATGATGAAGAATGAATAACAATGCAATGGGGGCTGCCCAATACTATGCCTTTTATAATGAGTATAAGAGAAGCCACCAAAAAAATCCTAAAAAATGCGAAACCGCGCACCTCGCAGCGTGGTTCGTCCGGACCAGCGATACCGTGGTTCGGACCAGAGACCACTCGTCCAGACCACCTCTAGACCAGGACCAGAGAGGCTGCAGGTTTTTGGCTTCCTCTTGCTTGGTGCGAACCACCCTTGGTCTGGTCAAGACTGAAGATGTTGAAACTCCACAAATCGCATAAAAAATGCTGAATTTAACTTCACACTCAACAGAACAGACTTCAAGCATTTTTTTTTAAGAGGATGATATGTCTTTGTTGGCAGACTGTGTGTTCTAAACTAATCTCAAAGTCAAGCCAAGCGCATACTGTAAGAAATTTAAGAAATGGCTACAATACACATCCTGACACCCATTAAAGGTGTGTACCATATGCACCTATTGTACGGTCCAGATTGTGCCACCTCATTGGCAATGGTAACATTTTTTAGTGTTTCGTAACGTTTCAGTAATATGATTCATAACATTTCCAATCAAGAAATGCTACATCCAAGTTGAAACCACATACAGGATAACTATACATTGCCAGTTTTCTCTGCCTCCAGTTATATACACATCAACATATTCACCATGCGCATACTAACACAATGGAGGAATATAAGAGTAACTAAATAAGAACAGACCCCTATACATTCAGTTTTATTATTCTACATAGGAACAGACCACTATGAATGGTGAGAGGCCATACAGTTCTTTTGAAAAAACAAAAAAACGAAAAAACGAATGGATGCATGCTTACACTTTACAGAATACATAAGGTATAACTGTAATTGAAACTCTGGAAGTAATAAGTGAACATACAAAAGCTGCTACTCAAAGGAGTTAAAAAGAACTCCGGAAGCCTCACCATAGCCGAACTTCCCAGGGGGCTACGTCAAGGGAATATGATCCTTCACAAATTTGTGAAATCAATTTTCCAGCTTTGTTGGACTTTACTAGGATCATAGCCTTACATCCTTCCCTTGAGCTTTTCCTTTGCTTCCTAACCCATCATAAGGTACCCTGTGCAAAGACACAATGGCCCTCTCTATTGCATGCATCCAAATTGACGGGCAAAATTCATCCCATCAATCTCGAATTAGTCCTCCATATGGAACCAACTCACCTCCCACAGAACAACTTTCTATTGCTCCGGCCCCCGCATCCAAGTCCACTGCAGATTAAATATCATGTAATTACAACCTTTTAAACGCATCAACTAATTTATTTTGTTACATAGAAATAAACAAAAAAAAATTCACAAAAAAGCAAAAATGCAAACTTGTCAAACTACTTGGAAAATAGAAAAATCTCAGACGGAGAAGAATAAAGAGTGAAAGTACATGGCTATTCTTGCTCACTTCCAAGTAGACATGTTCAAGGAGACCATGAATATAACTTCCCCAGTGGTGAAACTATAAGGGTTGCTAGTTTGCTACTGCAGGGGAATATCTTGAACCAAAACTTTTTCCTGTCTTGTCATAATTTAGCCAAATTTGGCACAAGGTCTAGTTATAGCTACAAAAAGCTGGCCATTCATTTGTCTCTGCATCGCTAATGATGGAACTCACAAATAGAATTTTGCTTGGCATTTGTGTGAAAAATAGAGGCAATAGCATGTGCGTTATTGGATTAACATTGCAAAATATAGCATTTGTCACTCTTAAAGCATCCTACTCAAAACTAATTGGCGTGGAGAGTCTGTCCAAGCTCATAAACTAGTCTGCACTTCGTCCCAGGGGCATATGCGTCAAGAGCCTGCCACTTGGCATCTATGCATATATGCATGTACGTAGCATGTATGTATATAACATGGTCTGGCTTGCGAGCCAATTAATCCGTGTTGAGCAATTATTAGCTTGTGTTCGGCTCGATTGTCAATTGAGCTAGAAAATCTGGCTCGAGCTCATTTGTTTAACATCTGAGCCGAGTTTGACCGAGCTCAAGTCGAGCGGAGCCTTGAGCCGCTTGTGAGCAGCTCGGTTCATTTGCAGCCTACGCACACATGTACTGGCTCCTGCACAGTGTGTATTATTGTATGCGTCTAGAGTCTAGACCTTTTGTTAAGCTTTTGGGATCTAGATCTTCCGCTCTTTCTTCTTCTTCTCTCCAATCGATTAGTTTGAGATTGTCAATGGTAGCAGAGGTAGTAATACAGGTTGCAATAATGTCCATCCTATGCAATCCAGAGGCACAAGAGGGGTGCCCGGTCGCCCGACACTTGAACATCTTTTACCAACACAAAATCACAAAGGGCTGTGTGAAAGATGTTGGGCACCATGGAGGGCAGTGAATTTCCTCCGCTCTGTGTATTGGCAGAAACACTACATGACTATTTTTTCTTTCTAATTTAACATGATCATATTCTACTAAAAAATACATACATATTGCAAAATGAATAATGCGGACATCGATTATGTTGTGCCCCTAACAAAGATCAACCAAAAACCCAAGACAAAATTTAAGAGGAAAAACTCCGGTTTATTCACTACGTAAACAAACCATGAAAAACTCTCCCAAAGTTAAGGTTTACAGAGACTCACACTCTCACACTCAACTATCTCACTCACACTGAGATTACAAACAAGTTTCTCAACAGAAACACAAATTCAGAGCTAGCTAGACTCTCTGATGCAAATACAGATACACATGGAGATCTTTAAATAGGCAAACTAAACCAATGGGCAACATAGTGTAATACCAACGCATCCTCAACTGATGATGTATAATGGAGCACCAAAGCCTCCATTATAGGTAGTGTCCACACATGCCTTCCACAGATGTCTCCCAATTGCTCAATGATAGAGCAATACCAATTCCACTCATCAGGTAGAACAAAACAAGGTGGGAGCCACACACCAAATTCCTACAATCTCCACCTTGACGACCATCCTGAAGCAATGACGCCCAAATCCGTAACACGGACAATCCAACAAACAAACCAACAAACAAACAAACAAACAAGTGACGGCTGAGATCGTCACCAATCGCCCGAGGGCGCAGGCACCCAATGGTGCTCAATCAAAACTCAAACACGCGGGGTCCAAACCTCGTTTGTCCCCAATTCCGATGATCCTGACGAACGAAATAGTAACCCTTACTGAGCCATGATCTTCATTACCAACGGTGGAAGCTCCACCTGCAGTTGTACCTCCTTCAAGATAGTACAGGTTCTTAAACCGTGTACCCTTCATTACCACCCGATTGCCTGATAACACCTCCAGAGCTCCACCTCGCAAAACAACTCAAAAACCGGTGGACTCCAGAGCCCCCAACGAGATGAGATTTAGTCCCAAACTAGGGACAAACCGAACTTCGGACAAAACAAACGTGGAACCATCCTGCAAAACCAAGTCAATACTTCCTATCCCCCGAGTCTCACAAGTGTGGCCATCACCCATAAGAACATCTGAACCGTCCAACTCCGAAAGGCTGGAAAACATGTCCCGATTTGGACACATGTGATAGGATGCACCAGTATCCAATATCCATTTCTCAGAATGAATATCCGATGAAAGTCCCACAAGCGCAAATTCAAACTCATCCTCCTGGGTTGCAATATTGGCGTTGGCGTTAGCGATCTCCTTGTCTGCATCCTTCTGCAGATTTGGACAATCCTTCTTCCAGTGCCCCTTTTTGTGGCAATAGGCACAAGTATCCTTGTCGATCTGGCTGAACGGAGAGGCTCCTTTCTTCTTGGACTTGCCTCTTGCATACATAGCTTCACCGGCGGCTGTGTCCCTATGCACCATCTTATCCTTCCGGCGGTACTCGTTACCGATGAGTGCACTTGCGACAGCATCAAACCTAATCTCTTCTTTACCATACAACAAAGTAGTGATCAGATGATCATACTCATTAGGAAGAGAATTCAACAGCAACAGTGCTTTATCCTCGTCGAGGATATCAACGTCCAGATTCCGAAGATCAGCAAGAATCTTGTTGTACTCCGTCAAATGCTCCTGCATAGTACAACCTGGTTGGTACTGGAAACGGAACAGTTTCTTCTTCAAGAAAAGGCGGTTCTCCACATTCTTGGTCATGAATTTGTCCTCCAACAAATTCCACAACACTTTCGCCTTCGTTTCCTTCATTACCGTATACTTCTGATCTTTTTCCAAGAACAATCGGATTGTGCCACAAGCTTGCAAATTAAGCCTGTCCCAAACCTTTTGATCCATATTTGCGGGTTTATCTTCCAAAACAAGATCCAAATCCTGTTGGATCAACACATCTTTCACCTCACACTGCCACATACCAAAGTTGTTAGTTCCGTTGAACTTTTCAACCTCATATTTGGCACTTGAAACGGTGGAACGTGGTGCAACGGTCGATGAGGACCCTATCACACCTTCCTCGAGAGCCTCCCTTGGACCTCCTGACATTTGAACTCCTTAGGATGTCTCACAAACACCGAAACAATACCCGAAACGCTTCGAAAAAGCGCTAATAACGAGAGCAGCACTTAAGGTAAAGAATTACAGAAAACCGAGACCACGGTTGGATCCGCAGCAAAAAACTGAGTCCGGAACCGGCCTGAACCGGACCGAACAGTGACTAAACCGGGCTGAACCGGCCCAAAATCCTTCACGGGTTCGGTTTCGAAAGAACTAGATCGGTCTGACTGAACCGGCAGAACCCGGACCGGCGCGAACCGATCGGTTTGCTTCAGTCAAACGGCGGTCAAAACCCTAGCTGACTGGACGACAGGTCAGCGTTGACTTGCTGACATGGCGTTGACTTGCTGACGTGGCGCTGACGTGGCGCTGTCGTGGCGCTGACGTGGCGCTGACGTGGTGCTGACGTGGACGTGATGTGGCGGACACGTGGCTGATGACTGGGCGTTGACTGTCAACGTGGCGCCGAGGTGGCGCTGACTGGACTCGTCTTCTTCACTGTGCAGTGCGTGCAACGCACGGCTGCGACTGAGGCGGACGCGCCGAACACGCGCCTCTTCAGGCGGCGCGTGAGGACGCTACGGTGGTCGGATGACTGCGACTCCGGCGGCGTTGGAATCGTCTTCTCGTGGGCTTTCCGGATCTGTGATCAAAAACAGTTTTTGATCATGTGTACATCTCGGTATATTTCGACAGAACACCCAAACAAAATCCGAACCAGAAACGAACAAAAAACTTCAAACAAACGATGGGGTTTTGGCACCTAGGAGCTCTGATACCATTTGTTGTGCCCCTAACAAAGATCAACCAAAAACCCAAGACAAAATTTAAGAGGAAAAACTCCGGTTTATTCACTACGTAAACAAACCATGAAAAACTCTCCCAAAGTTAAGGTTTACAGAGACTCACACTCTCACACTCAACTATCTCACTCACACTGAGATTACAAACAAGTTTCTCAACAGAAACACAAATTCAGAGCTAGCTAGACTCTCTGATGCAAATACAGATACACATGGAGATCTTTAAATAGGCAAACTAAACCAATGGGCAACATAGTGTAATACCAACGCATCCTCAACTGATGATGTATAATGGAGCACCAAAGCCTCCATTATAGGTAGTGTCCACACATGCCTTCCACAGATGTCTCCCAATTGCTCAATGATAGAGCAATACCAATTCCACTCATCAGGTAGAACAAAACAAGGTGGGAGCCACACACCAAATTCCTACAGATTATGTTGTCTTGGTACAACAGCAAACAATAACAACGAAAACAACAGTATTCAAAATCACACAGACTTTAAGTTTGGGGCAGAGATACCCTTATTCATATTACATATCAAAGGAAATGAACACCAATGGCAACCGAAATGCATTCATCATGATTGGAATAGAACTTTGGAATATTTGAACTCTTTATCATCCTGAGCATGAATTTCCTCCACTTTATGTGTTGGCAGTAACACCTGAGAACACAAAAATCCAAACTCAATGTATCACTACTCACCAAGCACTAAAACTGAACTTGAGGTAGTAAGGTGAAACACATCAATGATGAACAAACATATAATGAATGAAAAGAACAAAAAATGTGGAAAAGTTTGTGTGACTAAATTACTTAAAAACATTAATCTAGAGATATATGTTGATAAAAATTATTTATGACACAACCAGTCTTGTCGCTCCTATTATTTTTCTTGCCCATGGTCCGTGTATTATTTTCTCTCATTTCCTTTCTCCATATAACAGTATCAATATAACTGAGCACATTGCACACACCCCTCATATTCTAACTAGTTCCATGGACATCTACCAAGCTAGCCACCTCACAAGTCGAAGTCATTGGATAAACATAAAAAGTAAGCTTGTAATTATAGTATGGCAAATTACAAGTACAATGCATGAATTTTATGCCCCTAAATTCAAGACAAGTGAATATGTGAAGTTAGTATATGGCATGAACGTATGGCAAGAACTGTACCCGTAAAAAGAAGAAAAGTAACCACCTAAACCACCCTATCACTGTATTTCTTAAGGTGGGTCGCAGAGGAGTGATCACACTCTTGAGGTTTGTACCCGGACTACCCTCTACCCTGTCATCTGGAAGTAGGACTTTAACCTCCCAACTTGTTAATATGTTATATATGTTCTCCCTAAACTTTTGGTCGGGTACGTTATATATGTTCATTTGTATAGATTAATCATTTTTCTCAACGAGAGAAACCATAAAAATACAAAAATGTGGACCGAAGTTGAAAATAGTTTATATAAGACGACACTTAAGACAAAAATAGGTTCTATGGTATTTTTTCAACTTTAGTGAATTTCTTTTGCTTTTGGTCGTAGTTTTTTACTCGTCAAGACAAATGATTAATTCCAAAAATATAACGCAAACCCAAAAAGAATTCTGAAAAGGCAACCTAAAGTATCAAAACAAAGATTAAGAAGAGCATGAATGTAATGAGATATTCAATGAATCTAAACTTGCAATCAAAGTGGGGCAAACCTTTAATTGTTGCCGGGTTGGTTGGTTGAAAGATTACCCTCGCGTCGTGGAATTCCTGAGGAGTACACGATCTGTATAACCGTCCATCAGTGATAAAAAACTGCACATCAGGTATATGCTCAACCACCCAATAGTCATGGCCTTTGTTGGGTTTCATTCTATCTAAGAACTCTGTTGGCATATCCTCAATGTAAAGAGATTTGAGTTCTCTGAGGTTGTGGATACCGGAGGGTACCTCCTTCAATTGTGGGCTAGATCCAATCCAAAGCATGTTAAGATTAGGCAAACCTCCTTCCTCTATTACAACCGAATTCAGTCCCTTTAAGCATCGGAGGTATAGAAACTTAAGCTTCTGAAACCCTACGTCAAAACACAATTGTTCTCCATCATACCCGCTGTAGAAATAAAGTTCTATCAAACTAGGCAATCCTTGAAGAGCTTTGATTGCATGAGTACCGGTTAATCCGCACCAATGTAGACTTATGGCAACTAGATTATCAAGTTTTAATATCCAGTTTGGCATCGTTTCCAAACGTCCACCCAAGTGGAGATGCTGAAGAGATTCGGGTGGCGAAGACAGAGAATGCAAATCCAAAATCTCATCAATGTTTATAGTTGAAACCCTCAAAGATTGAAGGTGTTTCATCTTCTCAATGGCAATACAGAGAGCCTTCCCGTTTTCTCTTTTCAGTTTTAGAATACCCAACTTCCTCAACTGCCTCAAATTTTCTAGCTCTTTGATATTAATGAGGCTGACATGTCGTTTTTCATCATCGTTTGCCTCCACGTCCCACAATGTCTGCAATTCTTCTAAATGCCCGATTCCTCCTTGTATCTTCAATCCTCTGACAATAAATGGAGAAGAGGCGATAAGATGCCGCAACTTATGGAGTCTACTTAAGATTCCAATTTTTAGCACTGACACGAGCGAGCCTGTAAAATTCAAAGTTTGTAGGTTGTATAGATTTCCAATGGACTTTGGAATTATCTCCACTTTTGTGCTCTTGACACTTAAGTATCGCAAATGAAGAAGATTTCCCACGTCTTCGTGAAGTTGGTCAATAGGAGCATTCTCAAGATCTAGCACTTTTAAAAGCTTGAAGTTCCTAGCAAGAGTACCCAATAACTGCTTCTTTGGCAACTCCCCCAATGTGAAAAGAAAAATAGAACGAATTCTCGATTTGGTACAACTAATGGTTTCCAATTTTTTATTTGTTATGTCGTGCACATTCATTGACCATCGTCGAGTGACATCGTTCCAACTTGAATCTATTTCTCCCAAAACTTGGGAAAAACCCAGCTCCTCACACTTTGCAAGGATGATCTCATGGACTACATCATGAACCTGGCATCTTTTAATTCTACCATCAAATTTTTTATGCGAAACTTGAACCAAGTTTCTATGAACGAGCTCAGTCAAGTGTTCTTCTGCAACTTCTTCCAACGTTTTTCCTTTCTGTCCTTCAATGAAACCCTCAGCTATCCACAATCGAATTAGTCTTCCACGAGTGATTTTATAGTCCTCGGGTATTATGCCAAAGTACAAGAAACATGGTTTGAGGTAGTAAGGCAGATCATGGTAACTAAGCAACACAATTTTTGTGATGTTTGTAAGATGAGGATTCCTTTCTAACTCAGATCCAATGCTTAGATAGAATCTTTTCCATTCTGATACAACCTTACTTTTTGTGGACAAGAGAGCGCCTATTGTCACAATTGCAAGTGGTAATCCTTCACATTTTCTAACAATGGCATGAGATATTTTCTCCAACTCAGCAGGACAGCAACCACCAAAGTCCCGTTGGAATGCTTTCATGCAAAAGAGCTTCCAAGCCTCCTCGTCAATTAGGGGCTTCAGCTTGCAGACGTGATCCGATGAGGATTCTTTGCAAAAAGAAGCAACATCTTCGCTACGTGTAGTGACAAATTATTTGACTTCCTCTCTTATTTTTTGGTAAAATGAGTTTTACAAATCTCCAAAAGTTAGTACTCCATACATCATCAAAAACAATTAGGTACCTCTTATGAAGTAAATATTCTCTCAGCATATGAATGAGAGAATTCTGGTCCATCGTATCAATTCCCTCAGGTTCACGCTCCTTTCTTGCTTGACATAGTTGCTTTATCATTCTTCTAAAGACGTCCTCTATCTTGTATGATTGAGAGACAGACACCCAAACTTGGCAATCGAAGTGTTCAATTACTTTTTGGTTGTCAAAAATTGCCTTGGCAAGAGTGGTCTTGCCACATCCTCCCATACCAACAAGTGAAGTGACTGTTTGGCTTGATTCTTCGGTTATAATTGTGTGGATCAGTTCTTCTTTGGTGGACTCAATGCCCACAACTTCATCTTCCTTAATGAAAAGGGATGCAACACGAGGGTCGTCATGTGCTTTCTCTTCTGTTTTACTGCTAGACCCAATTTCTACGGAACTGAACCCATACCTATCAGCCCTTTCCTTGATCTCACGAATAATTTGTTTGATATCTCGAATTTGTGATGCGATATCATGTTGTGGCCTGAGTTTAGTGATCGAACGAGAAAGTTTGCGAAGGAAACCAATGAATCCACGTCGTTGTCGATTTTCTGCGAGGTGAAGTATGTATTCGTCCATAACGTCCTCGATCTGGTAAGCCACTGCCCTTACCTGTTTTACCCAATTTCTCGCCCTTTCATTTTCTAATTTTGCACTTGAATCTGCATCTTTTAGGAATGACATTATGGTTTCTAATTCAGCTTTGATGCTAGCAACTTCAGTGTGGATATTCCACAACAATTTCACTTCACCCGATAACAACGGCGCCAAAGTACTGTTGATAGCAGAGCTTACTGCAAAAAGAGCCATTAAATCAATTTCCTGCTCATCAAAACAGAATCGATAAGTTTCAAAGCTAATATTGTTGTTATGGAATTGCTCAAACCAAAACAGACATACAATTGCACGAACATTAAATCAAGCAAAGAATGCAAACAAAATATCGCGACATAAAGATTTTATCCAGTTCCCTAATTAGTAGGTAATTGGTTTACGCCAGTCTTGTGATAGTCAACGGAGTGGCAAACCAGGCTTGAATCAGACTTCACAAATCCAAAATGGTAATCCTATACTCTTCACTCTTCACTAAAATGCACATGAAATATGTGTATGAGAAATTTGAACATGACTTTAAACAAGGGAAAAAAAACCATGAACAGTCTTATTCAATGTTCTGAATATTGTACCAGCTAAAGTACCAATTTTCCTACTGATACGGTATGGAGCTAGGTACTGTTTCAGTCTTATTCAAGCCATAAACAAACTTGTCGCTGGGTTATAAATGGTTGGCTTGGTGTTGGTGGTCATTGGTTTCGAACTTTTCCCCAATGACTCTCACCTCTAAACCTCCAACATGCCCATTTTTTTTTTCTCTTTTAAAAAAACCTCCTATGTACTATTAATCCTTGTGAGGCCAATCCAAACACGACTTTTGTCCTAGATTTAGGGGTTGTTCCACTAAGGCTGAGTTTCTTGTTTGAGGGTGAAATCAAGGGTGATTTTATCAAATGAGGAGAAAGGGTTGATAAAATCTTTTGAAAAACTAGGCCTCAGGTAGTTTTTTTAAATAAATTAGTTTTCCACGATTTTCTATGTGATATATTGTGAGAGAATTACTTGTCTTTCTTTTTGGAAAAAAATTATTTTTTATTAGTGGAACACCCCCTTAATTAGCCTGCTAGTGGAAGGCAAAATTAGTCCACCAACCTGGTTATAAAAGAATTATCGATTTTTTTTCCCTCCAAGCCAATGACATTGAAGAACACTAATCAGTAATCACAGAAGTACATGGAATCTAATTGAAAATGTTGATGATTGCTTGAGGTGAAAAATAAAAACACACATAAAGAAAGAGCAGCAGCAGGAGGGAAGATGATCAAGTACCTCTATTATGAGATATTTTCCGGAGAATGGAAACAGAGAAATCAGAACCACAATTCGCAAATGTAATTCTGAAGAGGCAACTGAAGCATGGGGTGATAGTTGAAGATAAGAAAGACATGGTACAGCAAGTTTGGGGCTGTGGATTAGTTTATTGAAAAGTCAACAGTCAAGTCTACTTTTGTGGCTTCCAAAATACCAGAAAAGTCTACTTTAGTCGGCAGCATACATGTAATTCAAACCAAATCAAACCAAGTTTTATGTTCCAATCAATTGGGATCGGTGGCTACCTGAATCTTTTTTCTCCATTGAACTCTATCAAGTGCTGGTTAATTTTGGGTGATATTCGTCATTTGCTTTAACTTTAAGTAACAAAATGTAAGTTGTTTACAAGGTTTTTATTCCGAGTACATGCAAGAAATCTAATTTAACCTGACATTAGAGGAAGGGAGTGAAACTTTACAATGAAAATTTTTCTGGTCCAACGAAACCTTACAACTTGATAGTCCTTTATTCTCAATTACGCCCATGTATACATTCGATGAAATTGATTAGGGGTGAGCAAAAACCCGTATAACCCGACCAACCCTCTTGGCCTGACACCGCTCGGGCAGTTTCAAACACTCCAGTTGGTAGGATACGGGTTGAAAATCTGAGGAATACTCGGGTTTCGGCCGGGTGTTGTGTGCGAAATCTTCAAAATCAGTCTAACCCGACCCGACTGACTATATGTGTACACAACATAAATACATATATATTGATGATGATAGGCGTACAACAAAAGGCTCCAATACGGTTCCAACACACTCACATGGTGTGTTGAGCCCACATACACTTGATTGTGAATTATGTGTAGGTTCCACACACTATGTGATTGTGTTAGAGCAAAGTTGAAGAATTTTGTTATCCCTCAATCATTTTTTAATTTTAACAGCTGCACAAGTGTACAACTGTTATGCCATAGTAGCACTTCTCTCTCCTCTCTTTAAAATTTCAAATTTTTACATTTGCGGCATTTGCCCGTAAAACACGTACAATCCCAGTTTTCTCCATCAAATGCAATACGCGTAGTATTTAGGGAAAACTTCAAAAAAGCCTCCGAACTATCACCGCAATGCTTCATAGGCCTCCAAACTTAACGAAATTTCAATTAGACCTCCAAACTTCACACATTTTAATCAATTACACCCACGCCGTTACTTTCCGTCAATTTGCTAACGGAAAATGCTTACCTAGCGCCTTTGGAGGGAATTACTGCTCGTTTTGAAGGGAAATGGATACAGGTGACATTCACGTGGCAAGAGAAGACGTATGTATGGAGGAAAATACCATGTTCGTTCATTTTGATCCCAACAAACCCTCTTCCCCACTCCTCCAAACATGATATTTTCATAAACACCTCAAACAAATCACATTAATCTGCTTTCTTAATCCTTATCGATCGTGAGGAAGACGAAAATGGGTTGGATGATGCGAGAATCTAGGTGTGATCCTCCTACCTATGATATGTATACTTTACACTGCTGAAGAATCGATTAAGGTGTTTTTAGAACAGAGTGCAATTTTTTAGAATAGAGTGCACTACATGGTTACATGCTCTATTTAATGGAACCTGGATTACACTCTGTTTTATTTTCCCAAACAAAGGCCATTCTTACATGCTCTATTTAGAGTGCAATTTTGAAGCATGGAGGAAGAATAATTCCTCATGCATACAACAATTAGGAAACACAAAGCTTTATTAAATAAACTAATAGTGTCATTACATTGGTCATTCACTTCATACACCACCACAAAAAAGAAACAAATACGTACCCTTACCCTTCCCTTCCCCTTACCCATACCCAGTACATAGTTAAACACCACCACTAACTCTTACACAATAAGCATAGAGGCAGAAGCCCTACATTTTCTACAACCAGAGGTGTCCAAGAGGTGTGCATCTCTCTTCGGTTGCCACAAACTTTGCAAGATTGTCTTCCATGAAGTTGCCAATGTCACGTGCATTTCTCATTTTTCAGATGTGAGAGAGAGAAGATGGAAGTGGATTTTAAGATGGGAAAGAGAGAATGAAGAAGGGAAGTCTGGTTTTAGGGTTATTTGGTGTGGGGGTGGGTATATATAGAGATAAAATGAAAGAGGGAATCAAAATGGCAGGAGATGACAACCTAAATATTGCATTTTCGTCCAAAACGAGGGCTAACACGCTAGGTAAGCATTTTCCGTTAGAAAATTGACAGGAAGTAACGGCGTGGGTGTAATTGATTAAAATGTGTGAAGTTTTGAGGTCTAATTGAAATTTCGTTAAGTTTGGAGGCCTATGAAGCATTGAGGTGAAAGTTTAGAGGCTTTTTTGATGTTTTCCCTAGTATTTAATACCGTAGACCTATGGCTTTCAGACTTCGGAACTTACTTTAATTGATTCCTTGCCATCCTTATAACTTTGTACATGTGGCCACATCCTATTGGATATTATGAGGATTAAATTCATTGCCACTATTGTGTTCCAAGTACTTTTCTCCATAGCTGACGACTATTCAGGTTCCAAGACTTTCCAAGAAACTTACGCGAGAGAGAGAGAGAGAGAGAGAGAGAGAGGGGTAGGTTTAGCCGTTAGCCAGCACTGCAAGGGGTGTTCCACTAACAAATAACAAAAAAAAAGCTTCTTTTTTTTATTTTATTTAAATCGAGATAGGTCTTCCCTCAAAATACATCACATAAAAAATTGTGAAAACTAAGTTTATTCTAAAAACACCCTTAGCTGAACGGAAGCAGGGGAGGTACTGCGCAGTAGGTGTTGTGCACCATGCTGTGTAGCGAAATGGCACTGTTTTGCTTCAAAAATGGGTACACCAGTTCTACGCACAAGGGCCCTGTTTGGAAAGATCATACTCCATTTAATCTTTGCGGCTCTGGCCATTTTCCATTAATGAGTTTTTTCCCATTAATTTGAATGGCGAAAGAGGGATACAAAACAGGGCCTTTGGGAGCAAGATTATTAAATTTTTCACTACCGATTTTCGATATCCGATTGAGTTGAAACTTATTCGAGTCTGTTTATTTAATATTTTGAACGTCCATGTCAAAAATGAGCTTGATTGGATATTCATATGGGTGTTTAGTAGCGGCCCAAGCATGCACAAATGAGCCAAAACAATAATATATGATAAATCGTTCAACAAAAGAGGGGTACCAGATAGGGCCTTTGAGAGCAAGATTATTAAATTTTTTAGAACCGGTTTTCGATATCCGATTGAGTTGAAACTTATTTGAGTCTGTTATTTTAATATTTTGAAGGTCCTTATAAAAAATTAGCTCGATTGGATATCCATATGGGTGTTTTGTGGTGGCCCAAGCATGCACATGCGTGCGCCAAAACATTCATATATGATAAATGGTTTAACAAAAAGAGGGGTACCAGACAGGGCCTTTGGGAGCAAGATTATTAAATTTTTCACTACCGGTTTTCGATATCTGATTGAGTTGAAACTTATTTGAGTCTGTTATTTTAATATTTTGAACGTCCGTGTAAAAATTAGCTCGATTGGATATCCGTATGGGTTTTTTATAGTGACCCAAGCATGCACAAGTGAGCCAAAACATTCATTTATGATAAATGGTTTAACAAACTAGAGGCACCAAACAGGCCGTTGTGGGCAGAATTGGTGTACCCATTTTTGAAGCAAAACGGTGCTGTTTCGCTGCACATCACTGTGTACAGTACCTATTACGCAGCACCTCTCCTGCTTCCGGAACGGAACCCCTAAGGTATTCAGTGGTGGTCGTAGTGGTATGGCGGTGTGGATGGTTTAGTTCTCTGCAATCAAGAAATTCACTCCCATGTGATCCTTCATGTGATGTAGAATAATATAAAATGGTCTCTTTTGACAATCCCCAAGTCATTCATTTTGTTACTAATGTATGTTATCTACATCAATAATTACTTGATCACATCTCACTGTCGGATTCCACAAACGATATTAAGAGAGTAAAGGGTGGGAGTTCCCATAGAAAGAATTGTGATTAAGTCAAGTCTTTAGAGATCTTTGACCAACTAGATCTTTTGCACGGGTAGATTTACGCATTGAGTTCTATGAAACAAATGGCTCGGATCATTAAATGAGACTATCAGGTGTCATTTACGTCACTTGAGAGTCACATGAGGAATCATCAAATTATACCATCTTTTTGAACCATAGTTGTAGTCTTGATGCGGCTCAGAGAGTTTGAATTTTGGAGTGATATGGAGGACGAATGACGTATCAAGACGAGTTAGATCCCCTCCCTAGAGCATCTCTCTCTTCTTTCTTTCTTGCAATTTTATTAGTCCCTCTAGACTGCATGAAAAGGGTCCAGAGCCAAATAGCTTCTCCAATATATTATAGGTTCATGAATGAAAGCCAGAGTAGTGGTATGGTTTGGATTGAATCACAGCCTACTTAGGAAAAGTCTTTTTCGTGATACGAATTTGGGTGAATATTATCGAAAAGGAAAACGCTACAATATACACACCCCTATTCAATCATATATATATATATATTTTAATTTTGTTAAGCCAATCAAATTGATTCTTAGCAGACAAATACTTTGCGGGTTTTGCGGGTCCATTTGAAACTTATGAAAATGAAGGAAAAGAAAAACAAATGAATAAAAAGGAAAGTGTAAGGAAAATGTAGATGAAAATATATTGTGCTCAAAATTTGATTTTCTGATTTTCCTCTTTCTTTTTAAAGCAAATACGAGACGGGAAAATTTATTACTATTCTTATCGTTTCCTTTCCTTCCATTTCTGTACATGCCAATCAAAGCGTAAAAGATGAATAGTATGAATCATTGTTAGAGTCCGGATGTGGACCAATTATTATGTCACGTGGTATCCTAACACCCTTATTCACCACACATTGTTGTAGGAGATGGGGTCTGTTGATTTCTTAGGGTTTTGTTTGGGCTTTGTTGTGTTTTTGGCATGCCTTTATTGGGCTTAGGCCATTTGGTGTTGGTTTTGTATTGTTTATCTGGTATGGCTTTTGGGCCTAGACCATTGGGTGTTTTGGGCTCGTCCCATCAGGTGTTCCCTCGGTTGGTTTCTTGCTAACCTTGGGTTTGGGTCTCGGGTGGGCATAGGATTGTGGTTATGATGCCTTCTACCCTTGTCCTTTTGTCTTTGTTTCGTTTCAAAGTTCAATAAAATTTTTGCCTTTCAAAAAAAAAGGAATGTATAGTGCATAAGAGTGCACGTGGTGCGCCAAAACCAAGGAATAATTACTCCAGGATTTGGCTCTTAAAGTGGGAGTTTTGGAAGGATACAAAGACGAGTTGATCCCTAAGCATCACAACCTTTATCTTTCTTACTACCAATTTGTTTTTTTCCTTGTTCTATAACTAGCCCCTTTAGAGCATCTCTCGTAGAGGTAGCAAACGTCAAAAACTACGAGATTTCAAGGTTCAAATATGTTTTGAAAGCTCAGGCGAAACTTTCAAAAGTTAACCCATCCTTCAAATTTCTATCCTCAATCAACAAATTTTAAAGTTGAGTAACAACCTTCACAAACAAATAAATACATTTTTTTTTTTTATCCCTTTTCCATTTACTTTTGAATGTAAGCGTAATTTGAATGTTTATTTATTATTTGTTTTATCCTTTTGTCACTTTCTACTGCCTATAAGACCAATTGTTCTTGGGGTTTTTCACCACCAAATTTTCAAAACTTTTTCACTTTTGATTGTTTAGTTGGAAGTTGAAGTTGGAGCCCCAACGACATTCATTGCACAAAATGAAGGGATATATCTTGGAGATTTTCACCTATATATAGTATATACTTTAGAAAGACTTGGAAGTCGGAACTGTAAAAACTTTAGATTCAAACCCAAAAGCTTAACTATTTTGCGGAGACGCCAGAGAGTTATCGATATGATATTAGGTGATGATTCATTTCCATACTCAAGCAATGTGGTATGGGATTTCCCCCAACACCCCTCATGTGCAGCCATGTTTGAAGTCGGTAATGTGTACAACATATTTTGAGTCAATTATTGCGCAGTCTTTGGGGATGTGTAATCTTTTCGTTCTTAAAATGTGAATAAAATGAGTTTTTGCTATCATACCACAAAGAAAAACTAGGTCTGTTACATTGACTTTTGAATCAGACTAGAGAAACGTAAAAGCGATTAGAGAGTGACGTAGAGCTCTTAACACACACTAGCATAACATTTTCCCTCATCAAGTTTGATGCTACCATACTCTGTAGAACTGCATGCGGTTTAAAACCTAAAGACATACATTTACCAGCATAGCTCTAATCTCTTTTTCCTTCGGTCTCGTCTGCCAAAAAGTCGAAATCATCGTTAGAAAAACCATAAATTTTTTCTTCACTGAATCCCTGAAGAGTGGAACCATCTTTTTCTTCACAAAGTTCCTCCGGAACAGAGAAAGCAGCAAGCAATGGAAGACATGCTTTCTGTAGATTAGACAGAATGTTGCCCATCTCCGGCGGGGTTTTCTGTTCATAATTGCCCGTACTGATTTTCAACTACATCCCAGTTTTGATTTCAGCTTCAGAAGCTATATTGATGTAATCCTTGACAGGGCTAAGTAAATCTATCAAGTTTCCAATAAGAGACATAACCAAATTCTTCAGCTTCAACGTGACACTGAAACCAGCTACCAATGGAAGACATGATTTTTGTAACTCCCCAAATTTTTCTGCGAATCATTTTCTTGGATTTGAGAAGGGCTTCCTTAAATTTCTCGGAGAAGTTGTCAAAGAATCTCCGAATATGGTTTAGAGAGTTGTTTATCCAGTTGGATAAATAGCGGAAGAACTTCTTGATTTTGGATATCACCCAAGCAAATGCTTCTTTCAGTGTGTTGAAAGAAGCATTCATCCACTGGGATATTAGGGACACCAACCAACTTAATCCTTCATTCACCTAAATGAGTGTAACACCTACAATGTTTCCCATTTCAGCTAGCTCTCGGGTTGATGTGAGGTGATTGATCCTGGTAAATATTTGACCTTTGTATAGAAGAAAAGAAAGAGAGCTAGGAATGTGAAAAGGTGAATTCTTTAGAACAAGATTCATAGAACCAACAATTTAATTATATTGTTGACAATCCTAGCAAGACTCTGTTCAGAATTCTAAGTACAAAAGTTTGAGGAAGTGAAAAGATGAAAAACCTTTAGATAGACACACATGCAACATTGATGAGCCTTTCTTGATACTTCAAAGCATAGAGCACAACTGTCCCCTTTCTCTCTTTTCCTTTGAACTCTGTTTTTCCCTTAACCAGTATTATTTTAGTTGTACGAAATAGTATGTTTTACCGGCTGTCTAGAGCAATGCTATGCACACACGTCGGGTCTGTACACACAGACTTTCCTTTCTGTTTTATGTTCATGTGCTTTTTATGTCAAATTTTGTTGATCTCTTTGAATTCGGATGACAGTATTTTGACAAGGACTAGAGGATCAGAGAGCTATCTTCTCATCTTTGTCATGCAAATCATCAGTTGGAAGCATGTCAACAACTGCTAAGAACAGTAACGGCATGTCTGGAGGAACATACACGGTGTCTATCAACAATGGTTGAAAGCGTAGTGATCATCAACGTCAAACAAGCGGAATCCCAAGTGCATGAAATTTCAAATCACTGGTAGAAACAAGTTGCAAAGCAGCAAAGTGACACTGAAAGTGCAGGAGTGCGAAATGTACTTTCATAGGGACAACTAGTATTAATTGCGCAATGTACACAGAGAAACTAGAATGATTATTATTAACGACAGCGATAGTACGTCCAAATTAATATCACCATTCAGTTTGGTGATTCACTTGTTTCCATCAAAGATGTGCTTCAATTAGGCTATGAATGAACATACTTCACACACACAAAAACACAAACACACAGGCTTACAAAGGTGGAAGGCTCATGCACGGTGTGTATTAGTGTGTGTCTCTAGACCTTTTGTTAAGCTTTTGGGATCTAGATCTTCCTCCCCATCTACTTCTTTTCTCCGATCTATATTAGTTTGCTGCGGTCAATGGTAGCAGGCAATATCCAGGTGACACTAGAGGTGTGCACAAAAATTTATTAGGCGGCCCGGTCACGTGACACTCCAACATCTTCTACTAACATGAAATCACAGAGGGCTGTGAAAGATGTTGGGCACCATGGAGGGCTGTGAATTTCCTCCACTTCATGTGTTGGTAGAAACACCACATGAATTTTTTTTTTCCTTCTAAGTTAACATGTTCATATTTTACTCAAAAATACATACATATTGTAAAAAATAATAGGGACATAGACTAGGTTGTCTTGGTACAACAATTACAAGTCTTGGTACAACAGTTCAATAACAACAAAAGCAACAGTATTCAAAATCACATGGACTATTTATGTTTAGGGCAGAGATAACCTTATTCATGTTACATATCAAAGGAAATGAAAACCAACGGCAACCGGAATGCATTCATCATGATGTGAACTTTGAAATACTTGGAACTTTATATCGTCCTGAACATGAATTTCCTTCCCTTTATGTGTTTGCAGTAACACCAGAGAACAAAGGATGGAGCCAGGGGGGCTTGTAGGGGCTGTTGCGGGGCCCACCCCCTACTCAAAATCCCTGTGGACCTGAGAATACAAAAATCCAAACTCAATATCACTACTCACCAAGCACTAAAATTGAACTTGAAGTACAAACATCGATGATGAAAAAACATATAATGAATGAGAAGAACTAAAAAATGTGGAAAAGTTCGTGTGACAAAATTACTTAAGAAGATTAATCTAGAGATAGATGTTGATAAAAATGTGGTGTTTTATTCTCTGTCTTTTCCCTTCTCCTTATACCAGTGTCAAAATAACACACACACCCCTCACCACTCCACTTGGCAGCAAAAACCAAACCTAGGCACACTTAGCCATCAGCTAGCCCCAACACCCCCACCCCAAAGCGAACTGTCTTTACCGAACGAGCCTCTACTTTTTCAACAAGTTCCATGCATGAATTTTACGCTCTTAAATTCAAGAAATGCCAATAAGTAAAGTTCGTATATGCCACAAACATATGACAAGAATTCAATCTCCTTAGCCTGTTGCTTTCCCCCGCGACATGGAATTCCTGAGGAGTATAAAATTTAAAATGCCCTCCTTCGTCCGGGAATACAAACTCGACATTAGGTATATGCTCAACAAACCAATAGTCTTGGCCTTCGTCTGCCTTCATCCTGTCTAAAAACTTTGTTGGCATATCTTAAAAATAAAGAGATTTGAGTTCTTTGAGGTTGTGGATACCGGAGGGTACCTTCTTCAGTTGTGGGCTAGGTCCAATCCAAAACTGGTTAAGAATGGGTAATCCTCCTTTCTCTATAATAATTGAATTCAATCCCTTTAAGGATCGGAGGTATAGCACCTTCAGCTTCTGAAATCCTCCGGTGTCAAAATACAATTGTTCTCCATCATACGCGTCAATGCTATTGAGTTCTATCAAACTAGGCAATGGTTGAAGAGCTTTTATTGCACTACTGCTCAACCCTGACCAACATAGACTTAGGCGACCTAGATTATCGAGTTTTGATATCCAGTTTGGCAGTGTTTCCAAACGTCCACTCAAGTGGAGACATTGAAGAGATTCGGGTGGAGAAGAAAGCGAATGTAAATCCAGTATGTCATCTCTGTTTATATTCCAAACCCTTAAACATTGAAGGTGTTTCATGTACTTGATGGCGGTACAGAGAGCCTTCTCGTTTTCTCTTTTCAAATCCAAAATACCCAACTTTCTCAACTGCCTCAAATTTTCTAGCTCTTTGATAGAAACGAGGCTGAACCCTTTTTCGTGATTGTTTCTCTCCACGGCCCACAATGTTTGCAACTCTTTTAAGTGTCCGATCCCTCCTTGTATCTTCACTGCACTTTTCGAATCGCGAGACAAGGCAATAAGATGCCGCAACTTGTGGAGTCTACTTAAGATCCCAATTTGTAGAACCAACACGAGTGAGTATTTCAAGTTCAAAGTTTGTAGGTTGTATAGATTTCCAATAGACTTTGGAATTACACTCACTTTTGTCCTCTTGACACTTAAGTACCGCAAATGAAAAAGATTTCCGGCTTCTTCATGAAGTTGGTCTAAAGGAGCATCTTGAAGATCTAGTACTTTCAAAAGCTTGAAATTCACAGCTAGAGTACCCAAAAACTGCTTCTTTGGCAACTCCTCCAGTGAGAAAAGAAAAATGGAACGAATTCTTGATTTGGTAATACTAATGGTTTCCAAATCCTTATTCGTTATGCTGTGCATATACATTGACCATCGTCAGGTTTCCTCGTTCCAACTTGAATCCATTTCTGCCAAAAATTGGCAAAAACTCAACTCCTCACACTTTGTGAGGATAATCTCACAGACAAGATCGTGGACCTGTCATCTTTTAATTCTACCATCTAAATTTGTAACTTGAACCAAACTTCTATGAACCAGCTTAGCCAATAGTTCGTCTGTAACTTCTTCCAACGTTTTTCCTTTATGTCCTTCAATGAAACCCTCTGCAATCCACAATCGAATTAGTCTTCCACGGGTGATTTGATAGTCCTCGGGTATTATGCCAAATTACAAGAAACACGGTTTGAGATAGTAAGGCAGATCATTGTAACTAAGCAACAGTATTTTCGTGATGTTTGCGAGACGTGGATTCCTTTCTAGCTCAGATCCAAGGCCATTATAGAATCTTTTCCATTCGGATGCAACCTTATTTTTGGTGGACAAGAGAGCACCTATTGTCATAATTGCAAGTGGTGATACTTCACATTTTTTAACGATGGCACGGGATACTTTCTCCAACTCAGGAGGACAATGACCACAAAAGTCATGTCGGAACGCTTTCATGCAAAAGAGCTTCCAAGTCTCCTCCTTAGTTAGGGGCTCCAGCTTGCAGATGTGATCTGATGAAGATTCCTTGCAAAAAGAAGCAACATCTTCGCTGCGTGTAGTGACAATTATTTGACTTCCTTCGTCGTTTTTCGGTAAAGCGATTTTTACGATTCTCCAAAATTCAGGACTCCATATATTGTCAAAAACAATTAGATATCTCTTTTTAGTTAAGTATTTTCTGAGCATAAGAATGAGAGAACTTTGGTCCGTCGTGTCGATTCCATCAGCTGCACGCTCCTTTCTGCTCTCGCATAGCTGCTTCATCATTCTTCTAAAGATGTCTTCCATCTTGTATGATTGAGAGACCGATAACCAAGCTTCACAATCGAAGTTTTCATGAACTTTTTGGTTGTCAAAAGCTGCCTTGGCAAGAATGGTCTTGCCGCATCCTCCCATACCTACCAGTGAAGTCACCGTTCGGATACCTACGAATGAAGTCATCGTTTGGTTTGATTGTCCAGTTACCAATCTGCGGATCAGCTCTTCCCTAGTGGACTCAATGCCCACGACTTCATCTTCCTCAATGAAAAGGGACGCAACACGAGGTTCATCATGTACTTGCTCTTCTGTTTTACTTATAGACCCATGTTCGAAGGAACTGAAACCATACCTATCCGGCCTTTCCTTGATGTCGCGAATAATCTTCTTGATATCTTGAATTTGTGAGGCGATTTCATGTTGTGGCTTGAGTCTAGTGATTGAGCGAGTAAGGTTGCAAAGGAAACCGATGAAACCACGACGTTTTTGATTTTCAACCAAGTGAAATATGTATTCGTCCATGACATCTTCAATCAGGTAGGCCAATGCCCTTACCTCTTTCACCCAATTTTTTGCCCTTTCGTTTTCTAATTTTGGACTTGAATCTCCATCTTTCAGGAATCACATTATGCTTTGTAATTCAGCCTTGATGTTGGCAACTTCGATGTGGATATTCCACATTAATTTCATTTCTCCTGATAACATTGGCACCAAAGTGTTGTTGATAACGGAGTTTACTGCAACTAGTGCCATCACATCTATTTTTCTGCTTAAAACAAAACAATTTAAAGTTTCATAGGTGATATATATTCTTGGGTGATACAGAGTGGAATCGTGCCAACAAACAAACACACACACGCACACACACAAGCATAAAGAATCAATCAAGCAAGGAACCCAAACACAAAAAACATAGTTCCCAATTGCATAATTGGGTACTTCAGCAGCTCACACCAGTCTCCTCATAGTCAATCAAGTGAAAAACGAAACCAAAATCAGGTTACACAACCCTAACAATAGTAATCCTCTTTACTGGATAAATGAAAAAAGACACACTTAAAGATTATGCCGGAAGATGAGCAGGGGAACATACCACAATTGTGATTGTAACTACTCTTCACTCTTCAGTAAAATGTAAGAATGAAATATTCGACTCTGAGAATTGAAAAAATTGTTTTTAAACAAGAAAAAAACCATGAACAGTCTAACTCCTAATTGTTAGGTTGAACAGTTTGATTTTTGTAAAAATGTCAAAGGTGAGTAACATTTAGAACATAGAAGCTACAAATATGATCGTGTTTTGAGGAGAAAACCCATCATCAACCTGCAATATGCTTTATTCAAGAAAAATAAACTTCCTTCAGACTACGAAGATCTTATTTTTCGTAATATGGTACCTTAAGTAGTTGATAGTTTCCCCATTGATGGTATTATCTACAGTTCATACAAAGGTGAAGACAGGATTTTTTAAGCACGTGTGCAACCGCCCACAAGTCCCACGAACCCCTGAGGCATAGGTTGGGGAAATTGAACACAACATCTTCGAGCATATGGATAGAAATAATAACAAACTTGAACCGGACAAGGCTCGGGACTTGGATACTCCTTGTAATTCTAAGGTTCGAAACCTCCTATGTGCTATCAAATCTTCTGGTTCACTGCATATGTGACAAAAGTGCCATATCTGATTGCCCCTTGGTAAACCTTGGGATTTGTCCCTGGGGCTAGTTGAGTCAAGTTACAAGCGTATGCTAGCCTAGACTCCCCAGTTATCAAGAAACGAAGCTATTGATTTCTTTTCCTCCAATCCAATGGAATTAAAGAACCCTAATCGGTAATCACAGCCGTACATGAAATCTAACAGAAATAGTTGATGATTGCTTGAGTTGAAAACTGAAAAGAAATATATGTATGCAGCCTAATGAAATGTAGCTATACAACAGTATACATGCAGAAAGAAAGAGCTGCTGGAGGGGAAGATGATGAATTACCTCTATTATGAGAGATTTTCTGGAGAATGAGAGAAACCAGACCCACAATTTGCAAATGTAAATCTGAAAAAAGGCAATGAAGTATGTGATGATAGTCGTAAATAAGAAAGAAATGTTACAGCATGTTTGGGTCTATGGATTCCTTTTGTGAAAAGTCAACTGTATATTCTACTTTGGCCGGCAGTATTTCATTCGACTGAGTTCCAATCCAGTCTCCTTAGGGTCCGGTACCCTTCAGTTATCTATTCAAGAAGAATATAACTCGTCAAGAAGAATATCCATGACAAAAACAGGTTTGGTTGAACTTTTTTAGTATATGAACAAATTGAGTTTACGAGTGGAAAAAATAAATTGTTCTGTATATTTTGCGTATTTTTTTTCCCTTGCACAAAGGCAGTTCATTCATATTCAAAACAAAGTCCGACCAAACTTATTTTTGGTATGATTATTCTTCTCAACAAGTTATACAATTAATTAATTGATTCCGATTATTTTTTTGAGTCCGGGACAAACCCCACAAAACAGAAAATTGGAGGGTTAGGGACCCTAAGGAGACTGCACTGGAACCCATTTCTCTACCATTTGCATTTTTCTTATACTGCCGGTCAAAAAAAAAAAAATCAATTTTTTTTTCTAATGTACTAAAATAATCTGGTCAAGTTTCGATGATATTGATGATGCCTCCTACTATGTTTGTCCCCAAGGAATACTAAAAGGCGCGCCACGCGCGTAACTTGAGTTTTTTCTTCTTTTTTTTTTTTTAAATGATGTCAATGCGCTAATAACTTGAGTTTTTTCTTCTTTTTTTTTTTTAAAAATGATGTCAACGCGCTAATGAGCTTTTCATTTGGTGCGTGTTTAAACCTCACCCACACTCCCCTTTCCGCTAGGATAGTATCTTTCTGGATCCGAAAAAGTTTAGATAACATTTTTCATTAAATGTTGATGGAACAAAATATAACTTGTATAGGTGTTTATAGTTACAGAGGCAGAAGATTAAATCATGCAAGCAGAAAAACGCTCAAGGAAAAGTCTTTTTCGTTCACGCAGAACTTTTAACACAATTTTATGTTCTTAATTAGAACAGTAATTTTTTTTAGACGAAGATATGTCTTCGTTCGCAGACCGTATATTCTAAATAAATCTCAATTCAAGCCAATTGCATAACTTACGATATTTGACTTTAGCCTTAAAGGCGCTACCAATATAACTATTATATTTCAAGTAAAAAAAAAAAAAAAAAAAAGAGCAAATATTCAATGAAAAAATAAATGTCACTGTAACCTACTATCACATTATTAACTAATCTTCGCCCAATATATCATAAAAAGTGTAGTTACTGAGAGCAGTAGCAAATCACAGAATCATGCGCCTGCGAGCGCACACACAGAGATACTTAAAAGCAGAACAGACGAAAGCCACCAGACATTTGGGTTTGACAACATTTGATTTTGAACATCGGGCCTACTTGTTTGCCCCAATTATTGAGCTCACATGATATAGAATTGGAAAAAAAAATTTGTTCACCCTCATTGGTTGAAACGGTGTGGAGTCCACCAAAAATAGTGTGGATCCCACCACCAAGTGATGTCATGCTTACCAAAAAGTGTATTGATTTCGTGGACCTCACACCATTTTAACCAATCAGCGTGACGGTTTTGTTCACCCTCCTTTGGCGAGGGTGAACAATTTTTTTTCTATCGATAGAATTGCTATAACATAGGCTAGTCAGGAAAAGACTAATAGAATCCCCCAATTCTATCAAACTTCATGGAAGTCCGAAGTTTAGAAAACCCCGATTCTTTTGGTCTAATTTGGTTGGTTTATTAAGGACAGGTCTTATTATACGTGTCTGAGGCTTGTATTAATATGGTTGCTTTCAATTCGCAATTCTTGTTCTTTTTTAATTTTGTTAGAACTTATGGTTCATATGGAGTGGTACCGAGAAATTTTAAAAAAGGCTAGATGCAGGGCGAAGTGGAGCGAGGCATCTGGCCCATCAGGTTCGATTGATTGGGCTGGGCCATAGGCCCAAATGATATGGTATGGTACAGTAATTATTAGGGTTGGAATAGAGTACGTGTATAAATAGTCTCCATTGTAAAAACCCCGGACAACTTTTAATCAAATAAAAGACTCGCTCCCGCTCCCACTCCCATGGAGGTATCCGGTTTTCGAGAACTACATAAATCTTGCTCGTCGATTATTTTACTGTTCTTATTCCTATATTGTGTGTGTGATTGTTTACGCTTACATGTTTATTTCTCATTCTTTTTCTCTTTTCCTTCAAACTCTGTTTTTCCCTAAACCAGTCATCATTTAGTTGTACAAAATGGTGTGGTTTATCTGCTATGTGCAAACGTCGGATCTGTGTACACAGACTTTCCTTCCTGTGTTTTGTTCATGTGCGTTTTATGTCAAATTTTGTTGATCTCTTTGAATTTGGATGGCAGTATTTTGACAAGGACCAGAGGATCGGAGAGCTATCTTCTCAGCTTCATCATGCAAATCAGCAGTTGGAAGCATGTCAAGAACAACTAAGAACAGTTACGCGCGGCATGTCTGGAGGAACATACACAGTGTCTATGAACAACGGTTGAAAGCGTAGCAAGCAACTTCAAACAAGGGGAATCCCAACAGCATGAAATTTCAAGTCACTGGTAGAAACAAGTTGCAAAGTGACCCTGAAGGTTAAGTGCAAGAGTGCCAAGCGTACTTTTAATAGGAAAAACCCAGTAACACGGGTTTATGTTCCTATCAGTTTAATAATGTCTGTCCTATGCAATCCATGGAGACAAGAGGGGCGCAGACAAAAATTTATTAGGTGGCCGGTTATGCGACATGACTATTTTGGGCAAAATCATAGAGAGCTGTGAAAGATGTTGGGCACCACGGAGGCGGGAGGGCTGTAAATTTCCCCCACTTCGTGTGTTGGCAGAAATGCCAGATGACTATTTTTTTCTTTCTAAATTTAACATGTTCATATTCTACAAAAAATACATACATAATTGTAAGAAAAGTAATACGGACATAGATTATGTTGTCTTGGCACAACAATTATATTACAAGTCTTGGTAAAACAGCAAACAACAACAACGAAAACAACAGTATTCAAAATCATACAGACTATTTAAGTGTGGGGCAGAGAAACCCTTATTCATATTATATATCAAAGGAAATGAAAACCAACGGCAACTGGAACTCCATATCAGTCTGAACAGGAATTTCCTCCACTTTATGTGACGACAGTGACACCTATGAACAATGATGGAGCCAGGGTGCCCCTGCTGCAATGTTTAAAAAAAAACCCTACTATAAAACTAACAATCCCAAGCAAGATTTTTACTAACAATTTTATTTGTACTATACCTCGCCTTGTCATTAAATTATATAGCCCCGCTCCTCCTCGAAAGATGTAGCCCGTCCCCTCTACACAAAAGCCTAGCTTGGTCCCTGTCTGAGAATACAAAAATCCAAACTCAATGTATCAGTACTCATCACGCGCTAAAATTGAAAACTACTAGTATGACATTACTCAATGCATCACTACACATCGACAATGAACATGCTAACATACAATATTGAATGAGAAGAACTAAAAATGTGGAAAAGTTTTTGTGGCAAAATTACTTAAAAAGATTAATCTAGATATGGATGCTGATAAAAATGTGGTGTTCTATTCTCTCTTTGCCCTTCTCTTTGTACCAGTGTTGATATAACTGAGCACGCACCCCTCACCACTCTACTTTGTCAACAAAAACAAAACCTAGGCATACTTAGCCACGCACGAATTTTATGCTAAATTTTCAAGAAATGCCACTAAAGTAAGTTCGTATATGGCACGAACATATGACAAGAATTGTACCAAAATAAAGAACAAATATATCGAGGTAATTACCAGGTAATGAAAAATGGCCACCTAAACCACCCGAAAAGTTTGTTAATATCTCGGTATTTATTACTTTTCCCAATTTTTCGGTTTCGCTTTTTCAGCGTAATTTTTTTTCCTTTTTTAGTATACCCCTTTTTTTTGTGGTCATAATTTTTCTTTTTGTAGACTCCTCATGTCGAAACAAATGATGGGTCTGGAAAAATACAACGTGAATCTGAAATTATACATATATAAGACAAAAAAAAAAAAAATACTACTCGGTAAATATAAAATTGTGACGAGATATTCAAGTAAATCTAAAATTGCAATCAAAGTAGGGCAAACCTTCAAGTGCGGACTGCACCCACATCCTAAAAGGCTTGGTATTCCCGACGAGCATATAAGTATCGCTTTCCCACGCGACTTGGAATTCTTGAGGGGTATAAAACTTACACGACCCTTTGAATTCGGTATCATCGGGGAGTAAAAACCGGACAATAGGTATATGCTCAACAATCCAATAGTCTTGGCCTTCGTCTATCTTCATCCTGTTTAAGAACTTTGCTGGCATAGCTTCAAAATAAAGAGATTTGAGTTCTCTGAGGTTGCGGATGCCGGAGGGTACCTCCATCAGTCGTGGGCTATCTCCAATCCAAAGCTGGTTAAGAACGGGTAATCCTCCTTCCTCTATTACAATTGAATTCAATCTTTCCAAGAATCGGAGGTATAGCACCTTAAGCTTCTGAAACCCTCCGCCCTCAAAATACAATTGTTCTCCGTCATACCCGGCCATGATATTAAGTTCTATCAAATTAGGCAATGCTTGAAGAGCTTTTATTGCATGAGTATCGGTCAACCCTGACCAACGCAGAGTTAGGTGACCTAGATTATCGAGTTTTGATATCCAGTTTGGCAGCGTTTCCAAACGTCCATTCAAGCTGAGACATTGAAGAGATTCGGGTGGAGAAGAAAGAGAATGTAAATCCAGTA
The DNA here is from genome assembly GCA_020921065.1 of Vaccinium darrowii. NCBI lineage: Eukaryota > Viridiplantae > Streptophyta > Magnoliopsida > Ericales > Ericaceae > Vaccinium > Vaccinium darrowii. Next base: position 12,055,474 of record CM037153.1, read on the forward strand.
TCTCTCCTCTGCGTATAGACCAAACCCTTAAACTTTGAAGGTTTTTCATCTTCTCGATGGCGGTACAGAGAGCCTCCCCGTTTTCTCTTTTTAGGTTCAGAATGCCCAACTTCCTCAACTGCCTCAAATTTTCTAGCTCTTTGATGGTAACGAGGCTAAACCCTTCTTCGTGATCGTTTCCCTCCACTGCCCACAATGTTTGCAACTCTTCTAAGTGCCCGATCCCTCCTTGTATCTTCAATCCACTTTCCCAATCAGGAGACATTGCTCTAAGATGCCGCAACTTGTGGAGTCTACTTAAGATCCCAATTTGTAGAGCAGAAACGAGCGAAAATTTCAAGTTCAAAGTTTGTAGGTTGTGCAGATTTCCAATGGATTTTGGAATTGTCTTCACTTTTGTCCTCTTAATACTTAGGTATCGCAAATGGAGAAGATTTCCCACTTCTTCATGAAGTTGATCAAGAGGAGCATCCTGAAGATCAAGTACTTTCAAAAGCTTGAAATTCAAAGCTAGAGTATCCAATAATTGCGTCATTGGCACCTTGCGCATTGAGAAAAGAAAAACGGAACGAATTCTGGATTTGGTACTCCGAATAGTATCCAAATCCTTACTCGTTATGTTGTGCGTATGGATAGACCATCGTCGAGTTTCATCATTCCAAGTTGGATCTGCTTCTCCCAAAGTATGGCAAAAATTCAGCTCCTCACACATTGTGAGGATCGTCTCATGGACTAAATCATGGACCTGGCATCTTTTAATTCTACCATCAAATTTTGTCGCCGAAACTTGAACCAAGCTTCTACGAACGAGCTCAGTCAAGTGTTCTTCAGCAACTTCTTCCAACGTTTTTCCTCTATGTCTTTCAATGAAACCTTCAGCTATCCACAATCGAATTAGCCTTCCACGGGTGATTTGATAGTCCTCTGGTATTATCCCAAAGTACAAGAAACATGATTTAAGGTAGTAAGGCAAATCATTGTAACTAAGTAACAAAATTTTGGTGATGTTTGCGAGATGTGGATTCCTTTCTAACTGGGATCTAATGCTATTATAAAATCTTTGCCATTCGGATACAACCTTACTTTTGGTGGACAAGAGAGCGCCTATTGTCACAATCGCAAGTGGCAATCCTTCACATTTTCTTACAATGGCACGGGATACTTTCTCCAACTCGGGAGGACAACGACCACCAAAGTCCAGTTGGAACGCTTTCATGCAAAAGAGCTTCCAAGCCTCCTCCTCAATTAGGGGCTCCAACTTGTAGACGTGATCCGAGGACGATTCCTTGCAAAAAGAAGCGACATCTTCGTTGCGTGTAGTGATAATTATTTGACTTCCTTTGCTGTTTCTCGGTAAAGCAAGCCTTAGGAATCTCCAAAAGTCAGTACTCCATACGTCGTCAAACACAATGAGAAACCTCTTCTGAGCTAAATATTCTCTGAGCATATGAATGAGAGAATTTTGGTCCATCGTATCGATTTCCTCAGGTGCTCTCTCATTTCTTCTCTCCCATATCTGCTTTATCATTCTTCTAAAGATATCCGCCGTCTTGTATGATTGAGAGACAGATACCCAAGCTTGGCAATCGAAGTTTACATACACTTTTTGGTTGTCAAAAACTGCCTTGGCAAGGGTGGTCTTGCCACATCCTCCCATACCCACCAGTGAAGTCACCGTTCTGTTTCTTTCTCCAATTATCAGTCGGTGGATCAATTCTTCCCTAGTGGACTCAACGCCCACAAGTTCATCTTCCTCCATGAAAAGGGATGCAACACGAGGGTCATCATGTACGTTCTCTTCTGTTTTACTGTTTGATCCACGTTCTAAGGAACTGATACCATACCTATCAGCCCTTTCCTTGATCTCCCGAATATTTTGTTTGATATCTTGAATTTGAGAGGCAATATCATGTCGTGGCTTGAGTTTAGTGATTGAGCGACCCAGTTTGCGAAGGTAACCAATGAAACCGCGTCGTTGATGATTTTCTGTGAGGTGAAGTATGTATTCGTCCAGAACATCCTCGATCTGGTAAGCCACTGACCTTGCCTGTTTTACCCAACTTTTTGCGCTTTCGTTTTCTAATTTTGCGCTTGAGTCTGCATCTTTTAGGAATGACATAATGCTTTCTAATTCAGCTTTGATGCTAGCAACTTCAATGTGGATATTCGACAACAATTTCACTTCACCCGATAACAATGGCACCAAAGTACTGTTGATAGTAGAGCTTACCGCAACAAGAGCCATTAAATCAATTTTCCTGCTTAAACCAACACAATTGTTTATTTTTCGAGTGATAGATTTTCTTGGCGCAGATAGTTTTAATTGAATTGCCTAAACCAACACACACAATAGCAAGAAGAATAAATCAAGCAAAAAAGGACGACAGAGAGATTTTACGTGGTTTCCAAATTATGTTATTGGGTTCATCTACAGGTCACACCAATCCTCTAGGAGTCAGCGACATGGCAAACCAAAGCCGAATCGGGTTTCCAAATTACATTATTTTCTAAGTTTTTTAAGACAAACTTAATTTTTTTTTTGAATAAATATTTGTGGCTTATTTTTGTTTTTATTTTAAAAAAATTTGAATTTCGATTATAATGTTATACTTTTCTTATTCCTCTCATTCAGATGAACCAATAAGTCAAAAGAAATTGATGCCAAATGAATAAAATGCGAATTCTTTTTTGATACGGACAAAAAAAAAAAAAATTATATATAGCAGTTGATCCGAGCGATCTTTTCTCTTCAAACCCAATGGAGAATTGGGGCGCGGAAAGGACATGATTCCAATACATAATTCTGTATTATATTCGCAAATGAAGTAAAAATAAATTTCCTCCAGATCGACCAGCGATCATCTAACCAAAGCGTTGGATATTTTTCATTTGCAGTTCATGCCGAGGGTGAAGACAGGATTTTTGATGTACCTGCAACCACCCAGAAGTCACATGTATCCCCAAGGCATTGATCGGGGAAATTGAATACAAGATCTTTGAGTTTATGGATGATCCCAGCAATAAACTTGAACCGGTCAAGGCTTAGGACATAGGTAGTCCGTGTAATTCTAAGGTTTGAAACCTCCTAGCTGTTATCAACTCTTCTGGAACGGTTCATATTCTTTGTACGGAACAAAAATGCCATATTCAATAGACACCCTCAGTTGTCAAAAAGAAGCTACTGAATTTGTTTCGTCCAATCGAATGGAATTAGAGGACACTAATCAGATATCACAGCAGTACATGGAATCTAATTGAAAGAGTTGATGATTGGTTGAGGTGAAAAAGAAAGATATACATATAGTGTGTAGTGTATAGATACAAGTAAATAAACACACAAAAGAAAGAGCAGCAGGAGGGAAGATGATCAATTACCTCTGTTACGAGAGAATTTCCGGAGAATGAAAACAGAGAAACCAGTCCCACAATTCGCAAATGTAAATCTGAAAAGTTAAGCAAACGAAATAGGTGATGATAATAGAGAATAAGAAAGACTCTGTTTGGGTCTGTGGGTTGCTTTTGTAAGAAGTCAACTCTCAATTCTACCTCAGCCGGCAGTATCTCATTGGACGGAGTTCCAATCCAGTCTCCTTAGGGTCTATAGTAACCTCCAGTTATCTATTTTCTTGAGCTCGTCCCGGACTCATAAAAATGATCGGAATCGTTCATTTTCTATAACTCGTCAAGAAGAGATTCCATGCCAAAAATGAGTTGGATCAAACTTTGTTTTGTTTGTAAACGATTTGAGTTTATGCAAGAGCAAACAAATTCTGGTCTATACTTCGATTCTACCTCAGCCCGGGAGTATCTCATTGGACGGAGTTCCAATCCATGTCTCCCTAGGTTCTAGTACCCTCCAGTTTTCTATTTTCCTGCGCTTGTCCCAGACTCAAAAAAATAATCAGAATCATTCATTTTGTATAACTCGTCAAGAAGAGATTTCATGCCAAAAATGAGTTGGATCAAACTTTGTTTTGTTTATAACCGAATTGAGTTTACGCAAGAACAAACAAATTCGGTCCCGCACTTTCGTATATCAGAAAATTGGTCTAAAGACCAAGTTTGGGGCTTTAAACGGTATTTTGTCCAACCTAACTTATTTTAATGCTTCTAATACATTAATAGGAAATATTTGATGGTTCAAGGACAAAACTAGACAAAAATACCCTTAATGAACCCCATCACTCATGCGCACACGTAAGTGCATCGTGGCAAGTGCAGGACTTCTCTTTAAAGAATTTAAACATAATATATATTTTTTTTTTTGGTACATCGGAATCTCAAACAGAACAACATAAACAGAAAACAACAACAGCAAGAAGAACATAGATCAACAACAAGAATGATCCCACAAATCAAAAGATCGGGTTACAGAGAAGAAGAAGGATCTGCCTCCAGCTTCACCGACGTCGGGTCTTACTGTGCCGCGCCGCCGTCATTCTTGCTGCCGCCTGAGAACCGCCCACCACAACCTCCAGCAGAAGCCATAGAAGCCGGACCTAAGATCCATCACAGATTGGTGATGGTCAAACCAAAAAGCAAGAGATAGGGCGAATCCAACTCTCACGAGGAGAGTGACTCAGCCCAGATCTTCATGGGAGAGGAGAATCGAGAGAGGAGGGGAGAGGTGAGGGGCGGAGGGGTCGGTACAGGGGAGGGGATGAGGGGCGGCTGGAAGTGAAGATGGGAAACCCTAAGAGAAAAAGTGCAGAGCACTTTCTCTCTCTAACCCCTCTCTCGTTATCTCGCACCCCTTCTGGACATTAGATTAATTATGACGAGCCAAATAAAGGCTCAAAAAGTTGGCATCCATAAATTAATTAAAAAAATATTTTTTTTTGGCATCCATAAATTAATTAAAAAAAAACTCCTACAACACAGATCACCACAGAGTTCCAAAAGTTGCGCCCATTTCAAAAAAAAAATCTTGGTAAACTGTTCATGTCGGCAAAAAGTGTCATTCGATGATCAATGCATCTTCATGAAAATCCTCTGGAGCTGCCGCGTACCCCACTGGCGGGTTTAGGCACTTAGGGTGCACTTTTTATTATAAGGTTTTAGCTGTTTAGGCACTTTCATAGGGTACCCTAGTATTTTAGGCACTTTCATGGGGTACCCTAGGGTTTAGGTTGAGGGTGCACTTTTCAATTATAGGGTTTTAGTAGTTTAGGCACTTTCATAGGGTACCCTAGGGTTTTAGGCACTTTCATAGGGTACCTTAAGGTCTTAGGCATTTTCATAGGGTACCTTGGGGTTTAGGTTTAGGCACTTTCATTAGGTTTGGGGGTTTAGGCACTTTCATTGGCTAGTTGGGGCATTTTTGTAATGTATAGGTGATTTGTCCTTTTGGCATTAAAGAAAAAGTTGATGTCATTATTGAAGTAAAGACCCCTTTACTATGTCCTTTCCAAAAACGGACCCTTTGTATATTTGGCTTTAACTTTTTGTCTTGTGCAAACCCAGTTCGTTTCATATACAAAACGAAGTCCGATCAAACTGCTTTTTGCCATGGTTATTTATCCTGACACGTTAAAAAACATGAAAGATTCCAATTGTTTTTTTTAGTCCGGGACGCGCCCCATAAAACAGAAAATTGGAGGGCTCTGGACCGTAAGGAGACTGGACTGGAACTCAGTGCTATTCCATTTGCATTTTTCTAACGTTGCTGGTCAACTGAGACCTCGTATGCATTATATTCTGAAATATAACAAAATGAAGCATAGAATTTAATCTAACTTTAACACGACGTTAGAGGCATGTCCACCGATGCTAATGCTTGGACCAGACGTCCAGATGTAGTTCCAGATTCTGATGTGTTTGGCATCGTGTGATGCACATGAACTCTGCAAGGTACATGTCAGATCCACATAGATAGAACGGTTCCAAACATATCCATGACAGGGTTCATTAATGCTCATGGGATGACTTTGGAAATTTCTGTGTTCCAATGTGTCTGAATATTTGTGTCTACTTCATTTTCCATTGTCAAATCTTGGCTAGTGATTCTCTAACTGATAGTGTAACCGGTTTTTTGTATCCGTAGAATTGTTTGCTTGATTTTTTTTTTTTTTTTGGTTGGTCACTACATGGTGATCAAAATGAGGTCCCCTCCATCCTTTGCCAATGGGAATTAGTTACATTTCCTCCGTTCTGGTTGTTCTAATTTCAACATTTTCTAATCAATTGACACATTTTACAAGTGGGGAAACAAGAAATCCAGTAATCCAACATTGGGCATGGAATGCATTGTGATTCGATACTAGGTGTTCAGCATCGTCCTCCCCATGAAAGGTCATGCTCGGTGTTGGGCACCATTTGCATTACAGGTCTACATTGAAAGAACATGAATAATAAATCTTTCGGCGATGGTGAAAAGAGCATACCAGAACGAACAGTTGGATATGTCTAGACAATCTCAGTAATTCACTATAGTCACTGGTAACCAATGGCCACACAGACCTAGATATGCATGTTAACTGAAGTCACAATGTGCTAATGACTGGATAAGAAGAATTATAGGGCGAGGATGAAGATATGCAAAGTGATCATGAGACTACACAAGGGGCCAGCACCCTTCCATTAGTAAATTTCTCAAACTTTGGGTGCAAGAAGTGTGTCTGACACATCCAGTTGAGCAAGAACCCAACAAGCGATAAATAAATAAACCAAATCAGGCTTTAACAAAATAAGTGCCCACGCACGTCTTTTATCCAGCTTCTTTGTAACAAACTGCAACAGGAAAAAGGAGGGAAAATTTCAACTAAGAGTGATAGATATGGTTCTTACTTCAGCCCATACAGTTGACATCATGCGTACAGTTGAAATCATGAACATTCAACTGCACAAACAGCCTCCATTCAAAAGAAAAATAAACTGCACAAACAGCCCAAAATGTCCACAGTTACTGAACCTTTCCATCGAACACACGAAAACCCTTGGCAACTTTCCTCCACTACAACAAAAAGTAACTATGGCGACGAAAGCTGGCGAGGAAATTCAAATTTCCTCGCCAAATGGGTCTTTATGGCGAGGAAATCGATTTCGTCGGCAAAGAGTACACTATGTCGACGAAATTATCTTTCCTCGCCCAAAAACTAAGATTTGGCGAGGAAATGAACATTTCCTCGCTAAAAGGCTACCATTTGGCGACGAAATTTGAATTTCCTCGCTAAACATCAAAGATTGGCGACGAAATTATCTTTCCTTGCCAAAAAAGCTAACATTGGCGACAAAATTATATTTCCTCGTCAAAAAGCTAAGATTTGGCGAGGAAATGCATATTTCCTCGCTAAAGGGTACCCATTTGGCGACGAAATTATCTTTCCTCGCAAAAAAGCTAAGATTTGGCGACGAAATTATTTTTCCTCGCAAAAAAAACTAAGAATTGGCGAGGAAATGCTAGTTTCCTCGCCAATTGTTCAGCATAGGCGAGGAAATTTTGTTTCGTCGCCAAATGTTAATGTTAGGTGACGAAATATTTCCACACCTTTTCTAGGACTATTTAGATTTTGATATAGATGTGTTGTATTATCCCAATAGTAAGATATTTATCCTATTTATGATACCATAAAATTATAATAAAAGAACTTATTTGTCGTATGCACATACTAATTAGTGAGACTAAATGTATACATATCATATTGATCATGTCATTTGCATATAAATCTATTATTATTATTACTCTAGTAGAAAAATGATTTGGTCTCCTAAAACGATCATCCATTTTGAAACAAAGGTGGGTATCATACAGTCTAGGAGGAAAACGTGTTTCGAATGAGACTAAATTACCCTTTAACGGTCATTAAAAAAAAATTACCCTTTAACTCTCTTTCAATGCTATCTTTTCAACTGCCCTTTAGTTTTCTAATAAGTGTTTCAACTCGGTTTAAACCCGCTAAAGAGAAAAAAATCCTACGGGCATCACTCACCAAAATGGTCTACAAACACAAAGCAATTGATTTTTCCCTTCAACTAGAATTTGGGCTAATGTTGTCTTGTTTTTAATCTTTTTATATTTAGTCCTCTTTTACTTTTACATTTTCTCTTCAAAACAAATTAGTGAAGTAAATTCTCATGATAAGAAGTTTAAAAAATTCAAGAAAGCCAAAGAGTAGATCAATTATTTGCCAATAAATTCCAAATTACTCTTTAGCATACTAATAATGTTTAAAAACATGATGTTAAGAAGAATTTATGTTATCGATTGGAACAAAGAAGGTGGTTAGGTCTCACCCAACAACATTTCTTCATTTTTGGGTTTATGTTTGATAATTAATTTTCTAAAATTATGTTCCAAAAATTTATGGGAGAACACTGGCCAACTAATTCTCAAATAATTTTCATTTTTATTTGGTCAAGTATTGCATCTTAGGTTTTTGTTCCATGGGTATGGGTAGTTGGTGGCATTTTCGTCTAATCAAAAAAAGATTTATCTATCCAAAACACAATTGATTACTCTACTTTAATTCCTTGTGGAAGTGGAGTAAGGCCCAGTTTTCCAAAAGATTTTAGCGCTTAGGTGCTAAAATCTTGATATTTCAAATCAAAAAATGATGTGGTTCCGTGTATCGTTTTCCAATTTTTTTTCGCATCAAATTAAAGTACACGAGGAATACTTTAATTTGATGTGAAAAAAAATCGGAAAACGATACACGGAACCACTTCATTTTTTGATTTGAAATATCATGATTTTAGCACCTAGGCGCTAAAATCTTTTGAAAAACTGGGCCTAAGGTGGAGCAATTAATGTGTTCTTATCATGTGCCTTGGGGGCACATATTAACAAAATCCAATTTAAAAATAAACAAATATATAAATGCAAAGGTAAGTAATTCTAACAAGTAAAGACTTATAAAAGGGTATAGGAAAATATCAAATTATAAAAAATAAGAACTCCAGTAAAAACAAATAACATTAAAAGATTTAAGAAAGAAGTTTAAAGAAACACTACAAAGAGACTAAATTTAGACAAAAAGATTTTAAAAAAATAGTGAGGTAAAAAGAACTACAAAAAGGTTATATATTAAAAGTTGTTGAACTTTGTATTGAAATGGAAGTTGGTGTGGTGGATGGGGCGCGCGTTGCTTGAGAGGAGGTCGCGGGTTCGATTCCCAGCGGAGGCAGAGAAGCTAGAATTGGATTTCTTCTTGTTTTTGTTTCAGGAGTTTTGGCGAGGAAATTTTTCCTCGCCAAATGGTCATAATAGGCGAGGAAAAATTTCCACGCCAATTGGTTAGAATAGGCGAGGAAAAATTTCCTCACCAATTGTTCCGAATAGGCGAGGAAAACAAAATTTCCTCGCCAATTGGTCCGAATAGGCGAGGAAACATTTCCTCGCCAATTGTTCCGAATAGGCGACAAAAAAATTTCCTCGCCAATTGGCAGATTAGGCGAGGAAATTTATTTTTCCTCGCTAGAATACCTTTTGCGACGACCTTTTGGCGAGGAAACCTGGCGAGAAAATTTTTCCTCGCCAATTCCTTTAGCGAGGAAATTTGGTTCTTTGGCGAGGAAACTCAATCCTCACAATAGACATTTTTTCTTGTAGTGCTCTCAATTCACATTCTGATAAGTAAAACAACATACGGATCACCGAGGGATAGCATCAAGTGTGTTGTAGATCACCATGAACAAGCTTCACAAAATGAGGTTGATGACCTATACAACTTAACCTGAAAAATCTCCATAAAAGTACGAGACAATGTTTCAGTCAGATTTAAATATAATAGAATGCAAATTGTGAAATACATACACTCAGGAAATAAGTAATGGCACCAATATGATCCTACGAATCTGTACATCAATCTTTTCCTCTTCGAGGATTGTTTCGTTTCTGTTTCGCACAAACCTGTGCAATAGATGATAACTTTTTCCCCTCTTCCAAGAGATGGCACTTTGATGTTTTAAGCAACAAACCTCTCATATTGAAGCACTTGTTTTGGCCATTATTCAGGGGAAACAAGATCCTTTCATAGGAAGCAGTTCGTATAATAAAAACAAATTGTTAACACAAAAAAATCATGGCTAAAAAGGACACTGTTCAGCACAACATATCAACTCTTTGTTAAAACCGGCAGTAAGGAACATGCTAAATAACTGGAATGAAAAAGATGAATTTTTCCTTGAGATAAGCACAACCTCAGGGGACTCAAATTCCCTAAAACCAAAATGCTTGCATTTTCCAGTGTGTAAAATGTTGAATCATAGAAACAACTAAAAACAGGCAGTGGACAGAAACTGTAAGAGAGCTGCCGTTAAAACTTCTGCATGCATTTCAGTCAAAATATTTTGAACAAACTAACAAAACCAAAGAAAGAAAGGAAGTAATGAGAATGATACATTTTGCTGGAGAAAAAGTACATATAAAAAATAATCATAGAAACAACTAAAAACAGGCAGCAGACAGAGGCTGTAAGAGAGCTGCGGTTAAAACTTCAGCATGCATTTCATTCAAAATATTTTAAACAAACTAACAAACCAAAGAAAGAAAGGAAGTGATGAGAATGTTATATTTTGCTGGAGAAAAGTACATGGCCAGTTGAGAAAATATTGCTAGACTTGTGGAGATAAACTATTCTACCTGACAAGATGAGATGGAAAGCTGTGAGTAGAGGGCAATAATTTTGTTCTGAACTCTTAGATTCTATAACTTCCACATCAATTTTCAAGAGGAAACTAGCAGAATCTAACAAGGAGATGTTGACAATTGATTGAAAGTGTGAGGGCTTGACAAGTAAAATTGAAAATGTAAAGGGCAAAGTGATGTTATTTTCATAGTTAACAGGTTCAAAGTGTTATTTAGCAAAAATATAACGCAAATCTAAAAAAATAATTCAGAAAAGAGAAAAAATATAAAAAATAAAATTTTAAGAAAAACGGAGCCAATTGTGATGAGATAAGCAGTAAATCTATACTTGCAATCAAACTGGGACAAACCTTGATTGTTGCCGGGATTTTCAGAACATTATTCAACTCCATGATTCTCTTTCAGGTTCATCATTCAGCCTCTTGTTTACCCTCACGTCTTGGAATTCCTGTGCAGTATACACTTTATGTATCCTTGCTCCATCCATAAAAACAAACCAGACACTAGGTATATGCTCAACAATCCAATAGTCTTGGCCTTTGTCTGGTTTCATCCTGTCTAAGAACTCCGTTGGCATATCTTGAATACATAGATATTTGAGTTCTCTAAGGTTGCAGATACCGGAGGGTACCTCCTTCAATTGTGGGCTTCTACCGATCCAAAGAAGACTAAGAACGGGCAAACTTCCTTCCTCTATTATAACTAAATTCAATCGCATTGTGCCAAAGAGGTGCAGCGACTTAAGCTTCTGAAATCCTCCAGCATTAAAAAACAATTGTTCTCCATCATAACCGTTGTAGAGATTAAGTCTTATCAAATTAGGCAATGCTTGAAGAGCTTTAATTGCACAAGTACCAGTCAATCTTAACCACCATAGCTTTAGGGAAACGAGATTATCGAGTTTTGATATCCAATTTGGAAACCTTTCTAAACGTCCACCCAAGGAGAGAAATTGAAGAGATTCGGGAGGACAAGAAAGAGAACTTAAATCCAGTATCTCATCGCTGTTTATAGCACAAGCCCTTAAAGATTGAAGGTGTTTCATCTTCTCGATGGCGGTACTGAGAGCCTTCCCGTTTTCTCTTTTCAGATTCAAAATACCCAACTTCCTCAATTGCCTCAAATTTTCTAGCTCTTTGATAGTAATTAGGCTGAACCCTTCTTCATCATCATTTGCTGCCATGTGCCACAATGTCTGCAACTCTTCTAAATGTCCAATCCCTCCTTGTATCTTAAATCCTTTCTCACAATCGCGAGCTGAGGTGATGAGATGCCGCAACTTATGGAGTCTACTTAAGATCCCAATTTCTAGCACATCCACGAGCGAATATTTCAAATTCAATGTTTGTAGGTTGTGTAGATTTCCAATGAACTTTGGAATTATCCGCACGTTTGTTCTCTTGATACTTAGGTATCGCAAATGAAGAAGATTTCCCACTTCTTGATGAATTTGATCAACAGGAGCATCCTCAAGATCTAATACTTTCAAAAGCTTGAAATTCATAGCGAGAGTACTCAATAACAGGTTCTTTTGCAACTCCCCAACCGAGAAAAGGAAAAAGGAACGAATTCTGGATTTCGTATTACGAATAGCATCCAAATCCTTATTCGTTATGTTTAGCATATGCAATGACCATCGTCGAGTTTCATCATTCCATCTTCGATCTGCTTCTCCCAAAACTTGGCAAAAACTCAACTCCCAACTCTTAGTGAGGATGATTTCATGGACTACGTCATGGACATAACATTTTCTAATTCTACCATCAAATTTTGTCTGTGAAACTTGAACCAAGCTTCTACGAACGAGCTCAGTCAAGCGTTCTTCTGCAACTTCTTCCAGCGTTTTTCCTTTCTGTCCTTCAATAAAACCCTCAGCTATCCACAGTCGGATTAATCTTCCACGGGAGATTCGATAGTTCTCTGGAATTATCCCAAAGTACAAGAAACATGATTTGAGGTAGTAAGGCAGATCATGGTAGCTAAGCAACACAATGTTTGTGACGGCTGTGAGATGTGGATTCCTTTCTAACTCGGATCCAAGGCTATTATAGAATTTTTGCCATTCGGATACAACCTTACTTTTGGTGGACAAGAGAGCACCTATTGTCACAATTGCAAGTGGTAGTCCTTCACATTTTTTAATAATGGCACGGGATACTTTCTCCAACTCGGGAGGACAACGACCACCAAAGTCCCATTGGAAGGCTTTCATGCAAAAGAGCTTCCAAGCCTCTTCCTCAATCAAAGGCTCCAGCTTGCAGATGTGATCCAATGAGGATTCCTTGCAAAAAGAAGCAACATCTTCGCTGCGTGTAGTGACAATTATTTGACTTCCTTTGCGGTTTTTTGGTAAAGAAATTTTTATGATTCTCCAAAATTCAGTACTCCATACGTCGTCAAAAACAATTAGATACCTCTTCTGAACTAAATATTCTCTTAGCATACGAATCAAAGAATTTTGGTCCATTGTGTCAATCTCCTCCGGTGCACACTCCTTTTCTGTCTCACATAGCTGCTTCATCATTCTTCTAAAGATATCTTCTGTGTTGTATGATTGAGAGACAGATACCCAAGCTTGACGATCGAAGTGTTCAAACACATTTTGGTCGTCAAAAACTGTCTTGGCAAGAGTGGTCTTTCCACATCCTCCCATACCTACCAGAGAAGTGACCGTTCGGTTTGATTCTTCGATTATCAGCCTTTGGATCAGTTCTTCCCTAGTGGACTCAATGCCCACCACTTCATCTTCCTCAATGAAAAGTGATGCAACACGAGGATCATCATTTATTTTCTCTTCTATTTTACCACTTGACCCATGTCCTAAGGAATTAAAACCATACCTATCAGCCCTACCCTTGATCTCACGAATACTCACTTTGATATCTTGAATTTGAGAGGCAATATCATGTTTTGGCTTGAGTTTAGTGATTGAGCAAGCAAGTTTGCGAAGAAAACTGACGAAACCACGCCGTTGTTGATTTTCTGCTAGGTGAAGTACGTATTCGTCCATGACGTCCTCGATTTGGAAAGCCAATGCCCTTACCTGTTTTACCCAATTTTTTGCCCTTTCGTTTTCTAATTTTGGATTTGATTCTGCATCTTTTAGGAATGACATTATGCATTCCAATTCAGCCTTGATATTGTCAACTTCGGTGTGGATATTCCACAACAATTTCACTTCACCTGATAACAATGGCACCAAAGTACTGTTGATAGCGGAGCTTACTGCAACAAGTGCCATAATAACAATTTTCCTGTTGAAAACAACTCAGGTGAATAGTTTCATAGGTGGTATATTTTCTTGGCTGAGATACTTGTTATGGAATTTCCCAAACCAACATGCACGCAATAGCACGAAGAATAAATCAAGCAAAGAGTGCCAACAGAAATGCAAGACAGTTTATGTGATTTATCAATTACATAATTGGGTCAAATCTACAGCCCACACCAATCCCAGTATAGAACTACTCTCACTCTTCAGTAATTTGATCCACAATTGTTATAATTCCACAATTGTGATTGTAACTACTCTTCAGTCTTCTGTATATTTCTGTAAAATGTAAGATGAAATATTCGTCTCTGAGAATTGAAAAAACAATTTTTAAACAAGAAAATGCCATGAACTAACTCCTAATTATTAGGTTGAACAGTTCAATTTTTGTAAAAAAATCAAAGGTGAATAACATAACATATAGAACATAGAAGCTTCAAACATGATCATTTTTTTAGGAGAAAACCCATCATCAACCTGCATTATGCTTTATTCAAATGAAAATAAACTTCCTTCAGACTAGCGAAGATCTTATTTTTCGTAATATGGCACCCTACGTAGTTGATATCTTCCCCATTGATGGTGTTATCTACAGTTCATACAAAGATTGAAGACAGGATTTTGATGCACGTGCAACCAGCCACAAGTCGCATGAACCCGCAAGGCATAGCTTGGGGAAATTGATCCCAACAACTCCGATCATATGGATGGTGATAATAACCAATTTGAACTGGCCAAGGGTGAGGACTTGCGTACTTGTAATTTTAAGGTTTGAAACTGATCGTGTCAAAATCAAAGATAATTATAACCCGTAAAATGCGTAAAATGGATTTAGTAGTAAAGCAGAAGTACGGGTGTCGAACCACAGGGACTAAGTGTTACTTTCAAATTTTAAAACTGATTTTCAAAGTAACTTAAAGGTGAGGATTTTGTGACTTCAATTTAGAGCTAATTAAATTAAAAGAGAATTTAAATTTATTGTTTTTTAGTGAATGAGAGGAAGCTTAGGGTACTGGTTTCACCACTAACTTTGCATTCAATGGTCTACAAACTTTGTAACAATCTCGTGACTACACCAATTAATGTGGTAGTGATGTACTCCTGGCTACAAGCCGAAGTACTATCGTCCAGAAATTCAAATAAAAGTGAGCCAAAAATAAACCATCTTAGATGGGCACGGCCTGTCTACGCTAAACTAAGATCATAGGCACAGCCCGTCTCATCTCAAGCAAGGCATAATTTTGACTCACTTAATATTTGGTAGCTTGAAAACAATTGCATAACCGTTGTATTTATAATCACAGAAAATAAATACAACATACACTGAATTTTACAATGATATTTATTTGAATCAAAGTCTGGATTATACAATCACCACATTTCATTGATCTAGCCACAAAATATAATTACAAAAGAAAATAAACCATAGTTACAAAGCTAGGGCTTACCGACACCCTAAGAAAGGATTTAGCCGGCCATGGTGCTACTGATCAGGGCCATGAAAAATGGCAGGGGAGTTTCTGGGTTTTTGCTGAGAATGGGAAGGGAGTATTTTCTTCTTTTCTTTCGGACTGTTTCTCTTTTTTCGAATGCAGCAAAGCTGCTCTTCTTATAGGCAAGGGAGAATGGTACCAGGCGCATATCAAGTGGTATACTGGTACTCCACTGAGATCCCCTTTTGAATAAATCAAATCTCCCTTTCCTAGCACATGCTTCCCCATTTTCCTTCTACTGACAATCCATAACATTGATTAATTAATCAATGAATTGTCCACTGACCTGGAAAAGTTTATTCTCATATTGGCAAGTTCGGTCAGTGGGTGGGTTGAACAAATGATTTGGTACTTTGCACTCACACAAGACGCTCTCGACTGATGTTCGAAACAGAGTCCGATTGGGGCGCAGGAACAGTCAAACTTCTTATTTTAATTCCGGGAACAAAACGGTATAAATCTTGAAATTTTCGTGTTTGGCATGTGTTTCGTGGGGCGAAACAAGATATCATCCGGACTCCGCAATTAAAACTCCATTCCTCAATTCCCAGTGGTGGTCTTCCACCAACCTTTCTTCTTTTGCCACTGACATTGATTTATTTAATCAAGGAATTGATTAATTGTTCCACTTTGAACCAATGGGTTGTCCACCCACATAAACAATTGATTTGTTCATTCTCAAATTGGCAGAGCTTGGTCGGGCAGTGGTATTTCCGATGGTGAGCTAGAAAAATGATCTAGTGCTACTCGCTCACGTGACACGCAATTCTCTTGATTTAAGGCCAAATGCGGTATCCTGCTCCTGGAACCAAAAATCACAAAAACACAATAAAAGATATTAAATAAAATAATAAGGGACATAACAAATGTATATTAGGCAGCCTAAATGTATACATTTCGGCACTTATCACACCCCCCAACTTACATTTTGCTAGTCCTCGAGCAAAACAAAAAGAAAAACAAGACAGACTATACTAATATATATCCTGTGTCGGAGGATCGACGATTGCATTTAGCATATGCAACAAGCCTTTTAAACCCCTAGGCGGCCCTAGTAGGACGAGTGAAGTCTCGTGAGGGTTTACAGCAATGACGCCCACAAACATTTTTTAGAAATCCCTTAAATGTACAGTGAGTTCCGAAATGTGCTAGGCATGACTTCAAGGACATGAAAAACGAAAGTACGGTATGCATGCATAGGAATCAACCATAGTTAAAAAGCCTACCTACCATTTAAAAAAATATCTCACTACTAACCAATACTCAGAGTGTGTGAAAAATTAGCCACAATAGGTGCAAAGTCAGTCTCCAAGTAAGAACAGCCCATCCATCCATCCGAAATACGCTGTGATGCAAATCTCACATGGGATTACACTCAGCAAAGAAATCACTTAGATGCAGGCTATGATCTCTCAAATATACGTGAGCATGAATTTATGTATCAAAGACAAAGCGGCTCACGTGTAATTCTCAAAAAACGCAAGATCAAGAAAAATAAAAGTCTCATGAACGGATATCATTGCTGGAGAAAATTTTTAGAACCACCACACTATCATCTTTTTCATTCATTTTCACGGCCAAAACATCTTGCACCCAGGATCAAAATAGGGCTTTTATTGGGTTGAAATGTACAGGTAAAGGCTGAATAATGGAAAATAAAATCGACTCTAGAGTAGTGAAATAAATGGTAAACAAGGCCTTTAACAATATAATCTCCTTTTTTTTTTTAGCTTCCTTTTTCCTTTCTTTTTTTTTTTATTTTCATTTTTTTTTTTCATTTTTTTTTAATGTAAATTTTTTTCAGAAGCTTTGATTTTTTAGGAGATATTTACAAGACGTTGGCCTTTTTCAAATATGGGAGCTTTCACTACTCTACACACAAAAAGGCGAAAAGAAAACAAAAAAAAAATGTTAAATTGGGGCTCGAAATGGGCGAACTAGGGAAACTCACACACTGACTAAAAATTTGAGATGGAAAATCACTCCAAAAGATGGCCTATAATCATTTCCTAGGATTCATATGTTCCTTTAGCTTCTATGAATTAAAAGATTTCAAATGTGGCAACAAGATGATGTTTCTCCAGCAAATGACCAAAATCAAAGAATAATGAGACTTAGCAACAAAATAATGTGGTAATCCAAAGAAATTATGAGTTAACTTTGTACAACCCTCCAAAGATGAATGGCTCGAAACTCACATGGGTTAAAAGTCTCCACAAGTTTTCTTCCGGATTTACTGGCCATACTCACTCTTCAACTTAATTCACACTCAAAGTGGCTATTGTGCAGTGCATTAGTTTCTGAGCTTGAAATTCATGAAATACCCTTAACTGAGAGGTAGGATAATGAACTAGGGTACGAAAGTAATGCATAGATAGCACACTTTCCTAAGCCATGTCCTATCAGTCAAATAAGAGAACAAATAAGAACTCGCGGTACAATACAAAGGATAAGGAGAACGATTTTTTAGATTTTTGTTTTAAAATTTTTAGTTTTTTTTTTTTATTTTTATTGGAACATCACACTATTGTCCCCCCAACTTGAATGGCATTGTCCTCAATGACAAATGCAGAAGACAACTTGGAAATTAAAATGGATAGGGACGAAGAGATATCACCTCAGAAAGCCAAAACTGAAAAAGAAAATGCTAATCTGCCAAACTGTTGACCGGCGATACCTGCAAATAAACTATATATACAAAAGAAAAGGCAGAATCACAAAAGCTTTTTTTTTTTATAATTTTATAGTTTTTTTTTTTTTTAACTCATATTTATAAGAAATAAACAATGCCCTTACTGACCGGAGCTGGGATTTTTTTTTTAAACTTGAGCAAGTTAATGCCCAATCTTCACGCGAAAACCACGGGTACTACTTTTCTCCCTAGCCAAAGACTATGTTCGACCAGGTGGCTATACCAGACCTTCAACCTCACGAATCAGACTCAGGCTCCGGCACTCGCAACTACAAGTTGTCAGCACAGTTAAGTGGTAACAACCAGGTCCGGCTACCAAAAACATTGTTCAAGCACAAGGGTAGACTGGATCTACCAACTGAACAGATTCAATTATCTCCCCATTGGATATGCCATCGACATATGGTTTCAAACGCTGGCCATTAACTTTGAACATGCTGCCAGTAGTGGGATTCTGAATCTCAACTACCCCGTGAGGGAACACCTGAGTAACAATGAATGGACCATCCCACCTAGACCTTAACTTACCAGGAAAAAGACGCAACTTGGAGTTGAAAAGCCAGACCTTTTGGTTAGGCTCAAAGGACTTTCGGCGGATATGCTTATCATGAAAAGCTTTCATCCTGGCCTTGTAGATTTTAGCATTATCATAAGAATCATTACGAATTTCTTCAAGCTCATTAAGTTGCAGTCTACGATTAGAACCAGCAGTAGCCATATCAAAGTTAAACCTTCTTACAGCCCAAAATGCTCGATATTCTAATTCAACTGGTAAATGACAAGCTTTGCCAAACACCAACCGGTAAGGGGACATCCCAATGGGTGTCTTGTAGGCCGTGCGATAGGCCCACAGAGCATCATCTAGTCTCAGAGACCAATCCTTTCGGTCAGGTCTCACTGTTTTCTCCAAAATACTCTTCACTTCCCGGTTTGACACTTCTACTTGGCCACTAGTTTGGGGATGATATGGAGTGGCAACTTTGTGGGTGATTGAGTATTTACGAACAAGTGCCGCAAAATGCCTATTCACGAAATGGGTTCCATTATCACTGATGATAGCCCGAGGAAAGCCAAACCGACTAAAAATATTGCTTTGAAGAAATTGGACCACAACTTTGTGATCATTAGTCTTTGTGGCTACCGCTTCAACCCATTTGGAGACATAGTCTACAGCCAAAAGGATATACTCAAACCCAAATGAAGGTGGAAAGGGACCCATGAAGTCAATACCCCACACATCAAAGACCTCGACAATAAGAATGGGGGTAAGTGGCATCATGTCACGACGTGCCAAATTTCCGGTTTGTTGACATCGCAAGCAAGCTTGACAAAATGCATGTGCATCTTTAAAGATGGTTGGCCAATAAAAACCACTTTGCAAGATTTTGGCGGCAGTCTTTTTACCACTGAAATGACCACCACATGCAAGAGAGTGACAAAAGGTAAGAATGCCATGAAATTCACTCTCAGGGACACACCGACGAATGATTTGGTCAGGGCAGTACTTGAACAATTCTGGATCCTCCCAAAAGTAGGATTTGACTTGGGAAAAGAATCGGTCCTTTTCTTGTTTGGACCAATGACGAGGAATGTGCCCTGTGGCAAGATAGTTCACTATGTGAGCAAACCACGGAAGATTGGTTTGTGCGACCCCAAAAAGTTGTTCGTCAGGAAACGAATCTCTTAATGGAACGAGGTCATCTGAATGCTCAACAAGGATCCTTGACAGATGATCTGCTACTGAATTTTCAGAACCCTTTTTGTCCCGAATTTCATAATCAAACTCTTGGAGCAAAAGAACCCACCTAATCAACCTAGGCTTGGTCTCTTTCTTTGAAAGCAAATACCGCAAGGCGGCATGGTCAGTGTACACCAAGACTTTCGAGCCTAAGAGATAGGATCGGAATTTATCCAAGGAAAACACTACTGCTAGCAACTCTTTCTCAGTTGTTGTGTAATTCAGTTGAGCTTCTGAGAGTGTTTTACTAGCGTAGTAAATCACATGAGGGACTTTATTCACACGCTGGCCCAGAACTGCACCAACTGCATAGTCAGATGCATCGCACATGATCTCAAATGGTAGAGACCAATCTGGAGATTGCAAGATGGGGGCTGACGTGAGCAGTGAGCGAAGCTTTTCGAAAGCGTGCATGCACGCCTCATCAAAGACGAATGGTGCGTCTTTGGCAAGCAGAGAACACAAGGGTCTGGAAATCTTACTGAAATCCTTTATGAAGCGTCTATAGAAGCCCGCATGACCGAGGAAAGAACGGATTTGCTTGACAGAATTTGGAGGTGGAAGTTTAGAAATGAGATCAACTTTTGCCTTATCAACTTCTATGCCTCTCTTAGACACAATGTGACCTAAGACAATTCCTTCTTGTACCATGAAATGACTCTTTTCCCAACTCAACACTAGATTTGTCTCCATACAACGCTGAAGCACTTTTGTAAGATTTCGGAGACAGTCATCAAAAGTAGGGCCAAATACAGAAAAATCATCCATGAAAACCTCAAGGAAATTCTCAACCATGTCTGAGAATATTGCCATCATGCACCTTTGAAAAGTTGCAGGTGCATTACATAAGCCAAATGGCATACGCCGATATGCAAATGTGCCAAAGGGACAAGTGAAGGTGGTCTTTTCTTGATCCTCAGGATAAACAGGAACTTGGTTGTATCCCGAATACCCATCTAGGAAACAATAATAGCTCTGACCAGCCAATCTTTCAAGGATTTGATCAATGAATGGCAAAGGGAAGTGATCTTTTCTGGTCATGGAATTCAACTTCCTATAGTCAATACATACTCTCCAACCAGTGGTCACACGGGTAGGGACTAACTCGCCCTTGTCATTTTCAACCACTGTAATGCCAGACTTCTTTGGCACCACTTGAATAGGACTCACCCATTGGCTATCTGAGATGGGGTAAATGATACCCACATCAAGCAATTTGACAACTTCCTTCATCACAACCTCTTTCATGTTTGGATTTAACCTTCGTTGCATCTCCCGACTGGGTTTTGCATTTTCCTCACAATAAATGCGATGCATGCATACTGAGGGAGCTATGCCTTTCAAATCAGCTATGGACCATCCAATTGCTCTTTTGTGCTGACTGAGCACCTGTAAGAGTTGACTCTCTTGGTCAGTGGTCAAGCTAGAGGAAATGATTACTGGAAGGTTTTCTTCTGGGCCTAGGAAGGCATACTTAAGTGTAGCTGGAAGTGGCTTTAACTCAAGTTTGGGTGCAGACTCAATTGAGGGCAGTGCAGGCTCACTAGACAGTTCGGGTAATGGCTCAAATGGAACTCTCCCTGGTGGAAAGTCTACAAAGGATGCTGATTCTAGTAAGGAATTGACCTCTTCAATGGACTGATCAACATCAAAACTGTCAGAATCAAAGTAGGAAAGACAGGTCTCTAGAGGATCATCGGCTAGAGTGTAAGGAAGTGCCTCAGCAACCAAGTCTTCAATTTCATCGACTGCAAAACAGTCTTCTTCCCTTTGAGGTTGTTGAGAGGCGCTAAACACATTTAAACGCAACTTCATGTTACCAAAGGAAACATCCATGACCCCAGTCCGACATTGAATGCTAGCATTAGCCGTAGCTAAGAAAGGTCGACCAAGGATGACAGTAGTTTGCTTCCTAGGGTTGTGCACAGGTTCCATGTCAAGAACTAGAAAGAACTAGAAAATCCACTGGAAAGTAGAATTTCTCGATCTGAACCAAGACATCCTCAATAATGCCACGGGGCAATTTGATGGATCTATCAGCTAACTGGAGGGTGACCGATGTGGGTTTCAACTCACCAAGTCCAAATTGTTCATACACTGAATAAGGGAGTATGTTCACACTTGCTCCCAAGTCCAAGAGTGCTCTATCTATAGAATGATTGCCAATGATGCAAGAGATAGTAGGAGCACCAGGATCCTTGAATTTGGGAGGGGTGTTATGTTGCAGAATTGAGCTCACCTGTTCAGTAACAAGAATGGGCTTTGAAACATAAGCTCGAGATTTGCGCTTTTGGGTGCACAAATCTTTCAAAAACTTGGCATAGGATGGGACTTGCTTGATAGCATCAAGAAGAGGAAGATTGATTTTAACTTGTTTAAACACTTCTATGATTTCTTCCATTTTGGCACTTTTCTTAGCAAAGGGTGAAGGTGCATCAAGACAAGTGGGAAAAGGTGCTTTTGGAATGTATGGTGGCGGAGTAGGGCTTGGTGGAGAAGAAGGGGAATCATCTTCCTTAGTCACAGAAGCATCAGGGACAGATGGAGACTCTTTTTCAATTATCTTTTCTTTCTCAGGACGAGTCTCTACTTCCCTCTTGTTTCTAAGGGTCACTACAAGTTTTGCTTGCTCATGGAAAGAACCACTTGCATGCGAATTTTCGACCACATACTGTCCCTTAGGATTGCTTTCTGGCTGACTCGGTAACTTTCCCTCAGCACGTTTGCTGAGTGCATTAGCAAGTTGGCCCATCTGGGCCTCAAGTTTTGAAATAGACTGGGTATGGGAATGGAGCAACTGGGTGTTAGCCTCTAACCCTTGAAGAGCTTGTAATACTTTGTCCTCGAAAGATGAGTTTCTTTGAGGTGGAGGGACGGCAGGCTGCTGTTGCTGAGCAGAACCGTAAGCTGAAGGATTAGAAAAATTTTGCCTCTGTGGTTGGGGAAAAGAATTACCCTGACCCTGTTGTCTCCATGAGAGATTGGGGTGATTTCTCCATCCTGGGTTGTAAGTATTGGAAAATGGATCATTTCCCGGTCTAGGGAATCCCTGAGCCGAATTTACTTGCTCTTGGACATACTCTGGATACTGGGAAGCAATGGGACAATCACTCACTGAGTGACTTGAACTGGAGCATAAAGCACATGCCTCTTGGAAAGCATTAGGCTGAGAAGAAGAAGAAGAAGGGACTTGACCAACTGAGAGTAGCTGGTCAAGTTTACGAGTCAAGACGGCCACTTGATCAGAAAGATCATTGGAATGTTTAATCTCATAGACTCCCCTTTGTGAATTGGATGAGGGTCTCTCAGTCCTAGAAATAGAAGCATGGTGTTGGGAGTTTTCACTAAGGTTGTCAAACAATTCCCATGCTTCATTTTCATTTTTCAGCATAAATGTGCCACTACAAGAGGCGTCAACCATTTGACGGTTACGTTCACTTAAGCCATCATAAAAACATTGGACAAGTTGCCACTTTGGCACTGCATGATGGGGGCACCCGCGAATGATGTCTCGAAACCTTTCCCAAGTTTCATGGAATTGTTCAGTATCATGTTGAGAGAAAGTGGTGATATTTCTCCTGATTTTATTTGTTTTACCTATGGGAAAGTATTTTTTAAGAAACTCTTGTTGCATTTGTGCCCATGTAGAAATAGTGCCTGCTTCCAAAGAATTGAACCAGTGTTTGGCTTTGTCCTTAAGTGAAAAAGGAAAAAGCCTCAGCCTAAGAGCATCATCAGTGAAGTTTGGAATTTTGAATGTGGAGCAGATTTCTGGGAATTCATCTAAGTGCTTGTATGGGTCCTCGTTATTAAGTCCATAGAATGATGGGAGCATCTGAATAATGCTGGACTTAATCTCATATTGGGTTGCCTCAACATCTGGCAAACGGATGCAAGACGGTGATGTGTAAACTGAGGGAATAAAATACTCCCTCAATTGTCTGGTGAGTGGTGGGTCATTAGCATCTTCTAGGGCCATTGGTTCAGGTGACTCTATAAGATCTCTAATGCGATTTTTAGCTCGAATCTTCCTAGCAGTTCTCTCTAACTCAGAGTCAATGGGAACTAACTCAGGAGTAACAGACCGACGCCCGTGCATAAAACATAAAACACACACAAACTCTAAAGACTATCCTAATTTTTTTTTTTTTTTTTGCGAAGGAACGGGTGATGAAATCCCGAGCCTCTTTTTAGAGCTTTTTTTTTAAAGCACCTGCGATCGCTGCAATAACAAACGTTAGAAAACAAACAGATTATAGGCGGTTGAACCTGCCGTAAAAGAAATAAGAGGGGTATTTGAAGTACCGACCTCTATAAAAATAAAAAGGTGAGAGAGATTAATCTCCACACAAAAGAAAAATATATACAATATAAGTATTGACAGTAAGTAAAAGGAGGGATTAACCTCCAAAGTTAGGAGTTAGATTAGCTGTTAGAAAATAAAATAAAAAAGAGACGCGGTAAAACTGACCCCTATAGTCAGAAAGTTAGTAGTCCAATTGTCCAAAGTCCAAAGTTCTCAGTCCAAAAGTCCTTGCAAAATTATGTTACACGGTTGGGATGAGGAGATCTACTGACTATTTCACTTCTTCTTTTTAATGTTATTTTTTTTATTTTATTTTTTTTTACAAGAAACAATATCAATTTCAAAATTCAAAGGAACTATCAAAAATCCCCGGCAACGGCGCCAAAAATTTGATCGTGTCAAAATCAAAGATAATTATAACCCGTAAAATGCGTAAAATGGATTTAGTAGTAAAGCGGGAGTACGGGTGTCGAACCACAGGGACTAAGTGTTACTTTCAAATTTTAAAACTGATTTTCAAAGTAACTTAAAGGTGAGGATTTTGTGACTACAATTTAGAGCTAATTAAATTAAAAGAGAATTTAAATTTATTGTTTTTTAGTGAATGAGAGGAAGCTTAGGGTACCGGTTTCACCACTAACTTTGCATTCAATGGTCTACAAACTTTGTAACAATCTCGTGACTACACCAATTAATGTGGTAGTGATGTACTCCTGGCTACAAGCCGAAGTACTATCGTCCAGAAATTCAAATAAAAGTGAGCCAAAAATAAACCATCTTAGATGGGCACGGCCTGTCTACGCTAAACTAAGATCATAGGCACAGCCCGTCTCATCTCAAGCAAGGCATAATTTTGACTCACTTAATATTTGGTAGCTTGAAAACAATTGCATAACCGTTGTATTTATAATCACAGAAAATAAATACAACATACACTGAATTTTACAATGAAATTTATTTGAATCAAAGTCTGGATTATACAATCACCACATTTCATTGATCTAGCCACAAAATATAATTACAAAAGAAAATAAACCATAGTTACAAAGCTAGGGCTTACCGACACCCTAAGAAAGGATTTAGCCGGCCATGGAGCTACTGATCAGGGCCATGAAAAATGGCAGGGGAGTTTCTGGGTTTTTGCTGAGAATGGGAAGGGGGTATTTTCTTCTTTTCTTTCGGACTGTTTCTCTTTTTTCGAATGCAGCAAAGCTGCTCTTCTTATAGGCAAGGGAGAATGGTACCAGGCGCATATCAAGTGGTATACTGGTACTCCACTGAGATCCCCTTTTGAATAAATCAAATCTCCCTTTCCTAGCACATGCTTCCCCATTTTCCTTCTACTGACAATCCATAACATTGATTAATTAATCAATGAATTGTCCACTGACCTGGCAAAGTTTATTCTCATATTGGCAAGTTCGGTCAGTGGGTGGGTTGAACAAATGATTTGGTACTTTGCGCTCACACAAGACGCTCTCGACTGATGTTCGAAACAGAGTCCGATTGGGGCGCAGGAACAGTCAAACTTCTTATTTTAATTCCGGGAACAAAACGGTATAAATCTTGAAATTTTCGTGTTTGACATGTGTTTCGTGGGGCGAAACAAGATATCATCCGGACTCCGCAATTAAAACTCCATTCCTCAATTCCCAGTGGTGGTCTTCCACCAACCTTTCTTCTTTTGCCACTGACATTGATTTATTTAATCAAGGAATTGATTAATTGTTCCACTTTGAACCAATGGGTTGTCCACCCACATAAACAATTGATTTGTTCATTCTCAAATTGGCAGAGCTTGGTCGGGCAGTGGTATTTCCGATGGTGAGCTAGAAAAATGATCTAGTGCTACTCGCTCACGTGACACGCAATTCTCTTGATTTAAGGCCAAATGCAGTATCCTGCTCCTGCAACCAAAAATCACAAAAACACAATAAAAGATATTACATAAAATAATAAGGGACATAACAAATGTATATTAGGCAGCCTAAATGTATACATTTCGGCACTTATCAGAAACCTCCTAGGTGGTATCAAATATTCAGGGTAAGTGCATATTGGACATAATTGCCACATCTTTGGAACCCAGGAATTAGTCCCAGGGACTAGTCGAGTCGAGGTACACACGTAGCTTAGACACCCTAATCAATAATCGCAGCAGTAGATGAAATCTAACTGAAAAAGAGTTGATGACTGATTGAGGTGAAAACTGAAAAGAAACATATGTATGCAGCTTAATGAAATACGTACAGCTATACAGATCTATATCCATGGAAAGAAAGAGCAGCGGGAGGGGAGATGATGAATTACCTCTATGGTGCGCGATCTTCCGGACGATAAAAACAGAGAAACGAGACCCAATTCGCAAATGGAAATCTGAGAATGCCAAAGAAGTATGTGATGATAGTTGAGGATAAGAAAGAAATGTTACAGCACATTTGGGTCTGGAGCCCTTTTGTGAACAGCCAACAGTAAACCCCACTTTTGTCAACACAATTAGGGACGCATGGAACTGCACAAAACATAGAATAATCTGTATAAATTGATTTCTCTAATGTTATATTATGAAGAGTAACATGTACATTCTGACTTTGTCAACGGTAATTGTCCTTGGAGCACCGCCTTGTGGTGCTTCAACGAATCCCCAAATGAGTTGGAATATTTTCAAAATATTTGATAAATGTTAAATGTTGTAATTGGTGAACGGTTTTAATCCAATAGGTGTGTTTATTGAGGTTAAATGAATAGATATAATTGTTGGATTAAATACAAGGAGTGTGTCTATTCGGTTTAAATAAATAGACATAATACCACCGAAAGATATGACTGTTAGGGTGAATTGAATAGATATGAGTATTAAGTTTAAACAAATAGATGTGACCATTGGCAATGTCACATCTATGCCTATGGCTACGTATAGACTAGGGATTCACCTAAAACAAGAGTATGAGAACACAACCAATCAGTCTCTCTCATTATAACTCTCTGCCTTTGTTCATTGTTGGTGGATCGCAAAATCAAAAGGCATTTTGGTTCTTCTTCGTCTGTGCATGACGCAATTGGACAACAGTCAATCAGAACTAGACTTCATTGTATTTTGGCGTCGAATTCGCCGATAACTAAGTGCACACCAAATTCAATCAAATTAGTAGAGGCGAATATTGTCTCGAAGACAACAACAATGCAACGTGCCTTGAAGCAAATCATTTATTTCTCCATTTCTATCCATTTCCATTGATTATACGATTTTTGAACCAACAAAATGTGTGGTAGAGAAAAGAGCAATCAATAATTGGCGAGAGTGTGAAGGCAAATATTCAAAAGCAATCAATAATTTCTTTTGTGGAAATTCAAAAAGTCAATCCCGATGGCTGGCGAACAGTTTCTTGCTATATACAATGAAATGGATAAATTTAGATGATATTTGCCATTTGCTTTTGAAGTTTTCCACCACAGCCTGTTGTGGACCTCACTATGCATTTTTTGTTACAACATGACCGTTCATCTGGTACGGCCTGTAGAACAATATATTCATGTAAAAAATTAGCTTGATCCTACTTCAATAAGTACATACCAAATTAGATTTTTTTTTATATATAAAATGAACAGTCATAAACAGTTTAACTTTAAAATCCATGATCATCCACTTTATAAACTTTTTTGAATGGCTCCATTTTATAAACTAAAATTAAATATTTGATAAACCTAATGATATACAATCGAGCTGATTTTTTCCTTGAATATATTACTTAAGGCCCCGATTGGATGGGGTATTATTTTTAAGGGGATAAGTTTTAGAGAGGGGATAAGATAAGAGGGGGTATTATTTTTTAAGGGGTGACCCACATTGATGTGATGTTTATGGATGTGGGATAAAAAATTAGATGGTTTGGATGAGGGATTAAACAGGGGGATAACTTTTGACTTAGTTTGGATGACTTAAAAATAAGAGGGGTGGATGATGGAAAACGCAATCAAATGACTGTTTTGCCCTTGTGGTGTACCAAATCTTATTATGCATTAATTTAATTATACAATTACAAGACTTAATTTATTTTATTATTTTTGAACAATTTGAAGTTAATTTAATTTATTTCACCGAAAATATTTTTTTAAAAAAACGTTTTCTTTTTTTTTTTTTAACCAAAAAAGGGAGAGAACTATGCTGCAAACACAAATTGCATGGAGAAAGAGGTTGGTGGCCATTAGATCAAAGTGATTGAATATGGCCCATTAGATCAAAGCCTTTGATCAAAAATGAAAATATTTAATTGTATTGGATCAAAACCCACCCACCCACCATTTAAACAAAACTCACCCACTGTTTTGGTCAAAACCCACCACTCACTGTTTTTGTCAAAACCCACTCACCGACACTCTCTCTCTCTCTCTCTCTCTCTCTCTCGGGCATCAACAAATCCTGGGCCGAAATTCCTGCCATACCAAGTGTAAAGATCATCAAGAACTCACTACGACGGTCTATGACGAAGTAAAGACAACATAGCTCAAACCGACGACGACGATCAGTAACGAAAAAGGGTATATTTTTTTATGTCTGCTGTGTCGGCCGTTTTGGAAGTCCGGCGATCGGATGTCTGAGGGGCAAAGCAATCCGGTTTGGTTCTTGTTTTCAACTTACTTTTGATTTCCGAGAATGTAAAAAAATTATAAATTTTACCTTTTTTTTTTTTTGTTTCTGTTGGTTTTCCAGATTTGGAGAATTATAGATTTCTTGTTTTCCAGATTTGAAGAGTTATTAATCTCTGATTTTTGTTTGGTTTCTGTTGGTTGATGGAGGAGGATGATGGAGGAGGGGAATAAGGAGGGTTGTTTTGGTCAAAAACTGTTGCCACTGATTTCTCCAGGGGACAGGAGAAACGGGGGGTGGTCAACACCGGGTGGTGTAGAAGATGCAAGGGTGTGCCAGGAGATACGGATCTCCAAGAGAAATGTAGAAAAGCGCCTGAAAATACTGACTAACTTCTTTCAAGCAATTGAAAAACTCGAGCTAAAGTTACAACGGTTCGTGGGGGCCTTGAACAAGGACTTCCACAACTGAAGAAAATTACATAGAGGAAGAGAATTCAGAGGAGGGAGAAGAAAGAACGGGGGAGAAGTAGAAGATAGACATAGGTAGGAGATAGAAGAAGAATAAGAGGGGATCGATCGACTAACTGCGAGAGTTAGGAGATAATGCTAAATTTACTTTGCTGCTGTGAGCGTTGTTGGTGTTGGAACCTCCGCAATGTTGCACGAAGATCTCTATTTATAGTCTTTGAGTCCCTTTGTAACTTCCAAAACATAACCGCCCATGATTTCTTCCACTACGCCATGTCTTCTTGAAAATGCATAAGGGCGTGACAAGTGTCCCTCAATTGGCCGAAAAATAACTACCCATGTCCTCCAAGCAATTAGCACATGTTAATTTCGGCCATTTTCAACTTGTTTTAGATAACAACCATCTCCCTATAATTTAGGTAACAAACTTATCTCCTAAATTATAGGTAATTCGGCTATTAAGTTAAATCCGAATTATATAAAAATAATTTCCAGCCAATTTATTTGCCACGTGTTAATTTGAAAATTTTATGGTACAAACATTGCCCCCCATAAACTCTATTTTAAAATAAAATGGAGTTTATTAAAAACGGAGTTCTTTTAGGAGATAAATGCAACAAGAGTCCTTAAATATTAGGAGATAACGGCTAGGAGAAAATGAACCGAGTAGGACTCTTGTTACCGTTTAACTCCTACACGTGGCATGATTGAATTGGTTTGGAATTAACTCTCCGGAATACTCGAGATACTTCAGGAATTGGTATCCATAAAAGGAATTCAAGAGAGAGAGAGAGAAGAGATACGTTCCTCAGTAAAAAGCAATCTCTCTCTCTCTTTCTACCTTTACCTTTTTCACCGCCATAGCCCAAAGCTTGCTACTGTAGCAAAAGATTTTCACCATGGCCACCCTTCGAGCACAAGCTTCCGTTGAAGATGAAAATAACACAGGCACCGTGATGAAGAAACTAATCCTGGAGCACAAACCCAACATTAATTAGGAGATTCTCTTCCAGGTACCCGATTACCTCGAGCATTCTTCTGGTTTAAACAAGTACGGACTAGGGCCTTGTTTTACGGATAGCTTTCCAGATTTCTTGGACGAATATTACCCAAATGACATTCCTATCCCCTTGGCCCGATCTACAAACGATTGGGCCCCAAACTGGGAAAATTATGCAAGGTCGAGACCCTTTAAGGTATGGGTCTCTTCCACTTCAGAATATAATGAATGGCTGGTTAGGGTTGAGAAGGCAAAAAAGACGGTTTGGAAGAAAGCTGGAATCTACAACGCCATTCTCATGAGCTATGACATGCCACCCCCTGATACTGCCCTTATCAGTGCCCTTGCCCTCTTCTGGTCTCCCAGCACGAATGCCTTTCACTTTCCCTGTGGGCCTATGACGCCAACACTTCAAGATGTGGCATTCATTACAAGCCTTCGTCCCCATGGCATAGAAGCCAATGATGCCCTAGAACCTCCCAAGGTAAGTTTTGAATATCCTAAGAAAAAGGATATTACCTTTAATTACTTCTTGGAGCAAAACGATGTGACTGACGACAAGATCGATGTTTCTGAGATGGAACATCTAGCCTTTTTGATCTACTGGTTGAACAAATTTATCTTCTGTAGTAGTAATTTAAAGATCACTTAGTATTACACAGATTTGGCCAAAGCTCTCTCTGTTGGCCAGGAGATTGCTCTGGCCCCAATCTTTCTTGCCCACTTCTATAGGTGTATGAAAGAGTTGGTGGATCACCAGATATCTGGTTGCACAGGCCCTCTATGGTTGCTGCAATTCTGGGCATGGTCTTACTTCTCCGACCTAGCCCCTGAAGAAACGCCAGAACAGAAGCAGAGGAAGAAGTCAGGGGACAAAGTCTTCTGTGGATTGTACCTGAAGTCACTTGTTCCTAAGGAGCATTCATTTGATGAGTGCTTCAAGTATCTCTACTGTCTTGCAGAGGATCCACGCCCAGACTTTTGGATGCCCTTTGAGAGGAACTCCACTTGCCCTGATTGGCTTCAAACCCCCACAGAGAAATTATCTTCAGAAGATCCGGTGCAGAGGGCTGTATGGGCTAGCTTCTTGGTTGCGGGGGATCTCCCTTATGGCATGGGCTCCACTGGTCCCAATAACAAATGTGGGGTGGAATACTACAATCCCACCCAGTGCGCCAGACAATTCGGTCTAGCCCAGTTCATACCCCTTCCTCCTTATCAAACTATCAATTCTGATTTGGGTGAGAGGATGTTACTCACTCTAGACGGAACGAAGAAGCTCATGGAGAAGAATGCCGCTTTAATCTCCTCTAAATTCAGACTTGCCCCATTCCCTGAATTTCCTTTGACCACTCCGGTCTTTGACATGTGGTGGAAGAAAGCCAGTTTTAGCCAAACTTCAGAGTCTCTGGAATTACTGCTGGGGAGAATTTCTCCATCGGCGGTGGCAGAGGGATTACCAATAACAAAAGAGGTTAAGCTGGAGATTTTGGTTAAGAAGACAAAGGCTACAGAAAAAGCCAAAGCCAAATCCACATCGAAGAAGAAAGGTACGCCTTCTCATGCTGAAATTTATCAGTCTATTCGTAGATTTGAGAACTTCTTTAAATGCAAATGGAATCCTCGAAATCCTGAGGCAATGGAAGAGGCTAGAAAAAGTAGAATGACCGAGATTGAGACTAGGCAGAGAGACTTAGCCGCTGCAGCATGGTGGAAATTATTTCAATCTACTCCTCCAGGGCACACTATGCCCTCTTTAGAAGATTTAAAGAAACTGTTTGGGAAACCTATTCCCCCAACACCCACAACTTCGTTTGCCATTGCCGACACACTGGCGTATGAAGGCATGTACGAACTTTATCCAGAAAATAGAAGAGTCACAGTCGTTAAGACCGATGCCCCCCAATGGGAAATAGAAGATTTCTATAAGCGTGGGATAGTTAGGGTTATAAATTCCGCTGAAAGAGGTCAGAAAGTGATATAAAATCTTCTAGTACCTCTGTCTGCAATATTTGTTTGCTAACTAACACCTCTTTTTTCAGACGCTGCTCCATTGGTTGAACTATCTGATCATGATGAGGACGATGAAGAAGATGAAGAGTCTAAAGAAGAGCCACCGAAGATAGAGAAAGCACCTCTTCAGAAGACAAGACGGAGATTGATAAAGGTAAGGCTTTCGCTTCTTCTCGCTATTCATTGCTTCTGGTTGGGCTTCGATTGATGGCAGCTCTTCTTTCCAGGAGACAACTGCTGTCAAACCCAAAAGAACCCGATCCAGTACTAGGACGAAAGATGCACCTATCTTTGCTTCATTAGGGGAGGTATTGGAATCTCCCAATCTCCTCTTTCTACCTTTAAGTATACCTGACCTTGTTCTTTATCCAGGCTGTGGATAGCAAAAGATTGAAAAGGAAGAAGATGCAACCCCAAGAACACTCTGACGAGACAGACGACAAAACTATCTCTGGCCCAACATCAAAAACTCAGAAGACAATGGCCGGATTAAAAAGTACTGAAGGAGCGTCTTCTGAAATTGGAGTCTCTTCTAAGGAGAATACCTCCACTTCTGCCCCAGCTGCAGGCCAGATTGCTGATCCAACAGGCAACTTGTCTCAGAGCTCTGCTATCCCTGTAAGTAATTATGGCGTTGTTACACCTAATCATGTCTGTATTGCTTCTGCACTGCTGAAAACTTTTGCTTACAAGACATCTCCAAAGGCTCTAGTCTGGCTTCTCCTACTCGCTCTACTGCTGTATCTACTAAGGCCAAAATAGAGCCTCAGGAGCTTCTCAATTGTCTGAAGGAGAAACTGAAGAAAGGAGCAAGCAGTAGCCAGATGTCTTCCTCAGCCACATCTTCTGAAAGTATTCAAAAAAGTCCTTCGACAGAAGAAGTGTCCAAGGCTAAAGATGCTCTGAAGGCAGCCTGGAGTCTTGGTTTTGAAGCAATAATTCAACCTGAGATTCTTGCCAAGTTGAAAAATGCTTTGGAGGTTCTTACCTTTTCTGAAGGCATACCAAATGTGCCTCAAGATCAATTAAGGCAATTCAAAGTTGCTCT
The DNA here is from genome assembly GCA_020921065.1 of Vaccinium darrowii. Classification (NCBI taxonomy): domain Eukaryota; kingdom Viridiplantae; phylum Streptophyta; class Magnoliopsida; order Ericales; family Ericaceae; genus Vaccinium; species Vaccinium darrowii. The sequence continues at coordinate 12,088,678 of CM037153.1, forward strand.
TCCCTCTCTTATCCAAGATTATCACAAGAATATGACTGAAATCCAGGAGATGAAAGACAAGCAAACTCGCTTTACAGACCTTGGGCAGGCGCTGGTCATTGCTATGGATAAGATGGAGAACTTCCAGCACCAGAAGGAGCAACTATCCCTTCAGAAGAATAAAGGTCTTAAGAAGATCCAGGAGATCCAAGATAACATTGCCCTATTGCAGCAACAAGTACTCCAGCTCCAAGAAGAAGATGCCGGCCACGACGAGAAGATGCAGAAGGTCATACATGAGGAAGAGGAAATCGTTGCTGCTACCCAACCTTTGATAGAGGAGCATGACGTTTTGAATGCTGAGATTCCTCATGTAGACGCTCGGATTACAACGTTGGTGGCCAATTTGTCCACATCAACTGCCCCCTGGGACAACTTTAAGGCTGAAGTTCTAGAGAAGATGTTCTAAAATAGATGTAATCTTCTCTTTTTGCTATTGAACTTTGAGAATTCTGTTTTTTGAGGAGACACTTTGCAAGTTTTGGTATTTGGTGATAATTATGGTTTAGTAATGCAACTATTGACATCCATCATCTCCCACATAGTAGGATACCATAATTTCAGAAACTTGCCGTTGATTGGATGTTTATGCATTTCACCATCTAAATCATGTAGCATATATGTACCTCCTCTTAAAATCTGGGAGACTTGAAAAGGACCTTCCCAAGTAGGAGACCATTTGCCATATTTACGATCCTTCTTCTCAAATGGCAAAACTGCTTGCCAAACCAGATCTCCTTCAGCAAAAGACTTCTCTTTGACTCTTTTATTGTATGCCCGGGCCACTTTCTGCTTCTGGATCACCAAATGATCTAAGGCAGAAAGCCTCAATTCATCCAAATCTTCTAATTCCATATACATAGCCTGATTATAATCTCCATAGTCTAGGCCGTTCTGGAAAGCAACTCTGGCAGATCTAATGTTTGTCTCCATCGGTAAGACAGCATCATGGCCATAAGTAAGAGTATAAGGAGTAATACCAGTGGCCGTTCGCTTAGACGTTCTATAAGCCCATAATGCGTCTGACAGTGCCTCATGCCAAGTCCTTGGTTGATCTTCTACCATTCTGCTGATAATCCCTTTCAGGATTTTGTTAGTAGACTCAGCTTGTCCATTGCCTTGGGCATAATATGGGGTTGAGTGTGTCATCTCTATCCCAAATTGTTGCATCACAGCCTGAATTCTATCTCCAAAGAAGACAGATCCTCTATCGGCAACTATATGTTGAGGAATGCCAAAACGATGGATGATCTTCTCTTTAATCATGGTGATAATTTCTTCTTGAGAGACAAAAGTCATTGGAATAGCCTCAGCCCATTTGGTGAAGAAGTCAGTGGCCACGACTATGTAAGTATGTCCTTTAGAAGAAGGAGGGAAAATTTTGCCGATCATGTCCATGGCCCATCCTCTAAATGGCCAAGGCTTTATTACTGACCTCATTAAAGAAGCTGGAATCCTCTGCACAGGACCGTGGGCTTGACAGGGTTGACATCCTTTAGCAAATTGAATGCAATCGTTAAGAATGGATGGCCAATAGTAGCCGTATCTCCTTAAAAGCCATCTCATTTTTCTTCCAGATTGATGTGCTCCACAAATGCCTTCATGAACCTCTCCCATAACCTTCAGAGATTCTTGAGGTCCGACACATTTGAGAAGAAGATCATCCTCCAAACTCTTCTTGTAAAGCTCATCCCCTATTAGCACATAGTGGACAGCTCTTTCTCTGATCTTCTTGGTTGAAGAGAGGTTTGGATGTTTTAGGAAAGTAATAATTTCAGTTCTCCAATCCTCTTCTTCCCCCCTTAGGTCAGTAGTGAATATATCCATAGAAGCACTTCTTCTTTTGAAAGAAGGCAAGCTCCTTTTTTGAATAGTGATCGTTCTCCGGTACCAACCTTGGGGAATTTTGATTCCGGTAGCGATTTGTGCCAGTTCATTTGCCTCTTGATTGAATCTTCTAGGAATATGAAGGAGGCTGGCATCATCGAATTCGTCTAACAATTGTCTGGCCGCCATGTAATAAGGAGCTATTTCTTCACTGTTGCACCTGTAGATGCCCCCCAATTGGTTGATTGCCAACTAAGAATCTCCAATCACTTCTACAGTAGCTGCTCCCATTTCTCGCAGAATCTCCAATCCAATAATAATCCCCTCATATTCAGCTTGATTATTTGTACAGTGGAAATCAAACTGAAATGATAATTGGGTTTTAACTCCGGCAGGAGATATTATTAGGATCCCACAACCAGAAGATGAGGTTGTTTTGGAACCATCAAATAATAATTGCCAAGGAGCATATGAAACAGTAAAAACATCTAAGCCGATTGCTTCTTCATCAACATCCAAGCATGGATGATCTGCTAGGAAATCGGCCAATGCTTGTCCCTTTACTGCTTTTTGGGGAATGTATTGGAAGTAAAATTCCATTAATGCCAAAGACCATTTACCAATTCGGCCTCTAATAATGGGCCGAGAAAGTAAATACTTAATGAAATCGGTCTTGCAAACCAAATAAACCAACACAGGCATCATGTAGTGCCTAAGTTTTATTGCTGAGAAGTACAAGGCTAAACATAGTTTCTCCACAGGAGAATATCTGCTCTCTACAGCAGTTAACAATCTACTAAGATAATACACTGCTTGCTCCTTGCCTTGTTCATTATTTTGAGTTAATAAGCTCCCAATAGAAGTTTCTGACGCTGAAATATAAAGTCGAAGAGGCTTCTTCTTGATTGGAGGCATAAGAACAGGAGGTTGAGTCAGATACCTCTTGATAGTTTCAAATGCCTCTTGGTGACGAGTTTCCCACTTGAAATCCTCTTCTTTCTTCAACTTCAGAAGTTCTGAAAAGACTTGAACTTTCCCGGCCATGTTTGAAATGAATCTTCTGATGAAGTTAATAAGCCCGAGAAAGCTCTGTAGCTCCTGCTTACAAGACGGAGGCTTTGCTTCAAGGATAGCCTTAGTCTTGTTCTGTGGTACTTCAATGCCTCTTTGGTGAACCAAGAATCCAAGGAAATTGCCTGCAGAAACTCCGAAGGCACATTTCAGTGGATTCATCTTGAGGCTATATCTCCTTAGACGCTCAAAAGTGGATCGTAGATGTTCCAAGTGTTCCTTGAACGAATTAGATTTGATCACCACATCGTCTATGTAAATTTCCATAAAACGGCCAAGCATATCATGGAACATAGAATTCATTGCCCGTTGGTAAGTTGCTCCTGCATTTTTAAGGCCGAATGGCATGACAACCCATTCAAAGGCCCCCAAAGCTCCTGGGCATCGAAAGGCCGTCTTGTGAACATCCTCTTCTGCGATATAGATTTGGTTATATCCTGAATGGCCGTCCATAAAGGACAGCACCTTGTGTCTGGCTGCTCCATCGACTAGAACATCGGCAACAGGCATAGGGTATTCGTCTTTTGGAGATGCCAGGTTGATGTTGCAGAAGTCAATACACACCCGCACCTTTCCGTTTTTCTTGATAACTGGAACAATGTTGGATAGCCATTCCACATATCTGGTTGGCCTTATGAATCCAACTTTGAGGAGATGCTCCAGTTCTTCCTTGACCCGTAGGTTCAATTCTTCTGACATTCGCCTAGGTGCTTGCTTGAAAGGTTTGAACCCTTCTTTAATAGGAAGTCTGTGCTCCACAAAACTCCTTTGTAACCCAGGCATGTCTTCATACTCCCAAGCAAAACAATCTTTATACTCGTGGAGGAGGTCAATGTAAGCATTCTTAACCACTTCAGGGAGGCGTTGGCTCACGTAAATAGGCTTTGGATGATCTTCTGAGCCTAAATTTACCTCCTCCAGAGGATCCTGAACATCAGCCTTCAAATCGTCTAACTTTGCTGGTGATGCTTCCAAATCTTCTAACTGGATAACATCGTCAGGAAGTATATTATCTCCTTCAAAGAATAACTTGGTCATCAGGACCGAATTATCTTCTGAATCCAAGGATCGTAGGCTCTCTTCTGTAATATGGGTGATCAATCGAGCCAAGGCAGCCTGCAGAGCTGCCATCTTCTCACTGGCTGTTGGAGCTTGATCCATGAGAAAGAGCTTGAAGAAGTGAAGTGCTCGGCCTATTAATCTCCGTGAGGAGAGGGCCGACCAACTGTTTGTAGATGGCTTTGAATTCGTCTACAGAAGTTTGAGTAGACAAAGTGATTGCTGTAGGCTTGCCATACTTATCAGTCCCAGTGAACTTGACAGGACTGATCTCATTGTCGTATAACTTAGCATCTGTATGGTTAGAAGAGGCCAAGAAAGGCCTCTTGTCTGCCCAAACCACTTCCACATCATCTCCATGCCAGAAGATTAGGCATTGGTGAAGAGTAGAGGGAACAGCCATGCAAACATGAATCCAATCACGGCCCAATAGTAAATTGTAACTTGAACGTGAATTAACCACAAAGAATGGAGTGGTCAAAGTCTTTGTTCCAACTTGTAAATTCATAATAATGATACCTTGGGCCGTGGTGATGCCTCCAGCAAAGTCAGAAATGCTGGCGCTAGAAGGTAACAAATCTTGATCTTCTTTGCCCAACTTAACGAGCATGAATCGCGGCATGAGGTTAGCAGCAGATCCATTATCCACCAATATACGATTGACAGGAATACCATCTAGATGACCTTGAATGTAGAGAGGACGAAGATGCTGAGTCATCAATGGATCTGGCTTCTCAAATAGGACACTGGCCACAGGAGATGGACGGTATGCAGTAGGTTCATCCTTTAGAACCACAATAGAAGGAATCTGGGATCCAGAAGCTTCTGAAGTATACGCTTTCAGTACTGGTATAGTAGCAGCAGGCGTGATTGAACTGATTTCTGGGGTATCGCCTGAAGCTTCCACGTCGCCATCTATAGAAGATGGCTGTCCTTCTTTGGCCATGAAAGCAGTGGGGAGAACAAACACCATATTGCAGGAGAGGCTAGCCAAAGAAGATGAGACTTTTGTGACTGGGGCCTCTTCCTGCACAACCAACATATCCTCTGAAGAACGAATGTTGATAGGCCGTGGCTTTGCGAGGATATCCTTCCAAGCAGGCTTTCGAACTTTGGGAACCTCCTCAGAAAATGGTTCCACATGTTGAAGAACAGGTTTCTGCACTGGGCGATACTCCATGCGAGGTTTCTTCTGCATATAATGAGGAGTAAAAGATCGCTTTGGGGGAATAGGTGGAGGAGTAGGGATCCCCTGTGCCAACCCATCAGCCTGACGAATCCTTTGCCGACGCCGCTTCTGAGATTTTGACAAAGGAATCTCAGGCTGTGGGAATTTAGGATGCTTCACTTTGAACCAATGGTTGGGAGAAACAGATCCAGGCGGCTTAACCATCCTAGGTCTTCCCTCCTGTGGGGCTGTGATGACTAAGGATGACATCTGCTCCTGGATTTCATGAGTGATGGGTTTCAGGCGATTAAACACCAAACACGTTTCTGAGGAAAACGACGAGGAGAGAGCGATGGAGTCTCCTCCCTTGGGCGCTTGACAACCATACTTTGCAGACGCTTTGGCTTCTCGGGTTTTCCACACTCACAGCAATGGTGAACAGATGGCTTCTTTGGTGTAGAAGAAGATCATCTACGACTTCTAATAACCTCCTGATCCCACCATATAGGAGAAGGGTGATCATCAGGAGAATCATCAGAGTCATGAAGAATCTGCTTTTCTTTAGCGGTTTGAGAAGGAGCTCCTAGAGAAATCTTTTGTCTGGGAGCAGTCCTGGGTGCCCCCCTCATGTCCACATAAACCATATTGGCTCCGAAATCAGCAGGAAATGGATCTTCATCAACCGCCATCCCCTTCTTCGCCACTTCAGGGAATTTGAAGTCTCCCTTATCAATCCTGTCCTGAATGGCATTTCTGAAGATGATGCAGTTGACAGTGGTGTGGTTCCTGGAGTTATGATACTTGCAGTATTCCTTGCCTTTGATCTCGGCAGGGGATGGAATCTTGTGACCAACAGAAAAGCGTAGAAGCTTGTCCGTCATGAGTTGGTCAAAAATCTCTTCTGCTTTTGTAATGTCAAATGTGTAAGCCCTGGTTGTTTTAGGCGAAGCCATGGATCCTTGGGCTTTAGTGGGCTCAACTTTGACGAAAGCTTTACATGCGTATGGCTTTCGGTTGACAATCTCTGCAACTGCAACCTCTGGATTATCTTCTGTCTCCGCAATGGCCACTTGGTAATTAGGGTCCCTGTAATAGGTTCCCTTAGAAGCATTGCGGCGATCTTGATCTTCTGTCAGCAGCTGTTCATAACGAGTGGCTCTTGCAGCCAACTCAAACAAATCCCTGAAAGCCACATCGACAAATTTCTTCTGTAATTCAAGACATAAGCCATTCTGGGCCAGACGAACATACTCGGTCTCAGGCAAAACCACTTTACACTTGAAGCGAGCAATTTTAAACCGAGTAATGTACGTCTCGGCCGGTTCTCCAGGTAGTTGATAGAGCCTAGAGAGATCAGCCAGAGTGACTTCTTGTTCAGTTCTGTAGAATTGCTTGTGAAATAATTCTTCTAATTGAGTCCATGACTGGACCGAATTAGCTGGAAGATTTATGTACCAGGTGAAGGCAGTGGCAGTGAGGGAATTAGGAAATAACCTCATTTTAAGGAACTCGTTACTCGCCGCCTCCCCACACTGAACGGAGAAGCGTGTCACATGCTCCACTGTTGACTTAGTATCTTCTCCAAAGAATTGGGAGAAGTCTGGAACCTTGTAACCCTTAGGGAATTCTACTCGATCCACAGCCTCGTTATAAGGCTTCCTGTAGATAGGTCTCCCAAACTTCTGCAAAGCAGGTCCAAATTGATCCTGGACGTATTCAATGACCTGCTCCTTGCTCAGAAGCACTGGATTCTGAGGTGTAGGAGATGGTAGTATCCCTTCAGTAGGCGCGACGTTAGAAGCACGAGTAAACAGAGGGTTAGGATCCTTCCATTTTCCAGGAACCACTCCAGGATGAGATGCTGCTCCCATCCTCAACTTTCCACCGACTGGAACATCTTTCTGTTCTCCTGGATGGTTGAATTGAGAAGAAGAAGAGGACGCCTGGTAATGAGGTAAAATGAAACCCTGAGGACCAGGCATCTTGAGTTGGTCATTGCTGGCACCATTTCCAGCCGCCACAGAAGTGACTGGAGTTAGTTTTTCATTTAGAAGAACTATCATGTCTTTAATGGATTTAGTGAGGTCCATCTGTGACTCCTTGATCTCCTTCAAAGGACCAACGATAGAGTCAGTGAGTCCTTGGGACAATTCAGCATTTGTCTCCAGGATAATGTCTCTCATGCCAACAGCCATCTCCTGCAAATCTTCTTGTGATGCCGCGAGGGATTGGCCTTCTGCGGCTTCAACTGGGTCATCCCCAGTTCCCGTGCCTTTAGTTCCTCCTTTCTTGTCTTTTCCCGCCATCTTGAATCTTCAATTGTTTTATGGGTCCCACCGGGGATGCCAAAAAATGTTGCCACCGATTCCTCCAGGGGACAGGAGAAACGGGGGGTGGTCAACACCGGGTGGTGTAGATGATGCGAGGGCGTGCCAGGAGATACGGATCTCCAAGAGAAATGTAGAAAAGCGCCTGAAAATACTGACTAACTTCTTTCAAGCAATTGAGAAACTCGAGCTAAAGTTACAACGGTTCGTGGGAGCCTTGAACAAGGACTTCCACAACTGAAGAAAATTACATAGAGGAAGAGAATTCAGAGGAGGGAGAAGAAAGAACGGGGGAGAAGTAGAAGATAGACATAGGTAGGAGATAGAAGAAGAATAAGAGGGGATCGATCGACTAACTGCGAGAGTTAGGAGATAATGCTAAATTTACTTTGCTGCTGTGAGCGTTGTTGGTGTTGGAACCTCCGCAATGTTGCACGAAGATCTCTATTTATAGTCTTTGAGTCCCTTTGTAACTTCCAAAACATAACCGCCCATGATTTCTTCCACTACGCCATGTCTTCTTGAAAATGCATAAGGGCGTGACAAGTGTCCCTCAATTGGCCGAAAAATAACTACCCATGTCCTCCAAGCAATTAGCACATGTTAATTTCGGCCATTATCAACTTGTTTTAGATAACAACCATCTCCCTATAATTTAGGTAACAAACTTATCTCCTAAATTATAGGTAATTCGGCTATTAAGTTAAATCCGAATTATATAAAAATAATTTCTAGCCAATTTATTTGCCACGTGTTAATTTGAAAATTTTATGGTACAAACAAAAACCCAACCCTCTACTCCCGGATAATTTTTGGGGAGGGTAGAGGCAGCCCAAAATTATCCGGCTCAAGCACCTTCCCACGGAGAAGAGAAGAGGGGGTGAAAAGAAATAGGGGAGAGCAAATGTTGTTGCCAACAAGGGGATAAGGGCTGGGCCCCCCTCTTAAGAGGAGGTGAAAAGTTATACGGGTGGGATATCCCCATTCCAAACGACCCCTAAGGGATCCTATAAAATGAATGGTTCATATTACAACCAAAAAAAGTTTAGTGGGGCCCACAGGCAATGGTGGAGATGATGGGGTTTCCACCTATGGCGGATCGAATTTGACCCCTTTACGGTTTATACGTAACAAAATGTTTGTTGTTTGCTTGTTAATAGGTATTCAATCGTATTGGTTTTTTGTTTTGCTAAGCCAATCAAATTGATTCTTAGCAAAAAAATACTTTGCGGGTTTTGAGGATCCATTTCAAACTTATGAAAATGAAGGAAAAGAAAAGAAAATGATTAAAAAAGGAAAGTTTAAGGAAAATGTAGATGAAAATATATTGTGCTGAAATTTTGATTTTCTGATTTTCCTCTCTTTCTTTTTAAAGCAAACATGAGGAGGGAAAATTTATCTTCTAGTACTTTTCCTTTCCTTTTGTTTCTCTATGTTCCAAGCAAAGCGTAAAATCCGAATAGTATGAACCATTTTTAGAGCCCGCATGCGGACCAATTATTCCATAATCTTGGGGCAATGCCGCGTAGTGTTTCAATACCCTTTAGTCACCACAGTACATTGTTATGGAGGAATGTATAGTGGATACGAGTGTTGGGGTACCACGTGGCGGTCCCCCCAATCCAAGAAATAATTACTCGCCGATTTGGCTCTTAAAATGGGAGTTTTGGAAGGATACAAAGACGAGTTGATCCCTAAATCATCGCAACATTCTCTCTCATGAATTTGGTTTTTTTTTTTTCCTTCTATGACTAGCCCTTTAGAGCATCTCTAGCAAAGGTAGCCAATGACAAAAACTAAGAAATTTGAAGGTTCAATCATGTTTTAAAAGCTCGGGCAAAACTTTCAAAAGCTAGCTCATCCTCCGGATTTCTATCCTCAATCTAAAAATTTGAAAGTTGAATAACAACCTTCAAACATAAAAGAATACATTTTTTGCACACCTTTTCAGTCACTTTTGAATTTTAACGTAACTTGAATGTTTATTTAGTATCTGTTTTTATCCTTTCGTCACTTTCTATTGCCTATAAGACCAATTTCGTTCTTGGGGTTTTTCACTACCAAATTTTCAAAACTCTTTCACTTTCCATTTGTTTATTTGGAAGTTGAAGTTGGAGCCCCAACCTGATTATTTGCACAAAAAAAAGCATGATTTAATTGGACGTTTTTCATAGTGGGAACATTGGGTCGGAAATCATCACTTCAGCTGATAACAATGGCACCAAAGTGGTCTTTATAGCGGAGCGTACTGCAACTAGTGCCATAACATCTGTTTTCTTGCTTAACACAACACAATTCAGCCTTGATACTGGCAACTTCTTAGCGGATATTCAACAACAATTTCACTTCACCTGATAACAATGGCACCAAAATGCTTTTTACAGCGGGGCTTACTGCAACTAGTGCCATAACATCTGTTCTCCTGTTTAACACAACACAATCGTAAGTGTTGTGGCCGATATATTTTCTTGGCTGGTACAGTGAGGAATCGCCCAAACCAACCAACCAAGCAACGTGCTTGCGCGCACACACACTAGCATGAATAATCAAACAAGCAAAGAACGCAAACAGAAAAATCTGGTTCCCAATTGGGTACTCCCACGGCTCAGCAAGTCTCATCAGTCAGTGAAATGACAACCAAATCAGGTTACACAAGCCTAACAATAGCATTCCTCTGTTACTGACTGAATAAAAAACGAACAGAAAACAATTGTGGTTGGAATTACTCCAGTCTTCAGTAAAATGATAGACGGAATATTTGTCCCTGAGAATTGAAAAAAGGATTTTGAACAAGAAAAAAGCCATGAACAGATTGATTTCACAGAAAATCCAAGGTGAATAACATATAAAATATAGAAGCTACAAATATGATAATGCTCTGAAGAGAAACCTGTCATCAGCCTGCATTATGCCTCTGATAAAAGAAACCTGCATTATGCTTTATTCCAAGTGAAAATAAATTTCTTGCAGACTAGTGAAGATCTTACTTCGTCGGAATAAATTACCTTAAGTGGTTGAAATTTTTCCCACTGATGTATTAATAATCTACAGTTCATGCTAACGGTGAAGACAAGATTTTTGATGTACCTGCAAGGCTGCAACCACCCACAGGTCACATGTACCGCAATGCAATGCTGGGGGAAATTGAACAAATCTCCAAGCTTATGGATGATCCCAGTGACAAGCTTGAACAGGTCAAGGATCGGGACCTCGACACTCCATTTTAAGGATCGGCCTCCTGGAGGCTTTCAACACTTTTGGCTAAGTACATACAGGACAAAAGCGCCTTATTTAATCGCCCCTTGGTAAATCCGGGGATTAGCCACCGAACTAGTTGACATGCCTGATAAGGCCGCAATATTGCATACTATTACGGCTTAACTCCTCCGTTTATCATGTTTAGTGTGTATATTTCCACTGGATTTACTTGATATTGCTCTGAAGGTATTTTCCAAGTGATTTCATGTAACTGAGCGTTTGAAGGTCGAATCTGGGAGCACATATAGTTCCCAGGAGCAGCCACAAACACCCTCAGCTATCAAATTTCAAGGTTGAATTAGAGAAAGTATATAGCTCCCGGGAGTAGCTATAACCAACCTCAGTTACAAAAACAAGAAGTCACTGATTTTTCCCCCGAATCCAATTGAATTAAAGAACCCTAATCAGTACATGAAATCTAATTGACAGTTTTTTTTTTTTTTTACTAGGCAAGAAATCTAATTGGGTATGGGCCTATAGGGTAGGTGAGGACTTGAGGTGACCTTCACCAAATGCATGGGCGAGGTGTCTGAATTTAGAACTCATTCTCGAAAACCAAAACTTGAAACTCGTTCTCGAATTAAAAGTTAGCCGGCCAAGGGAGGAGACGACATGAAGTTCTTTCCAGTAGATTCCATGTTCTTCTTCAGTCTCCTTCTCCTGCTTCTGTTGCCTTTGCTTAGCCCTGAAGTATCTCTAAGTGGCTCCTCCACAAGTTGTTCCCACCTAAGATAGCCCCAAGGGCTTAAATATTGCTCCAGCCGTCATTGGCTTTTCAGGAGTCGAGCAAGTCAAAGAGAGCTGCTGCAATCAGCTGGATGTGTCCAGTTTGATGGTGCAGTCTGTCCGGTTGGACAACCATACACGTCCAGGCACATGAAGTTGATGCAACCTGACACATGGATTGAATTTTGAATCCGAGAAGGCTTTTCTAAATTGTCCAGGCAGACTGGAGATGCAACCAGACACGTTTGAGCCTTGTTTCGCCTCCATGCCTTGCCTTCTCCTCCTAGCTCACATCCACAAGCTCTATGCTTCATCATTTGGCTCCAATTCTGTCACATCCGGCTTCCAATACCTAAAACGCAAATACCGTGCATTAATATCCAAGTAGCATCAAAATGGTCATAACAAAGATAGGTTGGGGAGCTTAAACATTCACATTTAAGCTCCTATCACGCCCCCCAACTTACACTTTGCTAGTCCTCGAGCAAAGACAAACAAAAACAAAAACTAACTACTCCCACTCTCGTAGGGATACACGGTCACAGTTATCAAGTATGACTCACCCTTTAAACCCCTGGGCGGCCCCAGTAGGGTAAGTAAGGTCTCGTGAGGGTTTTCGGTAGTGACTATCCACAGAACATGTGTGAATTCCCTTTCCATTCCATATCAGCTCAACATGTCCATAGAAATTCAACTGAGTATCTCACACAAGTTAACACATCCACCACAATGATATTAAGAGTATGCAAAGTTCAGGACACTATTAACTAATAAAGAAATCCATTAGCAACTATACTCGGTGTGTGTGAATTAGCTAACATGAACACAATCCCAATATCAAAGCAAGCAATCAATTGAATGTCTATTAGAACCATGCTTCAACTCAAATCTCACCAAGTTTTTGCACTCAACAAATGAAACTCTCAGAAACTTGTGCAATTATGTACGCTCACATCTGTGCATGAGGAGATTATGTAAACAAGCCAAAATATTCGCACAAAGACCTTCAAAGACGCTAAAGCAATGAAAACACAGTCTCATGAATAGAATGCCAAACATCGGGAAATATATGACTACCACATTACAACACCCTTGCATCAAACACACAAGTGAAGCCATGCCACACCCAGGATCATTTAGGACTTTATTTTTGGTTGTAATGTAAGGTAGGGATAAAGTGTATACGGCTAGGGTGGAAAGAATATAAGTCCGAGAATAGGCAAACGGATCGCACAAGGCAAGATTTTTGGGCTTAATTTTCAATGGTTATCCCCATTTTTTTTCTTTTTGCTAACTCTTCCAATTCATCTTCCACACTTTACTAACACTACCCTTGTCACTTGAATTCAATTACAACCTCCTTTACTCCACACCTTTGAGCAACAAATACTTGGTTCCCCTTTTTCTTCATTTTGACTGCATTTCATTTTCTTTTCTTTTTCCTTTCATTTCTCTCTTTTTTCCCAGTGGGAACCGTAACATGAAACACAAATACTCAATCAACCTCCCTTTTCTCTCAATTTAGCCTTTCAACTAATCTATTCAATGCCTATATTCTCAAGACATTTGGCCATGGAGCTTAACAAAAAATGGCATTTTTTTTTAAGGCTCAAAATGGCAAACTAGGGAGAAGTGTATAAAGCAAAGAAACAAACAAGCTCAAATGACAAAGATGGCCTAAAATCCTTTCCCAAACATGGCATAACCCTTCAAGTGCACAAAAGCTCTAGATAAGGTGTGCAATGTGGCCTAAATAGTGCATTCCCGGCATTCAACCAAACAATAAAAGGAATAATGAGACTAAGCAACAACCAATGTGGGCCTCTAAGAAAATTATGTAAGAATAAATGTGAAAATATCCTCCAAAGAAAGAATGGCTCTAAAGCTCACCGAAGGTTAAAGTCTCCACCTTTGTCCTTCAAGATTTTCAAGATAACCACAAACTCGTTAATCAAGATTATGAACATGCTAGCTAGCGTGCAGTGCAAAGTACCGAGTATAGAAGCCATGAACTACTTTAATAAGAGCTAGCATAGTGAGCTAAGATACTAGCAACATATCAAAGAGGTGCATCTACCAACTCATGCTCAATTACTCATGAACCAATGGAAACATGCCAACTTTCAATGACAATGATCAAGGAATCCAAAATTTTTCATTTTTCTATGTTTTTGGTGTTCAAATTTTCCAAATTTTTTTTTCAGTTTTCTATTTTTTATTTTGAAGACAAGATTTTTCATTTTCATTTTTTTTTTCAATTCAGTTTTGAATAAGGAAACAAGAAACAATTAGAAATCCAACATGATACCCCTCTCTCCAACTTAGACCAGACAATGTCCTCATTGGACTGCAAGAAGTAAAAATAGGACAAAATAAAGCAAAGAGGGAAGGAAGGATATCACCTCGGGTAAACGACTAACCACAAGCATACTAAAATGGAAGCCACGGCGCCATGGCATCATCGCAAAAACTTGAACCTGCAAGGGTTAGTATCCAACAAACAAGCACAATACAAATATAGAAAAAACATAACAAATCCTAATAAAAGACTCAAAAGAGATTGACACCGACACCGTAAAATGTAGCACCCATGAGTACACACTACCCCTCATCATCAAAGTTGTAGGCCCTAGCACCGCCACCACCCCTACCATACTCCCCACCAATGTGACTCCTTCTGTCAAGCTCGGGGTATGGAAGAATGAAGGGCTGCAGATCAGGATTGGTATATGGAGGCAGTTTCATTGAATGGCTTTAATTTTCTCTACCAGTCTTCTGTGTTTGTATTCTAGACCTCAAGCACTGGCATACATGCTCTGTTATTGATTCACAAAGCTGGTTGAGATAGATTATGCTTAGCCAGATAGGGCATGCTATTAGACGGACCATACTTAGATTGAGTCCGTGCTAGTAAGACGACTTGTACTCAACAAAGATAGTCTATGCCAATTGATTATTGGTGAAATTCTTGTATTGACTCGAATGAATAGTCTTTGACCAAATGAAATTAAGCTACGAGGGAGAAACTGGATTTGAATCCCTAGATCATTTTTCCAATTGTTTTACAAAAATTGGATTTGAATCCCTAGACCATTTTTCCAATTGTTTTACAGAAACCAAATTTCATTTTCATTTTCTTATTTCTAAATTCAAAACCAAAACTTGAAACTCGTTCTCAAATTGAAGTAGAAACTAATTTTCTCTACCTGTACATGGGCAACTCAGCTACCTCGATTGTGGAGGGTCAAGGCAAAGTGATGCTGAAGATGACTTCAGACAATGAGTTGACCTTGAATAATGTCTTGTATGTGCCGGACATTCGCAAGAACCTGGTGTCCGAGTCTTTGCTAAGCAAGCATGGCTTTCGCATGGTTTTTGAGGCGGATAGGGTTACACTTACCAAGGCTGGGGTGTATGTGGGGAAGGGTTATTTGACCGATGGTCTTTTTAAACTCAATGTTATGAATGTTATTCCCAAGGTGAATAAAAAAGAAATCCTATTGCATACATGCTTGAGTCTTCCAATTTGTAACACGGAAGACTGGTTCATGTTAATTATGATACGTTACGTAGATTAATTAACTTAGATCACATACCAGCTTTCAATATTGATAAAAATCACAAGTGTGAAACTTGTGTAGAAGTAAAAATGTCTAGGGCTTCTTTTCATTCGATTGAAAGAAATACTGAGCCATTGGATTAATCCACAGTGATGTGTGCGATTTAAAATTTGTCCAATCATGGGGAGGCAGTAAGTATTTTATTACTTTTGTCAATGATAGCACAAGGTATTGCTATGTGTACTTGCTGAATAGCAAGGACGAGGCTTTGGAAAAATGCATTCTTTATAAGAATGAAGTTGAGAATCAACTCAACAAAAAGATTAAGGTGTTGAGAAGTGACCGAGGTGGTGAATATGAATTCCCATTTGGTGGATTTTGTGCACAACACAGAATCATTCACCAAACCACTACACCTTATTCGCCTCAGCAAAACGGAGTTGTTGAGTGCAAAAATCGTACCTTGAAAAAAATGATGAACGCTATGTTGATCAGTTCTGGGTTGCCACAGAATATGTGGGGTGATGCAATTCTCTCTGCGAATTATGTCCTAAATAAGGTACCACATAAGAAGCTCGATAAGACACCTTACGAGTTATGGAAAGGTAAAAAGCCTACCTATGACCACCTTCGAATGTAGGGGTGTCTTGCGAAGGTAGTGATACCTCCTCTGAAGTATGAGAAGATATGACCGAAAACCGTTGCTTGTGTATTCATCGGTTATGCACACGACAGTAGTGCTTATCGGTTTCTTGTGCATGAATCTGAGATACCAGATATACACAAGAATACTATTATGGAATCTAGGAATGCAACGTTCTTTGAACATATATTTCCACGAAGATCCATAGCAGAGTCAAGTTCTGTGAAACGAACTTTAGAGACTGCAGCTGAGAGCAGTCAAGACCAAGAAGATGAAGATGCAGTTGAGCCTAGACGTAGCAAGAGGTCTAGAACTTCAACATCTTTTGGTCCAGACTTTCTTACTTATTTGTTAGAAAGTGAGCCTCGGACATTCAAAGAAGCTGTGAGCTCTCCTAAGGGTCCATTATGGAAGGAGGCTATAAAGAATGAGATTGACTCCATTTTGCAAAATCACACTTAGGAACTGGTGGATCTTCCACCTGGTAGTAAGCCTCTCGGCTACAAGTGGGTCTTCAAGACTTAATGAATTGCACTAGGCCAGACATAGCATACTCAGTTAGCAGACTGAGTAGATACACGAGTAATCCAGGGGACGACCATTGGAAGGCGATAGTTAGAGTACTACGCTACTTGAGGTATACTCGTGATTTAGGACTGCACTATACCAAATATCCAGCAGTATTAGAGGGGTACTGTGATGCAAATTGGATATTAGACATGAGAGACTCGAAATCCACAAGTGGATATGTCTTTACTCTTGGTGGTGCAGCGGTCTCTTGAAAATCTTCTAAGCAGACGTGCATCGCACGTTTTACGATGGAATCAGAGTTTATTGCTTTACATAAAGCATCTGAAGAGGCAGAATGGCTACGCCAGTTTGTCGAAGATATTCCGAGATGGTAGAGACCTGTGTCAGCAATATGCATCCATTGTGATAGTCAATCAGCAATTGGAAGGGCACAGAGTAAGGAGTATAATGGTAAGTCTAGACATATTCGTCGTAGACATAATACCATTAGACAACTGCTCTCGAGTGGGGTTGTCACTATTGACTATGTAAAGTCAAAGGACAACATTGCGGATCCGCTAACCAAAGGGTTAAACAGAGAGCTAGTTGATAAAGCATCGAGGGGAATGGGGCTTAAGCCACTACGCTCATAGTTACCGTGGGGATAGCCAACCTAGCTGACTGGAGATCCCAAGGTCTAGATTCAATGAGACTACCTTTTGTGAGTAGCCGAGAACGATCATTGAGGAGACTAGATCTCTTGCACATTCCTATGGTGTGGAACAGTGATACCTGTAAAGGATTTTAGGTTAAGCATTACTTTTAATGACTCTTATGCATCGGGAAGCCCGAGCGGGGTATAGCAGGATACCCTTCATAAGAAGGTCACCTATGCGAGTATAAAGTGGGGCCGCTTCTTTGAGAATTCTGGCAAAATTTCTCGAGAAAATACTTGCACAGCCAAAACGAACACGATAGTGAGAACAGAACTGTGTCAAGTGATGTTCCGTGCGATTCCTATTGTCTCGGTTTACACAAACGACAGAACAGTTCAAAGCGGGATCGCACACTTGTCAGCCAGTAAATCCGATAGGTCTTTACAAGGGAAGGTTCAAAGCCAAAAGCTACCTATCCTATGCGGAATTGATCCGTTGTACTCTCTCTCCGAGTCTTCCGTGTCAGTTTCTACCAATTTCATCATGTGGGGGATTGTTGGAAAAATGAAAGAAATTCATTTTTAATATGAATGAGAATTGTCTCATTGTGGGAATCGGAAAAGCCAAAGGGACGCGCGCGCGCACTCGCCGTCATTGAACACCAGAACAAGACTGGGGCCGGGACCGGAACTCAGGATTCGTGGGCCCGCGGCCTGTGGTCCGAGATCTGTGGTCTGTGTCTAGCTCAGGTAAGTTCGATATTGAATTTGGGAAAATTGGTGAATGGGTTGGACAATAACTGGAAAGTTAGTGTCCTTCTAAATGTCCAAGGCAAATTTTGTAACTTCATGAGTTACATGTATGTGCTACTCACGTGTAGCAAATGCTACTAATTGGCTTTCAATTGCCAATTGAATTCCCACGGTTATTTTTGATGTGTTGATTGTGAGAATCAATACACTTTAAATGGAAAAGGCTCCCCATGGCTTGTATACAAATTGGTGCTTCCGTAAAGATTTTGAGACACACCGAAAACACACCACTGCTACACGAAAACTATTTGTTAATTTTTAGTGGGAGAGAGAACAGGTACTTGTTCGTTCGACAGGGTGATCTGGTAGGTGTTACCGTCAGTCATTTTAGCCGCTGTATCCTGGGAAGCAGACGCCGATCAAAACCCCAAACACCCTACGTGGGGCGGTGAATTTGTTTTAAGGAGACCGTGTGAAACACGGGCCCCGGCTTGGTTTTTTTTTTTTTTCTTCTGTCCTTTACATATTCGTTATTGTTGAATTTCGATTTTATGTAATTTCGTGTTCCTCATTTTCCAGAAATAAAATTGTTGATTATTGTTTTTCCGGTACATGTTTTCGTACACCACTACCCCCTGACACTTACTTTATGTAGGACCTCTTGGTTTTGCGTAAGGACATTCAAGTATTCAACGGGTTCACATCTTAGCTAAGAGGGCAATTGTTTGTTTTCTGCACCATCTAGATAGAACATACTTTTGTTAGAACTAGGGCTAATTTATCTGATATGTTGTAGCTTTGTTGTTCTATTCCGGTAAACTGTATTTCATTATTTGATAGAATCGTGCATGCCCAGACGCACTGGAGGAAAAGTCTTTTTTCGTTGACAAAATAACTTATGACACATTTTCATGCATTTGTTGGCATACTGTATTTTCTAAATTTAAGAAGCCCGTTCTTTACTTCTTAAAGGCACCGTTTGGCTAAATAAGAAAGTTGACTTATTTTATTGTCTTTAAACTGCTCCTTTCCCATCAAAATTGTTTTGGCTTATTGGTTCGTCTCGATGAGAGACATTAGAAAAGTAAAGTTTTTTAAGCCAAACTTAAATTCTTTTGAATAAAGATTTGTGGCTTGTTTTTGTCTTCAATCAAAAAGAAATTGACGCAAAACGAAAAAATGCAAATTTTTTCAATAAAAACAAAAAAGTAAATAAAACTTTCTTATTATCGAACCGTAGCCATGTAAAAGGTTGATCCGAGCGACCTAATCTTTTCAAACCCAATGCGGAAATGGGGTGCTGTAAGGAGATGATTCCAATACATATAAACTAGCCTTATCATGCCCCTGCAAATTCAATTTTATGAAAAATACTAAAATCCGCTGTTGGCTGTTGTTAATGTTTAAAAGCATATTGAAATGTGTGTAGAAAAGTGTACGAATTTCTAAGCATTAATTTGTATTGGGAGCTGAAAGGGTGCGAATCATGGTTTGATAACCATAAAACCAGAGGTTTTACCGGTGATGGTGAAGCAGCAAGAAATAAGACACAAAATGAACAAGGCGCAGAGATTTCCGACATTCAGAATCATGGAGCCATAAAAATTAATGATGTCAAAAGTTACGAGATCATAGTGCCAACAATTTAAATTTATTGGTTCTAATCCTAGACTCTGCTCAGAATTCCAAGTACAAAATTCTTTTAAGAAAACTGGAAAGGTGAAAAACCTTCAGGTAAACGTGCAATATAGTCGATATTGATGAGCCTTTTCTGATACTTCATTACATAGAACACGAGTTGTCCTACGGTATCCATTTTGGTGGACCCAAATCCGAATATTGGGGTCTGGTTTTGCCAAAATTGAAGCAATAAATGTTGGATTGGCAAGCCATAATTTCTCATAATCTTGAGGCGACAAATGCATATACTTCGAAAAAGACGCAGAGAAGGAGTTTCTTCAAAACCTGGGAATCGCCCACTAAGATTTCAGGGCAAGGACCTCTTAAGAGTAACTCTAAAGCAATTACTTAGCGCCAAAATAGAAAATAAAAATGAACTTCTAAACCAATGGCTAATCAACTCCATTGCAAACAGCTAAACCACCCTCAATACATTCACAAGAAAAATTTGCAAGAAATTGCATTGCAAACAAAAGTGTGATTATTCTTCTATATCTTTCAATGTAATTGCGTCAGCTTGAAACATCAAATGGGAGAAGATGAATGCAAAACGGTATTGCAAACATTCGTAATAAACAGATTTATTGATCGATTTACAGAGCAGAATGAAAGGTGGAACAACTAACTATTGCAGAAACTGATATGAAATAATAATTCCAAAACTGTAATAGATTGAGATACCCAAACCAGATTTGCTGCTTCACGGAAGGTGTTACAGAGAGTCCTACGGTGTCTGCTTCCCAGAATACAATGGCTTAAGCAGTCGCAACAGCCAACTAGACTGTTCTGGTGAATAGAACTTGTAGTAAACTCTCTGGAGAAAGAAAGAAATTGGAACAAGTATGGAAGTTGTTGGGATTTTCACTGTGTTTGAAAGCACCAATCTTAGTCATTTATAGGGACCATTCAACTGGCAGCACTTCAATTTGGGGAAGAACTGAAGCAATAAACCCAGCAATTGAACAAAAAAAGTGACCCAGCCTTCAACAAATTGCTGAGAACTAAATAGTCTTACAAATCTATAGCTGTTGGACCATCCCAATCCAAATGGGTCAGACATAATAGTATCTTCTTGTCATAATCTACTTAATAATACACACATACTGTAACAGAAACAAATAATAAGGACATGGGATATGTTGTCTTGGTACAAGAAGTAGTCTCGGTACAACGGTAACAAACTAAAAACAACGACGACGAAAACAACAATAGGTAAAATCATACAGACCATTTAAGTGTGGGGCAGAGATCTCTCCTTATTCATGTTGCATATCAAAGGAAATGAAAACCAACAGCGGCAACAGAAATGCATTCATCATGTGTGAATACTACTTTGAAATACTTGGAATTCAGCATCGTCCGGAACATGAATTTTCTCCACTTTCTGTGATGGCAGTAACGCCTGAGAATACAAAAATTCAAGCTCAATGTATCACTACTCACCAAGCACTTAATTTGAAAACTACTAGTAGGACATTACAAGATCAAAAAACTTCAAGTATTAGGGTGGAACATATTACGATGAACAAACATATAGTGAATGAAAAGGACTAAAAATGTGACAAATTTACCCAAAAATATTAATATAAAGATAGATGTTGATCAATTTCTATATGTCACCACCGGCCTTGCGCTCCTATTTTTTTCTGGCCCTTGGTCCGTGTTTTATTGTCAATATACATGCATGTCAGCATGAACACCTGAGCACACGTGTCCTATGTCACCACTCCACTTGGAACCAAAAATCAAACCTAGGCACACTTAGCCATAAGCTAGCCGAAGCGCACACACAACCAATTTTTTTCAAGCTTCACTTTCTTATTTTGACAACTACCAATTTTATTTACACAAAAGAGTAGGGACATTTTTTTTTTTTTGGTTTTGGCAGAAAACGGTAAAAAATGCATTAAGTTAATATTTATTATAGACATACAGATCTAATATGTGGTATTAATTGTATAAAGTGGTTTTCCTCAAACTCAAACCTCCAATCTGTACGTCAGTATGCTGAGTTTTTGATAACTCAACCACTACCACTACCACAAAAGGTACATAGGTAATGTTATCTTCTTCTTTTTTTAACCAAAAAGGTAGATGGTCCTTGCAAAAGAAATTATTTGTTTTTACAAAACATAATTCAGACACTTTTTTGCAGCCAAAAATAGTATATGGCCACTTGAGAAAATATTTTTAGACTTGTGAAGAGAAAAATATTCTACTTGAGAAAATGATGTTCTGAAATCTTAAACTTCGATATCAATTTTCAAGTTGTCATGATTGTAAAGTTATCTGAACCTAGCAACACTGAACTAATATTTTCCCTACCAGTAACTAACGGAATCTAAGAACAAGGGGATATTGACAATCAAAAGTGTGAGGGCTTGACAAGTAAGAATTGGAAGCGCAAGGGGCGTAGTGACACCAATTGCAAAGTATAGGGGTGCAAAGAGTTTGCCTATAAATATAGTAACATGAATATCAAAAAAATATCAGAAAAGATAACAAATATAAGTATACCCAAACAAAAATTTAAGAGACTAATTGCGAATCAAACTGGGACAAACCTTGAATTGTTGGCAGGATGTTAGGAAAATTATTCAACTCCCTGGTTGCTTTTCAGATTCATCATTTAGCATCGTGGAATTCTTGAGGAGCGTACGATTTAAATAACCCTCCTTTATCCTTGAATGCAAACTGGACATTAGGTATATGCTCAACAATCCAATAGTCTTGGCCTCTGTATGGTTTCATTCTGTCCAAGAACTCTATTGGCATATCAACAAAGAAAAGAGATTTGAGTTCTCTGAGGTTGCGGATAACGGAGGGTACCTCCTTCAGTTGTGCGCTAGGTCCGATTCGAAGCAAGTGAAGAACGGGCAATCCTCCTTCCTCGATTATAATTGAATTCAATCCCTTTAAGAATCGGAGGTATAGCACCTTAAGCTTCTGAAACCCTCCGAAAGCAAAACACAATTGTTCTCCGTCATATCCGCCATAGAAATAAAGTTCTAACAAATTAGGCAATGCTTGAAGAGCTTTTATTGCACGGGTGCCGGTCAACCCTGAGGAACGTAGACTTAGGGCAACTAGATTATCTAGTTTTGATATCCAATTTGGCAACATCTCCAAACGCCCACCCAAGTAGAGATGTTGAAGAAATTCGGGTGGAGAAGAAAGAGAATGTAAATTCAATATCTCATTTCCATTTATAGCCCAAACTCTCAAAGATTGAAGGTTTTTCATCTTCTTGATGGCAGTACAAAGAGCATTCCCGTATTCTCTTTTCATATTCAGAATAACCAACTTCCTCAACTGCTTCAGATTTTCTAGCTCTTTGATAGTAAGAAGGCCAACCCATTCTTCATGATCATTTACCTCCATGCCCCTTAACGTCTGCAACTCTTCTAAATGCCCAATCCCTCCTTGTATCTTCACTCCTCTTCCAGTTATGTGAGACGAGGCAAGAAGATGCCGCAACTTATGGAGTCTACTTAAGATCCCAATTTGTAGCACAGTTACAAACGAGCGTTGGACATTCAAAGTTTGTAAGTTGTGCAGATTTCCAATGGAAGTTGGAACTATCTTCACTTTTGTTCTCTTGACACTTAAGTATCGCAAATGAAGAAGATTTCCAATTTCTTCATGAAGTTGATCTAAAAGAGCATCTTGAAGATCTAGTACTTTCAAAAGCTTGAAATTCATAGCAAGAGTGCCCAATAACTGCTTCTTTGGATTCCCCCCCATTGAGAAAAGAAAAACGGAACGAATTCTAGATTTAGTAGAACGAATAGTATCCAAACCCTTACTTGTTATGTTGTGCATATGTATTGACCATCGTCGAGTTTCATCACTCCAACTTGGATCTGCTTCTCCCAAAACTTGGCAAAAACTCAACTCCTCACACTTAGTGAGGATGATCTCATGGACTACATCATGGACCTGACATCTTTTAATTCTACCATCATATTTTGTCTGTGAAACTTGAACCAAGCTTCTATGAACGAGCTCAGTCAAGTATTCTTCAGCAACTTCTTCCAAAGTTTTTCCTCTTTGTCCTTCAATAAACCCTCGGCTATCCACAGTCGAACTAGTCTTCCACGGGTGATTTGATAGTCTTTAGGTATTATGCCAAAGTACAAAAAACATGGTTTGAGGTAGTAAGGGAGATCATGGTAACTAAGCAACAAAATTTTCGTGATGTTTGTGAGATGGGCATTCCTTTCTAACTCGGATCCAAGGCTATTATAGAATCTTTGCCATTCGGATACAACCTTGTTTTTAGTGGACAAGAGGGCGCCTATTGTCACAATAGCAAGGGGTAATCCTTCACATTTCCTAACAATGGCACGAGATACTTTCTCCAACTCAGGAGGACAACCACCAAAATCCTGCAGGAAAGTTAACTTGCAAAAGAGCTTCCAAGCCTCCTCCTCAATTAGGGGTTCTAGCTTGTAGATGTGATCCAATGAGGATTCCTTGAAAAAAGAAGCAACATCTTCGCTACGTGTAGTGACAATAATTTGACTTCCTTTGTTGTTTTTTGGTAAAGCAACTTTTACGAATCTCCAAAAGTCAAAATTCCACACGTCATCAAAAACTAGTAGATACCTCTTCTCATGTAAATATTCTCTCAGCAAATGAATGAGAGAATTTTGGTCCAACATATCAATTCCTTGAGGTGCAAACTCCTCTCTGGTCTGATATAGCTGGTTTATTATTCTTCTGAAGATGTCCTCCGTCTTGTATGATTGAGAGACTGATACCCAAGCTTGGCAATCGAAGTGTTCTAATACTTTTTGGTTGTCGAAAACTGTCTTGGCAAGAGTGGTCTTGCCACTTCCTCCCATACCCACCAGTGAAGTGACCGTTCGGTTTGAGACTCCGATTATCAACCTGTGTATCAGTTCTTCCCGGGTGGACTCAATGCCCACGACTTCATCAATGAAAAGAGACGCCACACGAGGGTCATCTTGTACTTTCTCTTCCGTTTTATTGCTTGACCCATGTTCTAAGCAACTAAAACCATTCCTATCAGCCCTTTCCTTGGTCTCACGAATAATCTGTTTGATATCCTGAATTTGAGAGGCAATATCATGTTGTGGCTTGAGTTTAGTGATTGAGCGAGCGAGTTTCCGAAGGAAACTAATGAAACCACGCCGTTGCTGATTTTCGGCCAAGTGAAGCATGTATTCGTCCATGACGTCCTCAATCTGGTAAGCCAATGCCCTTACCTGTTTCACCCAAATTTTTGCCCTTTCGTTTTCTAATTTTGGACTTGAATCTGCATCTTTTAGGAATGACATAATGCTTTCCAATTCAGCCTTGATACTGGCAACTTCTGTGCGGATATTCCACAACAATTTCACTTCACCCGATAACAATGGCACCAAAGTACTGTTGATAGCAGAGCTTACTGCAACTAGTGCCATAACATTTGTTTTCCTGTTTAACACAACACAATTGTAAGTGTCATAGCTGATATGTTTTATTGGCTGGTGTTAGAATAGTTTATGTTTAGTTTATGTGTTTGTCCCACATCGTTTAATTATGTCATGTAATGTGGTGAGTGATAATATAAATACGACTCTCACGTGTTAGGGTTAATTTAACACCCTTACACTTCTCTCTCTCCTAATCTACATGGTATCAGAGCCTAACCCTAACCCACCACCATAATCCACTGCCGTGACATCCACCTACCCATGTCAACTTACGTCATCATCCCTAACCTTCGAAAATCAGCTTACGTCATCATCCCTAACCTTCCCTAACCTTCGAAAACCCTAACCCTGAAATTGTTTGCCGTAGACAACCACCTAACAACCCTAAATCGACAGCCATACAAACCCTAACCCTTTAAAACCCTAAATCGACAGCCACAACCTCTTCCAAAATCTTCTACAGTGCTCGCAAACCTAAACCCAGTTTGTTAAATACCTTGAAATACCTTACCTAGTTCGTAACTTCACTTCACAGTGCTCGTAAACCTTTATCCAGTCACGTCTTCCATTCACGACTGTAGCAGGTGCTCGAAATCCCTCACAATTGGGTTGCTGCTCGATCTGTTTCAATCTGGTCTGTTGAAGCTCGACTGTTTTGGATCTTTTGGGTCACGAACAGTGTCGTTTGGCACTTCTGTTACTGCTCTAGCCCAGTAATCTCATGTGGTAAGTCAGGATTCCCATCTGTATTAATTTCGGCTCTGTTGCTGCTCTGTTGGTCTATCTTTTCCCTATAAATGGCTGGTTCAGTTGATGTATTGATCTATGGTACACTAGTTTGTTGGGTTGTTGGTTATGATTGCATTAGGCAGTGACAGATTCATTGTTGCTCTGTGGTTCAGCAGTATTATTAGTTATTCCGCTGCTGGCTCTGTCAATTGTTATGATTTGGTGTTGTTGAAGGTGGTGGTTTCCTGTATTGTTCGGTGACTATTTTTTTCATTGGTGGTTGGTGATTGGTTGTTGGCTGGTGTGGTGACTGGTGGTGTGATAGTAGACATCGTTGCTCAGTCTGTTGGTTGGTTTGATTGATTTGCTGGTTGTCTTTATTCTGTTGGTGGGTGGCTGTTTCTCCATTTGTTGACAACATGTCTGACGGAAAGTCTGCAAGTTCTGGTTCAAATTCTAGTTCTATTGTTATGGGTAGTTCGTCCAGTTCTTCTCATTCACGGGAGAGGCTGCCAATTACATCCACAAGGTTGAATGGTCATAATTATGCTATTTGGGCTAAGGCAGTTGAGGTTTACTATGAGGGGGAGTCCGAGTCTTCTTTTTTGACTGATGATCCTCCTACAGATACTACTTTGTGGAAACCTAGGGATGCTCGGATCCGTAGTCAGTTGTGGAATAGTATGAATGAAGATATTGCTGGCTCACTGATGTTCTTGGACACAGCCAAACAGGTTTGGACACAGGCTCAGGAGATGTATTCTGGTGTGAACAATCTCCGTCGCACTTATGATCTTCATCAGCAATTCTTTTCTATCTCTCAGGGCAACTTATCTTTCGAGGAGTATTATGCTAGGTTTCGTCGTATTCGGGATGAACTTCGTGTTTGTGAGCCACTGTCTTCTGATATTCAGGTTGTGCGACGCCAGCGTGAGCGTATGGAGGTTGCTCGATTCCTCTCTGGTGCCTCATCAGAATTTGATCCAGTTAGTAATCAGATTTTGGGATCCAACGACCTACCTTCTCTCAGCGAGGTCTTCAGTCGACTTCGTTAATCTTCTGCATCCCGTTCTATGCCAACCCCTGTGTATTCTTCTGAGCGTTCAGCTCTGGCTTCCGCTGTCTCTGGTGGTTATGGTTCTGGTCATGGTCGTAACAGCCGTGGCCGTGATTCTGGGTTTGGCGGTCGTGGTCGTGGTTCTGGAGGACGAGGTTCTGGTAGCTATGATTCGGGTAATAATTATGGTGGTCGTGGTGATTCTGGGTTCAATGGTCGTAATTCTAGTCGTGGTGGTGTTAGTCATGGTCGCCCATCAGGGGGCGGTAGTTCTGGTCGCGGTGGTTCTGGTCGTGGCCGCGGTACCCGCTTTTGTACTCATTGTAAGAGTACAAGTCATACAGTGGACTATTGTTATGATCTTCAAGGTTTTCCCCAAGCTCATCAGGTTGCCTCTGAGGATACTGGACAATTTGCTCAATCTTCTGCCGATAGTGTGGTTATTTCAGCTGAGGAGTACCAGCGTTTCTTGTCATTTCAGGCTGGGACAGAATCTTCCACTGCTACGCTTGCTCAGACCGGTCCATCTGTTGCCTGTGTTGCCTCATCCTCATCATCTCCTTGGGTTATTGACTCGGGAGCTACAGATCATATGACTGGTACATCTACTCTTTTCCTTGGTCAACAGCCAGTTGGTAAATCATCACATGTCACCTTAGCCGATGGTTCTACCACTGCTGTTATTGGTTTGGGCTCCGTTCCTGTCACTTCCTCTCTTACTTTGACTTCTGTATTACATGTTCCTCGTTTTCCATTTAACCTTATGTCTGTGAGTCGCCTTACTAAATCTTTAAATTGTTCCGTCACATTTCTTCCTCATGGCTGTATTTTTCAGGATCTCAAGACAGGGAGGAAGATTGGTGGGGGCATTGAGCGAGGCGGCCTATATTACCTGACAGTTCCTCAGCCTGTTGCCCTTCAGACATCCGAGTCACCGTACCAACAGCATTGTCGTCTTGGCCATCCATCTCTCCAGAGTTTGAAGCATCTTGTACCCTCGTGTCGTTCCCTTAATAAGTTGGTGTGTGAAGTTTGTGAGTTTAGTAAACACCGACGAGTCTCTTTTTATCCTAGGGTTGAGCGTCGTGCATCGCGTCCTTTTCAGTTGGTTCATTCAGACATTTGGGGGCCTATTCATGTGCCCAGTGTTTCTGGTTTTCAGTATTATGTTATTTTTGTGGATGATTTTTCTCGTATCACATATCTTTATCTCATGAAAGAGCGGTCTGAATTGAAATCTGTGTTTAAATCTTTTTACATGGAAGTTAAGAATCAATTTGATACCTGCATTAAAATATTTCGTTCAGATAATGCCCGTGAATATTTTCACGGTATCCTTTCTCAGTTTCTTGATGATCATGGCATTATTCACCAGTCATCCTGCGCTCGGTCTCCACAACAAAATGGAGTTGCTGAGCGCAAGATTCGACACTTGTCTGAGATTATGCGTGCTTTACTATTTCACATGCAGGTTCCTAAGTCCTATTGGAGTGATGCTGTTCTCACTGCCTGTTATTTAATCAATCGTATGCCCTCTACAGTCTTAGGTGGTCAGGTTCCTCAAAAAGTCTTGTTCCCTAGTCGGCCTCTCCATTCCTTACCCCCTCGGGTTTTTGGGTGCACTTGTTATGTCCACGCCCTTGACCCTGATAGGAGTAAACTCGATCCTCGGTCTTTTAAGTGTATCTTTCTGGGATACTCCTACACTCAGAAAGGGTATCGCTGTTACTCTCCTACCTTACGTCGTCACTTTGTGTGTGCCGATGTCACGTTCAATGAGTCATTGCCCTATTACTCAGATCCTGTTACTACCACTGACCTTGTTACACTTGAGCCTGTGTTACCTATGGCTGTCCCTACGGGTACTGTTTCCCACACACCTTTGCGGGTATATGTCCGTCGTCCTCCCGCACCAGCACCAATACCGGCACCAAACCAGCATCCGACACCAATTCAGCCTCCCGAACCATCCCCGGCTGCTGCACAGTCTTTGCCCACACCTCCGTCTTCCCCCTTATCGCTAGATCTGCCTGCTTGTCGATATCCTACTCGTGAGAATCGTCACCCACCGGTAAAATATGGTTTTTCTAATATCTCGAGTACTTCTCATCCTATTTCTCGGTTTATCTCTTATGATCATCTTTCTCCATCTCTTCGTGCTTTCACTACTACTGTTTCCTCCATATTTGTTCCTAACACTGTTTAGGAGGCATTATCCCGGTCTGAGTGGCGGACAGCTATGGAAGATGAAATGTCTGCTCTTCATAATAATGGCACATGGGAGTTGGTTACTCTGCCTGCTGGTAAAACCACTGTCGGTTGTCGTTGGGTTTATACCATCAAGTATCTTCCTGATGGTACTGTTGAGCGTCATAAAGCCCGCCTGGTTGCCAAAGGCTACACACAGACTTATGGCGTTGATTACTCCGAAACATTCTCTCCCGTTGCCAAGCTTAGTTCTGTGCGGATTCTTATTTCCCTCGCTGCCAATCTTGGTTGGCCGTTGTTTCAGCTTGATATTAAAAATGCTTTTCTCCATGGTGATCTTCAGGAGGAAGTCTACATGGAGCAACCACCTGGGTTTGTTGCTCAGGGGGAGCCTCGTAAGGAATGTCGTCTCCGTAAAGCACTTTATGGACTTAAACAATCTCCCAGAGCGTGGTTTGGCAAGTTTAGTGATGCTATTATGAGGTTTGGCATGTGTCGAAGTCAGTCCGATCACTCTGTATTCTCCCTCATGTCGGCTCGAGGGAAAGTGTTACTCATTGTTTATGTTGATGACATTATTATTACTGGAGATGATCAGAGAGGGATTGATGAGTTGAAACAATTTTTACACAGTCAATTCCACACTAAAGATTTGGGTAAGCTACGATATTTCTTGGGTATTGAGGTGGCCAGATCCAAGGATGGGATTAGTTTGTCGCAAAGAAAATATGTGTTGGATATTCTAGAAGAGACAGGTTTATTGGGAGCTAAACCTGTGGAGACTCCAATGGATCCTAATGTCAAACTTTGCAGTGACCAGGGGGAGGTATTTCCTCATCCAGATCAGTATCGTCGCTTAGTTGGTAAATTGATTTATCTTACCAATACTCGTCCTGATATCTCATTTGCCGTTAGTATGGTGAGTCAGTTTATGTCTGCTCCTCGTCTTCCACATTGGGAGGCTTGCATTCGCATTGTGAAGTATCTTAAGGCTCACCCTGGACGTGGCTTATTTTATCGTTCTAATGGTCATTTGCGTGTTGAGGCATTTACTGATGCAGATTGGGCAGGGTCACCTTCTGATAGACGTTCGACAACTGGTTATTGTACTTTTGTTGGTGGCAACCTAGTTACCTGGAAGAGTAAGAAGCAAACCGTTGTTGCCAGGTCTAGTGCAGAGGCAGAGTACCGCGCTATGGCTCATACTACATGTGAAGTTGTTTGGTTGAGATCCTTTCTTGAGGAGCTTGGATTTCAAGTGCAGTTACCCATTCCTATGTATTGTGATAATCAGGCAGCAATACATATTGCCTCAAACCCGGTGTTTCATGAAAGAACCAAACATATTGAGGTAGATTGTCATATCGTTCGAGAGAAGGTTGACAGCGGTATTTTGGCTACACCTTTTGTATCCACGGGAGCTCAGATTGCAGATATTTTTACTAAGTCATTGTTTAAACCTCATTTCGAGTCTTTATGTGACAAGCTGGGACTTATTGATATTTACTCTCCAGCTTGAGGGGGAGTGTTAGAATACTTTATGTTTAGTTTATGTGTTTGTCCCACATCGTTTAATTATGTCATGTAATGTGGTGAGTGATAATATAAATACGACTCTCACGTGTTAGGGTTAATTTAACACCCTTACACTTCTCTCTCTCCTAATCTACAGCTGGTACAATGTGGAATCCCTCAAACCAACCAACCAACAAACACACATACACTAGCATGAATGATCACTCCAACAAAAAATGCAAATAGAAAAATTGTGGTTCATAATTGGGTACTACAACGGCTCAACAAGCCTGGTCATAGTCAGTGAAGTGACAGTGGAATCGGGTTAGACAACCCTAACAATAGTATTCTTTGTTACTTACTGAATATAAAAGAAAGACTTAAAGATTGTGCTGAAAGATTAGTAGGAGAACAGAAAACAATTGTCGCTGGAACTACTCTTCAATCTTTAGTAAAATGACAGATGAAATATGTCACTAAGAATTGAAAAAATGATTTCTAAACATGAAAATACTTGAACAGCTTGATTTTTCACAGAAAATCCAAGGTGAATGACATATAGAAGAACATAGAAGTGACAGATATGATCATGTTTTGAGGAGAAACCTGTCATCAACCTGCATTATGCCTTTGCTAAAAAAAACCTGCATTATGCTATATTCAAGTAAAAATAAATTTCGTGAAAATCTTATTTTTCGGCGTGTATTACCTTAAGTGGTGGAATTTTTTTCCATTGATGGTATCATCTATTATCTACAGCTCATGTAAGAGCAAATCCAATGCAAAATGGCTGTAGCCATTCTTATATTTTGGCTCCAAAAAGTGGTTTTTGGTGCTAAAATAGAATTTTGATGTACTTGCAACTACGCACAAGTCACATGTACCCCCACGGCATTGCTTGGGGAAATTGAACCCTAGGTCTCGGATCTTAAGGATGGTTCCAGTAACAAACTTGAACAGGCCATGGATCGGGACTTTGGTTCTCTATTTCAAGGTTGGAAGCATGCTATGGCTCAGTTCATGGACAAAACACAAAAGTGCCATATTTAATCGCCCCCTGGGATTGGTCCCCAGACTAGTCGACGTGTCTGATAAGGCCACAATATTGCATATTATTTAGGCTTAATTCGTCTGTTTACCATGTTAGTGTATTTATTTCCATCGGATTTACTTGATATTGTGCTTTGGGTATTTTCTAAGTGATTTCAGGTAAGTTATTGATTTTTCCCCAAATCCAATATTGGAATTGAAGAACCCCAATCAGTACATGAAATCTTTTTTTTTTTTTTTGAACAGGAGAAAAGCTTTCGCATTCAGTCCATGAAATCTAATTGAAAGAGTGTTTTTTTTACTTGTCAAGAAATCTAATCCACGCCATGCTAAGGAATTGGGGATGGGATGGGTGAGGTTTAAAGATTAAACCATTCACCAAAGGCATGGAAGTACAAAGTGTCTGCCATTTGTCTACTACTGCACTTTCCTAATTGAAAGAGTTTGATGATTGCTTCAGGTGAAAACTCAAAAGAAAGATATGCATGCAGTGTAATGATAGCTATAAAACACTATAAACGCAAAAAAGAAAGAGCAGAAGCAGGAGGGAAGATGATGAATTACCTCTATTATGAGAGATTTTTCGGAGAATGAAAACAGACAGAAACACTGATCAAAAAAAAAAGAAAACAGACAGAAACCAGACCCACAATTCGCAAATGTAAATCTGAAAAGTTAAGCAAATGAAATATGGGTGATGATAAGAAAGAAATGTGAAAGCACGTTTGGGTGGGTGGATTACTTTGATAAATTCCTACTTTAGTCCTTTCAAAAAGAAAGTTCTACTTTAGTCAGCAGTATGCCATAATGCCAGTGGCCCAGTATGTGATATCTAATGGCACGCGAAATTTATTAACTGTTTAAATTTATAAAGACAATTTGATCCCTAAAGCATCATACCATTCTTCCTTTCTTACAAAGTTTTTTTTATAATAAAACAAAAGTTATCAATCTTATACGGAACGGTTTATCGTTTTTGTTACTGGTATGGTAAGTACGAATATCGGATAATTTACCAGTACCGTTAGGTTTAGCATTGAATAATTTATATAAAAATGTAAACGTTTATCCATTAATCATTAGATTTTCACAAATAAATTTGTCAAGATCCAAATGTTATCTATAAGTAATATAAATAAATAAATATGGTGGTGCTGCGGTAAAAACTCAACCCAATAACTTTATGGTCTTAGATTCGAGTCTTAGTGCAGCCACTTTACATATTATTATTATTAAAGGTTAGGCTTCTCGCCAATTCTTTCCCTACCAGAGACCTATTAATGGGTACAATTTGGGTGTTGGGACCACTAATGGTGCAGCTGTATATACTCAGCCCAATAACCCTAAGATAACGGGTTTAAATTTGAGTACAATCACTTTCTGCATTACTATTGCAAAGATTAACCTTGTCGTCAACATATCCCAAAAAAGCCCAGCATAACTCCAAAATTTATTCCAAGTATGCCACCTCATTCTCAGAGCACGTGCTAGCTTTTCTGCACTTTCACATTCCCCAAACTATTAGAGCACGTGCTACTTTTTCTCCCTTGCAAAGACTTGTCGTTTTATGGGTAAAGATTAAGGACCCGGCTAGGGGTACAGAGACCATGGTACAGAAAACATATCGATCGCGTTCGGAGATCCATTTTTGGGTCCTATACGAGTAATTCGAACCGTTTATTGTTCTTAAAACATTTTTCCGAGGGGCCCCACCAAATTTCAGCTCAATCGGACAGTTGGAAGTACTCCAATCAAAGTCTCACCGTTCCAGCCACAATTTTTTTTGGTTGGAACGGTGAGACTTTGGTTGGAGCACTTTCAACCGTCCGATTGAGCTGAAATTTGGCGGGGCCCCTCGAAAAAATGTTTTAAGAACAATGAACGGTTCGGATCACTCGTGTGGGACCCAAAAGTGGATCCCCGAACGCAATCGGTACGTTTTCTGTACCATGACCTCTGTACCCGTATCTTTATGCAAAGACTAAAGGGGTGTCTAGGGCCTTGTTCTTTTTGGGTTTCAAGACCCGGTTTTCTCAATTATTATCCAATGATTATTTCTATTTTCAAATATTATTCTTATTTTTCTTTCTATCTCTCTCTAATCATTAACCCCTATTTTTAATTATTATCCTTATTTCTCCCTCCAAACATTACGGAAAACCAAAACCCAAACCAAACACAACCTAGGAGCCCCTTTTTTACTTCTCATTTTCACATTTTTAGGTTCTAGATATTTAGGAGACTTGAGCTAAAATGACTTCTAAGAAAATGAAATTTTCATTTTTGACTTTAGAGAGGACAAGTGAAAAAAAGGTGGAGAAGAACTTTTTGACTTCTCATTTTTCACTTTTCTCATTTTCATTAACAAAAAACCCCACAAAATGGATTTTGTACATATCTCCGAAACACTACTCCTGTTGTAAAATGCATTCTACACATTTCTTTCAAACACTCTTACCAATTCCAAATACATTCTGACCATAATCCAAAAAGTTAAAAAGCCAAAAACTTGAAAATGAAAAGTTGAAAATGAGGTTCTCAAACACCCCTAATTGCTTAGCTTTAGACTTCATGTAAATGGTTCAGAACAAAATAATTTCTCCAATAAATTATCCATGTTTTCCTCTTTCTTACGAGGAATGAGTGGGGGCTTGGTTCATAAAAGAAATTTGGAGTAGCAGTTGATCCGAGCGATCTCATCTATTCAAACAAAATGCAGAAATGGGGCGTGGAGGGTAAAGGATGGCAACGGGGTGGATCGGGGATGGATTTGACCATTCCCGCCTCTGATCCACGAATCCCATATCTGCCTTTGTCCCTACCCCGATTCCCAAATGGGAAATCACATCCGCCCTCCAACTTTGTCCCTAACGGAGATCGGGAATCCCCACCTAGATCCGAAAGTCGCCTAACAAAAAAAAAGTTGTATATTTTAAATTTTTTTTCATTACAACATAGACATCAAAGCCAAATAATAAAAAATATGGCAACAATTGTCAATTTAAAAAAAAAATTCCAACAACGAAATATAATTACATGACAACCAAGGATCACAAAAACAAAGGAATTACGTTCAAGCATTAAAATGTATTACGGGTGTACGTGGATTATAGTGCGAAAACCCTACTAGTTTGTAAACCACAAATTAGATAGCAGTATATAATGAGACAGAGCGTGGAATAGGGCAGAGATACAAGGAACTGCCTCCAATCCGATCCCCGATTTTTTTTATTTATTTTACCTCCAAATTTCATTCGATCCCCGAAACTCCAACCCGAACGGGGCGGGAACAGATCGAAACGGATTGGATTAGTTGGAATTGCCATCCTTAGGGGGACCTTATTGCCGATGCATTATGCGTAATACATTTCAATTTATCCAAATTTGTCATGCATGCCCCTACAAATACAATAATTATGTTACAAAGTTTGAAATCTAGCTTTATCATATGCCCACAAAATCTCACAGTAATATTTCATTTCGTTATATCAGAGAAAATAGGAGTAATATTTTGAAGCATTCTCGCACTGCTTCGTTGAAAATTTTCAACAAGATTGTCTAACAAATAGTCAACTACTGTGTGTACAATGATAACTCAAATGTCACTCTAAAGCTCATAACACTATTAACTGATATTCTCCCAATATGACAATACAAAGTCAAGACTAAACATACGCTAATGCTCTTACATTTCTCCCAGTAAATCATACATATGTACAGAAAATTACGTAATACAGAGAATTCAAATGACGTTGAAATGGCGTTTAGGGATGAAAGGACAAGAAGACGTCGAAATTGGGTGGAAGGATGCTACACTGTAACCCAGAAAACTGAAACCTAGTTCTTGTTCAAAAGCTAGTCATCTCCTTCTGGCAGCGTTGGCTCGTTTTGGCGGTGGTGGTTGTCGGCTGGGGAAGCCGTGTGAGGCGAGAACCTGTTGATGTTGTTTAGATTTTAGGGTTTTGTTTTAGGTTTGGGTGTGGCCCATTAGGTGTGTACGCTTGGCGTGGTTGGCATCTTGCCAATTTCGGTTTGGATTTCGGTTTGGGTCAAGGACTGGGCACAGGGTTATTCTCGGGTATGTATAGAAATATGTTTTCGTTCTCCTTGTTCGTTTTAGTCTTTATATCAACATCAAAGATTACAATAACAATAATTTTGTTGTCAAAAAAAAATTCAAAGGAAAAATAGGTGATTTTCATTTCTCTCCGCAACATCTACTTCCCGCATCTCTGTAGAACACCACCTCTCACCAACCCGGCCTACCGCCATCTCCTCACCATCAATTCGTATCTAGGATTAGGGAAATGCTATGGTACACACCCTTTATATGGCGTAACGGTTATGCCTTTTAGAGGTTCAAGGTTATGCCACTTAGTGGTTCGGTTATGCCTCTTAGTGGTTCAAGGTTATGCCGTTTAGCGGTTAAGGGTGTATATGTTACATTTCCTTTATAGGTCAACGTACATCAATGCCTATAGGGCGTAACTAGTTATGCCTCATAGTGGTTCTAGGCTTCTAGCTTAACTAGTTATGCCTCTTAGTGATTTTGTCATGCCGGTGCATACCGTATGCACCCAAAAAGGGGTGTATATCATAGCATTCCCCCTAGAATTGGTTACAAAGGAGAACAAATGAGTACTTAAAACCATAAGGTTGCTCTGATACCAAATGATGCAAACCGGAATATTCCATTGAGATTTCTATTGAGAGAGACTCCCAAGTGGGATACAAGGAGCAAAAGCTCTCAATATTCTTTAATCAATATATATAAAACTACCAAATGAAAGACTCTCACACCTATTTATAGACCCACTAACACTAAAGACACAAAATGACACTATTAGCCCAAAAGCTACTACATCAGACTCTCCCTCTAAAGAAAACAACTTGTCCTCAAGTTGGACTACATGACACAAGACACCAAATAAAGACAAAATAAAGTTTTTATTGTGCAGCTTCGAAGTAGACATGTTGCATTCCTTGTTCAACATGTCACCCCACAACCAATCTTCAATATCAGCTTCTTTTTGTATACATCCACCACGTCCATGCTTATGTGCAATGAAATCATCTATGTACCATGTGTCTTGTAAATAAAAATATTGTTGTAGTAGCACATCACATACATTTCCAAGTCGCACCAAGAACTATTCACCTTAGCACGTTGAAAAGTCATCACAATATGCTCCAAACTTGCTTGCTTGAAGACAGAACCCAAAGGGTCTACAAGCTATACAATGATACATGTACAACAAAAGTCTCCAACATGGCTCCGACACACTCACATGGTGTGTGGAGCCCATACACACTTGAGTGTGAAGCCCATACACACTTGAGTGTGAAGTGTGTGTGGGCTCCACACACTATGTGAGTATGTTGGAGATATGTTAGAGCTAGGTTGTTGTACACTTATCATTGTTAATCCCTAATAGCATGTGCAAGGAAAAGGAGCCAATTCAAACACCCCTTACACCATGTGCAATTCGGAAGGCAAATAATGGAAGCAATCAGCAAGTTTTGGCTCTCCAAACTCTTCACTCATTGGTGGATAGTCAAAACAACTTCATCCAACTTTGGTGACACAACCAAAGCATAAGAGTCTTCACTTATCACTTCCTTGCTTTCTTGCATATCCACAAGTTGAAGGTGGTGGCTGGGAGTGGGAAAACAAAAACAAAAAGTGAAAGTTGAGATTTTCAACTTCCCCAAATTTCATAAATAGTGGAAGTAAGAAGTAGAATTAGAAAGTGGAAGTGGCACACAAACAACATTCCTTTCTTTAAATTGTGAAAATTCTGAAAACAGAAATAGAAAACAGAAGTGCCACCAAACAAGGCCTATTATTTTCAATGCCCTGGTGCTTCTTAAACCATTCTTTCACTGCTTCTTTGAAATTTACAAAAAGATTATCTTACAAATACTGCGTGTACCATGCATATGTTCCGGATATTAGGTAATACGAATAATTTAAGTCATGTTGAAATGGTATTTAGTAGGGGTGAAATCGGTTCGGTTTCGGTCGGTTTAGGGTGCAAGTTACACGGACCAATTCGGTTCGGGGTAAGGTTTGTCGGAACCGATCCCGACCAATTATACGAAGGGACCGATTCAGTTCGGGGTGTTTCGGGGTTTTTCGGTTCGGTTGGGGTTTTCGGGGAAATCGGTTTTAACCAAAATAGGCCAACCTCCGAAATGGGCCGACTTGGGCCTAGTAAAAAATTAATGGGCCAACTTAACCCACTATTTTTACCCACTGTTTTTACACTTGTTTTTAACCCACTGGGCCAACTTAACCCGAAATGGGCCAACTTAACCCACTATTTTTAAACTTGTTTCTTTCACCTAATTTCCACAAAACTTGCAGCTGAAATTAAAATCAAAACATTAACCGAAAATCCATTAATTCACAGTCAAACACAACAACAAAAAAAAAAACCCAGCCCAGCTACTGCCTCATATATGGGTGGAAAATTCCATCAAATTTCCAGCATCAGTGCATCCTAATTTCCAGTTTCAACCACCAACACAAATCCATACACACTTAGTCAGTTACACTTTCCAAATCAACATTGTTCAACACATTACACATACGAAAAGATGAACACAAAAAAACAAGAAAAACATTATGGTCAAGTCTAATTCTCCGGATATCGTTGCGTTCTTGAGAATCTTCACCTGAAACATCCAAAACCACACAAATGAATTCCTAGAATGAATCCAAAAAGCCATGGAATGGTCATTTCTTGGCCATCAATTGATATGCTATTAATCAAAATTCATGAATGACGATACCCATTCGATATGAAATATTGAATAAGATCAAACTAAAACCAAGTCTTGGACTCTAACCATCATAACAGTTTCCATATCAATCCAAAATTTGAGCTATGGCATAACAAAATGACAGCAGAAACAGCAACATCCAAGCAAAATGACAACAGCAACAAGGCAATAAGAGCATAGAGGAGTAAGCCTAAACTCCACCAAGAAGCACCCCAGTAGATCAACAACAAGAATAGCATCCCACAGCAAGCATAGCACTGGAAAAGAATAAAAAACTGCAATCAAAGGTTGCTTATGCATTATATGCAACAACTATCTAATGCAACAGCAGCCACAAAAGTTAAAATGAAACTAGAACTTGTAAATGTGAAAGTGCTTACCAAATGTCGAACAATCAACCAACAAAAGTCAGCAACCCTTAGGCCTTAGCCTTACCACCGGACTCCAGAACTTAAAAAAATTCAAACACAAAGAAAAACAAGTAACTTATCAAACAAAGAAGTAATTAATTGCCAAAAAATAAAGAAAACGAAAACACAAGGCTAAACAAGTAGTACCTGAATCTAATTGCTCCAACTCATCTATTTGTTCTCTAAGATTGATTTTACTTGGTTTCTTTATCCATTGTTGAGTGCAAATAAGAGCCTCCACAGTATTGGGAGCGAGAGAACTTCGATATGGATCAATCACACGTCCACTTGTGCTAAAGGCAGATTCGGAGGCAACCGTAGACACGGGGATAGCTAGCACATCTCTTGCTACTTGGGACACAATTGGATACTTCGACGAATTGACTTTCCACCACTTCAATATATCAA
Source organism: Vaccinium darrowii (assembly GCA_020921065.1). Taxonomy (NCBI): domain Eukaryota; kingdom Viridiplantae; phylum Streptophyta; class Magnoliopsida; order Ericales; family Ericaceae; genus Vaccinium; species Vaccinium darrowii. The sequence continues at coordinate 12,127,558 of CM037153.1, forward strand.
ACCTTTCATTATCATCTTCACTAGCCTCCAATAGATACTTCTCCAACTCCGATTTGCTTGCCATGTTTGTTTCATTTTGTTGGTGTATCTTAAAAAGAGATTTCAAAGATTTTTGATCATCCAAACCATCTAAATCCACTTTATTTGATGCTCCCCCAACCTCCTCTCGACTACGCGCATTCACACTTGCATTGTTACTCACATACCATTTAAACAATTCGGTAATCCCACGTGTTATCTTATCCGTCATTTCACTTACCAACTTCTTATCAAAACCCAAAGTATTTAGAAAACAATATTCAAAGAACCCAACTTTGCATCGAAGATCAAGAACAACCGCATACAACATCATTGGGTTAATCTTCTCAAAATTTCCCCAATATTTATCAAACTTTGCACTCATACCACGGGCCAAAGGATACAACACACTATCATTGGTAGCACACAACTTCTTGATAGCTTGTTGAATCAACACCATTTCATCAAAGAAAGCATTGCAAGTGACATACAAAGAACCCGAGAATTTCAACTGTTAACTGTGTACTGTCGACAGAAATGAGAAGAGAAGAAGAGAGGGAGAAGAAGAAAGAAAAGAGGTCGGCCACAGGGGTTAATTCGGTTCGGTTAGGGTTTTGCTTTTATAGTCCATACATGGACGGTGTAGATGAAAACAAATGGACGGTATTGATTAGGTTTTAATTCGGTTCGGTTCGGGGCTAGGCCGGTTCGGTGATATCGGTTCGGTCTTTCGGTTCGGTTCGGGCTCGCCGTAATTCCACAAAACCGAATCGAGAATTTTTTTCGATTTTTTCGGTCGGTTTTTCGGTTTTATTTAAGCACGGACTGACCGAAAACCGGCCCGAAATTTCGGTTTTCAGTTCTGTTCGAGTTCCGCCGGTTTTTTTTTCACCCCTAGTAATTAGGGATGAAAGGACAAGAAGCCATTGTAAATGGGTGGAAGGAAGCTACACTGTAAGTCTATAACCCAGATAACTGAAACCTAGTTCTTGTTCAAAAGCTAGCCATCATCAAGTTCAATATCTTTCATGGTGTTAACTACATCTTCAACTCTAATAGACATAAACTCAGCATGTTCCTCAAGATCTTTAAGAATCATATGAAGCTACTTCTGGAACGTTGACGACTGTTCCCTTCCGTGCTGCAGTTCATTGTTAAGTTCAAGTATTTTCTTGTCTCTGTCTTCCTGCAAAAAGCATTGTAGATACTCAAGGTCAGCTACTACATAGGAACTAAAGATGAATCTAAAAGAATATCACAACTAGAAAGCACTGTTGAAATGTGCCACATAATACAACAAAACTAGCCAAAACTGAAAACATTTCGGTCTATACATCATATAGCAATTGAAAAGTTTCTAGTTTCTAGTCTAGACTAATAAGAACACCGGTTTCTGAGAATTTGGTCAAATTTCTTTCTAATTTTTCCCATTGCGTGTGTTTCCTAAATTACTAATGGACCTCTTCTTCTGGCAGAAATTGGTAGCACGCACTTCGCAACCAATATTGAAAGGAAAAATCAGTGATTTTCTTTTCTCACTGCAACATCTACTTCCCCACTCTCCATAGAAGACCATCTTACACCAACCCCACCACCATCTCCACACCGCCAATTACTCTCTGGAATTGGTTACAAAGGAGAACAAATGAGTACTTACAACTATAAGGTTCTTTCGGCAAAAGATCTCATGACATTTTGAGCACCATCTTCATAAGGATCTCTCTTGCTTCTGTTTTCTCTCAAACTATGAAAATTCCGGCCTTTCAATGACCCCATTATGCATTATAAAACAAAAACTGAAAAATTCTTTTTCTTTATGCTATCAAATACTAAATAAGCAAACTAAAAAGAATTGAAAACAATAAACAATGAATGCAACGATATACGTCGAAAGCCCCTTAAAAAGCGTAAAAACCACGGGAGGAAATCAATCCACTAAAAGTAAACATTGTGCAGTTACAAAATGATCTCAATTAAACACAATCGTGAATCCTCACCGATTGACCAAAGATCATGTTGCCGAATCCACGTACACCACACCAAGTGGTTGATTGCCGAATGCCTTGAATCCTCAAGTCCTCCAAGATACTTCTGGAATCCACTGGAAGAATGATCCAATTTGTTGAATCGGAAGATAGACAAACTTCTTGGAGTTAATAGAAAAGCTTGGTGATCATATTGATCATGTGTACTCCAAGACAAACTCACAGTGTCGTGTATACTTCTGTGAGACAAAGAGTTGCACTCAATATTTCTTTTCCAAAGTGATCACCATAAGGCTGCTGGAAAGGTAGATATATATATATATATATATATATATATATATATATATATATATATATATATATATATATATATATATATATATATATATATATTAATCTGAAACTCCACCCAACGTCCAAAGGTTTCCAATCCCATAGAATCACTCTTATTGCCTTTGCCAAGCCACGTCCAAATTAAGTTTCCAATCCAAGAGAAAAAATCTTTTCATTGCCTTTGCCATCTTTTAAAAGGATTGCTACAAATCCTTCATGTTGAGAAGCATGGCTCACAGTTTGTAACGGCATAATATATAGTCTTCCCTTGTTGCGGAGATCCTCTTTGACAAATTCATAGAAATACTAATTCCTTCCTTCCATGCTAACTACCTTACCAATCTATATATTTACATAAAAGATTTAATTTCCTCCACTTCCTAAACACACTCTAAAAATATGAGAAAAATAAATTACAACTCGATAATTAGGGGAACAGTGAATGTGTGATTTGTCGTGGAATTGCCAATAAATGAAGACCGTGGCCTATGGTCCTAACAAAAACATTGCTTCTAATCTCCTATGATACTTCCTTCCTTCTTCCCTATAGCTGTATGACACTGGATGCAATTCCCGAAACTTGCACTTCCACGCTTTAAGCACATTAGCATCTATGGCCAATTAACATTTTGAAGGCTTAGCTCATGAGTCCACTACTCATCACAAGTTTTTAATTAATATCCACAATACAAATTTAGAAAAACTGAAGACACTGAGACCTAAAATGCACGAGTGGAATAACTAGAAGTGATAAGAGACCCAGAAAGGTACATATTGAGCAAAAGATTGAAGATTAGATGACTGAAATTCCAGTTGCGCAGTTGACACAAGTGTTGACATAGAGATTCAGACTCTTGCTTGAAATAGAACAACAACAACTTTCTGGGATGAAACTGCCAATAACATGCTAATCTTGGTTTACATACCTCCAGTAACCATGAACCTAGGTACCACTTCAAATCTTAATAATCTTAGAACAATATACCCAAGTTTTTTTTTTTTTTGGGTAAATAATATACCCAAGTTTGCTCAAATTATGAATCACATAACCAGCACTCGTTGGCTTCTCCTCATATTCTTCTTGTTCTTTTTCTCACTTGACAGATCTAAAGATACAATACAAACAGTCAAACACAATCTCAAACTTTCCGTTCGTTGGGGTTTGTGAAACCCAATTTGGCTTTGGACTGCCACTTCGATACATATGGAAACTGGTGAGATCCGTAAATTGCACTCAAGCCACGTAAAAATTTCTACGTATTTTTAGTTTGCATTCTTCACTTGATTGTTTTTCACGTGCTTTGTGCGTTTATTAGTCTGGCCATCTTAACACCATGGATCTCCCTCGATTACTAAAATGCAAACCAAACACAGTATACAATAAAATACTGTTATTTAGAAAGAAGAAAGGAAAGTGTGTAGGGTGTTATTTTACCCTAACACAAGAGTACTTTATTTATATTATCGTGAGAGTGTTACATTATTTAACTTGGCCGATGTGGGACAAACACTAACTATTCTAACACTCCCCCTCAAGCTGGAGAATAAATATCACAAAATCCCAGCTTGATACATAAAAACTCGAAACGTGGTTTAAACAATGACTTAGTAAAAATATCTGCAATCTGAGCTCCCGTGGATACAAAAGGTGTAGCCAAAATACCGCTGTCAATCTTCTCTCGAACAATATGACAATCTACCTCAATATGTTTGGTTCTTTCATGAAACACGGGGTTTGAGGCAATATGTATCGCTGCCTGATTATCACAATACATAGGAATGGGTAACTGTACTTGAAATCCAAGCTCCTCAAGAAAGGATCTCAACCAAACAACCTCACATGTAGTATGAGCCATAGCACGGTACTCTGCCTCTGCATTAGACCTTGCAATAACGGTTTGCTTCTTACTCCTCCAGGTAACTAGGTTGCCACCAACAAAAGTACAATAACCAGTTGTTGAACGTCTATCAGAAGGTGACCCTACCCAATCTGCATCAGTAAATGCCTCAACACGCAAATGACCATTAGAACGATAAATTAAGCCACGTCCAGGGTGAGCCTTGAGATACTTCACAATGCGAATGCAAGCCTCCCAATGTGGAAGACGAGGAGCAGACATAAACTGACTCACCATACTAATAGCAAATGAGATATCAGGACGAGTATTGGTAAGATAAATCAATTTACCAACTAAGCGACGATACTGATCTGGATGAGGAAATACCTCCCCCTGATCAACGCAAAGTTTGACATTAGGATCCATTGGAGTCTCCACAGGTTTAGCTCCCAATAAACCTGTCTCTTCTAGAATATCCAACACATATTTTCTTTGCGACAAACTAATCCCATCCTTGGATCTTGCCACCTCAATACCCAAGAAATATCGTAGCTTACCCAAATCTTTAGTGTGGAATTGACTGTGTAAGAATTGTTTCAACTCATCAATCCCTCTCTGATCATCTCCTGTAATAATAATGTCATCAACATAAACAATGAGTAACACTTTCCCTCAAGCCGACATGAGGGAGAATACAGAGTGATCGGACTGACTTCGACGCATGCCAAACCTCATAATAGCATCACTAAACTTGCCAAACCACGCTCTGGGAGATTGTTTAAGTCCATAAAGTGCTTTGCGAAGACGACATACCTTATGAGGCTCCCCTTGAGCAACAAACCCAGGTGGTTGCTCCATGTAGACTTCCTCCTGAAGATCACCATGGAGAAAAGCATTTTTAACATCAAGCTGAAACAACGGCCAACCAAGATTGGCGGCGAGGGAAAGAAGAATCCGCACAGAACCAAGCTTGGCAACGGGAGAGAATGTTTCGGAGTAATCAACGCCATAAGTCTGTGTGTAGCCTTTGGCAACCAGGCGGGCTTTATGACGCTCAATAGTACCATCAGGAAGATACTTGATGGTATAAACCCAACGACAACCGACAGTGGTTTTACCAGCAGGAAGAGTAACCAACTCCCATGTGCCATTATTATGAAGAGCAGACATTTCATCTGCCATAGCTGTCCGCCACTCAGACTGGGATAATGCCTCCTGAACAGTGTTAGGAACAAATATAGAGGAAACAGTAGTAGTGAAAGCACGAAGAGATGGAGAGAGATGATCATAAGAGATAAACCGAGAAATAGGATGAAAAGTACTTGAGATATTAGAAAAACCATATTTTACCGGTGGGTGACGATTCTCACGAGTAGGATATCGACGAGCAGGCGGATCTGGCGACAAGGGGGAAGACGGAGGTGTGGGCAAAGACGGTGCAGCAGCTGGTGATGGTTCGGGAGGCTGAGGTTCTGGTGTTGGGTGCTGGTTTGGTGTTGGTGCTGGTGCTGGTGCAGGAGAACGACGAACATATACCTGCAAAGGTTTTTGGGTAACAGTAGTAGTAGGGACAGCCATAGGTAACACAAACTCAAGTGTAACAAGGTCGTTGGTAGTAACAGGATCTAAGTAATATGGCAATGACTCATTGAAGGTGACATCGGCACAAACAAAGTGACAACGTAAAGTAGGAGAGTAACAACAATACCCTTTCTGAGTGTGGGAGTATCCCAGAAAGATACACTTAAAAGACCGAGGATCGAGTTTACTCCTATCAGGGTCAAGGACGTGGACATAACAAGTGCACCCAAAAACCCGAGGGGGTAATGAGTGGAGAGGCCGATTAGGGAACAAGACTTTATGGGGAACCTGACCACTTAAGACCGTAGAGGGCATACAGTTGATTAAATAACAAGCAGTGAGAACAGCATCACTCCAATATGACTTAGGAACCTTCATGTGAAATAATAAAGCACGCATAACCTCAGACAAGTGTCGAATCTTGCGTTCAGCAACTCCATTTTGTTGTGGAGACCGAGCACACGATGATTGGTGAATAATGTCATGATCATCAAGAAATTGAGAAAGGAGACTGTGAAAATATTCACGGGCATTATCTGAACGAAATATTTTAATGCAGGTATCAAATTGATTCTTAACTTCCATGTAAAAAGATTTAAACACAGATTTCAATTCAGACCTCTCTTTCATTAGATAGAGATATGTGAAACGAGAAAAATCATCCACAAAAATAACATAATACTGAAAACCAGAAATACTGGGCACATGAATAGGCCCCCAAATGTCTGAATGAACCAACTGAAAAGGACGCAATGCACGACACTCAACCCTAGGATAAAAAGAGACTCGTCAGTGTTTACTAAACTCACAAACTTCACACACCAACTTATTGAGGGAACGACACAAGGGGACAAGATGCTTCAAACTTTGGAGAGATGAATGGCCAAGACGACAATGCTGTTGGTACGGTGACTCTGATGTCTGAAGGGCAACAGGCTGAGGAACTGTCAGGTAATATAGGCCGCCTCGCTCAATGCCCCCACCAATCTTCCTCCCTGTCTTGAGATCCTGAAAAATACAGCCATGAGGAAGAAATGTGACGGAACAATTTAAAGATTTAGTAAGGCGACTCACAGACATAAGGTTAAATGGAAAACGAGGAACATGTAATACAGAAGTCAAAGTAGAGAGGAAGTGACAGGAACGGAGCCCAAACCAGTAACAGCAGTGGTAGAACCATCAGCTAAGGTGACATGTGATGATTTACCAACTGGCTGTTGACCAAGGAAAAGAGTAGGTGTACCAGTCATATGATCTGTAGCTCCTGAGTCAATAACCCAAGGAGATGATGAGGATGAGGCAACACAGGCAACAGATGGGCCGGTCTGAGCAAGCGTAGCAGTGGAAGACTCTATCCCAGCCTGAAATGACAAGAAACGCTGGTAATCCTCAGCTGAAATAACCACACTATCGGCAGAAGATTGAGCAAACTGTCCACCAGTATCCTCAGAGGGAACCTGATGAGCTTGGGGAAAACCATGAAGATCATAACAATAGTCCACTGTATGACTTGTACTCTTACAATGAGTACAAAATCGGGTACCGGGACCACGACCAGAACCACCGCGACCAGAACTACCTCCTCCTGATGGGCGACCATGACCACCACGACTAGAATGACGACCATTGAACCCAGAATCACCACGACCACCATAATTATTACCCGAATCATAGCTACCAGAACCTCGTCCTCCAGAACCACGACCATGACTACTAGACCCAGAATCATGGCCACGACCACGGCTGACAGAGAAAGCAGAGCTATCAAAAGATGGTGTAGAAATAGATGATGACTGACGGAGACGGCGAAATACCTCGCTGAGAGGAGGTAAGTCGGTAGATCCCAAAATCTGATTACTCACGGGGCCAAAGGTCGAAGATGCACCAGATAAAAACCGAGTGACCTGCATACGATCCCGCTGGCGTCGCACAACCTGAATATCAACAGAAAGTGGCTCACAAATATCTAACTCATTACAAATGCGCCGAAACTTAGCATAATACTCCTCAAATGAATCATCACCCTGAGATATAGTAAAGAAAGACCGATGAAGCTCATATGTGCGGCGGAGATTGTCTAAACCTGAATACAATTCTTTGGCCTCTGTCCACACTTCTTTCGCTGTCGCACAGAACATCAACGTACTAGCAACCTGTTCCGTCATACTATTCCATAGCTCGGAGCGAACACGTGCATCAACCGCTTTCCAGGCCCGATATGTGGAGGAATCAGCAGCAGGGGGATCATCAGTCAAATAAGAGTCCTCGGACTCACCCAGATAATATACCTCAACAGCTTTAGCCCACAGCACATAATTTCCCCCATTTAATGGTGTGGCAGTAATAGGACGCCGATCACGAGACCGGGAACTACCAATAGCTGTTGAGTCAGAACCAGACAGAGTACCAACAACTGTAGACGTAGGACCCAAACCAGAACTAGAATTAGACTTCTCTTCAGACATATTATCAAATAATGGAGAGGAGATCACCAACAAATAACCACCAATAAGCAACCAATCCAACCACAAACCTCAATACTCAACAGCGAAACAAACAGAACATCCCATCAATAATTTCATTATCCAACAGATCATAACTGAGTCGAACATAGTAGCAATTAATACCCCCAACTTCATGTTTTAATCAAACCACCAATATCAGAAAATAGTGAAAACAGCAAAACAGAGAAGCTGTCCAACTCAGATGTACTAAATAGAACAAAGTCACATGCAAACACCAACTTGCATCAATCCGAACACCAAAGCACTGGAAGTTTAATACTGATAAGGACCAAAAAATTACCACAAAAAGGCAGCAATAGCCTTTGATGAAGATCGGCAAAGAGTACAAGGTATGAATACCATGTAATCGAACCTCTGATGAGTACCAGGTATGAAGTTCGAACCCCTGGGTTCGAGGATCACTGGAATCGAGAAGCAATGGAAGGATCAAACCTCGGATGAGTACCAGGTATGAATTTCGAACCCCTGGATTAGGGTTTTACAGGATCTCGGTCAAGTTTGAAGGATTTCGATTTGGCTAGGGTCAATTTCGAAGGATGTTAGGGTTAGGCAGGGTCTCGTTTAGGGTTTGAAAGTAACTGGATTGAGTCGAACAGTACTCGTTTCAGGGTTTAGGTGGTTTACAGTGGTGTTCAGCAGTCGTATGGGATTGAGTGGATTAGAGAAGAGGTAGATCGGCTAGGGTTTGTAACGTGAACAGTGATGGGTTCCGATGGGTGTGGGTTAGGTCGGCTAGGGTTTACAGTGTGGCTGGTTAATTTAGGGTTTACAGAGGTTGATGGTGAAGGGAGATTGGTGGGTTACGTGTATCTAGGGTGGGTGAGGGACCCGCTCTGATACCATGTTATTTAGAAAGAAGAAAGGAAAGTGTGTAGGGTGTTATTTTACCCTAACACAAGAGTACTTTATTTATATTATCGTGAGAGTGTTATATTATTTAACTTGGCCGATGTGGGACAAACACTAACTATTCTAACAAATACTTGTACCCAGTTTCCAACAGACCAATACAGAACACAGCACAAACCAAAACAAAATTCAAGAAAGTAAAGGAAAAGAAAGAGAACAAACGATTTGTCTATACAGTGAGGAACCAATACACTAGCAATTGACCCTCAGTAACCATTAAGAATGGCCATCCAAACCTATTTTCCTCCCTATGTGATTTATAGTAACAAACACATTCCCAAAATAAATATTGCCACCCTTAGCCATTACCATACCCAAAGCAGTCAAATGCAACTCTAGAGCAGGCACAGCTACGGAGCATATAAAGCCACAAAAAGACCCCGTGATGCTACTTAGTCATAAGGATATGATATTTGATGTTAAATGTTGAGTAAGAATGGTCAAAAACATAATTATGTACTATATTGAATTTTGTGTGTACCTTACTGAGTATATTTACGGTTGGCAACTCCCCAGCAAATGTACAGTTAGTCATTAACTTGTGGCTGTGATCTCGGACAAATTTCGTGACTTTCCATGTACCTTCATCCTTTGCTGCCAGCCTTATCATTGCTTTGCACCCTTCTCTTGTAATTGGCCTTGGGGGAAGAACCTGTCTTTCTTAAGTGCATGTTTTGCTGCACGAAACCTTCTCTCGAACACGCAAAATCCCGTCCTATTATAGACATGTTCTTTTGTGAGTGTCGAATTCGGTTTGTCCGCATGGTGAAACCTGTATGCTTGGCATATTCGTAATAGAAATCCCTTGCATCATCTAATGATGGAAAAGTCATTCGAAGAAATGGTTCAAACTTATTCCCACGCACTCCGTTAGGTGATGGTTCAATGAAAATTAAATTTTCGTCCAAGGCACCATGCGAATCACAGCTGTGTAACAGCTCATCATCCTCTTTGGCTTCATGTCACCAAAGTAATCTACAGTTTCATCGTCAGACCCCCTTTGAGTTCCGAAAAAATCATGTCAACCACAGGTTCCAACCATTAAGCTCCTAGTTCCCACATAAAAAATTACAAGTAATAAAGATCATCAAGTTTTCCTAGACCTAAGAGTTTGGGTATCAAAATGAATAGTTAGTATGGCTGCTGAAACTCATGGGGCCTTCCATGGCTACATGTAGATCTATCATTGAATTAATCTCCCTCAAAAGCACTTTGGGTTCTCACAAAAATCATCAATTTTTGTAGGTCCACAGATTTAAAATGGCATGTGAAAGCACACAAAGATCCCTATAATCAAGCTAATAGGTAGAAATGGAGTTTGTTACCTTAACGCTGATGGGATTGCTGCATCGTGAGCTTATGAATCAAAGCCATGTATGTGTAAATTTTCATAGCCCTCAAATTTTGAGTCACCCATAAAAACAGGGATTACAAACCAATACAGACAAGAAAATCCAAATGTATACACCAACTTGATGAGCAAAACAAGTTCTAAAACCACATACAATCGATCCACTAATGGTCAAAGAAGCAATAAATATACCATTTGAGATAAGCCCTGTAGAGCTTAATTGTGGAGGAAGAAACATTTATGTTTCAAGTTGTTGATTTATCCTCGGAAATAAGTATCAACAAAAAGAATGCCAAAAGGTCGTAAGGTTGTGTTTGCATCAAGAATTTGAGAAGCAATTTGCTGGGAGAATAAGGAAATGTTAAGGAAACATTAAATAAATCTGGCTAGTTGTGAATGGAAATACCGTCCCTTTTTTTCCCATTTACAAACCCCTCTACATTGGCTTTTTTTTTTTTTTTTTTTTGCATTTTTTGCCTGGCGGAAGTCAGTGTTTGTTGTTGTTCGTGAGGTTTGGACCCAATCACATGCATCGAAATACATGGTGCCTAGCTCTAAGCTACCACTCCATCTTGAAATCCCTATGCTTACAAAACCCTAGATTCCAAAATCAATTCTTTTTTCTGTTCTTAAACCTTAAAGCAGTCCTTAAGCCACAAGAAGTTCAGAAAAGCAAAAATTTTCCATTGATTGAAAGAACTGCAAACAGGAAAAATTCATCACTTTCTAAAAAATTGAACCACATGCAAATCAATGGCTGAAAATCGTTTAATTGTGGGCTTAAATCACTGAAACAGAACCTTGGGGAACAATTACCGAATAGACGCATGAACAAACATGCAGCGAGAGAGAGAGAGAGAGAGAGAGAGAGCATACGTTACCTGAAGGTACTTTGGTTCTTTCTATCTATGATCCCCCGCTGATTTTCTTTTTTTGGTACTTCAGAAGGTTAATCAGCCGCTGGTTTTGGGTTTAAGCTGGTTTTCCCTTTCCCCTTTTTTCCCGGAAGGAAGACTTTTCCACCATTTTTTATTTGTGCGTGTCAATTCTTCGAGCAGGCACGGGCATGCGCTAGTCTATATAATAAAGGAGCTCATTTTTTTAATCTTATGTATAAATCTAATGGTCTAGAGTAGTCCCTTGAATCCAACGGCTGAGACCCTAGGGAGGAATTGCCGGGGAGACGGCAGCCGGAACGGCGAGATGAATGGCCGGGGCGGCAGCAGCCAGAAGGGGAGGACTTGATGGGGCGGCAGCAGACGAAACGGCGAGATCGAGGACTTGCTGAGGCGGCATTAGCTGGAACCGAGGGAGGAATGGCCTGATTCGAATTGGCAAAGAAAGCAATAATTCTTGCCAAAATCTCCATAGGGTTTAACGTCAGGCCCGGGCACCAAAGGCATCTCAAGATAAAGAAAGCCTCCAAACAAATAACGAGCACCACAAAATGACAATCGGGGAGAGCTTTGTGGCGCTCATTATTTGTTTGATGGCTTTCTTTATCTTGAGACGCGTTTGGTGCCTGGGCCTAACGTAAAACCCTCTCAAGATTTTGGCAAGAATTATTGCTTTCTTTGCCAATTCGGATAAGGCCATTCCTCCCGCGGTTCCAGCTAATGCCGCCCCAGCAAGTCCTCCCTTTTTGGCTGCTGCCGCCCCGGCCATTCATCTCGCTGTTCCGGCTGCCACCTCCCAGTCCCCGACAATTCCTCCCTAGGGTCTCAGTCGTTGGATTCAAGGGACTACTCTATACCATTACATTTATACATAAGTTTCAAAAAATGAGCTACTTTATTATATAGACTAGCGCATACCCGTGCCTGAAGGCAGGACACAAAAAATTGACACACACGAATAAAAATGTTTCACAGGCGTTTTGACCTTTGTGCTATAAAAAAAAATTAAATCAGTGAATGACAAACACCCAAAGGAAAAATACCTAAATCTTGAGGTGTCAAAGCCATGCATCATATGCACATATCGGCTCAATGAAGACAGTAGTGTTCAATCAGAAAAGCCAAGAAGGTGAATAAGCAATACAATTCCAAAATGGAATCCAAAATTTGAACACTACACCATAGTCCTCCTTAGGGACAATTCTATATGCTCATTTCATTCTATCTAAGAAACATAACAGAAGAAACCATATTGGGAAAATAACCAAAATATATAACCAGTCATTTAGTTTCTTGATTATCGAATGATCATTTTGGGGATAGCAATATGAGATCTGAATTTCTTGCAAACAAAAGAGTTAAAAACCGAGTACACGGAGAAGAGTGTATGCAGAGAAGTGCCTGCAGCTTTTCTGGGCACCTCTAAAGAAAATATGCGCATAAACCTTCATTTTTTAACACCACAGCTTGGGCTAGAAGGTTTACAAATCTGAAATCAAAATGAGAAAAAGTATGGGATTAGATTGGTGACTTAGACAGATAAGATGAGTATATACATGTTACTGAGGCTAAATACGCTTTGTTAACTATGCTTTACAACAAACGTGGCTAAAACATGAAATCATTGCTAATAAGAGCTTAAAATGCTAGTTACAAACACTCTGCAGACTTGAAAAACTTGATTGTAATTTCAAACTCATTTGATCACCCGAAAAATCCGAGAAGTTAATAAATATACTCCTTCCGTCCCATAAAGTTTGGTCCCTACGAAACTACGTGCAATTTTCAAACTAAAAAATAATGTATTTACCAAAATAATTTTTTAATTTTTTTTGCGCCGTATAAAAGTTCTCGATGAGATCTATCAAACAAGATCCATATTGACTAAAAAATTATTTTCGTAAGCACGTTATTTTTTAGTTTGAAAATTGCACATAGTTTCATAGGGACCAAATTTTATGGGACGGAGGGAGTAATAGGTTGTGTTGGACTTGAAAAAAGCAAGCCCTCAGTACTCATCATTCTTCTTCTTCTTAAAACAAGTAGTTATCCGAAAGAGTTCTGAAATGTTTGAGCCTTAAAGAAGTCGTCAAATTGAAGCCTTCAAAATAACAAAGACAGAACCTCTTATTATTATTATCTGTAGAATTCCTGTTTCGGTTTCGATTTTGTATAGACTGAAATGCACTTTACAATTTAAAGAATTAAAGGAGCAGCGTGTCTCCAAATAGATCAAAGTTAGAACATGTCGTGTTACAATTGTGGGATAGGGCTGCAGTGAAAACTATTGAAAATCATAATAAAAAACGAATGAAAGCAATAAGCAAACAAAAGAAATCAAAATGAGGATTGTTAGATACTGTACAATGGCAACGACCCAATAAATTTGCCATACATGTCAGTCGCACATTTTGTCGAACACGTACAATGCAAGTAGAAACGGGAGCAAGAAGATAAGGGCAGAGAGAGAGAGGAGTTTGTGGGCTTACGCCGCCTTCGCAGCCAGTCATGGGTTTTGTTGGAGAGGGAGAAGTGGAGAACGTGGGTGAGGGAGGGAGGGAGAGAGTGAGCCGAGATAGAAGGGTCGGAGAGGGTATAGAACGTGGGTTAGGGGGATCCGGATCCTCTACGAGGATTTCTCTGTGAGGATCTTATGAGGGTTTTAATGTGGGTTTGACAACACACCAAAAAGGAGATCTAATGGCTCACAACCCCCTTCCTTGTTTCTAAATCAAAATTCTTGGACTATGATTATATATTCACTGAAAAAAATTATTTTGTAGAATATATTATGAAGATATTACCCAAATATTTTTACATATTCCGTTAATAATCCAAAATTTAAATTTCAATCAAATACTTTTTGACATTTGTTTCGAAAAATGCTTCATTTTATTAGATTTCTATCACCAAATCAGGTGGATAATAATGTTTGATTTCATGATTGAAATTTTTTTATAATCCAAAATTGACATTTTAATCAAGTACTTTTTGACATCTGTTTCGAAAAATGCTTCATTTTATCAGATTTCTATCACCTAATCAATTGGATAATAATGTTTGATTTCATGATTGAAATTTTTTTAGTCAATAGAGGATCAATAAGATGTTCAATGAAAAAAAAAATTGGGGATTAAAGTTAATCACATAATGTCACATATGAGAGATGAACAAATAAAACAGAAATGAAAATCAGTTACGAGGGTGTTTGATCTGAGTCAATTATCATTTACATTTTGAACAAAATATATTTTGAAGATATTGTCCAAACACTTTTATGTATTCCGTTTATAATCCAAAAACTCTTTAATAGAGGATCCGGATCCTAGTCTGCTTACCCACGAGTCACCATTAAAGTACTACTGTATAAATAATTAATCTTAGATTTAGCTCTCCATAAAATTGTCAGAAAAATTAAAATAATGGAGATACGAAATTATTCACAGAAAAATAAAAAACAAGTAGAACTCAATTGCAAATATTATATTATTCCCAGGTTCTTTTTTTTGGAAGGGGGTTGTGTGAGCCATTGGATCTCCTTTTTGGTGTGTTGTCAAACCCATAACAAAACCCTCACAAGATCATTACAGAGAAATCCTCATAGAGGATCCGGATCCGGGTTAGGGAGAGGGTGTAGAACAGTCGGTATTGAGTCTACACTCACAGGCCAAATCTCAACCCTTTAATTACTGCCCTTGCAAATCTGAGCCCTTGAATTAAGATCCAAGGCTAAAAAATATAAGGGGTGTTCTTCTAATCAGTTCGATGTATTTAGTTTTAGAACTAAGCTAGGTGAAACAAACATAAATAGATAAGATAACTGAGGGGGTGTTCTGCTAAGAGTGGTTTTAGAATAAACTGACTTTTTACGGTTTTTTATGTGACGTATTGTGAGAAAATGACTTGTTTCAGTTTTTTGAAAGAAAAAAAAACACTGTTTTTGGTTAGCGGAACACCCCCTTATTCGAAGAAAGAAATTTAACCCACCCCATGTACCAAATAGTCCTAAAACAACATAAAATGAAGGCCCAACAAATTTTGAAAACTAAAATGGCATGAAAAGATTCTAAGCTATACACCATGTTCGGCAAGAGTTCTTCAAAACTGGTTTTCACTTTTTCGACTGGGACCCACATGGCAGACTTGCCATATCCTAATTTGTAGAAATTATACTATACTATATATCTTGGGCGAGACGAGTCCGTGTGGTCCACTTCAAAGACCCATACAAATGATCCAAGCCGTCCATTAGTTCTAAAATTAATTTTTTGAGTCACTCCTAAAAAATTAGCTCATTCGAAAAATTATTAGCGGTTGATCCGTTATCTAATTGTGATTCACAATTTAGAATCTTAAATTTTGACTAAAGTTTGAAAGAAAGTTAGACAACTTGATCAAATACTTAAAGCTATACGATTGACCTTTTTTTTTTTTTGGATGACTCAAAAAATTAATTTTAGAACTAATGGACGGCTTGGATCATTTGTATGGGTCTTTAAGTGGACCCTACGAATCCGTCTCGCACAAGATATGCACTATAGTATAATTTCTAGAAATTGGGATACGGCAAGTCTGCCATGTTGGTCCCAGTCGAAAAAGTTAGAAAACCAGTTTTGAAGAACTCTTCCGAACATGCACTTTAAGGCCTTGTTTGTTAGGGAGGATTTGGGGTGGGATGGGATTTGGATTTGGACGTGGGTCCTAAAATCTTGTGTTTGGTAACATTATTTGGGATGGGATATGGGGTGGGATGGGATTTTATATCCCCATCCGTACGGGATATAAAAATCCCATTGGGGGGGGGGGGGGGGGGGGGGGGGATTTGGATGGGATTTGGATTTTGTAGTGCAAAAACCGGATATCCCGAGCACTATCCCGTCGAACACAAACACCGGATATGAATTTTTCCCATCCATTAATATCCTGAGCAATATCCCAAGGATTTCATATCCCACCCATATCCCATGGGATTTCATATCCCATGGGATTTCATATCCCATCCATTTATCTCCGGCCAAACAAACGAGGCCTAAGTCTTTGCCACTGGGCACCACTTTAAGGCTCGATTTGTTGAATCTTCACGTCCGCACTTTCAACCTTTGACGGGTCATTTACAGAGTATTTGAAAGCAGTCGCCTCCCCGGTAAACAAGGCAAATGGCTCTGTTTGGCATTGCTTATTTTCGCGACAATTACTACTCTTTCTCGTCGGGGTGAGTTTCCACCATATTTGTCTATTTATTGATTAGTCTTTACACTTATTCATAATTTTTATCTAGTTTTTCATTGAAATTTTTGTGATTGACCCTTCGTCTTGGCGAGAGGAATAAAAATAATTATGAAAATTTGGACCAAAGTGGAAAAAACTTCCTATAAGACGATACGTTAGACATAAAAATACCAGTTATTTAGTAGTACCTTTTTTCGTCTTTACTCTTTTTTTTTTTTTCTCTTGTTCATTTTTTTTACTTTTTAAACTCTTCCCGTCAAGACGAATGATTAATCCAAAAAATAAAAAGAGAATGTAACAAAATTCAAAAAAACAAAACGAAACCAAAAGTATAGAAAATATAGTGAAACGTCAATTTTTATTTCCGCTTCTTCAATCTAATGAAATATGAGTAACTCTTTCATTTACATTCGGATCTTATTTTTCAGAAATAGATGAAAAAAAATCAGCTTCGATCAACTAATAACCAGTTGAAGCCTTTGGTGATTTTAATTTTTTTGGGAATCCCGTTTTAAACTAGAAGGTATCTTCACCCACCAATATTTAATACTTCCTCCGTCTCACATTGGTGATCGATTATTCTATTTTTAAAATGTCTCAAAAAAAATTTAATGATAGGAAATTCAAGTATCACATCCCCATTTTCAACCATTATCAGTCGTTCAAAGCGCAAGAGGAGCCTTAGAGATTTTTCCACGCCTCTGTTGGTATGGTCTGTTTAGGGCTAAGACCTAGGGTGTTTTTGGGCTTCGCCTTTTGGATGTTTTCGGGCTTTAACTTTCGGGTTGAAGTTCACTCACCTCTCCCGCTATTTGATGTACCATTTATCAAGTATTCATCAATAATCCCTCTGTCCCAAATTGCTCATCTCTTTTGAGGAATCCAACTTTTTAAGGAGAAAAAATTATTGTATTAGAGTTCCAAAATTATCTTTTAAAGCAGTGAAGTTTATTAAGTGGTTTTAAATTATTTATATATTTCAATCTGGATCTCAAAAAAAATGCAATATGGATCTTTTATGATAGATCTCAATTACTTGTTTTATACAATGTTTTAAAAATCATGAAAAACTTTATTACTAAAAGATATAAACTATTTGGAAATGACATAAATTTCAAAAATACGAAATAAATTGGGAGGGAAAGAGTACTTTTAAGGGTAAAACTGGAAGTTTGACATATTTTGATAGTTGTTTTTAGAAATATGACCAATATTTTAGAACATACCAAAATGGAAAGAGGGACCAACAATTTGAGACAGATAGAGTGATATTTTTTCCTATCAAAAAACAAGGCATAAAGCTCTATTTGACACTACCTATTTTTGTAACAATTAAGAAATGCCAAACAAAAAACTTTCTCCATAATTTCCTCTTCTTCAATCTAATGAGAGATGGGTTAACTGCTCCATTTCGAAATTTTTCCGGATCCCATTTTTAAAATATAGACGAGAAAAAATCAGCTTCGAAACCCTTGGTGATTTTAACTTTTAGGAAATCTCACATCACTTTATGAAACAATAATACTAGTACATACACCAGTACTTGTTGGAAAGGAGCTTCAAACACTAGTACTTGTTAGTTTCTAAGTTGATTTTGTTGGGAAACGAATCCCAGAACCCAGTAATTACGCGTACAGATTAAACAATAAAAATAAACACAAACCCTACGAGGCGGAATTAGGGTTTACCTCTCATCCGTAGACACGAACGCTGGTTGACTTGTTTATTTTAGAACTTGACAGATCTAATTACTGTATGCAACAAGCTTTACTCGACAGTACCTCATGATCTTCTGCCATATTCCCTTATATCTCGATCATGTAGCCAAGTGTGGACTTCTACATGATCTCTTTGTTCTCTCACTCACAGCCTCTATTCTAATTTTCTGAATGACTGTTATGTGACCTAGAGAACATAACGATATATTTATAGGGCTAGAGCAGGGACCTGAGGAGAAATAAATTTGGGCTCCTTGTGTAAATAAGAAAACCTAATCCCACCTGGATTCTATTCTTATTTCACAAATTATAATTCACACCACTAAAGAATTATAATTGCACTCCCATCTTTATCTCGATTATATTTCGAGCTCCACGTTATTAAATACTTATTAATCTCCCCACGTTAAGATTACAGATACCCGTTGATTAAATGTCGATTACTAACAATCTCCCACTAATCAACATCTTATAAAACACCTTGAGACTAACCACTTAAGTTATTCGATATGTCGGATACAAATATCCACCTGCAGGGTTTGACATAACCGAAACTTATAAGTTTACTCAAGGGGGTATCATCAATCTCTAACGAGACGTGGATTCTATCAATAATTAATATCCATATATTTCATGCATATAATGTTGTGACCCAACTCACCAAGACTATTGACCGTGAAAAAAGATCTCACTTTATAATGAATCAAAGTCAACAACATTAAATGTATATATGTATTAATTATATCCAGATTAAGAGCATAAGTATTCTTAATAACTATAAGGTTCTAAATGTCTTGAAATGTCAGTGCTAAGACAATTACCTTAAATGGTCCTGTTCAATACACACAAAAATGTACTAGCACAATGAGTCGGAACTAGAACCGTTCCCTGTAGTCAAGACAAACCTACTAAAACATTGTACTACAATCCTACTGATGGTGTGTCAAATTCCATCTAAGATTGTGAATCAAAACTTATATTCCACAAGAACCGATGATCCAATCTTCTGTGTGTAAGCCGTACTCTACACACTGGATCATCTACTATATAGAATAAAAGACACATGCACAACATACAATTATATCATGCAAACATTGCCCATAATAGATTCTCATAAAAAAGGGATAAACTGATTAATAATTAACTAATTAAATATTAATCCATTACATAAAAGTATGGCTTTTAGTATAAGTTTCAAACAATCTCCCACTTAGACTCAAAACCATGCTGCCACGCATCTCACTTCCATGCCCTCTACATGACTATCAAAAGTCTTGGCATGTAAGCCATTTGTAAAAGGATCTGCTAGGTTGTTTGCTGATGGAATCTTGGTCACAGCTACATCACCTTTCTATACGATCGCTCGTATCAGGTGATGCTTACACTCGATGTGTTTTCCCTTCTTATGAATCTTTGGCTCCTTCGAGTTAGCAACTGCACTACTATTGTCACAATAGATTGAAATTGCTGACTGTATCGAAAGTACCACTTCTAGATCCATCAAGAAGTTCTTGAGCCAAACGGCTTCTTGGCTACCTCAAAAATTGCCACATACTCGACCTCCATGGTGGAATCTACAATATACGATCACTAGATACTCCACCAACTCATGGCTCTACCTCATAGGGAAAACACATATCTCGATGTTGACTTTTTGGAACTCTTATATAATATAAAGTCTTAATCTGTGTACCCACAAGACACTAGACTGTCTGACTGGTACACCAACGTATAATCCTTATTTCTTTTCAGATACTTGAGTATACATTTTATATCAGTCCAATCTTCTTGTCCAGGGTTAGACTGAAATCTGCTAACCATGCCGACAGCAAAGCAAATATCAAGTCTAGTTCACAGCATAGCATACATGAGGCTTCTTATTGCTGAAGCATTAGGAACTCCCTTCATTTTCTCCATCTCCTCAGATGTCTTAAGACACTGATCCTTGGATAGATTGACTCCGTGTTTGAAAGGAAGCAATCCTTTCTTGGAATCCTGCATGCTAAAACGGGCAAGGATCGCATCGATATAGGAAGCTTGAGAAGCCCAACATCCTTTGCTTGATCTCGCAAAAATTTAATCCCAAGGATGTGACCGGCTACTCCTAAATCCCTTATATCGAACTAGCTAGATAACCACAACTATACCGAAGATAACACTCCAAAATCGTTTCTGATGAATAAGATATCATCCACATATAGCAATACAAGCACCACCACATTTCCATTGCGCTTCCTGTACACACACGACTTATCCAGACATTGATCAAAACCAAAAGATTTGATCACTTGATCAAAACGGATATTCTAAAACCTAGATGCCTGCTTAAGTCCATAAATAGACTTCTTAAGCTTGCACAACATGTGCTCTTGACCTTTTGCTATGAATTCATCTGGTTGCATCATGTAGATGCATTCACCCAGATTGCCATTAAGGAATGCAGTCTTCACATCCATTTGCCAAATCTCATAATCGAGATGAGCCGCAATGGATAAGAGAATCCGGATGGACTTAAGCATGGCTACTGGCGAAAACGTTTCCCCATAATCGATCCCTTCTTTTTTAGTATAACGTTTCGCAACAAGCCTAGCTTTATAGGTTTCAACCCTCCCGTCCGCTCCTCTCTTCTTCTTATAAATCCACTTGCATCCGACGGGTTTTATCCCTTCGGGTGGTTCTACAAGATCCCAGACTTGATTTGAGTACATAGACTCCATCTCTGAATTCATAGCATTTTGCCAAAATTTCGCATCTTTATCTTGTAATGCCTCATTGTAGTTACAGGGATCGGCATGTTGTTCATCAGGGATCAAATCCGAGGATTCTCCCAACAACGAATACCGACTGGGTGGAACAATAACCCTCCCACTACGACAAGGTATTGGTGTGTTGACAATAATTTCATGTGATGTAGCCTCTTGTACTATTGGTATTGAAGAAGTCTGTGCCGATCTATTTTCTCTCAATTCTTCTAGAACAATCTTACTACTGGGCTCGTGATCTATGACATAGTCTTCTTCTAAGTATCAAGCATTGGTGCTAACAATGACCTTATGATCCTTAGGACTATAAAATAGAGCAACTTTCGTTCCTCTAGGGTACCCCACCAAAACAAACAAGCATTTGTCCTTGATTCCAATTTATCTGCTTTCCCTTTCAGCACATGTGCTGGACTACCCCAATTCTGAACATGCCATAGACTAGTTTTGCTCCCAGTCCATAGTTCTGTGGGTGCAGTTGGTACTAGCTTAAATGGTACCAAGTTAAGAATGTACGCTATTGTTTCCAGTGCATGTCCCCAAAACGAATTTAGTAAATTTGAATAAGTCATCACTGATCTCACCATATCCATAAGAGTCTTTTCCTTCTTTCTACTACACCATTATGTTGTGCATACCTAGCGCAGACAACTGGGATGTAATCCCTTCTGCTGCCACTAGTTCCTAAATACTTCCAAGAGGTATTCGCCACCACGATGAGATCGCAGTGTCTTGATACATTTATCCAGACGCTTTCCCGTTTCCGGTCTATGCTCCTTGAATTTCTCAAAGCATTCGGACTTATGGTGTATCAAATAAATGTAACCATGTCTTGAGTAATCATCAATAAAAGTATTGAAATACTCAAAATCACCTCTACCCCGGATGTTCATAGGTACACACAGATCAAAGTGAACCAATTTCAACGTTTCATTGGCTCTCCCTTTTCCTGAAAAAGGGCATCTTGGTCATTTTACCTTCCAAACAGGATTCACAGACCGGAAATGCTTCCACTTCTAATGAACCCAAAGATCCATTTTTAACCAGTCTAGAAATTCTATTTAGATTAATATGACCTAGGTGTAAGTGCCAAAGATACGTTTGGTTCAACTTATAAGGCTCCTTTCTCTTATATGGCAATTTATTAGTGTTATTCAATTCATTTAGTTGCATTGTAGGAACGATATCATTTATAACGTAGAGATTGTCATCTAATGAATCAGAATAGATAAAATGTTTATTTAACTTAATAACCACAGAGTTATTAAAAATAAACCAAATATCCATTTACAACCAAATTTAGAAACCGAAACTAAGTTTCTCCTAATTCAATGATCATAAAGACAATCTCTTGAAATTAAACGCCTACTGCAACTGTTGCTACTTTTGTAGCACTTCCCATATGTAGATAAATCTTTTCATCACTAAGTCTCCTGGTTTCCTAGAACCTTTGCAATCTGAATTGCAAACATGATCAACTACAATTACAGTTGTCTATTTATTAACCAAAAGACCCTTGGCTAATTTAACGCTCTTTCAACAGTTTCGTCAAATAATAATGCATTTTGTTCATATTGTAATTCAGGCGGAACTGCTGAAAAAGCTTGGTAAGCAACTGGAACACAATATCAACCTGGGTTTCCCCATTGATTTTAGCTCCTGGGATTTCTAGTTCATTCAAAAGACCTATTATCTTCAGAACATAATCCCCTTACTAGGGTTCCTTTACCAATGGTTAATTCCCCAAATCTCACATTAAAACTTGCCTAGGCTCACCCCAAACCTTTATTTTAGGTTATGCATCATGTCATAGGCAGTTTCCAAAAAACTGATGCTGATGTTGCAATACATTCGACATAGAAGCTAAAATGTAACACCGCGCCATCTCATCAGTTTTAACCCAACCCATATATACCGGATTTCAGGTTCTGTTGCAATTTCAATGGGTTTGATAGAGCACACCTCAGAGAACACAAATTTGGTCCCCTAAGCAGTCGACACAATATCCAGACCCTTTTCTAGTCAATATAATTAAGACTAGTAAATTTGTTTGACAATGTCATCAAGTGGATTGAAAAAGTTCATTTTTTGAATCTGAGAATCACATAACAACAATTATGAAGGGCAATCAAAACTTTTTGTATTTCTATTAAATTGGTTCCCTCAACCAGTCTATTAAAAGAAAAACATTAGCAACCCTACACACCGTGAAGAGTATGCCTCGATGGGTAGGTCCACTACTCTTCATCATTCGTGTAGATAGGCACAACCTTTTAATTTTACTATCTAGACACTAAACCGTGCCCAATAAAGTTAAATAGCTAATTTGCTTCGGTCCTATAAATAAAAGCAGTGACTCAGATGGAGAGGATACTTGTTATTTATAGCTAAGTGTATACCATTACCTAACTTCAAGATCCATTGTTCCGTAATGAACTACCCCAGATGGAGGAGTAGTCCACACAACAATTATCTTGGAGCTATCCTCTAAGGAAGTAAGTACTGATGATGCCATAATTAATTTCATCCGATGGGGAGGAAGGCACTAAAACCAACACACAAAACTTAATTATATCATCTACATACTAGTAATGGAGACCATGGAATTTATACAAAATAAACTCCCTCTCCCACTTAGTAATTTGAAAAATTTGTGAGGGTTATCAAAATTAACATGTTTGCAAAAACCGTGATCTAGGTCAAAAGCCAAATATTACCATGTTGTCCAAATATGGTAAACTATCACACATGCAAACAAGATGAATATACAAATATTCATAAAAAGGAATCATAAATAATATGTATCCCAACTATTATGGTCAAAGATGCAATCCTTGAGCAATAAGGAATCCTTCCAGTCTTGAAATCCTTAAGCAGTCAGGAATCCTTCGAGTCTTGAAATCCTTAAGCAATAAGGAATCCTTTCCAAACTTGAAATCTTTGAGCAATACATACGTAGAAGACTTAGATACTTTGAATCAATCCAGGAAACCAAAATCCAACCATACTTAGGCAAGAAAAATCGGATCTGAAAATTTTCCCGAGTAAACTGCACAGCATTCAGTATTTTGGACTTTTCTCCCTCATCCGAACTCCGATTGAACTGATTCCAATTGGGTTGGATTCGAAATTCAATTATCTACAACTTCTGTGAAGAACAGAATTTTCAATTCCGATGTTTACTGGGTCAAAACAGCCTTGCAATCTGACCCTAAAAATCTGAAAAAATTCTGCTGCGAGCCAAACATTCTTTTTTCTTGACAAAACTTATCTTCTTGTCAAAAAAAAAATTATTTTCTCCGTATCTTATGCCCCATTACAGAATCTGTAATCTTACAACAGATCTATATATCTAAAACGATACAACTGAAGAAACAAAGATTACATCAAAAACTTATACCTCCCACATACTACTATTACAGATTACAAAACTAAACTTGTAATAAAAAAACAGTAATAGTAACCACGCATAAAACAATTACAAAGCGTGGGATCCAATCACACAATAAAAAACATGTGTGACCATAATAGTGGGATAATCGATTCTGCAAAACAGACGTCAGAACAAACTAGAACTCTGCAAAACAACGATTAGCACAGTTCTATATCTATGTTCTACGAACAACATGGCTTGTTTAATCCATACGCATGATTACAGCCCGCTCTGATACCACTGTTGGGAAACGAATCCCAGAACCCAGTAATTACGCGTACAGATTAAACAATAAAAATAAACACAAACCCTACGAGGCGGAATTAGGGTTTACCTCTCATCCGTAGACACGAACGCTGGTTGACTTGTTTATTTTAGAACTTGACAGATCTAATTACTGTATGCAACAAGCTTTGCTCGACAGTACCTCATGATCTTCTACCATATTCCCTTATATCTCGATCATGTAGCCAAGTGTGGACTTCTACATGATCTCTTTGTTCTCTCACTCACTGCCTCTATTCTAATTTTCTGAATGACTGTTATGTGACCTAGAGAACATAACGATATATTTATAGGGCTAGAGCAGGGACCTGAGGAGAAATAAATTTGGGCTCCTTGTGTAAATAAGAAAACCTAATCCCACCTGGATTCTATTCTTATTTCACAAATTATAATTCACACCACTAAAGAATTATAATTGCACTCCCATCTTTATCTCGATTATATTTCGAGCTCCACGTTATTAAATATTTATTAATCTCCCCACGTTAAGATTACAGATACCCGTTGATTAAATGTCGATTACTAACAGATTTATTATGAAAAATGTCTCAAAATATTTTTAATCGTAGGACTTTTAGAGAAAAAATGTTCAGTTTTTCAAAAATTAATTCTCGTAATTACAAAGGGTCCTTTTATTGATAGCCTATTGGACTGACAATAAGAAAAGAACAAGACAAAAACACACACTTTCATGTATTTTTTTCACTTTTTATACACTTCCAAATATTCTTATACATTTTTTACACATTTCAATATATTTTTTAAATTTTAACAGAGCCCAATAAGCTGATTTTAGGATCTTCCAATTACAAAAGACAAGTACAAAAAGTTATCATCGACTTTAATCAAACTCTTCAAGGAAAAACCCATGTATTAATTTTATCTTCCTCGAAATTTCCTTTTGAAGAGTCAAATTTGATGTACAAGATCAGTAACATGGGACAATGGAGTAGTGTTAATTCTATTGAACCAAACAAAGCCTAAACATTGACCAGAGTTTCCATAGACTACAGGAGTACAGGGGGGCTTTTATATAACCACATTGCGCATATTTCTTGAAATCAACCTATCAACAAAGGAGAAATCCTGCACACCATTTGTTCATATTCATGGCTTTGACATTAATCCTTCTCATTTTCACCACATTTTCAACAATAGAAGCTCAACAAAGATCCCCAAATATAAGCCTAAGCTCTATTCTAACACCCACCGGTACCAACTCCGCGTGGCTCTCACCCTCCGGCCTCTACGCCTTCGGTTTCTACCCACAAGGCAGTGGCTACGCTATCGGGGTTTTTGCGGCCGGTATTCCCGAAAAGACGGTGGTCTGGACCGCCAACCGAGACATACCACCAGTCCAGAGCAATGCTACCTTGGCCTTTAATGATGGAAAGCTTAAAGCAAGGCTCCTTCTTAACCAAAACACGTACATAGCTGATGTTTCTGAGCCAATATCCGCGGCGTCGATGCTCGACTCAGGCAATTTCGTACTTTACGGCCTCGTTTGATTCGCGGACTAAAATAGGTGGGATTAATAGTCCTGGGATTGATAGCCCTGGATTATTTGTCCTGGGACTAATTTAGTACTGAATCTGACACAATCCCCTGTTTGATTCGTGCAGGATTAATATTGGGATATTCCATGTTTCGGCCAATCCCATGTTTGGTTCCCTGAACTAAATTTTGGGATTAATTTCGAGACTCTCAATTTCTCTCCCTCTCTCAAACCAATTCCAACCAATTAAATTCCCCAAAATCCAATTCAAACAAAAGGAAATGCTACATGAGTTCTTTAAGAAATATACTGGAATGAACCCACACAAATCACGATTTATAAACCCAAAACAATCACGATTTGCAAACCCAAAGAAATCACGATTATTTTTTTGTTGACCGAGAGAGGGGGCATCAGTTTTAAAAAGCTTGATTTTGGAGCCTCATGGTTGTTTATCAGCCCAAATATATATTGATCTTTCATCATCTGCCCCCATCACTCCTTGCATCTTAAAACCCAAACCAAAGAAAAGGCAAATCGAGGTGATGCAGAACAATCACCGACGAAAACAGAATCAAGACACACACAAACACATACAATACAAAAGCGTTAAATAGGTATCAAAAACAGGGCAACCAATCCAAACCCAGATTTCAGATCGATAAACAGAAGAGAGAGTTGGAGAACGAAAACAAAAGAGAAATCGGGAGGGAGAGGGAGAACGATGATGTACTTGGCTTGATCTCTGGAAGAAATTGTTCTTCAATATGCTCTGGTATGGAGAGAGAGAGAGAGAGAGAGAGAGGAGAGTGAATGGAGAAGAACAGAAGAAGAAGACGATGTGGGTTCTGCCGTAATGATATTTCCATGGCAATTTTGTAATAACGGGGGTTGAAGTTCCGCTTGTTTTTAGTCCGGGATTGTGAATCCCACACCCCCCATGGGATAATATAATACCCCACATATAAGGATTATTTTTGTCCTGGTATTAATAATCCCAAAGCCTTTTTGGGAACCAAACAAGGGAAAAGATGGGATTAGACACACACAGTCCTATCCCAGGCGTGTAATCCCTGAATCAAACGAGGCCTACAACTCCATTCAAGCGATAATCTGGCAGACCTTTGGTAACCCAACAGACACTATTCTCCCCGGGCAACGTCTCGTGGCCGGGCAGAATTTGACTTCTAGTGTCTCGGAAGATGACCACTCAACTGGGCGTTTCCGTCTCCAGATGCAAAGTGACGGGCACCTGGTTTCGTACCCGTTGGAAGCTCGGGACACCGCCCCGTATGCTTATTATGCATCCGGCACGGATGGAACCGGAGACAATATCACACTCAATCTTGATAACAATGGCCATCTCTATCTGTTGAACGAAACAGGTGCCAACATTATAAAGAATATCACCGAAGGAGAATCCGTGGATGATGGAAAAATCTATCGGATGACGCTCGATGCGGATGGAATCTTTCGAGTCTATTCACGTACTTTAGATTCAAAGGGCAACTGGTCGGTTATGTGGTACTCGTCAGCTGATAAGTGCGAACCCTTAGGCCTGTGCGGCCTTAATGGGTATTGCGTTCAGAACGATAACGAGGCCAATTGTAGATGCCTACCGGGATTTAATTTTGTAAATCCCGGGAAAAGGACTCTCGGGTGCGAGAGAGATTTCGCCGCAGTGAGTTGCGACACCACCAATGGCAGCAGTACTGTCAATTTCGCTATGGAGGAATTGGATAACATGTTATGGGAGGACCAATCGTACATGGTGAACGAATTACCCAACAAAGAAGATTGTGAACAATCATGTTTGGAGGATTGTCATTGCGTAGTCGCGTTTTACAGCGATGGAAGATATTGCCAAAAACAAAAGCTGCCTTTGACATACGGAAGAAGATCACTAATCAGTTCACGAATTGCCTTTATCAAGGTTCCAAAAGAAGATCAGGTTTTGGCTCCCAAGGCCAAGGGAACCAAGATAAAGCTGAGATTGGAAATAATCCTAATCATTGGTGCTTTACATATTACCTTCTGCTTTATACCTTTAACAGTTTCAGGATTTCTTATTCATAGGAATAGGATTTGGGTATACAAAATGATTTCGGAGCAAGGGCATATTGAATTCGGCGGTGATATAGTTTTACGAACCTTTAAGTTCGCAGAACTAGAGGAAGTGACAAACGGGTTTCGAGAGGAATTGGGAAGAGGGGCGTCTGGGACAGTTTACAAGGGTGTAATACCATACAACCAAAAGGTTGTAGCTGTGAAGAAGCTCGAGAAGGCGTTAGCAGAGGGTGAAAGAGAATTCCAAAGGGAGATTGGAGTCATTGGGCGAACCCATCATCGAAATCTAGTCCAACTCATCGGTTATTGCCTCGACGGACCAAACAGGCTTTTGGTTTACGAGTACATGAGCAACGGATCGCTTGCGGATTTTCTCTTCGCACTCGAAAGGCCCCAACCCAAATGGGATGAAAAGGTTGAGATCGCTCGCGACATTGCACGCGGTATTCTCTACCTGCACGAAGAGTGCGAGACCCAAATCATCCATTGCGATATAAAGCCCCAAAACATACTCATGGACGAGCACGGGTGCGCCAAAATCAGCGACTTTGGATTGGCAAAGCTTTCGAAGGTGCCGAACCAAACGAAAACCTTCACGGGGATAAGAGGAACGAGGGGTTACGTGGCGCCCGAGTGGCATCGGAAGCGACCGATTACTGTCAAAGCAGATGTTTATAGCTTTGGGATTGTGTTGTTGGAGATCATATGCAGTCGAAAGTGTTTGGACTGGAGCCGTAGCGAGGACGAAGTTGTTCTTGAAGACTGGGTATATGATTGTTTTGAGGTCAAAGAATTGGGTAAATTGGTGGGGGATGAAGAAGAGGTGGATGAAAGGAAATTAGAGGGAATGGTAGAAGTGGCACTTTGGTGCATTCAAGATGAGCCATCGCTTCGTCCTTCGATAAAGAAAGTTATGTTGATGATTGAAGGAACTATAGACGTACCAATACCTCCTAGTCCTACTTCCTTTCTACGTGCCATATGATTATGACGCTTTTCAGTTCTATTCATGTTTTTTTATGTTTTCTATAAGGATCATCTTTATACAGTTGTGTAATAATTTCTTGTCATTGACATGAAAAAGTAGAGCTTTAATTATTGTGTTTTAATTGGGTGCATCCTTATCCAATTATTGTGTCCATATCATAACAATAAAATAAAATAAATAAACCACTTAGGAGGCGTAATTAAAATCAACAGTGATTAGCAAAGATTCAGGACTAATTGGAGAATAGATGACAAAAGCAATTAGAAGCCAATCACAGGATCGAACAAAGAACCAAGAGTTATTTTCCGTCTAATGTTGTATAATCACTAGTGACAGCCTATGCCAATTACTACACTACTCCTATAACACTATTCAGTTCAATGGCAATAAAATTATCAGAATATTTGAAAGTAGGAAATTATATAACTTGATATTGTAGTATAAGATAACTAACTTGTCAAATACACACATAAAATTAACAATTGTCAAATACACACATAACTTTTTTTTTTTGATCAGCAAATACACACATAACTTATTAGGGTTGTGCTGGTGACCACCCTTAGCGTGGCGTACCTTTTTCGGCAAATTGGGAAGTGGTACTGTCTAAGGTCAAGAAAAGGACAAAAGATAATTTCCAGCAGTTCACGCACGCAAGTCTGACCCATGATAGCGACCTGCCAAGCTGCCATGATAGCGACCTGACCATTATGCGTGTCAAACAATGGGTTGTGCTAGTGACCACCCTTAGGGTGGCGTACCTTTTTCGGCAAATTGGGAAGTGGTACTGTCTAAGGTCAAGAAAAGGACAAAAGATAATTTCCAGCAGTTCACGCACGCAAGTCTGACCCATGATAGCGACCTACCAAGCTGCCATGATAGCGACCTGACCATTGTGCGTGTCAAACAATTTCCAACCCGTAACTTCTCACTCTCTCACATGCATGAGACAAGTTTAATGGGTGGGACAAAATTAATTAATTTCTCTTTGGGGTAGGGTGTAGTGGGTTTATGCACTTAGGGTGCACTTTTCTATCATAATTTTTACTTTTTTATTCTTCTCGTTGAGCCAAGATAATAATTTTTTTGAGTTTTTTGTACCAAATTAAAGATCCCGATTAGTTTTTTTATTTTGGTGCAAAAAAAAAAATCAGAAATTAGGATCGAAGCTTAAATTTTTTTCAATAAAGACAAAAATATGTCAAAAAGACAATTTTTTTAACATTTTTTTCAATTGTATTCAAAAAATTGAGAGTTCTAATCATAATCTTTTATTTTTTTTGATTCCTCTCGTTGAAACGAATCAATAATACTCAAAAAATCGATGCAAAACTCACAAATGCAAAAAAAAAAAATCAAATAAAAACAAAAAAATAAATTAAGTTGACTTTTTAAGCCAAAACACCACTTCATTATTCGTTTGGCAGAATTGAAGATGGATTTGAGATCTGACAAAAAAATTTCGATAAAGATACGGGTACAGAACAAAGGGGACAGAAAATGTACCGATCGCGTTTGGGGACCTACTTTTGGGTCCCACACGAGTGATCCGAACCGTTCATTGTTCTTAAAACATTTTTCCAAGGGGCCCCACCAAATTTCAGCTCAATCGGACGGTTAGAAGTGGTTCAACCAAAGCCTTACCGTTTCAATCACAAAGATTTTGATTGAAACGATGGGGCTTTGGTTGAACCACTTCTAACCTTCCGATTGAGCTAAAATTTTGTGGGGCCCCTCGAAAAAATGTTCTAAGAACAATGAACGGTTCGGATCACTCGTGTGAGACCCAAAAGTGAGTCTCCGAACGCAATTGGTACGTTTTCTGTCCCCTTTGTTTTGTACCCGTAGAACTGTCCAAAAAATTTAGTTCTTCTGTTGTAGGGGAAAAAGACTTCACTGATGTACAGTATCTTAAAAAATCAAAGCTTAATACTCCAATAAAAAAGGGAACCAGAAAAAATGGAAAAAACCAATGGAATCATGGTACTGTGTCGTGGTGGGAGAGGGTGGAAATGTCAGATGCTTGAGAGAGAGAGAGAGAGAGAGGACAGAGTGTGTGTGGGCTCTGTTTCCTGTCAGCAACATCTTAAGTATCGCCAACCCAGGCCGTTATTTGGACCAAGAAAAAATTGCAAAATGCGCGTGGACTCTCTAGACCTTCCAGAAAACAATGGTTCGCAAAATAAATCATGCTTTTTTTAAGGTTTATTTAGGGGTTGCTCCACATTTCAAAGCTTCATTAATTACATGATAAGTATCTGGCTAATCTATGTTTGGAACTTGAGCAAAGTGAGAGAAAAGAAAGGAAAGTTGAAAATTTTCCCTCTTCTTGTTTGGTTTGGAAAGAAAGAAGAGAGAAAATAAAAAATCTAAGTATTGTAAATAGCAAAATTTTCCTCTCACTTTTCTCTCACATTCCTCTCATTTTATTTAAAGAATTACTCTATGGTCCATTATAACTCTTTGTAACATGTCTAGTCCACCTCTTAGTTCCATAACACCTCTAATCCACCTTTTTACAATTTCTAAGGCGTAAGGCCCACTATCCATTTTTAATAGACAAATAAAGCCATCCATCATATGCACATATCGGCTCAATGAAGACAGTAGTGTTCAATCAGAAAAGCCAAGAACATACAATAGGTGAATAAGCAATACAATTCCAAAATGGAATATAAAATTTGAACACTACACCATAGTCCTCCTTAGGGACAATTCTATATGCTCATTTCATTCTATCTAACAAACATAACAGAAGAAACCATATTGGGAAAATAACTAAAATATATAACCAGCCATTTAGATTTAGTTTCTTGATTATCGAGTGATCATTTTGGGGAGAGCAATATGAGATTTGAATTTCTTGCAAACAAAAGAGTTAAAAACCGAGTACACGGAGAAGAGTGTATGCAGAGAAGTATATGCAGTTTTTCTGGGTACCTCTAAAGAAAATATGCGCATAAACCTTCATTTTTTAACACCACAGCTTGGGCTAGAAGGTTTACAAATCTGAAATCAAAAAGAGAAAAAAATAGGGGATCAGATTGGTGACTTAGACAGATAAGCTGAGTATAAACACGTTACTGAGGCTAAATACGCTTTGTTAACTATGCTTTACAACAAACGTGGCCAAAATATGATATCATTGCTAATAAGAGCTTAAAATGCTTGTTACAAACACACTGCAGAATTGAAAAACTTGACTGTAATTTCAAACTCATTTGATCACCGGAAAAATCCAAGAAGTTAATAAATATAATAGGTTGTGTTGGGCCTGAAAAAAGCAAGCCCTCAGTACTGATCCTTCTTCTTCTTCTTAAAACAGGTAGTTATCCGAAAGAGTTTTGAAATGTTTGAGCCTTAAAGAAGTCATCAAATTGAAGCCTACCAAATAACATAGACAGAACCTCTTATTATTATCTGTAGAATTCCTGTTTCGGTTTCGATTTTGTAGAGGCTGAAATGCACTTTACAATTTAAAGAATTAAAGGAGCAGCGTGTCTCCAAATAGATCAAAGTTAGAACATGTCGTGTAACAATTGTGGGATAGGGCTGCTCAGTAAAAACTATTGGAAATCATAATAAAAAAAAAGGAACGAAAATAATAAGCAAACAAAAGAAATCAAAATGAGGATCGTTAGATAACTGTATAATGGCAACGCCCTATAAATTCGCCATACAAGTCACTCGCATATTTAGTCGAACACATACAATGCAAGTAGAAACAGGAGCAAAAAGATAAGGGGAGAGAGAGAGCGCGGCCTTTTGCAGCCAGTTATGAATTGCCGGAGGTGGCCGATCGCATGCAGTTGTGGGCTTTGTTGAAGAGGGAGAAGTGGAGAACGTGGGTGAAGGAGGGAGAGAGTGAGCTGAGTTAGAAGGGTCGGTGAGGAGAGGGTGTAGAGTGTGGGTTAGGGAGAGGGAGAGAGAAAAGATGGGATTGGTTTTGGGTAGTTAAATGGGGAAGGCATCCAACAGTCGGTATTGAGTCTACACTCACAGGCCAAATCTCAACCCTTTAAATACTCCCCTTGCAAAGCTAAGCCGTTGAATTAAGATCAAAGGGTAAAAAAAGCTGAGCCGTTGAATTAAGATCAAAGGGTAAAAAATATAGGGATTTTAGGGGTGTAACCGGTTTGGTTCGGTCTGGTTCGGAGGGGTTTTTGAGCGAACCGAGCAAAACTGGTTCGAGAGAACAAAAGAACCGAAACCGGTTTTATAGTAGTCGGTTAGGTTCCGGTTCAGTTCATCCAGTTTTGCTCAGTTTCATGTTCGATTCGGTTCTCGTGAGACACAGAAGAAATTGGGACTTCAATCTACACAAACCAACAGATCTACACAAACCAACAGATCTACGGAAACGAACAAAGCTACAGAAATGAACAGATCTACGAAAATTAACATATATCTATATATACACACGCATGTATACATATATATAGGCATATACATATATACCCTAGATCTACATATATATACACACATACACAGGTTTTTTGTACCCACGATCGCCGGCGACCAGACTTTCATAGCCTTCAAGTTCTGCAATCTATCAGAAAATGGTGTGTGGTAGAGAGACGGACTGCCTTCTCGATCGATTCACGGCCGGAGAGCCATCTCGGATGACGACGCACTGCGGTGAGAGGACCATGGACTGCGGTGAGAGGACGATGGACTGAGGTAAGTGGACAATGCATTGCGGTGAGAGAACGATGGACTGTGGACAAGTGTGGAAGATGAAGATTTCCATCTGATCTCGGAGGCCCGTTTGGCGACCGGAGATGATTTTGGGTGGATTTATAATGAGGGTGGATTTGAAGGTGGATTTATAATGAGGGCGGATTTGTAATGAGGGTGGCCCCACTTTACAATAAGGGTGGATTTGTTAGTGAGGTGTTTGGATGGTATTTTGAAAAGGGGGATTTGGAAGGTGAATTTGTAGGATAAGAGAACAAATGACCTATTTGCCCCAGTTTTTTATTTTAATAAACTAAATGGATTGTTTTCATTATAATTAAAATAAATACATAATACTTAGAATAAATACAAAATAATTACAAAAATATATTTAAAGTATATTACATATTTTAAAAATAATATTTCTGAAAAAAATTCAAAAAAAAAAAAGAAAAAAGAAAGTCAAGTTAATTATAGAAAAAAGTTCTTGCAACTTTACATTTGTTAATTAAACGTTCTTATTTAATCTGAAAAATGTTTAAAGTATACAAACACTAATTGAAAAATATTTTGGTAATTAATTAAAAGAATACATCACCACCGTCCCTCTCACCAAACAAAAAGAAAGTGATATGATTGTATTGGATCAAATCTGCAGCAGTACATTATTAAGGCATATGAACACTGTTCCATTCTAATAACCCATGACCACCGTCCCTCCTCCTCCTCCTCCTCCTCTCTCTCTCTCTCTCTCTCTCTCTCTCTCTGTATCTCGCCCAATTTCTCCAACCAAACCCAAAGAAATAGTAGACAACGACGACCACAGACGACAGAGAATGTCGGAGAAAAACAACCACAGACGACAGCAGGCTGGACGACGACGACCCAGGTCGTAAAGTTTCTCCCCTCTGTGTGTGTGTGTGCGTGTGATTTTTCAACCAACAAAATGCCCGAATTTGAAGGGGTAAAATCGGTAAGAATTTCACCAATCCGCCCTTGTTAGATAACGACGGGGTCTACCCTGTCGTTGGCAAATCCGGATTTGGACTCCAAACAGCGAAAATAGTCGGGGTGGAGTTGGGGACGAAAAACGCAAGCCAAACGCCGGCTGGAGGTGGGCCCTGGATTACAAATCCGGGGCTGAGCCAAATCTCGGCGCAAATCCGGTCTCCAAACAGGGCGGGATGGAGAGAGAGAGAGAGTCGTCGATACCAGATTTGAGTCTCTCACACGATGTGAAAGAATGAAATTGGGAAAATGGGAAGTTTTCAGTAAACAGTACCATATATATACATATAGGTTCCATTTTCTATCCGGACTCCGGACTTTCAAACCTCCTTGATCCGAGCATTTTTTTTTTTGACGATCCGAACCTTCCAATGTGTTCAGAAGGTGTTTTCAAGGGTTCACACTAGAAATCTTCAAAAAAAAATACCGGGAAGGGCTTGATCCAAGCAGTTTTTCGCAAATATTTACAGTTTTATAAAAATTGCTTGGATCAAGCCCTTCCCGGTATTTTTTTTAAAGATTTTCCATATGGACCCTTGAAAACACCTTTTGAACATATTGGACGGTTTGGATTTCCCAAAAACAATTTTTAACGTGAAAAAATTACATTTTTTCTTATTTACGAGAGGTCCTTACTAGAAAATTTTCCTAATTTTTAACGTAAAAAAATTACATTTTTTCTTATTTACGGGAGGTCCTTACTAGAAAATTTGCCTATATATATATATAGGAAGATGTTCTATTGAGTACTCCCTCAAAGATCTCCTCCGTGAGGACCATCCCTTTTTTTATTTTTCGAACCAAATTTCGACGATCCGAACCACTCAATGTGTTTAAAACATGTTTTCCATGGCCAACGCAAGGAATCACAAAAAAGAAATACCCGAAAGGGCTTCATCCGAGCGGTTTTTCATAATAACCGTACATATATAATTTATCCAAAAATACTCGAATGAAGCCCTTCTGAGTATTTTTTTTGGACGAATCCTCGCGGTGACTCTTAAAAATACGTTTTAAACACATTGAGCGGTTCGGATCGTCGAGATTCGACCCCGATCCATGAGGTCCGCAAATTACGAGTTTGAGGGAGTCCTTAGTAGAACGGGATCCATATATATATATATATATATAGAGAGAGAGAGAGAGAGAGAGAGAGAGAGAGAGAGAGTACTGCATTGCTAAGTAGTAATAAATAAATATTTTCCTACTTCAATAGCAAAGGGAAAGACAGCCCAGTGGCAGTGGTAAGTGCTTCACCCTCTGCACGCGAGTTTGGGTGATCGTTCCTTGCCGCCTACAATTGTTGGAGGTATATATGTATACCGGTCTGTTCGGTTTGGTTCAGCTCGGCCCAAAAACCACATGAACCAGGAATCGAACCAATTTCAAAAAAAGTTCACTTCTCAGAACCAAACCGATCAAGTAAAAGAATAGAAAAAAACAACCAGTTCTTCGTTTTTCTTTTTTTTTTTTTTTGGTTCAGCCCTTGATTTCACACTGAGCTCCCTTATTATGTAGGCTAGAGGTCGGGGCATACGCGATGCGCGTGCAAGTCAAACTTTAACCAAAAAAAAAAAACACGCTAGAGACTCGACATACTCTTATCCTTTTTTGTCTATTTAATTTTAAGTTTTTTTTTTATTTAGTTTTTTTGACCCTCTCAACACCAGTATTCTTTGTTTAAGAAGTGCGTACCAATATTTCAATTTGGGTTTTTTTTTTAAAGCTGGATGATATTCTATTATTTTGGTGGGTAGAATAGGCACCAGTATTCCTTTTCTTTTTTTTAAAAGAAGTGTGAATTAAAATATTGTTCAATTCTTTCTATGTTTTGAACAAAGGGAAATAGGTGATATTTAGTATATTTTGGACCTTTTTTTTCCCCTCAAAGTTTGAATTGCTACAACACTCCAGCAAAGCCAATAAAAAATAAAATAAAACACTCTAGCAAAAAATTGAAGGCAAACACAAATCAACCAGTACAAAATACAATGTTTAACCACTAAACTGACACGGAGAAGAGAAAAAATTAAAACCTCAGTCAACTCCTTCGTCCTTAAACTGCTCTCCTTGCTAATTGCTCGGGCAACGCTAATCAATCAACTCCTCCAATCTTAGAGAAGACCCCATCAAGCTAACAATATAGCTAATCTACATCTAATGAAATCTAAAAAACCCAATTGTTGTGATCCCGTAATTGCTATAAGTATATTGAGCAAATCATTTTTTGTCTTGTTTTAATTTTTTCAGAAAAACTCTAGTATTTTTCATGAGTGTACACTGCAGAGGAAGGGCTAGTCCACCGCAAAAACCGAATGAAAAATACTATAGAGTTATTCTTACGGGTCGCAGCGGAAGGGCTAGTCCACAACAAAAACCGAAAGCAGCCCAAACA
Organism: Vaccinium darrowii; assembly: GCA_020921065.1. Lineage (NCBI taxonomy): Eukaryota > Viridiplantae > Streptophyta > Magnoliopsida > Ericales > Ericaceae > Vaccinium > Vaccinium darrowii. The sequence continues at coordinate 12,165,048 of CM037153.1, forward strand.
TAATTTAGTTATTCTTACGGGAAATTCCAAGCCGCTCCCACTTTTTGCGGGGTCTTTCGTCCAAACCCCATTTTGTCTTTTACTCCTAAAGTAGTTGGCCCTCCGTGGTCCGCACAAAATCTCGTGCTCGTTAATATTTTTTGGATCCGTTCATTGATTACGTTTTGTATTATATTGTATATTTCTTTTTTTTAATTAAAATCAAAGATATTTTGTGTCTAAAAGTTGCTGATCATATAGATAATAGTTTCAAATATTTAGATCAAACATTGCACTCTAATTAGGCCCATAATTGCACTCTAATAAGGCCCATACGTTGTATATGAAGGCCCAAGTGTCAGGGCTCGGATCCTGGGTCCATTTTTCAAGCCTTGAAGTATTTTATTGTCAGCGTCAAGGCTCATGTTCCTTTCATGAGACTATAAGCAAAGGAAGACATATCTATGTTCGTTTTTAGGATTTTTAGCCGATATATACCAAATTTCGAAACAATTCACCAAAATATACCATTTTTCAAACTATTTTTAAAAATATGTCATGCCGCATGTGGAACATGCGGCATTCTACGTGGCACTGGAACCCCCTGTCCAACGTGGCCAAGCCGTCCAGGTAAGCAAAATGCCGCAGGTTGGACATGCGGCATTAGGCAAATGCCGCAGGTTGGACATGCGGCATTAGGTTTTCAAATTTTCAAACCCGCAGATGCGAGATGCGTACTTGATTTCTCTATTCTCCCATCAGAGCTCTGCGATTTTGGCGATTCGCACCACGCCGTCGACCACGATCCCCCACCACGCCGCCAGCCGCTCTACCCCGTCGCATACTACCTCCACGGTCTCTCTCTCTCTCTCTCTCTCTCTCTCTCTCTATTCTCCCATCAGAGCTTTGCGATTTTGGCGATTCGCACCACGCCGTCGACCACGATCCCCCACCCACGCCGCCGGCCGCTCTACCCCGTCGCATACTACCACCACGGTATCTCTCTCTCTCTCTCTGATACATATGTATGATCGTGTGATGCAATCTTAGGGTTTTGCTATACTAGTCTAGTTGATTTGGTTCGTGGAGTAATTTGCGAATTTCCGATGGTTAAACCTAAGTTTGCCCCTATTTTTCACTAGTCTGATTAAGAATCTAACTAAAAGACAGCTCGAGTGTCTATAAAGCTTTAACAATTTAAATACCAAACACTTCACTCATTCAGATCATACATTTGGGTATGAGTTGCTTCCATACGGCATCTTCTCACCAGAGAATTCTCATCTTTTATGTTAGAAAGTTCGGTACATGTTTTTTTTGGTAAGATTCGTTAAGCATTGTAACAGTAATCTTTCACACTATGTATATATATAATGCCCTTAAGCTTTGAGTATTATAGCATTGCTAATTCAAAGATTACAGTAAGCTAGGGCGCCTTAATTAAGTACCTATTTCCCTCAATCTCTTCCACCCTTTGCATGTGAAAGAGAGGCATGGCCATGTTATCCATGCACAATCCATGGGTTTTTATCTGTGGAGCACCATAGAAAAGTTTATTTCTCATTTACAATTAGTTTCTTCCTCTTTTGTCATGCCAAACATGTGCTAGTTTTTTGTTTTTTTTGTGTGGGTTAAATTACCTTTCATTGAAATAAAACCAATCGATACAGGATCACCAGGACATACCCTTGACAAAACAAAGACAAACCAAAACAAAAATGTGCTAGTTTTTTATCCTACCATATTTTCACTGATCGAGGTGAAAAATTATTGTCATCTTCTTTTCCAGGCAGTTATGTACCCATCGGAAATGGAAGGATATAATCTTCCTTTTATCTGACTTCCAGGGGAATAAATTCGATGAGAAATTACCCTCACAACAATAATGATCGACAACTTCAATACAACGTTATCCGTAGCCATAGATAAATAAAAAAAATTGAGCAAAGTTTGGGGATATATGAAAATTGTTTCTCCATGTGTAACTATTACTCTCTTAATCTGTTGCGACACTCTAATGGCTATTGCGTCAAGAACTAACTCTTTCCTCTTAAAAACACTATTGCATGTAACATTATCGCCTTCTTGGTATTTCTTGCCCCGATGTAAGTTTATCGATCGATCTTTCTTGATTTTTGATAACGTTTGATTTGGTAGGTCTTATGATCAACTAATGAGAAAATGTACTTCTAATAAATTTGGCATGAGTGGCGAGCGATGGTAGTTGTTTGCTTCGTTTGAAACCTCTCTTCCATGTATTAGCTATTCAGAGTGTGTATGAAACTTTTAGCTTTAATCGAACTCCCCACTAGTAGAAACCTCTCTTTCATGAATTACTAACCTCTCTTTCATGAATTACTAACCGTTCTCTCCATATGTGGTTCCATGGAGGACTGAACATATGGTGCTTTAATTATCAAATACTATTCTGTATGACGCTTTACCTATAGAAAGAAAAGAAACATATAATGCCATTGTGGACTTTCTTCTTTTCTTCTCTCTGTATGAGTTTATGGCTGATAAATACAATGGCTAACTAATTGATTTTTCCTGACTGGCAGAAAGTGGCCAAGTGTGTGAATCAGTGTGCTGAACTTATCCGACAGAGAACTTGCAATGCAGCAATTAGTGCTTTGGAAGTTATTTCTGGAGTCTTGCCAATTAGTTCTTATTCAGAGAAACTACTTGAAATGAAAGGAGAGGCTCTTCTCATGGTCTGTAAATTAGTCATGATTGGTATTAGTTAGTCAGTTTCAGTATGCTATAAAAACTTCAGTTGGTTGCAGCGTTCTCAGCATAGGCTTTATTTTTTGTGCCCTGCTACAGCTTGGGAGGTATGAAGAGGTCATCCAACTATGTGAGCAGACTCTTGTTTTTGCTGAAAAGAATGTTGCAACGACAGCTTATGTACCCGTAGCATCCTCCAATTTTTACGAGTGAGACACTTCATTATATTGCGCCAGATCCAAGGCTCAAGTCCTATATCCATACCTAGCATTTACCATACCATAACTCATTACCCATGATTAATCCACAACCGAAACCATATTCTAAGTATTAATTATCTACCTATACTCATTGCAAAAAAAAGCAGGTGAAGGCAACAAAGCAAAGTGAAACTTTTAGAGGGGTTGTCTTAAAGACCGTAAGCCAACCCAACAAGCACTTACCGATATTCGACTGAACCTTCACCATGTAACCTCTTTTCCAATCCAACAACTGACATCTAAATATTACAATCAAGCGTTGTTACAAATACCTTACCACCCCCGCCTCTGAATCCCACCTCCCTTCTCACCAATACAAATCGTTTCCCCTTTCTTGACGTTCTTATTGTTCTTAAAATCTCTCATACGCGTATTTTTTCAACATTAGGGTACATCTTCGTCGTAAAAGCTCTATTTTCATGCTACTAACAACGTAAAACAAGTTTATTCATAATATTAGTTCCTCACAACATAAATCATACTATGAAGTTGGTAAAGTCTTCACTTCAAAGTAAAATTTTCTTGGGTTTTATTGTGGTGATATATGTAAGAATAAATTTGTGATCCACGTTTATTGGTTTCAAAAACGGACGTGGTAATTTAAAAATAACGAAAGTCCTTTTTTATATCATATGTCCTAAGAAAAATAAATACTAACGAAATTAAAATTGACTCTGCACCATTATTTCCTCCCGCTTTTAATTATCCAACTCTTATGTCAGTTTGAGTAAAATTATATTTTTAACTCATTTATGTAATTTACTACGAGTAATCTAGATTCAAAATTTTGATTTGGTCCACTTGGGACTCGACGAGAGAAATTTAGAAATACATAGTGTGAAAAAAAAATTAAAACGAGCTTACGGGAAAACGGGAAACTTGGCCTTAATATATTTTTCAGAAATCAGCTTGGTCGGGAAAAAGAGTATTTCTTATTGGACCTAGTTTTCAAGAATTTGAAAATCTCTTCTTAATGCTTTCTTGAGTAATCTATTTCAAAATAATAGTACCCAATAAAACAAGTTCAACAAATTGTCAACCTGACAAGTTTCAAAAACTAACCTGAGCCCTACATAAGCAAACAGAGCAAAAATCGGGTGGGTAACGTCGGGTTTTAGCCAAACTAAAATCGTTATATGTGTCCAATGTTCTTTCCCTATTCAGGGAACACCACTTAAGAGTTGAAAATTGGCTTGTTTTAATTTGGAGGTTGCTATTTGGAGCAGGATCATCATACTTTAGGAAATCAGTATTTACAGCGTACTAGGGCAATGCCGCATGTTCAACATGCGGCATTGGGTTAATACCGCACTTCCAAGATGCGGCATTCGCTTACGTGGACGGCTCGGCCACGTCGGACAGGGGGTTCGCGTGCCACGTATAATGCCGCATGTTCCACATGCGGCATGACATATTTTTAAAAATAGTTTGAAAAATGGTATATTTTGGTGAATTGTTTCGAAATTTGGTATATATCGGCTAAAAATCCTTCGTTTTTAGGTATAAAGGTTTATCTAGGGTCAGTGGTGTTATTTTCTGGGTTTCAATACTATTTCGTCTTAGTTTACAGGTCTTTTATCTTAGAGGCCAATAAGATGAGTAATGTTCATGTAGTATTGAAGATCAGTAATGTTCACTTACTGTTTGGTTGATGAACAAAATAGTACTTAAAAACTTAAGATACGAAATCTTGCCCATTGCAAACTAAAGGGTGCACCTGATTTTATTGTTTGGTATTAACGAAGTGTCTTCTTTGGGGTGGGCTGTCGCATAAATGCATGTCTCCTCTTTTTGCTTCTTGGTGGTTGGGTAGTACAGAAGTTGGCTTTTTTTCCTTCATTGTCTTTATTGCGGGAGTGAAGGAAATAAGATTAGGTGGAGATCTTTTTTTTTTTTTTGGATTTTTCAATCTAATGAATTGTCATTCGGTGGAGCAAAAGCACCCACGTAAAACTAGGCTATCTAAGACATTACCGACTCTAGGTGATCATCGTCGTTCATACTTCCACGGGCATCAAAGATACACATTAGAGCAACAACAGCAGCCTGTGTAAAACCTCTAGCTAAGCTAAAATACCTAGACAAAACCCAAATAACCAGCTGCAGCAGCCTGTGTAAACCTCTAGCTATTCTACCCAACACCTTATTTTGCTACAATGCTAAGGTAAATATAGACTGGCACTGTTCATCAGGTACCCAATTTTTTATTGTTTTCTCTCTCTCTCTCTCTCTGTCCCTCCCCCCAAACCAGATCGACGAAGACCCTATACCAGATCGATGGCGACAACGGAACCAAGATCGACGGACTTCGACGGGACCAAGATCGACGGCGACCGCGGAGGAGGCAAGCGGTCAGAAGAGTTAGCAACGACGGGACCAAGATCGACGGACGGTAACGATCGACGGCGATCTTTGGTTTGTTGTGTGTGTATATGACGACGACCGCGTGGAGGAACGACGGCGATGAACGACGGCGTGGAGGAACGACGGCGAAGGTAGATGAACAACGAAGGTAGATGATCTGGGTATATATATATACCTGTGTATGTGTGTGTGTGTGTGTGTGTATATATATATATATAAAGGAAAAAATATTATTTTAATGAGAGGTAAGGTAAAATGGATAGGTTGTTAGAGTGTTGATAGTGACAGGGTGGCTATATGTACTGTACACCAGGTATTGTAGCCAAATTTTTGGCTTAGCTGCTGTTTTTGCTCTTAGCCCATCAACAGAGGCAGAAAGAAGCTTGTTTTGATGGTCGAGGACAAACTGGACCTATTAAAAATTGGCAAGTCACTTTCTTAGCTCTCAGAAAAAGATCATCTTATGAACAGAGATTATAATTAAAATGTCAAAGCACCTAGCAGAAACATTTTATCAAATACCATCACCACAGAAAACGAGTGCAACTTTGTTCACCCTCCTTAAAAGAGGGTTAACAAAACCCTCTCCTCTATTAGTTGAATTAGTGTGGGTCCCACTACAAAGTGATGTCATGCTTACCTATGCAATGCACTTTTTGGTAAGTATGACATCACTTTGATGTAAGCATGTCATCACTTTGTAATAGGACCCACATGTTTCAACCAATAAGAGAGAGGGTTTTGTTGAGAGTGAACAAAATTGCTCTCACAGAAAACTGCAAGAACCACTATGTATCATCATAGCCAATTCATAGGGAGCTACTACTTCAGAAACCCATAGAAGATTCAGTAAGCACCTGAGTAACATCATCCATAAGAGATGGGTCATGCTACTATGCGCCCCCTCTAAAAATTACTCAATATGTTTGTGACTCAAAATATGAGATTTTGTGGCTCTAAATATGAAATTTTGTGGCTAGAGATGCGAAATGCATATGGTATGCACACTCATATGAATAGTCACAAAATCTCATATATTTCCACAAAATCTCATATTTGGAGCCACACAATCTCATATTGGATCCATGTGGACTTGGTGCAGACCATGCGGACTTGTGCGGACCTCATATTTGGAGCCACAAAATCTCATATCGGTCATCACAACAATAAATATTGGGTGCTGATTTTGGGGCTCCCTTTTTTTATGTAGGCACTCCAATATTTAATGAAGTCACAAAACTACCATTTTTAAAATATAAAAATTACTTGGCGCACGCCACCCCTAAATTATCTTTTCATTTACTAAGGCACTCCAAACGGAAAAATGAATCAAAACCAAACATAAACATTATGTTTTAAACATTAAAATTAATATTACGTTCCAAATATTAAACATCCACAACATAAAAATTAGGTTCCAAACATTAAACATGCATCTATGTCAGATTGCTTCACTCCACTTTTCACAAAAAAAAATAATAAATAAATAAACATTGCTACAATTCTCCAAAATAAACAGCACATAATTAAAAATGTTGATGATGTAAAATCTTCATAACGGCTGCGTCACAAGATCTTTATATTTTAGTACTCATTATCTACCCTTTTTCCCTCAAAATCTTCATAACGGCCGCAAATCTACATTTTAGAACTCATGGTGAGACAAACAAAGCACATCACCAAAGTAGTCAATTCAGTGACGTGCAGTAAAAAAGTTGAGCAAATATCTGCTTTTTCCTAATTAAAAAAAAAAAAACTATTTGCTTTTTTGGAATGCCTGAAGTAAATGAGAAGAATAAAGGTTTTTTGGAGTGCTTGAAGTAAATCATGGAACTTGTAAAAGGGTAATTCTGGAAAACTATTGTAGCTTGGAGCCCCTGCATCAAAATTGGGAGTGCGAATATCAATTTCCTAAATATTGGAGTCCAAAAAATCTCATATCGATATACACACTATCTCATATAATCAATGGTCAAAGGTGGCACAAATCCCCACACATCGTATGTGGCGCAATCTCGGTTGTCCATCCATGTGGGGTGCATACCATATGTCATTTGATATATCGCCACAAAATCTCATATTATCTCATATTTGGTGCCACAAAATCTCATATTTGGAGCCACAAAATCTCATATGGAAGGGTGTGCATAGCATGACTCATATGAGATTCCTCCAAGCATGCAATTTGTTCTTGGTTCTCCAGTCCCAGAAGAATATCTGCATAAAATCTATCAATTACTCATAATGATTGAAAGAAGGCCACATAAATCAATGGTTCTCCAGTCCCAGAAGAATATCTACATAAAATCTATCAATTGGTCTAAAAGATTGAAAATGGCCACATAAATCAATGGTAATTTGTTTCTCCCTCTCCCCACCATTTACTACGCCACTTTTGGAATCCAAGTTTTCATACCACTTCTGTTTCATTCTTGGTACATATAACCTATATGTTATTGCCTAATCAATAAATCTCCGAACTTTACATCTTTCCTCTTCGCCAAACCTACTGAAAAAAAAATCCAGAAGCCCTTGTGATTGCCCCAAGCCTACCATTAACTTGTCACTTCTTTTATATGGATACCAATATCCTCCATTCCTGTATGTTGTACACTTGGCGTATTATAATGCTACCAAGTTTTAAGTGATGCCAACTCTTCCTATCTTCTTGACAGATTACTAGCAAAAAACTTGTGCTATGCACGGGGCCGCATCTAGTACACGGTTAAGTTTTTGCACTCATAATTTGATACCAATTCAAGTATAAAATTGGTTAAAATACCCATGCTATGCACAAAAAGAAAATTATAGTCAAATTAGATCTATTTATGTACCCGGTTAATCCATGACACATCCAAATTTCAATATGTATCTCTTTAGGTACCTGCTTAATCCATGACACATCCAAATTTCAATATCCAAATTTCAATATGTAGCAGCTGTTAGCAATTTTCTGTCGGTGGGCCTACATAGATCATAAATTAGATATTGTATATTGTCGAATAAGGTTTGAGTGGTGTCGGTACTACCCATTAAGCCGTGATCGTCTAATAAATATTACCGGGTAATTGACAAATCTCTGTTAAGCATGTATTTGAGTTATATCACGTGCGTTAAGTGGTGCGGGCTTATTTTCAAGTGTAGAGACCATTAAAGGCCCATTAGGGTTCCATCTATTATGATGGGCTATGATGGAACCATGGCCTATAAATATGTGGTTAAGTCCCCACTCCAAACTCTAATCTCTTTCTCATACCATCCCATCGCGTGTGAGGCTAAGGTCAAGATCAAGAGTAGGGCTTTGGAGGTGGAAGACGAACAACCACACACACAAGGTGTTCATCCTCCATGGCGACAGGTACGCATCCGCTATTATTTTCTTCAATGGTTTGACATGAGTTCTTGGGTTTAGGGTTTCTTATGAAATCCTACAAGTGGTATCAGAGCCTCTTGTCAGATTATTGGAGAAAATATAAAGTTCTGTATTTTTTGAGAACCTAGTAATAACATTGTCGATTATGGTTATTGCACAAGGAGAAATTGAGTTGAATCGAGGTACATGTCAGATTAACTAGTAATAAATTCTCTTATTACTCTATGCACTTCACTGACCCGTGAACTCAATTAATTAATGGATAATCGATTTTGTGCCACTAAGGAGTTTTGTGGATAGTTTTCTGTCCACTAATGGGTTTCGTTTTTCCATTAATTTGCAAGCAAATTTTGTGCTTGATTATTCAACCCACTGCAATTTCAGTTTTTTTGTGCAGTAATCGTTTTCAGTCTATGGATGTTATTACTTGTTTCTAATACTGTATTTAAAGATCATTGAGGAAAATATCAAGTTCTGTTTTCTTTGATTATTGAAACAAGTCGTTAATGGATCAGAATAGTTTATATCGATTATGGTAAGAACAAAATCGGCATAGTGGTTTTTTTTTTTTATTGTTTTGTTCTTACGATGAGCATGGTGCCTCAGCCATTACCAATCGATTTTCCGCCTTTACTGTCGGTTGACTTTACGTTACTTGTGGTATTTTTCCCAAATGTTGAGATTCATCATGGTTTTGTCTCATTAAAAGTGTGATTATATCAATTTTTAGGAATAATCTATTAGAGTTGACAGATCAAGCCATGTTTTGTATTCTTTTATTCATAGCAGTGTGGCTATGCCATGGACTTTATTTGCTGGTTTTAATAAAGTACTAGATTAGGGGCATAAATTTTTTCAGCGATTGATACCCGATACTTGGGAAAATTAACGTGATATACCAATCGCCAAAGTAGTCTCTATCGTGGTGATTTTCTTGGGTTTGAAGGTAAAAGTTTTTGAATCGCATAAAGTTACGTTTGGATCCATGCGGATAGTGATCGGCCCAAAGGAAGATTATTATTTGGCCGGATTTAAACGGTATAAGGTAGTTAATTTTTTGAATAATATAATTTTTAGAATTTACCTATGCGTTCAAAAGTCGGCCCAAAGGAAGGCTTTTGATTGGCCAGGTCTAATTTTATATTGTTCAGGTTAACTAGCGAATTTACCTATGCGTTCAAAAGTCGGCCCAAAGGAAGGCGTTTTGATTGGCCAGGTCTAATTTTGTATTGTTCAGGTTAACTAGCCTTATTTATTTTTGAGAAGACCACTTGCGTGTTATAATTACTGTCCAAAGACTTGATTATGATGATGCGTTAGGTTTCTCGACAGGGCCCACCACTAAAGACAATATTTGTGATTTTTAGTTTATGTCTCTTTGTCTAAATTGTTTGCCCCTACAATTAGACCAATTTTTTGCATGATAATTATAATCAAGTTTCTTATTTTTATCATCGCATTATGAATATTTGTTGATTGTGAGCTTTTCTTTTATGTTACTATAGTGAATGCATCTTCGATATCTGCAAATTTGAACAACATTCCAACTCTTACCGGTTCCAACTTTGCAAAATGGAAAGAGCATGTTTCAATCGTTCTTGGGTGTATGGATTTGGATTATGCACTGCGTGTCGATGAGCCTGCTAAGCTCACTGATAACAGTACAGCTGAGGAAAAATCTATTTATGAAAAGTGGGAGCGTTCTAACCGTGTGAGTCTTATGATAATAAAGCATTCTATATCTGATACTATTCGAGGTGCAATGCCTGAGGAAGAGAATGCCAGGAAATTTCTTAGCCAAATTGCAGACTGATTTGTTGCATCGGAAAAGGTGGAGGCATGTACGCTTCTTAGCAAACTTGTCACCATGCGGTATAATGACAAAGGAAATATAAGGGAGTACATTATGGAGATGTCCAATCTTGTTACCAAAATGAAGGCACTAAAGTTAGAATTTTCTCAGGAAATTCTTGTCTACCTTGTTCTGATTTCACTTCCTACACAATTTGGTCCATTCAAAATTAATTATAATACTCAAAGGGAAAAATGGACTCTTAATGAGCTTATAGCTCAATGTGTGCAAGAGGAAGAAAGGATGAAACAAGAAAGGACAGAAAGTGCTCACTTGGCAACTCATTCTCATGGTTATCCGGGCACTAAGAAAAGAAAGTTCAATCATAAGACTCAGGGAACTGCAGATGCTGGGACTTCACAGACAACTGTGCAACAGAAACAGGATAAAGGTGTTCCCTGTTTCTTTTGCAAAAAGGCTGTTGGTCATGTGAAGAAGGATTGTCCCAAATATCACAAGTGGCTCGCAAAGAAAGGTAATCAATTTAGTTTTGTTTGCTGTGAATTTAATTTAGCTGAAGTACCACCCAACACTTGGTGGATAGATACGGGTACAACTATTCACATAAGTGTGTCCATGCAGGGTTGTCTAAGGAGCCGGATACCCAGTGATGCCGAAAGGGTCATTAATATGGGCGATGGCAATAAAGTTCGTGTTGAGGCAATTGGAGTTTTTAGACTTAAATTAGAATCTGGTTTTTAATATTTTTGGATTTAGATGAGACTGTTTATGTACCGTCATTTAGACGGAATTTAATTTCTGTTTCCAGTTTGGACAAATCCGGTTATACTTGTTCATTTGGACATGAAGTTTTTAGTCTCTATCAAAATTCAAATATTATTGGTCATTAATATGGGTGATGGCAATAAAGTTCGTGTTGAGGCAATTGGAGTTTTTAGACTTAAATTAGAATCTGGTTTTTAATATTTTTGGATTTAGATGAGACTGTTTATGTACCGTCATTTAGACGGAATTTAATTTCTGTTTCCAGTTTGGACAAATCCCGTTATACTTGTTCATTTGGACATGAAGTTTTTAGTCTCTATCAAAATTCAAATATTATTGGTACTGGATCTCTAGTTAATAGTCTGTACAATTTAGTTTTGGATGCCTCTCACTTAAAGTTTAATAAAACTTTAAATGTTGACAACTCCGGTACAAAGCAAAAATTAATTAATGAGAACTCCTCTGTGTTGTGGCATAAGCGTTTCGGACATTTATTGAAAGGCTTGTGTCAAGTGGAATTCTTGATTCCCTTTATTTTTCAGATTTCAAAATCTGTGTTGAATTCATAAAGGGGAAGCAAACAAACATAAGGAAATTTGGTTCCAAAAGGAGTTTAAAACCGTTTGCTGATATTTTTTTGGATACTCAGAAAGGTCAAGAGGTTTTAAATTTTATTACCCTTCCACAAATACCGTTATTGAGATGGACAATGCCAAGTTTATTGAGGATGTTGAAAGTAGTGGGAGTGCACAAACTAGGAATTTTTTTATTTGAAGAGGAACAAGTTGAGATTCCTATGATTCCTGTTGAGACCGTTAAGGTGGTCACACCTGTACTTGTACAGGATGCGGATGCAAACCACCAAAACTATTCTTGAGCTGTCTCCTATTAATACGGAAGATTACAACAAACTCAAGTAGAGGTGCCACTTAAGAGATCCAATAGGGAGAGGAGATCAGCGATTCCTGATGAGTATATGGTTTATCTCCAAGAACATGAGTTTGATATAGGATTGGAAGATGACCCCATATCTTTCACTCAAGCCAAACAAAGTGTTAACTCCCTAAAATGGATGAATGCCTTATTGCCTTATTGGATAAGTTAAAGTCCATGAGTGACAACGACATTTGTGATCTTGTCGAATTGTCTAAAGGTGTCAAGACTGTTGGTTGTAAATGAGTTTTTAAAACCAAACGGGACTTGAAAGGCAATATCGAAAGATATAAGGCATGTCTTGTTGCTAAAGGCTTTACTCAAAAGGAAGGCATTGACTATAAAGAGACTTTCTCTCTGGTATCATCGAAAGACTCTTTAAGGATTGTTATGACACTTGTAGCTCATTATGATTTAGAGCTTCATCAAATGGATGTTAAGACTGCGTTTCTCAATAGTGACGTTGAAGAAACCATATATATGGTGCAACCAAAAAGTTTTCAAAAGAATGACTTGAAATTGAAACAAATGGAGGACATCCCTTATGCATCGGCAGTAGGGAGTCTCACGTATGCTTTAGTTTGTACGCATCTAGATATTGTGTGCACAGTTGGAATGTTTTGTAGATGTTTGCAAATGATTTGCTCACATATCAGAGAATCTAATTATTATTGTTGGATATTTGGACTCCGAGTTTGTTACTGCTTACTATAAAACAACAAAGTAAGCGTTGTGATTGCAGAACTTTATCACCTGGCTTCATACTGTTGATAACTCGAGAAGCCAATAAAGATTTACTGTGATAATCAGGCTGCTAAATTAGGACAAGAGTTTGTCAAAATCAAAGCATATTGACATCAAGTTTCTTGTCATTAAGGAAAGAGTTCAGAATCGTCTTATGTCAATTGAGTACATTAGCACAGAACTCGTGATTGCGGATCCGCTTACTAAGAGCTTACCACCTAAAGTGTTTAAGGAGCATGTAGCTCATACAGGAGTGGTTAGTTCTTGTGAAGTATTTGATTAGTGGGAGTTGTGCTACTCATATTATTAATTATTTGACTTTTGTGGTGATCACTTTTGGTTTAGTGATGATTCTGAAATAAAGTTGCATATTTTCAAATTGTGGTATATACATGAAATTTTGATCATATGCGTGACTCAGGAACTCTGTTGAGTTATAAGGTTGGACTAGTTGGAAATAGGCATGCTAAAAGATCACATTTGCATGTAATTTTCATGCTACACTTCCGTACTTGATCTATGTCGTTGAATGCATAGATATTTGTGACCATGGATGGGTCCTGCCATGATAAATATGGCAAAGGCCGCCATGATCCCATATTTGTGTTTTCAATGGACCAGATTGTTTTGAGATTACACTCATAAATTTCGACAATAAAAGTTTGAGCTCTTAAAGTTTACAATATCTAATATCAGGATGACCTATGTGGCCCAAGTGGGAGATTGTTAGCAATTTTCTGTAGGTGGGCCTACATAGATCATAAATTAGATATTGTATATTGTCGAATAAGGTTTGAGTGGTGTCGGTACTACCCATTAAGCCGTGATCGTCTAATAAATATTACTGGGTAATTGACAAATCTCTGTTAAGCATGTATTAGAGTTATATCACGTGCGTTAAGTGGTGCAGGCTTATTTTCAAGTGTAGAGACCATTAAAGGCCCATTAGGGTTCCATCTATTATGATGGGCTATGATAGAACCATGGCCTATAAATATGTGGTTAAGTCCCCACTCCAAACTCTAATCTCTTTCTCATACCATCCCATCGCATGTGAGGCTAAGGTCAAGATCAAGAGTAGGGCTTTGGAGGTGGAAGACGAACAGCCACACACACAAGGTGTTCATCCTCCATGGCGACAGGTACGCATCCGCTATTATTTTCTTCAATGGTTTGACATGAGTTCTTGGGTTTAGGGTTTCTTATGAAATCCTACAGCAGCGACTCAATTCTTTCATAAACAATTGCCCATGATCCTCTTGGTAAAGTACAAAATCTACCATCTACATACATAACATACCCGATCCAATTTGTTCTTCAAATTTAGTGTCAACGGAATGATTGTCTCAAAAGCTGGCATCTTCTTTTTGGATGTCCATAGTATTAACAACACGCAATTTTGGCCCATCAATACTTGCCACTTGTGGCGTCCACAACCCTCCTCTGGAAAACTCATCCTGCAATACTATATAAGATATGATTTCACATTGCACCGAAAACAAAAACAAAATACATAAATTCCTTCTAAGTTTGTAATCACCTACACGGCTATACATAAATAGTAATCACTCTTCCTAGGGTTTTTTCGTTTTACTGAAAAACAGAGCAAGAGAGAGGTAGATTTATAGCTTGGTTAATTTGTGATACCATTCCATGTGCGAGGTAGATTTATATTCTTGTAATAAATGGCATTGATGGAAACCTCAGAAGTGAAAGGGATGTATATGATATCTCCATAGTCTGTATATGTACGTAAAAGATTTTGTTAGATACTTATGATAAAGCATTTGATTTTGAATATAAGTAGAGGCCACCTTACATGCACCTCGATGAATTTCAGAACTCTAACGCTCTTAACCTAATGATTTAGATCAAGCAATGATAGGTAGAAGATCCCATCAAGCTAACAGTATAGTTGATCTACATCTAATGAAATCTAAAACACCCAATTGTTGCGATCCCGTAATTGCTATGAGTATATTGAGCAAATCATTCTTGTCTTGTTTTAATTTCCTCAGAAAAACTCTATAGTATTTCATAGTATTTTTCATGAGTGTACGTATTTTGGAATCGTTTCTATTTGCTCCACATAAGACTCGGGAGTGTAGTGACTTGGGTTACTAACTTACTATTGGAACTTGTGGCTCATATGTTGTGTATGAGAGGTACTGAGAAGTTCTCGTAAAAGGCCAGTGCCGAGCGAAGCGGAACGGAGCGGAGTGAGGGAGCGGAGTGAGGGAGCGGAGCGACCGAATCCTCGTCATATTTTTTTTTTTTATTAGCTAAAGGAAGAAATTTATTAATCATGGTAAAGGACATATTGGTGGCTGAAAAAGGAGTCCATTTGGGAACATTACATGGGGCTCGGAAAAGACTTGGGCTAGTCCACCACAAAAATCGAAAGCAGCCCAAACATGATTTAGCTATTCTTTCCATATGGCCGGCCCAACCAAATCCCAATATGTAGTTTTTAGTAACCACGCAGGCCAAAAGGCCCACAATAGTACTGGCGATGATATTGCCATGCCTATTATTTTTGGGAGCCTTTTATTTTTTGCATTTTGCATTTTGGATTGTAAATTGTAGACTTTTGGATTATGATCAGAATAGATTATTAATCTATTTAGTGTTTGAAAAATGTGCGTATAATAGATTTTGCAACAGATTAGTGTTTTGGTGTAATCATAAGGAGATTATGAAACGTTTTTTTAACCAAGCATGCAAAAGTGCTTTCTCAGACCATGAAAACCCTTGGAAATCAGCACAGACATTTCTTGATCTCAATACAAAACTACTGTTTTCAATGATCTCACCCATTGCCGTTCAAAAAAAAATGATCTCACCCATCATTCAATCTGCAGTTGAAGATTGTACATAACACAAACATTTCAACAGAGGAGCACTCATAATCCATTCGACAAAACAAGACCAATTGGGAACGAATTACAACGGCCGTGTTTGGTTAGATAGTTTAGTTTAGTTTTGACGATGTCAACAGGTGTAATGAGTGGAGAGAGATAGAGAGAGAAATGAGGAAAATGATGATGTCATCAAAACTAAAACTAAAACTAAAACTAAAACTAAACAGGAAAATGAACAAGGCCAACGAAATTCCGACTCAGAGACCAGAAATTCCAATTCCCAGTTGTCCTTTGATAGCAACTGAGCTAATTGTCCTTTGATAGCAGCAGCAACAGAGGACCCCAAGGCCTTGCTTTGTTGTGTTCTATTATTTCTACGATTCGAGAATCAAAGGCAATCCCATTCTGTGAGCAACAATAGGGAGGTAAATCAAATGCACAAACACCTATATAATCCTCAATAGTAATTCAAGAGTCCCAAAGACCACAACCACCGGACGAAAAAATACACAAAAATTCCATTAAATAGAGAAAGATACACAAAAACAAAAGATAAATAGCACATTTACTGCTCTGCAGCTCTGGACTGCGAAAAAGAAAGAACTTGAATTAGTGAAGTCAAAATTGGAAGAGATTGGTTACATGGGTATCCATCACAAATATGGAAAAGAGAGCAGTGAGACATTGTCTTTAAGCGACTTCCATGCATGCCAATAGACGGCGTTAGCAGTTTCTGAGGTTCCCATCTGTAAAATTAAATCAAGAATGGCTGTTAAGAGAATTTCTTGGTATACAAGTTGTTTACTAACCCATTTCAAAGAAAATGTACGCCTTATTATGCCCATGACAATCATGCACGAAGAAATTAGAATAACCTGCAGAGTACAACAAGAGCACCACAGCTCAAACCGGTCAAATGGCACATGCCAGATGCACCATTTTGCAGGCAAACAACAAGCTCACCGGAATTTGTTGAATTTATTTCTTTAAATTGTTCTCACACAATAATCAAAATGACATGCAGGAAATGAGTCCGCTAAAACTTTTCACAGCTTCTGTTTCTGAAAAAAATGAAAATCGAACATTCTTTTTTATTGTTTTTGCAACTGAAAACATGGAAAACAGAAAGAGGAAATGAAAACGAAACAACACCCGACAGACCCCAAGAAAATTCTATCCTTTTTATCTCTTCCACCATTATAATTCTTTGCTATGGCCCACCAAATGGTTATTGGTCTACTTCTCATATTCTGCAAAGTATCATCTAAAAGATACACACACACACACACAAAAAAACCCCTCACATCTGCATGTATTGTTCATGAATTATGCATTGAAGAATACCTTTATCTCCAAAGAGTAATAGCTTTGCCACAAGCTCACATCTTGGTCGTCAGTTGCAAGCCCAGACTCGTATGATTTTCGGGCTCCTGCAAGACCATCTCTATCACCCGCTGATGTACGGTTCAATTCCAAATCAATGCAACTTTTATATATTGCACGACCTGGATGGGGTAAAGCAAGAAACCTGAAAATGAAACAGGATAAAGGGTTAAACCTTCAGGACCATCTCAAGCATCTGAGAAAGTTCAAAATCTAAAATTTTCACAAATCAGCACAAAAAACACATCTGTAACATATCCAAAATGAAGGCTTGGCTTGTCTTGTTTTGGGTATTGTGTATACTAATTGTCAACCAATCAGACTTCAAATAATACCAACATAAAAACACATGAATTGTACAAAAACATGGATGCTACTTTCCAGCAGTGTACTGTTACGACAATGACAAGTTTCATTCAAACAAAGTTCATTAGCTCAAGATCTAGAGAAAAACCTTTTGTACATAGCCCTTCCACTCTTGATTCCATCCTTTTGAAGAACAATGTTAACAATAGCAAAAGAGAGGGAAAATCCATCATCACTGCCACCGTCTTTCGCCAATGAAACCACGGAAAGCTCCACCAACTTGTCAAAATAATGTCTTTGATTTGAGAAAAACTTTAAAGCCTGCCCAAAAAAGAATTAATATCACTGGGCTTGAACAAACATTCTGTCATCTAGTCATTTCTCAAAAAAAAATATATATATATATGGGGCCGGATCCGTGGACACATATTTTGCACTCTCTTTTTGACACTCCATCTCAGCCATTGAAATGAATGGCTGAGATTAAAACTTAACACGTTTTCCTCTCACTCCTCCCTCCTATTCCATCTTCTACCCGTCCATCCCATCCCCTTCTACAAACACCACCAGAACGGCTGAACCACCACCATCAACATTCCTCTCTCCTATTTTCACCTAAAACAATCACTAGGTCCATATCTCAAACTCTCGGTAATTAGTTTTTTTCATTTATACATTGCAGCGACCACACCAGAAATCTGAAAATCTCGATATTCCCAAACTGAAAAAGTCCAAAAATCAAACAACAGTTCTCATGAAATCTCTAAAATCTGAAATCTCAAACAACAGTCATCATTAGAGCACCATTTATACAATGTTTTTTATTTTTTTAATCGACACCTATAAAGAGGTTTGTTCCCCATTTTTTACCCCATCGTCATTTCCCCTTTTTAGAGTGCGGTTTTAAGTTCTAATACATTCGTATTTTCTGCAGAATAAGATCGATTTCACAACTGGGTTTTATATCGTCTTATTCGAATCGATGTATGTAATTGGGTTCATGGATAAAAAAGGGCTCTGAGAATTTGATTATACGCCCCAAATGATTTTGGGGAGTTAAACCTACCAATTTTTTATATTGATTGAGGTTTCAAAGTTGCTCCTGGATCAATCGCTGAAACTTAGGTTTCTTGTTAGTCAATCATAGTTTTTCCCCATCAGTTTCGGGTTTCTTGGGTTCTATTTGACTTTGCAAACTGGGAGCTGGCAGACGGTGAGAACACAAGCACCTCTTTGGAGTCGGCAGACTACGGCGGCCAGAACGAGTGTGGTGGTGAGGAAAGAGAGAGAACAAAAGTGAAGGTATAGATAGAGAGAGAACACGTGAGTGTTAATTAGTTGGGGGACGGAGGGAGAGAATTTGTGATAAGTTTTAATCTTAGCCATTCGTTTCAATGGTTGAGATGGAGTGTCAAAAAGAGTGTGTAAAATGTGTGTCCACGGATCCGGCCCCTATATGTATATATGTATATATATTATTGTGCGAGTTTTTGTTTTTTTGCTAAGCAAAGAATTTATTATTGTGCGAGTTTGCATAGACCAATAAACCAATCAATGAAGAGAAAACTGATATAAGCATAGAGCGAAGTATGGGAGTAGCTTTGTAATACCAAAATCCACAACCTCTCAGCTTTTGAAACAGCCATTCTCGTGAACACAGTTTTTAGGAGTTCGACAGATCTGTTAGTGACACATCTCATTTCTACTGAGAGCCTCAAGACCCACACATCCACTGAATCTGCAAGTTTTCCACTGCGAAGCTTTTCTGCCAATTTCCTAGCTTCCTCCAATCTACCCAGTTCCATGAAAAAGGAAATATGTTGGCAATCAAGATCTTCGGTAATGCAACCCAAGCTCTCTGCCCTTTCATATACCATCAAAGCATGAGAAATAGGATCTACAGTAGAATCAGAATTGCTGAAGCGCCCGGAACTTTGTGTTTCTCCACTTCTATGACCAATAATGTCCCTCAAAAACCTCATATATAGGGTGAACATCGTAGCTGAAGGCACGACTTTTATAGCCTCTTCATAAATCTACAGGAGGAAGAACATGCAAGGTGATCATCAGACATGCAGTCGACTAAAAAGGTGATCATCAGACATGCAGTCAACTAAAATGAAAATACACAGACTTAATTGTCATAATCAAGCTTCCCAAATATTGGTTAAGTAAAACAACGGAGCAGAATAAGAAAATCCTTCTAAAATATCGTTGGCTAATAGGCCTCACAAACAATAGGCCTTGAAACTGAGGGAATAACGAAGAAACGAGGATTGTATTATTCATTTAGCTACTGATAACCCTATCCATATTCATTCTACCCTTCTTGATCTTCATATAAAACAAATATGTGGTTGCAGATGTTTTAAATGCGAAAAAAAACTAATAAAAAAAATTTAAAAATATATATATATATTGTTCATGCAATATCTAGCACTGCAAGAACTTGAAATGGGCCAAAAAGATAAAATGCTACAAATTAAGAACAATATGCTTTATTACTTGATAAACAAGATAGATGACGGCAGAAATAAACCAACATGATATTACACCTGAATTGCTTCATCTAACCAAGATGACTTGATTTCTTCATCCTTATCTTCTGTCCCTTTAGAATTGAGCCTCGCAAGCCACTCCTAGTGTTCTGTTTCTTTTGAAAAATCTCTGTTCATCTCATCAGTATCTCTTTCCACATCTCTTCTGAATGAGCCAAGTCCATTGCTTCCAATATCTCAATAAACCGTGTTCTAAGGTTGAAATTACAAGGGAGGTCTTCAACTGCACCATAGTTGTCAAAGGCGCGCCTAGGCGAGAGGCGCAGCGAGGCGCACCCAGTGCATAAGAGGCATGGCTTTGGCACCTCATGATTTAGGCATTTTTCTTTTGGGTGTTTGTTTTTCACTGATTTAAAAAAAAAAAAAAAAAAAGGCACAAAGCGACTGAAACTTTTTATTTGTGTGTGTCAATTCTTCGAGCCGTGCCTTCAGGCACGAGCATGCGTTAGTACTATTATATAGGAAAATTCTTTAGTGACAGGCTGACAGCTGAAGTAACAAAAGATATAAAATGTCACATACAAAATGCTTTCCAAGAAAAATAAAGGAAAAAATACCATGTAATAAATGTGTAACTACAAATGGTGAGGCAAAAAAAAAAATTATATTTAATGTTATCAAAATTAGTCAATGTTGTCTAAGTTCATGCTTAGTTTTTGAGCCAATAACAGAGGTAACACAAACTCCAAGAATTCTTACTTCATTCTGGAATATCCCCCGTGCGAGCAACACGCTTCATTGTACCTTCCAAGCCATACTTTTTAATTGCGCGTTTGGCCTTCCAAAATTCGGCACCACATGAACCAACTTCAGCTTTTTTAATCAGTCTCTTATGGTGGTCCATCACTACTTTTATAAACCTAACATCTTTTTCGCTATACGATGGATCATAATCATAATCACCAGCTGTGTACTTTATCCACTTGTAAGCTACCGCCTCACATATGCCTTCTTCAACTTCGCTTTTCAAGCTAAAAGTCCAGCCTACATAAAAGATCATCGACAATCAACAGATTAATTACTAGCAGTTAATTAGATCATAAATTAGGGGTGGAGTCAGAGATCTCGGGCAATGGGGGTCAATATTTGCTTTCATTTTCTTTGTATTTGCTAACAAATTAGTTATTGGTCAGTTATTGATATTATTCATAGGTAATGGTTAGTTATTGATCACCTTTAGAGCACCAATTGATGTGCAAACGGTGTCTAGGTTGCACCGAAATTTATAAACTTGTATTTGTTAGTGTGAAGTGAATTGAAAATTTAACTTTTTCTTAGCATTCACTGAATATTGTCTACGACTATTTAAAGATCGATGGTTAGCAAAGTAGGGAAAAATTACAACTTTTCAAGGTTGCTATGCTTTGCTAGGCAATTTCATACGACTTGTAGGGTTCCTTAAAAAAAAAATTTAAAAAAGTCGGCTCAACGCCACTTAACCATATATAACTTTGCCCACATAAAGAATGAAACTTTCAAGTCATATAATTCGGACAACAATAGTACGAGTGAGAATAAGGATATTCTCTCCATAAGATTATCATTTCCTTTATATGAGAAAGTGAAAATAAAATAAACAAAAGGTGCGGGAGTGTGAAATAAGTAACCTTGGAGCCATATCCATGCATGGACCATTTCATGAGCTAACGTTGTCCCAAGTACCTCTCTGCATATGTCAGATTTCACGTCAAAAATGACTGCATTGTGAAAATTGAATGTACTTGATATTGTAGTTTTGAAGTTAATGTTATGTATAGCGAAACAAATATTATGAATTTCTCAATAAAATGTTAAGAATTCAAGACAATTCCAGAGGTCTGTGCCACACACACCTAAATAGGAATGTTATGGATTTCTACATGGACTATACATATCATTGTAATAACTCTTAAGGAACGAGAAATCATAAATTGCATAGGTTTTCTTTGGTCTCTTCCTTCTTCTCCCTTCTATTTTTTATGTTCATATTTTGCCTTGACATCACTGGATGCTCAGGCAAGCTGGGTAGGCCATGAGTTATCCGGGGCCAAAACAAATTATAATTTTCAAATATAGGTCTCTATATAATTCATAAATAAATAATTGAGAAAAAGATAAATCAACTACAAAGAGAGATATAACAAGTACTAAATTTGTAATTACAAAATCCTTGATACTCATTATTTTCAAAGGTATTACATACGTATCACTTTTCTTCTACTATTAGCAGGAAAAGTAGTACTTAAGCTCTCATTATCAATATATCTATGCTATCACTTACAAATGATAATTTAGCTACCCTTTATTAAGGAGGGTCCAATGGAACTGCATCATCGACGTATGCCCAAAGATGATACTATGCCTTCTTCCAAAATGGTATTATCACATTTTGGAATCTAGTTTGCCTTTGAATTACTGCCCTAATGAAGAGATCTCTTGTTGTGGCAAAAACTGATCAGTACATTAAGAGAGCTACAAATTGTAAAAGGCAAGTTCCCTGATATATTGCCCGTTTTCTATGGGTTTTTTTTTTTTTTTTTTTGGATAAAATAAGTTCGTTCAAGAAAAAGAAAGGCGTGCACAGAATGAGGACATATAAATATTAGGGTCAGATGAGTATTACTTTGGAAATCCATGCAAAAGAAAGATTGCAAGCTCTTTTATTTCCTTCCTCTTTGTTACCGCTACTATTTCATCCCCTCTCCTTTCACATCTTTTGACCTAATTTGCACAGAAGCTTAAACATTGTTAGACCAATAGATGAATAGATTTGTGTGCGGTATATGTATGCACACATTTATATGTATGTGTGTGTGTGTATTGGTCGTTGGTTCCTCCGTCTATCGCCTGTAGACGATCTTCTAATCCAGCTCTTTCTCCATAAAGACCAACTACAAAATGAACAACTATAGTTAGCTAATTGATTGAAAGTTGGCCAGAGGACATTTTGATCAATGCTTAAATTAGCCTATTTTGCCAAAATTATCAACAATAGTAACATAGATTATGGAACATACGTACCTCTTTAAGCTGTCATCTTTTACATGCATACACGTCCAAGCTCCTCGTGCCCTCATGACAGCCTCATTGGTCTCCGCCACACAGCCGAGCGTCGCAACTACTACTTTCATGTGGCGCCGACTACTTAACCCATTGAGGTGGGCTAGGTCCAATTCGTTCAACTTTTCAAAAGGGTTGGGTTCTAAGCCCTTGGCCCAACTTATCATAGTCCACCAGACTGACTATGCTATTCACCGTTTGGCCCATCGATATATACAACATGGGCCCATCTAATTGTTTGCCCCATGTCGTCTTTACTCTGCCCTTCATAATCTTGTTTTCTATATGTATGTAAAAGAAGTTTATGCAAGAATGATTTACAGATCCCTCCTTGTACTCTAGCGTGCAATGGTCTTTACACTCTTCTTATGATGCAAATATTGAAAGGCTATTGTCTATCTTGAGGTGGTTAAGCTGGTAATGACAAATAATTAAGTGCGTGTTTGGGGAAAAAAGAGTGAACATAAAAATATTAGGTGATAAGTATTTCCTAAAAGTAGATCAACATGCAATATATTCATAGGGCAATGGAAAGGTTCTTACGATATTTATTGTATCTTCTGAGAAAGAGCACAAACAAACCCCAAGCGTTGTAAAACCCTCCTGTCCGGACAACATTGCATGTAGACATAAGTAATTTTAGCCAAACTCAATGAAGTAGAAATCCTATTCTTAAAATGGAAATATTTTAATTTCTGCACAAGAAGATCTTATAAATTAGAAACTTAAGGTAATGAATACATGAAAAGGTACTGTGTCTGCGTTGGTAGGATGGGAGGTAATTATTGGGTCCAAGGACTTGAGATTGGTAACCAGTGCATTGATGGCTTAGCACCTAGGTAGTCTCTGTTAATTCTTTCAAATTTTAATAAAATTTCTTTTACTTCTTAAAAAAAAAAACTTGGTGACTTGGTGTTCTGGACATGATGAAATTATTCCCTCCAATCCAACAGAATAGGAACTTACATGGATTTCAGGTCTGTATTTATTCCTCTGATTTTCTTGGGCGAAGAAAACAGGAATGTCCTTGTTGACAGGAAACTTCAAATACTCATCAAAAAAGCTGTGTACTTGACGAATAAATGGTCTCAATTGTCTAGATTCCATGAGGGAAATAGGAAGACAATCTTGACATATATATCGACCATCATCAAGTTTGATCAGTGCTGTTGGATCCTTAATTTGTACCTAGAGAACATTAGTTTTGACATCAAACAAAATCTGAAGCAGTAATAAAATTATATTTAACTTACTACCAGTAACTCAAGTTGAAATCATATCCTTATTTCCTCGGAAACAAGTTTGAGATAGATGGGATTTCAGCACTTATTTTTTTCTTTGTATACGTTGCCGAATGTTCTTGTTGTATGATGGTGATGCTGACTGTTTTCGAAACGTTTCTCTCCTTTTCACTACCCTATATTCTTTAAAATAGTTGAGTGCGTTATTTTCTCGTTAGTGGGAACAGATTTTCAAATCCTAACGTTAGAATACATTTTTCTCATAACTCTAGAATTTCCTGGCAAAGAAAAGGTGAAACTTGGTCATTTTCTAATACTTTCGAATTAGAATGAAGTTCTCTTCCAGTCTCAAAACCTAATAGAACATTGAAACAGATATATGTCTAGAGACTCGTTTTATACGTGGTCTCTCATTATGAAAAACCAATTAAATGGTTCGTATACTATAAATGCATATATTTTGTGGTAAAAAGAAGTTTGTAATTTCAAATTTCAGAGAGGCAGTCTACCAACCTCGAGTCTATGGCAGCTAGTACATCGTCGCATTCGGCCCGACGGTCCAACAACTGGTGGATTAGAAGGATCCCGCAAGAAACCTACAACCGGTCCGACTGGTGTTTGGTATGTTGTCATGCCTGGGGGTAGATGAAGATCCTGCTCCAAACCTTGAACCGGTCCACTAGGTGTTTGGTTTGTTGGCGTGCTCAAGGGTGGATAGTTGAAAGGATCTTGCAAGTGACCTTGAACTGGTTCATTTAGTGTTTGGTCAGTTGGCATGCTTTGGCTTGTACCCATGCCTTTCTTTCTTCTTATTCTTTTGCTTTGGCATATACCCATGCCTTTCTTTCTTCTTCTGCTTATTTTTCTTGCTTTTGTTCTCTATGGCTTGATGCCTTACCAATTCCTCATCAACTATAATTACATTAAACCCCCTTAAACTATGACCGGTTTCCGAGTTTCCCCCCTATTGTTTGAACTCAAACACTTAACCCCCTTCAACTATGGAAATTGGAAATGAAGCAAACAGTAAGGCGACTGGTCAATCCGGTAGCAAGTCACCCTGGATTTCCTACAATAGACCAACATCAACACAAAACTTTAATTCAATTTCCAAGAATTTACCAACGCTATTAAAATTAAGCAAAATATTAGTGGAGATCATGTCCTCCATCCCCTCATCTCCCCGATCTTAAACTAAAAAATGAGGGCACAACAGGTTGTTGTGCCTTCCAACTAGCCACATTTATTTACCCCCCCAAAAAAACTATCCACGTTGGTATTGTATGAACGAATGGCAAATATGATTCTGCAAATATGATTATGAAAACACGCAGTAAAAAAGGTTTGGTCGATTGGGTTCAACCATTGGGTGACCGACCCAACCCATTGTCCTATTGACTAGATTTTTTGCGAGGGTGTTCAACATGTTGAGGTCTACCAAGTGAACCAGAATTTTATGGTACCATGAATCCAAAAGAATACTTTTGGGTACTTCACATAATCTTTTTCCTAAAATTTATAGCAGCGGCAAAGAAATTAAAGAAAAGCTTGTGACTTTGATAATAATAGAAAATGAACCTCAATGTCTTCAATCTATATGTTCACTTTCTCTCCTCCTTTCACGGTGAACTTGGAGGCTGGTTTCGGTAGACCGTTTTGCAGCTCACTAGGCCGACTCAACTACTGATAAGCAGAATTTAGGATTCCTAGCTGACTGCCTTCAACAAGTTTGCTCTCTATTCTAACAATACTAGTAAAGGGAACAACAAAAACTAGATTCATTACAAGATTGTGAACTAATATTCCATAATATACAAGTTACATCAACCATGACAATATAATTACATGTAGAAAATTTAAAAACCTACGGAACAGGCCCAACAACCACAATTCAATGCAAGTAAGAATACAATAAGGGAAGAAATAACCCACTCAAGAAAGCTCGTAATGTGGGAGATCAATGTCCCCTTTTAACTAGTATTGACCCCTGAACTCCCGGTTAACCGTTTGCCTGAACAATTTTTTTTTTTTTTTTTTTCAGTTGTTGGAAGATAGGATGTTAATATTGGTGCACGACCAACTTAGCTAGAAGCCCGGGTCTATAACGAACTTAAACCATACAAAATTAGAACAAATACAAGACCTAATCTGAACCACCAAAATGATTCCAAAAGTGAACTTATATCCCACTCCTATATGATTGAGTGCTAAAAGAACCCAAAATGAAGAGGAAAAAATGGCTTACTTGGTTCAGCATTGATCAGCATAGTAGGAAACTTTGTACGTTAGAAGTAAACTCCTAGAAAAACATAATAGAGACATAAATGGATTTTCAGAACGAAATTTGTAAGTGGAGGGAGGTGTTACCTGCTGGAATGGAGAGAGAACTCGAGCTCATTCGCTCAGCCACCAAAGGCGTCGGCGTCGGTGGGTTTGTTTCCGATTGGGTCCGGCTGCGGTCAGCAACCGAAGGCGTCGGTGGGTTTGTTTCCGATTTGAGGAGTTCGTAGAGAGAGAGTTGAGAGGGTTGAAGTTCAGCCAAGAAGTACAGCTGGACCCCATTGGAAGTGAATGGTTTTTATCGAAGAAAGATGTCACCATGAAGTAGAAATAGCAACAACTCTCCCTTCACCCACACAATTGCCTTAAGTGTGTAGTTAAAGTGTGATGTTTGTCCCACTACGGCACTACCAATAAACTAGGAAAAGAGTAGAAAGGGGTTGGCAAGCAACATCTGCATCACTACCTAATATTTTGTACAGTTTGTGCTTATTTTTTTTTGCAGGAAACCAGTGTTTAGTTATTAGTGTAAGGAACAAAATACCAAATCTGTGCAAAAAGTTTGGAGTCGAAGTTGAGCAAAGGTCAGTAAAAATTAGTGGCGGAGCCAGAAATCGAAGTCGGAGGGGGCCGGATCATGAAAGAAATCATCGTACGATAATTTTTCAATCCTAAATCCAATCATTCGAGTTTTAATGGGATGGTTTTGATAAATTAAAAAAATTAATCACTGAGTATTTTTTTTGTTATCATATCACTTGATGGACGCAATATCAAACCATAATTTAGTGTTTCAGAACAAAAATTGTTCTTACTTTTTGATTATTTTCCAAATTGTATAATTTTATTTTACGAATATCTACAAAAAAAATATATGTAAAATATACTCAAAAATAGAAAATCGGGAGGGGTCGGGGTGGGGCTCCACCACTGTTAAAAACTCATTTAAGATTGGTCAAGTGTATAAATATATCAAGCTCAAATGTTATGTTGAGGGCCTTGAGGCTTGTTATGGTTTCAAACCAAGCTCTAGCAATTTACTACTCATCTCATTTAGTTTATGATGCATAAAAATTTTAAGCTACTCGAGATCGGCTTGTATTCGGCTCGATTGAAATTCTCTGAGGCCAATCTATTTTACCTCTTAAAAATAAGTTAAGCTTGAACATATTTTTGTTAAGTTATCCAGACTTGAATAACAACTAGCTCGACTTGTTTATCACCACTATCTTACATCCAAATATCCTCAAAAGTTCAAAACCATACCTTTCTAAATTTATTTGTAGCAATAGAAAACTAATCTTTTCATGATCCACCTACTAATAAATATCCGGATCTGTTACTACTCCATTTTCTTTTCTTCCTCCTTCTCACAATCCAAAGGGCTGTTTGTTTGGTTCTTTTGGGAGGAGAAACTATTTTTATTGGAGGAGATTTGTTTGTTTTCCTCTTTCTCACTCCATTTTCTTTTCTTTTCTTTTCTTTTTTTTGTTTCTTTTGTTTGTTTGTTTCTTTTGGGCTGTTTGTTTGGGCTGTTTGTTTGTTTCTTATTATGGCTTGGAGGGAGATTTCTTATGAAGTGATGATCCTTTCAACGTAATCCTACTTATGGAATTTTCGGATGCTTATCTTTGCTTCCAGTCAATTTCGTAACAACTAAATAAGAATTGTTAGTTTCTATTGCTGTTTTGGGAGGTGGTTATGGTTAGGAGTTTTGGGATGCAGATGATTTTCTCTGATTGCAATTTTTGTTGTTTGGGAGGTTGTATCTTGTATCAGTGCTCGGGTTGTATTAGTGTCTGGGTTGACTTCTAGTTAACCTTGTTATTTCCCTTCAGGTCCGCAGTGACTTATGATTGTCGATTAGAGGGTGTCATCCTAGTTGGGATGTCTATTTGCATTGTGATGCCGTTTTCTTGGATCCCTTTAATCTTTGTAATCCGTTTCCAAATACTAATAAAATCATTTTTGCCGTTTTATTGAATCCTTTAGTCTTTGTAATCTTTGTCTAGTCCAAATTAACGAAGTTTTCTTCCATTCCAACAGTTCAATACTTCAATACAAGATTGTTGTACTTTCAAATCCTATCATAGTACCAAAAAGTGAGGCCAGTGTTAAATTATCTCCTCAGCGTTCGAATAAATCGGGCTGGTGATTCCACTTAGCGATTCCCATTTTAAAAGGTTGAGGCAAGCCTTCAAACACCAAGGAGTGCACACCAGCATTCCCGGTTCCTGTTAGAGTACAATGGGATTGATCTCCTAGAAATTTATCGCGGTGTGCGTATGTTGGCTTGAAAATTCTGAGCTATCAACAAAATCAAATCATGTTTTTTTCCATCAAGAAAAAAAACTGGCTTGTAATCACCACCGTTCAAAAGTAGTTCTAATAATCAAATCTTTAACCATTATTTGTTGAAATGAACAACGGTCCTCAAGCAATTATACCCAACAAATTTTAGGGAAAATGCTTATGACACACACACTCGCATGTGGTGGGATCCACCAATGGGTCGGGTTAATGGGTCCCACCACATGCGAGTGTGTGTGTGGTTGAGTGTGTGCCTCTAGCATTATTCCAAATTTTAGTCCAGTAAATTTGGCGAGACTTTGGACTCAGCATTAAATTGATCCAGGTTGGCACAGCCTCAGGAAAAAAATTGTCTGCTATGGAGCAATCTAATTTTGGTCTATAATCTACGGATACTTCCTTCCCAAAAATGATAGGTTTACAACAAGAAGTTTCAAACCGGCTCCAACAGTGACGTGGCAGTGGGACCCACCCAGGGTCCCACTCATTTATCCCAGCAAAAAAAAAAAAAAAAACTGAAATTTTTTTAAATACCCAGGTCATCTTCCTCCCCCGCTCCATTTCGTTTCAGTCGACCAAACCAGAGAGAGAGCAAGTGTGCCACCCACACGCACCACCACCAGCGGCAACCCCACCGGCAATCCAAATCTCCGGCCTCCCTCTCCACCTCCGGCGACCACTGCTGCTGCCAAAAGCTCTCTGAAACAGACGACTGGTACCGGCTTCAAACGCTCAAAAAACCCCACCACGCAAGTCGATCTCTCTCTCCCTCCCTCTCTCTCTCTCTCTCTCTCACACACACACACACACAGCTGGTTCGTTCATCTACATATCCCCTAATTGGAAGCCCTAATTCTTGAAAAACTAGGGTGCAAGTGTGCCACCACCCACACGCACCACCACCGGCGACCCGGATCTCCAGCCTCCCTCTCCACCTCCGGCGATCGGAAGTACTGCACCTAGCTACACAAAACCCATTATCGGTGCACTGCCATTGCAGATTCACTAATTGAGCGCTGCCATTGCAGATTCACTAATTGAATTACTGGGTAAGTCAAATTCGAAATTCTCTCTGTCTCTCTGTCTCTCTCTCTCTTTATATGTGTGTGTGTGTGTGTGTCTACAATTGATTATGATCAGTAGTAGTATGTCTGCACTTAGAATATACAAATCTCAATCGGTTGAGACAAAATAGTAAATATAAACAAAAATAATAGACAAATCAACTTACCTGGTGTCCATACTTAACAACGAAATTGTTCTGACTAATCCTTCATATGTTATTACAGATTCTTTAGACAAGATTGGGTAAATTTCAGAAACCTTATAGTCAACGCAATTTACCCATAAGATAATATTCAGTCAAAATCATGCACATGGGTTGTCTAGCATTATAGGTAATTTACTATTAATGTGCATATATTTGAAGTGGGAAGAACGGTTTCCAGCAAGTAGGAAAGAAATTAGAACGGTTTATCTATTTTTTACAGGGTAATTAGATTTAGTTCACTTAATTTTTTACCACATATGAACATGTATATTCGACTTATTTTCCATGGAATGCCTGGTTTTAGTGGTATAACTAATTGTTTTTCTATTTGTTCTTGAACCAGTAGATGATGTCGCCAGAGTTTGTTACGTTGGCAATGTCTCCTCATGTAGTAGAAGAAGAGGTATGGAATGGAGACAGTGATGATGAAGTAGATGGGAGTGGTCCTTCAAACGAAGAAGGTGTTGAGG
Organism: Vaccinium darrowii; assembly: GCA_020921065.1. Lineage (NCBI taxonomy): Eukaryota > Viridiplantae > Streptophyta > Magnoliopsida > Ericales > Ericaceae > Vaccinium > Vaccinium darrowii. The sequence continues at coordinate 12,195,724 of CM037153.1, forward strand.
TGGATGCTAATGAGAATGGGAAGGAGGGAAAAGAAAATTATGAAGATACAGTTGATGAACCAAAGGTGGGATTGACATTTGACACCTTTGAGGAAGTTTATTTGTATTACTCAAGATATGCTAAACAAAAGGGGTTTGCTATAGTTAAAAGAACATCGAGAAAAGGAGCAGATGGAAAGTTAAAGGATGCGACTCTTTCATGTAGTCGTGCGGGAAAGGCAAAGGTGAGAACAACCAACCCAGTCAGACCAAGGCCACAATCAAGAATTGGTTGTCTAGCTCACGTTACGGTTGTTATACTCTCGGATGGCAAGTGGGGGTTTAGCCGGGCTGTTTTGGAGCACAATCACGAACAAAGTCCGGGGAAGGCGAAGTTTTTCAAGAGCAATAGGGTGCTTGATGAAAGGGTAAAAAAGAAGCTTGAAGTGAATGACTTAGCCGGGATCAAATTGCACCAGAGTTATGACTCACTTCGAATTGAGGCTGGGGGACCTAATGAGGTTGTGTATCTTCAGAGGGATTGCAGAAATTATTTGGACAAACTTCGGCGTTTACGACTTCAAGAAGGAGATGCCGAAGCAATGTATAGTTATTTCTTGAGAATGCAAGCCGATAATTCTGACTTCTTCTTTGCAATGGATTTGAATGGAAAGGGCCGAATGAGGAATGTATTCTGGGCTGATGCAAGGAGTAGGGCGGCTTGTAAGGAGTTTGGTGATGTTGTGACATTTGACACAACTTACTTAATAAACAAGTATGACATGCCATTTGCTCCATTTGTAGGCGTGAATCATCATGGTAAATCGATATTATTGGGATGCGGACTCATCTCTCATGAAGACACAAAGTCATTTGTTTGGTTATTCAAGACTTGGAAAGCATGCATGTCAGGTCGTGCTCCAAATGCAATCCTTACTGATCAATGTCTGGCCATGAAAAATGCCATTGAAATTGTATTCCCTGATACCCGACATTGGTGGTGCATTTGGCATATAATGAAAAAAGTGCCAGAAAAGTTGAAAGGGTACGAGAAATATGAATCAATTGGTTGGTGTTTGCGCCATGCAGTTTACGAGTCCTTATCAATTCAAGAATTTGAGGATTCTTGGAAAGAGTTCATCACAAAATACGAGCTTCAAAGTAGCACATGGTTACACGGGTTGTATATGGAGAGAAATCGGTGGGTGCGTGCATATTTGAAGGATGTATTTTGGGCGGGAATGTCATCCACACAAAGAAGTGAGGGTATGAATGCATATTTCGATGGACATATTCATTCCGAGACGACTTTGAAACAGTTTGTGGAGCAATATGAAAATGCATTGGCAAACAAGGTGGAAAGCGAAAAACTGGATGATATGAGAAGTTAGAGCACTTAAATCCCGTGCATAGATGATGATGATGAGTTGGAGAAGCAATTTCAAAGTGTTTACACACATGCCAAGGTAAAAGAGTTTCAAACAGAATTGGCCCGAAAATGAGATGTCATTTGTATAAAAAAGAAGAAGGTCAGATTGTGTCTAAATATGAGGTGAAACAGTGAGTTACATTTGGAGAAGCAGACAATAGAACGAGGAAACAAGTGCCATATACTGTCGATTTTAATGTTGAAACCAATGAGGCACATTGTAATTGTGGATTGTTTGAGACTAGAGGAATGGTGTGTAGACATCAGCTGATTGTGTACGATGAAAGGGGAATTGAAAAAGTGTCTGACAAGTATGTCTTCAAAAGATGGTGCAAAAATGTAAAAAGGGTCCACACTAAAGTTAGGATGAACTACGACAAGTCGGCAAAGACAATTGAGGCCCAACGGCATGACAACATAATCAAACTTTATGATGACGTTGCGGATTTGGCAGAAATTTCTCAAGAAAAATATGAACTGGTGATGAAACGGGGACACAAGCTAAAACAAGAGTTGATTGATGCTTCGGTTGTTTGTGAAAATATTATGGCCCATGATACTCTTGTTAATTCTTTTTCAATTGGAAATGGAGATTTACCTTCAAAAGAAAGCATGAACATACTTGACCTAGAAAAATCAAAGAAGAAAAGGGAGACCGCCAACTAAAAGGAAGCAAAGTTGTGTGAAAAAAAGCAGTTAAGAAGAAAAGGGAAACAATAAAGAAGACATTGTCCAATGGAAAAACCAAGGTACAACTTTATTTTGATTTGTTACTTACTAGTTAATATGGACATATAGATATATTTGATGAATGCTTAGTAGTTTAGTTTACTTGCTAATTTCAGGAGGTTGATGAGATTGCGGTTGGTCATGTGTTTGGGACACAAGAGAGTGTTGCAAATGTAAACGTAAGAATCTAAATTTTTTTTCCATTCTAATTTCATATTTCTTGCACAAGTTATTGATAATTCCCTTATTTTTATTGTTGGGCAGAGTTACCGGAGCTCTTACATGGGGCCACCAATGTGGCCAAACATGATGCCACATAATATGCGACCAAATATGATACAAGGCGGTAGCATCTTCCCATATTCTCCAAGTTTAGGCCCAAATGCATCGGCATTTAACCAATTGGTGAATTACTTTCCAAGTTCACAAGGCAACGTGCAAAGTTTATTGGATAGTCAAGTGTGGAGAGGGCAACCATCTTCTATGCCAAGTCAAGTTTGGGGAGGGCAACCATCTTCTATGCCAAGTCAAGCTTGGGGAGGGCAACCATCTTTTATGCCAAGTCAAGGGCAACCATCTTCTATGCCAAGTCAAGTTCGGAGAGGACAATCAAGTTCGTTGTAAAGTCAAGGGCAGGGTTGGCGAGGACAATCAAGTTTTTTAGAATAGTTGGTTGCTTCCTATGGATAATGATGAATTTGTATAGTTATTTTTGTTGCTTATGACATTGATGAATCGGTATAATAAGTGCTAATTCCGACAAAAATTGGACAACATTTCCCCTATCTTTTTCGGGCTATGAAGGGCTGAATTGTGTATAAGTGCTAATTCCGGAAAAAAATTGGGCAAGTTAAGGCATTCATTACTTGAACAACAAAAAATACATGAATCCAGGTTTGATAGTATTTGACTCCATTTTTGTTATGGTATATGTCCATGTTTGATAGTATCTGACTCCATTTTTGTTAATGGAAATGTTAATATGAATGTGGCAATTTAATACCATTTGGAACCTTTGAATCTATATCTATGTCTATGTCCTTTCATCAATATCGTGTCTTGGGTTATGCGTGTTTAGAAAGTAGGCCGTTTTGGAAAAATTTTGACAACATCTCCCCTGTTTTCTTGCCTAGCCCGACGTCTCTGCGTCTCATCAGACAGTCAACAACAAACGCACTTCATCATACTCACAATATATATCCAAACCATGGCCATCTCAATTATCCATTACAATCGGAACAAAAGTTTTGTAGATGTTCAAAGTCGAAACTTCATTTAAAAAATAAATTCTTACAAGCAAGAACAAATTTTAGAAGAATCCTCCATGTACAAACAAAAAAAAAGAGAAGAATCCTAAGTTTCTACAAGAAGCAAAATCGTAGAAGAATCGGTTGGTCTCCTCTGGCGCATCATCTTTTTTCTGTGTGACTCTCACTGTTTTGGCCTCAGCAGTTTCCCACATCTCTAGCATTTGGTCAAGGCCATGGAAAAAACCAATAAACTTTGAGTCAGTCCTCTTCAACCCCTTGCTCCAGAACTATGCATTACCCTTGGGCTTGGGAGTCCCATCTTGAGCCGAGGGGATAAATTTACTTGTTCCATTGCATGATATTGCAGCTTTGGAGGGTATTCCCTTGCACAACCGATACGTGGTCCAACTCCAATAGTCCATTTCGATGACAGGTGCTGGCTTGATAAGTTGTCTTCCACCCTCCAGGCTGCATAAATCAACCACTTGCATTATAATACATACTTAATAAATTGCTCAGCAGTTACATGACCAGTCAATATAGACATTCCTCCTAATAACACAGCAAAAACCTACAAAAAAGAAGATGAATATAGTAGAGGTTAACTTAACGTTACCTACAATGCATGTCTTTGAACAAATGACCTTTGTTAGTGTTTAATTTTTCTCTTATCTGCAATTTACAGGACTAGAACACCAATGGATGCCTCAGCTGTTGGAAGCAAAACAACTGGCCCAAAATGGAACATCATATCTTCTGTGTAAGTAGTTTTTTCTTTTGACCTATATGTTCGATAGTTGTTCCCATTGGTGTGAAAAATAGGGTTTTCCTCCTATAGAATGCAATGAACGAAGGAAGCTTACTTATTGGTATGCAAATTTGATCACCGTTCAACACACATCGACTAGAACATACAAACAGAAGTTTGAATTTTTGGTACAGAATGTTCTGCGGTTTGTCATCCTTCCTTGTCAAACCGAGAAAACACACACCACTTAGACTTCCAAATTGCAAAGTGTAGTTTCGAGTGCTATGTTGCGGGTGAAATGTCACCATTGACTTTTGCATATTGTCCTGAAAACAAGCAATTGGAATGAAGATTCCATCTTAAATGCTCAAATTTGCGAATCCAATGAGTCATAGCTGTATTTGTGCCATTCAACTAGAAAAGCCTCTAAAATTCTCTTACCAAGTTGTGTGTGTATGCCAGAAGTTCCAAGTCCTTAACCGCCTGCAGAAACAAGTTACAGTCTCCAAATTTATCTACTCATTTCAGCTTTCGGACGGGCCTAAACAAGACCAAACAAACAGCACAATTCCAATTGAAAATGACAGAAATTGGACTAAGCTGGGTATGGACAGCAGCTAGCAAAAGAAATCCAGTGCACGCAATGATCAATAACCATGACTGATGAAAAGTGTGGCAACCTAAACTGTGACAGCAGTACCAATAAACAGCTTAAACCATGACAAAGCTGAACCGAACTGTGATAGTAGAAACACATCTACATAGCAGCAGCAGTACAGTAGCAACAGACATTACCACATGAGATTTGGCATGACCTATTGGCATATGGAACAACTACCACAGATTTGACACAGCAGATTCAACAATCTGCTAGTGTTAACAGATGTGACACGCAGAACCCAAACAAACGGCAGTAGCAGCAGCAGTATTCATGACCTGAGACAGCATGAATACTAGATAGACAACCTCCTCTCATCAACACATAGAGGAGAACAGCAGCAGAAACAGCAGAATCAATAACATCAAAGGGTGCAGCAACAGTAACAGCAATAGGGTTCTAAACTTGGTACCCTAGTTTTTCCAAATTAGGGTTCTTGGGTCTGCCCTCTCTGATGCCTTTTAGCTTTGATTTGAGGGCATGATTCCGCAGCAAACGTGACGGTATAGGGGGACCACTGTTTCAGTGGTATTCTATGAGCAGCCACTTTGTGCATTTATTGCCAAAGGTTAGGTCTGTCTCTAATCCATCTGTTTCAGTGGTATTCTGGGAGCAGCCACTTTGTGCATTTATTGCCAAAGGTTAGGTCTGTCTCCTATCCATCCCCCGCCCATACCCCCAATTATTGGGGACTAAATGGGTTATGTTATTGTTGTTGTTATTGTTGTAGGGTTCCCAATTTGTGGTAATCTCTACAATGAAACAAGCTGTGTGTGTGTATGTGTGTGTGTGTGAGAGAGAGAGAGAGAGACCTTCGTGGGGGGTCAGAGTGTTCGAAGTTGGTTCCAAATCGTCTATATGGAAGCTTTCTCGGTGGGTCGCCGGCGGTGGAGAGGAGGCAAGACGGCGGTGGAGAGGAGGTGAGATGAACGGCGTCTCCGGTGGTGGTGGCCGCCAGTTGGGGTGCTAGCGCCCTCTCTCTCCCTCTCGTGTATTTGATCGGACAAAATGGGGAGGGAGCAGCGATCTGGGTTTCAAAAAAAATTGAGTTTTTTTTTTTTCCTGGGTCAAGTGGGTGGGACCCAGAGGTGGGACCCACCGCCACGTCAGCAGTTGGAGACCATTTGGAACCCGTCGTTGTAAACGTATCATTTTTGCTTCCCTTGGGCTTTGAGCCTTTGAGTGAACAACAATGATAGGTGTACAACAAAAGTCTCCAACATGGCTCCAACACACTCACATGGTGTGTGGAGCCCACACACACTACACACTCAATTGTGTGTGGGCTCCACACACCATGTGAGTGTGTTGGAGCCATGTTGGAGACTTTTGTTGTACCTCTATCATTTTTGTTGAGTGAAAACTACCTTTCATCAAGATGGCATAGTTATCCTTTCTTATCGAAATGGGGTATTTTCCATTTTTTTGGCTATATAATTGAGTTAGATTATTTTTTTTGTTCGTAGTTAATTTTTTTTGCAATTAGTAATTTTGCGTCAAATTTTATGGATTTTTAATTCATTTCAATGAGGGAATCTACAAAGTAGAAAATTAAAATTTTATAAATAAAGACAAAAATAATCCAAAAAATCTATCTTCTTTGGATTATTTTTACATTTTTTTTAGATAAATTTATTTTTACATTTTAGTGAACTTTTTTAAGATTTTGCTCATAAATTTTTACATTTTTTGATTCCTTTCATTTTCAAATCTCCCCACCTTTGTGTAGGTGTTATTCTCTTTTATATTTGTTGGATTATTTCTCCCCTTAATGAGACCATTTGTTGGGTTGAGCTTATAATGATTGTGAACTTTGTTTCTAATTTGTTGGGTTATTTCTCCTTGTAACGAGGCTATTAATTGAGTTGGGTTTATAGTAATTGTGGACTTCGTTTTCAGTTTGATGTAATTCACACTAGTACTCTACTACCGTTCGACGACATTCATCGGATCAAAAAATTTAAAAATGGATTGACCTCTGGTTTGCATGACATCTTCCAATCGTTATCGCTGCACCTTGTTGCTTGGCTTATTTGCTAAAAGTAAGTAATAAGCAAATTAGAAGGATAATCGCCCTACTCGGTAACGTAATGCCTAAATTTTAAAAAATCCAACAATCCAAAATAGAACTAATGCGCTTGAAGAATACGAACCAAAAAATCACAATGTCTAGGAACACAATTTCGGATACAACGATGTCCTGAGCCGTTGGATGTGCGTAAGCCCATGTCCATCCAACGGTTCCGAACACAGTTGTGTTCGGAGTTGTGTCCGTAGCATTGTTCCAAAAAAACTAAGGTACTAGTTCGTCAACCTCTCTTGCATTTGTTGTGTTATCTAATTATCAACATCTTTGACAGTAATATATAACCAAAAGGCTTATATATGGAAAATTGGAAATAGGCTAAAAGTTGCTGGAAAATTTTAAAAAAAAAAAACTAGGGTTTGCACATGGGTTCATTAATAACTAGTTTCCACAAGAAGAACAGATGCAAAGCACAGAAGAAACCTATGCCTTTAATGAGGTTATGAAAAGAACGTGTAACTACTGCTTGATTGTGATACCATTGATTGTAAGCTACTCGAGATCGGCTTGTATTCGGCTCAATTGAAATTATCTGAGGCCAATCTGTTTTACCTCTTAAAAATAAGTTAAGCTTGCACATATTTTTGTTAAGTTATCGAAACTTGAACAACAACCAGCTCGACTTGTTTATCACCACTATCTTACATCCAAGTATCCTCAAAAGTTCAAAACCATACGGCCATACCTTTGTAAATTTATTTGTAGCAATAGAAAACTAATCTTTTCATGATCCACCTTCTACTAATAAATATCCGGATCTGTTACTACTCCATTTTCTTTTCTTCCTCCTTCTCACACAATCCAAAGGGCTGTTTGTTTGGTTCTTTTGGGAGGGAGAAACTATTTTTATTGGAGGAGATTTGTTTGTTTTCCTCTTTCTCACTCCATTTTCTTTACTTTTCTTTTGTTTGTTTCTTTTGTTTTTTGGGCTGTTTGTTTGTTTCTTATAATGGCTTGGAGGGAGATTTCTTATGAAGTGATGATCCTTTCAACGTAATCCTAGTTATGGAATTTTCGGATGCTTATCTTTGCTTCCAGTCGATTTCGTAACAACTAAATATGAATTGTTAGTTTCTGTTGCTGTTTTGGGAGGTGGTTCTAGTTAGGAGTTTTGGGATGCAGATGATTTTCTCTGATTGCAATTTTTGTTATTTGGGAGGTTGTTGTATCTTGTATTAGTGCTCGGGTTGTATTAGGTCTTGGTTGACTTCTAGTTAACCTTGTTATTTCCCTTCAGATCCGCAGTGGCATATGTTTGTCGCTTAGAGGGGTGGAAACCTAGTTGGGATGTCTCTTTGCGTTGTGACGCCGTTTTCTTGGATCCCTTTAATCTTTGTAATCTGTTTCCAAAGATTAATAAAATCATTTTTGCCGTTCAAAAAAAAATTATTGGGGAGTAAAGATTTCAATCACAAAATTGCTCGAGAGAGAGGGTGCTGAGTAGTGTTGCCAAGTTTGCCTTGAGCATTTTTTGTGTGGAAGATTTGGAGAGAATATATATAATCTGAAGGAGGTCACCAAAGTGTATATAGCATTCTGTTCGAACCTAAGGTAACACAGATGTTTGTGATGTAGTAATATGACAATATGAACATTGCAGCAGGTTAATGCTTGAATAAACTGTGGAAGAACTTCTTGATTTTGGATTTTACCCAGGTCAATGCTTCTTTCAGCTTATGGAAACAAGACAGCAGCCAACTTCATCTTTCTTTCACCTTATTGAAAGCAAAACCTGCAATAATTCCCATCTGGGCTAGCTGTAGGGTTTGACATGAAGTGATAAATCTTGGACAGACAGGTGACAATTTTTCTGCAAAAGCTTAAGGTGACAAACTCGTACGATATTTGGGAAATACCCACTTAAGCTTGGTAGCGGCAAGGACCTCTTAAAAGAGCAACTCTAACGCGGTGGCTAAATGAACTCCAATCCAATAGCTAAACCACCTCAAACCATTTACAAGAAACAATTGTAAGATATTGGGTAGCAAACAAATGTGTTTATTCTTCTACGTTGTTTGATGTAATTGATCAGCTCGGAAAAAATCTCCTGGGTCTAGAATCTGCTCTTGTCGAGTCATTGCCACAGAGCCAATGACAGATTACCATTCGAATTTAGCCACAGAGCCAATGACAGATTACCATTCGAATTTAATCACGGAATGGGAGGATGCTCAAGGGGCTCACTAAATGGTAAGATTTCAAGCCACAGTCACTGCAGTATAATGTTGGAAACTATCTCTGACTTTGTTGTTCTTTGGACTCCATCTCCTTTACACTGTCTACTACGCCCTGTATCTTCTTCGCGAGACTCTGATTGTGATCTTCAATGTGCTCAAAGATCATCTCTAAATGTCTTTTATATGTTGCCGTTCGTTTTCTCTCAATGGCCAGCTGTTGAGACAGTTCTCGAACTTTATCGTGCTCGTTCTGAAAAACAAGACGAACAAAAGTTACAAAATACCAATATTGACCTCATACAGCTGAGCACACAAGTCTAGTCCAAATTAACAAAGTTTTCTTCCATTCCAACAGTTCAATACTTCAATACGAGATTGTTGTACTTTCAAATCCTATCATACTACCAAAAAATGAGGCCAGTGTTAAATTATCTCCTCAGTATTCGAATAAATCGGGGTGGTGACTCCACTTAGCGATTCCCATTTTAAAAGGTGGAGGCAAGCCTTCAAACATCATCCACAGAAAATTTAACCTTGTCCTCAGAAACATTATGAGACAAAAGACACGTTGAGTGATCTAATGTCATAAAAGGAGTTTTAGACATCACACACATACATCTATGCAAAAAGAAGCTCGATGGAATTATGTAGCTGCTAGTTCGTGATTCCACAACAGCTAAAGTAAGAATGCATGGAATGTATATGAACCATTATACAAACACAAATGATATCTTATTGTTTTGCAAATATACCGTATCTTCATAAAAGTACCTGTTTACAACTCAAGGGTGCAATATTACACAAGGTTAATGGCCATAAAGAAGCCATACAGGCTTAAAAAGTCTATGCACTGTAAAAGGTTTTTTAGTGCAGGGGCGTAGTTGTCAAACCACTTTCAGTACCATTCATTCTTAAGATCCCCATCACTCATACATAGAGTAAACCAATGCTACTAAGGACAAAAAAAAAAATGGTATGCCTGCAGGCTCGAGTGACTGAAAGTAACGAAATACCAAAGGGCTCAGAGCAATCAAAGATGGCTTTATGATTGTTAAGGATAGTGCTGATGTCGAGCGATTTGGGGATGTTAACGGATTGTTCAAATTTAGTTTTGGGAGCAAAACGAGTTTTACTAGCACTCAAAAGTTACTAGTTTCCTTAATTATTTGTCGTGCCAAATGCAAAATGTCATCAAAGGTCTATACAGCTATATCATACACCAAATCCCACAAACCTTACGTTAGTGAATTTCCAACAATTATACTCTTCAAGGATTGTATGAAATGGTAACATCCCCAAACGTGATGAGTAAGACACATACAAGAGTGATTCCTCAATTCTTCTTCTCCTTAATTTTCTTCTCTTCTACTTCTTTTCATCATAAGTTACTTAGAAGTCAGAACCCACGACTAGAACAGTTTTTAACCCATCAAACCTTTGCTTAAAAAAACAAAGCCTTCATTACTTATTCAGCGTCCCAGACCAGCCCCAAAGCTTCTCTTTCTTGCTTGATTATCATTCCATACTTTCACATCTCGAATAGTTCCTTCCATAAAATCCTTTGAAATCCATACCGTGACAAGCCATCATGCCACAAAAAAAACTGCCTACCACACTGGCCCCCACTCAGTTTTTATCACAGTTGAAGATTTTCATTGCAACCATCCAACATCAAAGAAATTTGGCAAAATGATTTCGACACGTCTGGTGATTCGCCGTCATACTATTTTTTTTCTTTTCCGACAAGTACCAGATGAAAATTTCAACACATGATATATTAGGCAGAATGCTCTTCTTTTCACTAGCTAACCAAACTAAAACATAACCACACCTTGATGAATAGAAATCACCGTATTTACTTTAAAATGCTTCATAATAGTGAAACTAGCAAGGTTTACGCAAAAAAAAAAAAAGTGAAAAAAAGGGAGGAGAGAGGAGGGGGAGCATCTAAGTAATGAAGAACAGTAACTAACCGGATATTGTTCGTAGATCAAGTCCCTTCGACCTTTGCCAGGACTCAAAGGATGAGTGTGCTCCTTTACCAACTTTGTAACAATCCATTTTCCAGAGCTTTCTTTCCTAACTAAAATCATTGCTTTGCAACCAACCCTTGTTTCAGACCTTTGTCTTACGATTTTTTCACGCTTGTCAGCTATGCGAAAGCCCTCTCTATTGCAGACGAGCGCCCGGCCTATTGTAGATCCATCCCGTCTTGAACGAGAGAGCTTGCTCACTCGGATAATGAAACCTACTCTTGTCGCATATGCATTATAGAAGGCATGTGCTTCTGCTTCGGATTCAAACTCCTGGCCGATATAAGGCTCATCTACTGGAGTAGAACTATTTACAGGTTGGAGCTCGCCACCTGGAAGCATTCCTCTACCAGAAAGATCACAAGTCACATCAACAGAACAACCACCCATTCCATTTTCATTATACCTGCCTTCAACGTCAACCGAGTTACCAAGCACCTCACCATTGATATCATCGTCAACCTCAAAATCCACTGCAATACAAGCAATCACTAAATAGTTACTTAATAGTTCTTTTTTGTTTCTACGTGTTTCGCACCAACTAGCTAAGGGCCAAAGGCAAACACATTCAAACTCCTAAAACTCAGAAATTTCTCACAACAGTAACAAATGAATGGAGAAAGAACAATTATTAGAGAACACATTGGAGTATTTCATATCGAATGACGATTCCAATATTTGGGTTCGAAGGGGGAAAAAATGGGTGGAGGAGGATACAACCGGCCATAGCAACCTTTCCTGGGCGTGACCGTAGAACTCCATACCCACATCGGGTTTCAAGACCAATCACTCATAGGTTCCTGCCGGCCGCAGCCACCGAGGGCTAGTGTATCACAGCTGGGCTTGCTGGAGGGCAAGCTATGAAGGGGCATCGCCCTCGTGTCTCAAAAATTGAAGCCATTTACCTCTAGGCTACCATTACAGTAGTAACTCAAGTTTTAACACGCATTAAGGAAAAATTGAAGTAAAGGGTCGGAGATGAAATAAGTTAAGAAAAGAGAAATTTTATTACACCCACCACCATTATCAGAGGAAATCATTCTTACTTAAAACACAATGACAAACGAAAAATCTAATACATACAGCCCTAAACTATGATTTTATAACCACAAGCAGGAAAAAGTCGAACAATTTTTTGCACACAAATAGCTGCACTAATCTACAATTTTCCCCCAAAGTTTCGAACTTCAGGATTTCAACGCATTCTAGAACACAATCAGAAGAACAAAACAGAAACCAGAAACATATACGGTCGTGGGTTCTGTTCGTTTCGTGGGAAAAATAACTTCCCCAATGTTATTTCGATGAGAAACATGGAATCTATTATTTGTGTCAATCGGTAATCAGAGAAAGGGATTGGAATTGGAACTTACTGAAATTTGAAGTTATTTGAGCAATCCACCTCTCAAGATCACAGAGAAGAGAGAGAGGGAGGGAGGGAGGGGTGCGCGCCGATTATATGGGTCCAAGTGAACGAGATTGGTTAGTTTGGAAAGGAAAAAGTCAACTGTTTTGCTCTTTGAACCATGGTTTTGTGTGAAATCCTGGACTTGAAGGTATGCGATTGCAGCCTTTAATGGGTAATGGGTTAAAACCCGTTTAAGCATGAATGTCAAAATAGGGGTCGGGTACTACATTCCAGCTCCGATCCACGATTGGAAAATGATAAGGAGGCACACATGTTTGTTTCGACGTAAAATGTTTTACGGAAGAAAATATCTTCATGTAAAATTGATTTTGCCAAAAGGGAATTTTCGTCTCCTTTTGTGTTTGTTCTTCTCAGGAGCAATAGAATTCCTCTTGTTTAAGGGTTGAGCCCTGTTATATCTTGTGTTTTGGTATAATAAAATTACATTTACCAAAAGAAAATTTTGGTTTTTGTTTTTAGGTGTTTGGTAGACATTTACAAAATAAGAGTATTATGCACTGTTCTGAAGTGTTAGTGTGTCCCCTCCGTTGTCATGTATTGTAATTTTGCCCAATAAATTGGGATCACGAGTGAGGGGTGGATATTCAGACGTGGAAAGAGAGAGATGGTTGGTTTGGTGGTTGCCTGTGGGAATTAGGAAATACTTAGGAAAACAACTTAACTAAAAATGTTTTACTTAGTAAAATGACTTTGGGGGCTATAAAACCCCCCCAACCTCAGATTTCTAGGTTATCTTCGAATTTCGTTCTCTCTCTCTCTCTCTCTTTTTTATTTCCTTAATTTAGGTTTAGCTCTCACTTATCTCTAGATTTGAGGCATTGTTAGTTAGATTCAAACTCGTTTTCTTCACAAAGTTGGAAGTACATCGTTAATCTCTACGAATCTGTGTTTTATTTTAATTGAATCAATGTTTCACGTTTTTATGTCTTTTTCACTTTGTATTTTAATTTCTCCTTTGAATTATGTGCGAGTAGTGTAGCAAGGCTTGGTCATAGGGTGACTAGCACCCCATGGCTTGGGTTATTTTGTCATTCTGTCAAAATCAGCATCAAAGTAGTTTGTTTAAGAATTAGGGTTCAAGTTTTATTTATCAAAACTAAGAAAAATCACATTTTTTAAGTTGATTTAGTGACAAGTTGGTTGTTTTGTCACAAGTGAAGCATTTTTGTGACAACTTTTATGTTGTCACTAATTAATTGTGGCGCTACATATTGTTTTCCGCCAAACATTTAGTGACAATATTTATGTGACAAGACAAAAGTTGTCACTAAACACTTACTTTCAGTGGCAATATTTAAAATTATCACAAAAATAGTTAGTTTTAATTACATTTTCCTTAATCACCACAATGTTTTTATCACTAACTGTTAATTTTCTTGTAGTGCTAGTCATGACAAGGTCTCCTACTTTCACCCAACTGAGAGAAAATACTTTAAAGTGAATTTGTACTGATGAATATATACATTCATGATTTGATGAAGAGATTGTCTCCTATTTAAAAGGACACTCGATGACCTACTATGAAAGCGAGACAGGCGAAGAGGTGGTGGCCAAACAACATTGTAATCGAAAATTAGGCTTCTGACTTATTCAACTACACGGGGAAGGTTTCAAAGATAAGATCGAAGAGAATGAAATGAATGATCAACTTCAAAAAACACTAAACCTATCTTTGTATATACAAAATCAGCAATGCCCCATCAACAATAATCTTTTTGCATACATACTTTGTTTTCTAGTTTCGTGAGCCTCTTGTCTTTAGTGTTGCAACTTGCAACGTAGCATAGCCGTAGCAAATCCATAGCTTATTTGCAACGTAGCATAGCCAATATAAATATAGATTGACCTCACAAGAAATTTTTTCATATTTGAACTATGGGTTACAAAGATTATAGGGACCAAGATCATGATGGCACAACGAAGAAAAACAGACCAAGTTGGCACATAAATCATGTGCTGCCCAAGGCCCCAATATATAGCGTCTAGAGGAGTTTCAAACCTAAGACTTAAGAGCGAGCAAATCCTAAAATTTCAAACGATGTCCGCCGGCCAATATCGCTTGGGGGGTTAACAGTATGAGCACAATTTCTACTTTACAAAGATGTTTTTAATTAGACCCATGTCATCCTCATTTATCCACTTGGTTTTATAAATTAACACACACAGTACTGGAAGATTACATAAAATAAAGATCCGTGTGACCCAATCTAATAATTTGTATTCCGGAATGTAGTAATTTGGTTTTGTAATAACCCGAAATTTCGTAAATAAAAATTTCGATTTATTAATGCGGTTTTATTTTTAAATAAGTATAGCTTATAATTTAGTTTGGTTAGATTAAACAAATTAGATTTAATTTGTTTAATTATACTTTTCGCGCCGTAAATAAATACGTGCACACCGGGTATTTCACCACACTGCGTCTGGAAGCCTTACTAAATCCCCAACTCCTATTTTGTCTTATTAAAACTAGCCTTGATTTAGTGGGAGATTACTCATAACCTAAAACTAGTCTTTAATTTAGTGGGAAATTTAGTGGGGAATTACTCATAACCTAAAACTAGTCTTTAAAACCTAATTTTTGCTTTTGCAAAAGGTTGTTTGGACACTTGTGGGGAGGGTTTATGGCTGGTGATTATTTTTGGGGGAGGTGAACCTCAATACTTCACTATAAATAGCTCACTCTCCTTGCTTCATTTCACACCAAAACCTCCCAACTTCTCCACTTTGTGCTTTCTAGTGTTCTTGAGTGAGTTCTTGAGTGTTCTTCTTGAAACTCATCCTAAACCACCACACTCCACCACCCTAGACCACCCCTAGATCTTAGAAAGGTAGAATAAGTTAGCAAGAAAGCGTTCGAGCAAAGGTCGACTAGTTGTTACGCCGCCGGAATTCAACTAGCTTATCAGCTTCCGACTAATCATCGGAATTAAGGTAGATACTTTATCTTAACTTTAGATTAGTATTTACTAGTTCATATTAATGATGTTATTATTTTGCTTAAACATGCCTAAATATGATTAAACGTGATTATGTTGGTGATTAGTGATTTTATGAACAATTAGACTTTGAAAATCACACTTAGTCGTTACTATGCACGATTTAAAATTGACTATCAAAATGCACCGTTATAATGTTCGATGGACTTTTGGAAAACTAAATTACCCAGTTATAATGCCCGAATGAAAATCGACTTTTCAAATTTACGCAGTTACAATGCCCGACCGATTTTCTGAAGAAAAGAGCTTTTTAAATGAAATGAGATTTTTCCGGGATTATTGAATAAATATTCTTAATCTATTCAGACTAACAAATAGAATCTATGACTAGCATGTCTAGTCAGGCTTTTTCTTGGTTTAGCCCAAACCAAGTGGCGATTCGACGAACGAATCTTAAAACACGCCAAACGGATTCAACTACTAGAGTTTTCTAGTAAGGTACTTTCTTGGTTTAGCCAAACCAAGTGGCAATTTGACGTATGAATCTTAAAACACGCCAGCAAATCTAAGAACGAGAATTTAATCCTTATGTTTTGATTTAAATTCCCGGAAGAAAGAATTTTTGTCGTTAAGTAACATGATTTTTTCGTAAGACGGTTTACGAGCGGAAGGTTCATCTTGAACGATCCTAAACGGAGGATTTTATTTTATGAAATTATGCCATGAGCACGTTTTCTTTTTTAAGACGATACGACACGACACGTTTTTTGAGAAAGTGATCGAATGTTTTTAAATGGAAGAGATAGAGATGAGAATGAAAATGTTGATGTGATGAAAGTTGAGATGTTGATGCTGTTGGAGTCCCGCCTCAGTTCCCCGGGGTGAACTGGTGGTCAAAGCCCAACGGAACTATACGGTAGTGCTGTTTGAAGTTTCTCCTC
Organism: Vaccinium darrowii; assembly: GCA_020921065.1. Classification (NCBI taxonomy): domain Eukaryota; kingdom Viridiplantae; phylum Streptophyta; class Magnoliopsida; order Ericales; family Ericaceae; genus Vaccinium; species Vaccinium darrowii. Next base: position 12,212,122 of record CM037153.1, read on the forward strand.
AAATTCCGCGGGTGAATTTGACGGTTAGAACTTACTCAGTACAACACATAGCAAGCGGACCTCATAAACAAACTGGTGGGGACTCAGTGATATGGGTAGCCGGGACTATGTCGTGTGTGACGCGGAGTTAGCGGACCTCATACTGCAGGAGTCAGTTTATGGGTGGCCGACCCTTCGAACGGAAAGGTTGGTGACCGTTAGAACGGGGTTGTAGAATGGGCCAATAACTTTCGAGAGATGTAAGATGTTGACATGGTTGAAATTTGAAGAAGAATGCTGTTATGAGAAAATGATACGAGATACTGACACTGCACTCTGGATTCTGAAATGATACGAGATACTGATTTTATTAAAGCTGCACTCTGATTTGATTCGGTACTGATGCATTAACACGCATGAACTTACTGTTTGATAAATGAATTTCAAATATTTACCTGCCAACTTTATTGTTCTAGAATTGCTAGTTTAAGGTTGGGGTAGGGTATCTATTGAGCGTCCTCACTTACGGTGTTGCCCTGGCATAATACCACGATGTTGCTTCGCGACTCTGACGTATTATGCTAGATTATCACGATGGACAGGTTGACCTCTACGGAGAACACGGAGTCGGAGGAGCTGCCGAGATGGAGATCCACCAGACGGAGAGATTTGCGGAGCAGTAGAACCCACCCGGTCTGCCTATTTGTGATCTGCGGAGGACAGATCATCTTTATGTATTTTTATTACTGTTTAAGACCGACTTTAAATTGTAATAATAATCCTTAACGCTTTTCCCAAAAATGCGGGGCGTTACAGGTTTTAAGTAAACATCTGACACCGAATCATTTCTATGTTCAACGAGAAGTTTTTCAGTGCCGATCGGATACCACGTGTTGTCCGACGTGGTATCCTACGGCCAATCAAAACACGCCGTTTGGGCGTGAGGTCCTCTGTTCGGTACAGCATGGCTTGTGGCACATAGGTCGTGTGGGCCCATTTGATATTGCAGGACGTGTTTCGATTGGCCGCAAGTTACCACGTTGGCACGACACACATGATACTGCTCGGCACCTAAACATTTTCCTCAACCCAAGGGTTAAATGAAAACAAAAGCACAAAGATTTAACCAACCAATACAACTTGTCATTTACAAATACCATCGAAACATCTCTTGAAGTCGTCAACCCAATATTAATATTTAGATGAATATTTTAAAGTCAATTTATACGATGATGAATATTCTACAATGACAGTGATAAGCGTAGTGTGGTGGGAAGACAACAGTCTAATAGAAAATTAGGCTTATCATGACTTATTCAACATACCATAGCCCTATAGCATCATAAGATTTCGGAGCCCCATTTTTGGTATTCAAAACCTAAAACAATTAGGCTGTGTTTGGATAACCAAAATCTTGAGTAGTAATAGGAATGTGATTACTGAGAATCAAATTCCTGGGAATTTCCTTGGGTAGGAATAGGAATGTAATTACTAGGAATCAAATTCTTAGGAATTCGATACCTGGAGTAATTTCATTACGGTGTTTGGATTAATTAAGTAATCTTACGTAGAAAACAATTATTTTGGAAATTTATTGAAATCAACATTTCCTTTTCTTATTAAATGAACCAGGAATCTGAGATTCCCATGGGGTAAGGGAGGAATCAGATTCCCACTCAGTTTGGGAATGTGATTCTTGGTTGAATGTGTCATCAGAAATCACATTCCTGTTCCTAACTATTTTTAACGCTGGAATCAGAAAAGCATTGAATCACATTCCTATTCTTGTTAATTTGTTCCAAACATTGGAATCATGAAAAGAAGGCATCACATTCTCATTCCCCCTCAAGATTGCTGCCATCCAAACTGAGTTAAAGACAAGTCACAGGATTCTTGTTGACTTTATTTCTATTGGATATAACGCAATATTCACTTGCCAAAAAGAACCTAATCAATTTATCAATACTCATCAGTAAATTATTTAACGGTCGATAGCTTTATAAAAAATAATATTAAAAATAAGCACCCGGAGTGGGTGCTGCGCAAGCGTACTATGCAGGTACGGCACCGCTGTGCCAATGTCACGGAATTCTTGCTGACTTTAATCCTATTGGCTAATTTGGCTTTAATCCTATTGGCTGATTTGGCTATAACGTACTAATATTCAGTTGCCAAGAAGAACCTAATTAATTTATCAGTACTTATCAGTAAATTATTTAACGTTCGATAGCTTTATAAAAACTAAGAACCCTGGGTGGGTGCTGCGTAGCGTGCTGCACAGGCATGGCACCGCTGTGTCGGTGTCGTGCCGAAGATTAGAGACGTTCAGCATGTAGAGCTCGTCGAGTTCTACACGTGTATCAAAACTCAGCTTGATTGAATATCAATAAGTGCCTCATCAGAACACATATAACTTGTTGCAATGGTTTTTATCTAGTGTTTTGGATTCATTTGGAATCATTCATTTCAAGATAATAATATTCCGATGAGGCACTTAATGATATTCAATCGAGCTGAGTTTTGGTACACTTGTAGTACTCGACGAGTTGTATGCGGCAAACGTCTCTGATCGTCGGACCGACACCGGCACGGAGGCACTGGTCCCTGCACAACATGTTGCGCAGCACCCCCTGGTTCCTAAAAATAATTAATGACAACTTGTTCATTTCAGAATATTTATCAATTGAAAAATTACTAAATAGGATATACCATTAAAAATTTGATAAATTTACCACCTAAAGTAATTTTTAATGAAGATATTTTTATCAAATTGAATTATCAATCCTTTTCGTAAATGTTGTACGTAATGAGGGAAGACATTTCAATGGAACCGTTATTTGCAACGCCCTCTCATCTGATGTGGGTTTCATTTATATATAAATCCCCTTCTCATATGAGAGAGATGTTATCGATAACCGTTTGCTTTGAAAATTTTCTGCGTCATGAGGCTATCAGTTGCACTGCATAAGAATTGACAACGCCAAAGGTTGTATACAAAAGTGTTGGTGGTTTTCAAAAAATCAGTTGATGCCGGGGTTAACAGTATAGTTTATTCTATTACTGAGTCACCTAGCTATTACAATTCCCAACTCATGGTTACAAAATTACCAATTAGCTTCTTTTTTTGGTTGTCTCTAGCCCATATGTCTTATGGCAAGGGGTCCCAAAGAGAAGATCAGAGTGTTTTTTGCCTATTGTAATTGTCCCTGATCTTTCTATTTTGGGATGTCCCAAAATAAATGTCTCATTCCTAAAAATAACTATTAAAACATGTCAAACTTCTACTCCGTCCATTTCAAATTGTTTGTCACTTATATTATTTTGGGATGCTTCAAATTATTTGTTCTGTTTGAAAAGTCAAAACAAAATTAATTCAATTTTCCAAAATAACCCCTTTACTAACGTACAACAATCATTTCTCTCAAAAGTTGAAATATAAGGGTATTGTTGGAAATTAATGAATCTATTTAATGTAAATGCATTAAATGAATGCAGTTATTGCATGTCTGCTTAAAAAGTTAGAATTCCTAAATGTAACCAGCAATTTGAAACGGAGAGAGTAGTTATTAAAAAGTACTACTTTTTATCTTAAATGGTTTGTCCACGGTTGATATTCATGTCATTTTTAAATTGTCTATATCGTTCAGTTTATAATATTTTTCAGTAATTTTGAAAACTTCGGATAATAATTTTAATTGAGACGTATGAAATAAGATCTATATATTACATAGATTTAAATACATTTAGTTAACTTTACAGTTTCAAATGTTAATTTTAGATATGTAAAATAATAAATCTGCCGATTTCATAAAAAGTTAGAATCACTGTAGGGAACACTTATGAGCCCGGAGGGAGTATAAGTTTGCAAAAATAATTGTGACACAAAGTTTGTGTCACAATCATTTTTGCATAAGTTTGCCAAGTCAAACTGCATATATATCAAATTCATATTCCACAGTTATACAGAGGTAGGTCTATTAGTGACAGTAGAGTTCCTCCTTCTATAAGTACAAGATATGCATGGTGTTGTCCCTTCATCCCCCAAGTAAAAAAGAGAAGATCGAAGAAAACAAATACCGTGTGAGCGTGGGAGAGAGAGAGAGAGAGAGATAGAGATGGAGGAGACGCGCGGGGCAGCAATGGCTTATTATGCGAACATGTCGAACAAAAAGCAGAAAGAGGTTGTGAAATTCTTCAATTCAATAGACAAAAACGGAGATGGAGAGGTGAGCACCGAGGAATTCTTGGGTTTCATAAGAAAGAAAGGGTTCAACACGGAGCTGCCACAAAACGTGTTTAAACTTCTGGACGAAAACAACGACGGCACTCTGAATTTTGATGAAACTGTTACTTTCTTCTATATGATCACATTCAAAAAGTTTACGTTCTGCAAAGGGTGTGGAATCTACCTATCGGGCCTCCATTTCATATGTGTCAAATGTCACAAGGCTGACAAGGAGAAGACGTACGACCTCTGCAATTCATGTTTTCGTGACAAGAACCACAGCCATACACACACCAAATTCTTGGACAACGATGCTCTCCTCCGGCGCAAGGTAACATACAGACCATTCACATATATGAATGTTTAAAATTTATTATGCATATATAATGGCGGACGCACGATTTTTGTTTAGCAACGACCCAAATCAGATATATTTTCATATTCATAATAAGATATATATATATATATATATATATATATAGAATCGCAGTTTGATCGAAAAATGCTCGGTTGAAGCCCTTCCCGGTATTTTTTTTTGCCCATTTCCCGCGTGGAACCTTAAAAACATGTTTTAAAAACATCCAACGGTTTGGATCCCGGCCAAATGACCGGGAAGTGAAAATTCCGGACCTAACATAGGTCCGGGTGTCCTTACCGGATCCTTGGTGTATATATATATATATCGGTAATTAAGAGGCCCAAGAAGAGGCGATGTGTGCATGTGCGTAAGCACCCACGCAACCTAAAAAATATTAATAACTTGAAATTTTAGGAATTGTTACCCCATACATATAGAAATTTTATGATATCTTTTTCAATCATAGAATTTTTCTTAATTAACCTAAAAATTAGTATAATAAGCACCGGTTGCACCCGCTTGAGGCCGTCCCTGCATAGTGGGATTTATTATCGAGCAATTTAAGATTTAATATGGAGATTTCATGTAGGAAGAAAGTTTCGATGGGACTGGAAGTTTGAGGGGCTTCTTTCGAGTGAAAAAACGAACAGAGAGAGGGAAAAGACATAAATATCCGTCCTTTTAATGGCACAGGTACCACGTTTGTAGAAGCCGATAACGTGATTTTTTGAGGATTTATAATTATATTAAGGTGAAATCTTATTGTACTATATAAGCCTAACGACCCCAGCTAAGAGAGCTATTGAGTCTCTTCGGGGAACGGGGCGTGTTGTACCCCATTCGAGCATCCGTGCTTGGCGATCAACGACGCAGATTTGCTTGGATGTAAACAAATTTGCACCGTCCATTACCGATCTCATCTGCGCCGTTAACCGTCGAGCACGGACGACCCGGATGGGGTCAGCATGCATGTCGTCCTTAAGGGACAAGACACACCCCCGGTTGAGCCGATTCCGATCCGATCAATGACAACAAAGGTTAAATGGGTTGGAAGGTTGTCAATTTTTGTTTATCGATAGAGATTGGAGCCGATTATGAGCTGAACTTTAGAAAACTTTTTAAAAGGCAAATACAACAAGTTTGGAAGGTTATAGGAACTAGCATAGTGTTAATTTTTCCACAATACATGATCATATGCTTTTTGAAATTTCAATTTTGCGATGATCTGGACTTGTTAATGTGCAATATGTTGTTTAAACTTGATTTGGTTTGATTTGTTAACTAAGGGAAAATCTATACATGGTAAGTATGTTTTTTGGTAAGTTACCATGAATAAATATGTGAACAATGAATTTTTTAAAAAACTGTAACAAACTTCATAATAAGGTTATCATTAATAGTGACGTGAATAGCGAATTTTTAAAAATTTATAGCGATTAAAAACATGACCAAAATCATATGTAAAATGTACCAAAATAATACGTAATGACGCATACCATATCTCCGGGCACATAATGTAGCACTGTCCACTAACTAACTGTGGTCTTTTATGCTTTCAGGGCATAATGGGGAAGATGTTCAATGTTGTAGTTAAAGTATTGAAAGTCGGTGCAGCTCTTCATGGCCTGCTGTCTTAAACATAAAATTGAAGCACTAGTCCTGTTAGTAGTTCTACATATTTTTAGGGCATGTTAAACCTGTGCGGTTTTTGCTTATCTTACGCCAAAATATCAATTTTGACAATAGATTTGTTTTTCCGCAGGCGCGCTTCATTATGCATCTCAATGTATATAAAAATTTGGTTTGCCTTTCATTTTCCATAATTAGGTAATTTCGGAATGTAATGTAATTGTATCCTCTTTGTATTTCAACTTCAAGGTTTATTGATGTATTTTACATTTTGTAATGTATTTTCAATTTTTTGTTAACTAGCCGCAAATACTAACAAGAACCGAAAAAAGAGCGAGAACATTGTAGAATCATTGGGTGTATTAATACAAAAATAGATGAACAAAGAACAAAAACAAAAATGATAGGTACACTCCCCGGGAGCCACTCCCAGCCACACCCTCTCTCACATGGGGTGTGGGGTCCAGATCTGGGCCCCACACCCCATGTGAGAGAGGGTGTGGCTGGAAGTGGCTCCCAAGGAGTGTACGTATCGGCGTTCGAACAAAAAATGGGAGAAATAACTATCACCAGCCTCTTCAACCAAGTTAAGACTTTTTTTTTTTTGTGTCATTCTTTATTCCTAATCTATTACATGGGAGAGGGGGGAATGAGACTAAATTCCAAAAAATAGTGTGAGTCATCCAAGAGTTCTACCACATGAGCTAGTCACCACTTGGAGTTAAAACTCTTTTCATAGGATAATCCTCATTTCTACAAAACTAAACAATCCACGATACTGCAAAAAAATGGACTCCCATAGTGCCATACTAAGTTTTCAACCCTTTGAACGTGAAACCAAACCACTATATAGCCAAATCAACATAATTTTTTTTTTCCCCGATCTTAGCGTGTCTGAACCAAATAACTCGCACCTCAACCAATCCCGTTCACTGGGCAGATGACCAAATCAGCATAAGTTGGATGACACGCGCAATTCAATGCAAGGTATGGTCAAAGTCCACTAAAGTTTTTATTTAATCAAATGTAAGGTATGATTCTCTCTAACGGTACATAGCGATTTGAATGATTTGGTTTTGTTTTTTTTTTATTATAGGCCTCATAATGTAACATTCACAAAAACAATAAACCAAAGAACGTATGGAAAAATACTGGGAGGCTGACGCAATCTAATGATGCTTGGCTATGTTATGTTGCAAGTTGTAACACCAAAGACGGGATCGAGGCTGACGAAACTATAAAACAAAGAACGTATGGAACAAGTCAAAGCCCTAATTTTTTTATTAGAATGTTGTTTGTCAAACACCTCTCCGCCTATCGCGCTGTCATCAAAAATCTTAGAATTTAGTTTTAGATAGGAGACAAATCTCTTCATCAAATCATCACTATAGTCGTCGCACAACTTGACTTTAAAAAAAATTTATCCTCCCAACTTGTCTCTGTGGCTTAAAAGGACATACAACATCACAAGATATTCGAATGATGAGTTCATGAGATATATATATTTTTTTTTATGAAAAGAGAGGAATTATATTAATCTTTGAAAATGTATTACACAGATTAAAGGAATTAAGGAAAAACGGCATCATAACGTGAGAAACATATGCTGGACTTTGCGGTCCAGTCCGGTGCTGACGGTGTGTTAAGTGTGCAGGACCTAGTGCACTAGAGTGAAGAGCGATCATCTTCATCCACCATCATCGTCGGGAAGAACCATTTGAGAAAGAGGGCTCCACGATAATATACGTATGAGTCATCTGATTCACCAGAATCCCAAGAATTAATGGACCGTGAAACTCACATGTATCAGACTATTAGTAGCTTTGAACCCATATCCAGATATGTGTATGAAGCATTATTTTTTATGTGAGCCATCTATCTACTCCGAACAATTCATGCCGACTTGAAGTTTGTTGCCCTGAACCCAAATAATCTAAACTTTCAAGATTGCTTTTGGGTGTTGAATTTATTTTAGTTGATCTATTATAAAAGCTTGAACCGGTTGTGATGAAACAGCATTTCAAAAACCAAGTTTGAACTAGTTCTAGCATTATGCTTGTATAAGTTCCCCTTCATCAGTGAGCTCAAAATTGTGCCAGAACCGGTTCTAGCATTTCCTTTGTACCGGTTCAAGGATCAAAATTCTGGATTTTTGAAGCCCGATCAATACCAAATTTAGTTACATTTTTCTAATATGTAGCACGTTTTCCACGTGTTTTCTTTATCCAAACAAAGGAAGATAGGTAAAACATTTTATAGGGAAAAAATTTACTCCCAAACAAACAGAGCCTAAATACACATATTTACAGCAACACTTTTGTACACACTCGTATTGATAGAGGATTCCACACACACTGTGGCATCTAGTGTGTACGAGTCTCTCTACTCATGTGAGTGTGTGTGCAAGTTTTGAATATTTAGCGTGATTGATATTTAGTAGAATTAATGGATAAATTATGAAATTTGAAACCTCCCATGTGATTTAAGTAATGGTCTTGTTCGTTTCCCTGTTTAGTTTTGATGACATCATCATTTCCCTCATTTCTCTCTCTATCTCTCTCCACTTATTACACTTACTGGCATCATCAAAACTAAATTAAACTATCTAACCAAACACAGCCATTAAATATGAGAAAAATGAAACCTAGAGTGTAAGCACAACATCGAAATCAACAAAATTTGAAATTGTTATTTTCAAGTTCTGAATCAATAAAAAAAAAAAAAAAAAAACGCCATCATAAAAGATCGAGCTAAACAACATTTATGATGTTCATTAAAGATGAATAAAAAAATTACTAGCAAATAGATCATTCAAGGACTCCTATAAAATACTCCCTCTGTCCCTTTTTAAGTGACCTGCTTGGGATTCTATGCCATTTTCAATGGCTTATAACTTTTAATTTATAATAGCTTTTATGATTTTGAAAATTTTGTATAATAGAAATAATTAAGATCTATCAAACAAGATCCATAATGCATATGTTTTGAGGTTCACATTAAAAGATCTATAACCGTTGAAAATGGCACAGAATTCCAAACAGGTCACTTAATAAGGGACGGAGGGAGTAGCAATAACTTCTCTTGAGGAAGCCAACACCCACAAATAATAGTACGGAGATTGGGTGACTAGAGTTTCAAAATTTCATACCTCAATAAGTTGTTTTTAAGTTATACCATACTCGCTCCTATTGGCCAAAATAACAAAAAATCGCATTTATATAGATAGAGTAGGTAGATATCCATAGAGTATGAGCAAAATGCTATCCATTAAAAGCAATGTTATATGCAGGGAAAAGATTAACAGCAATGCTATGTGTAGAGAAAAGATTTGTGGGGAATCACGCAAGGAAGGCCCTGCGGGGCACAGTATGAATCCCGAACGGCTAATCGGACCCGCTCAAGAATTTTAGAAACACATTTCGAGTAGGTACCCTAAAAACCAACTCCATCCGATATGTGTAGATACCCAATCCCAAACTTTCATTTTTTCTTTTTTCATCCAACCATTCAAAAATGAAAGTTTGGATCAAGCATCTATAGATATCGGATGGAGCTAGTTTCTCGCTAGCCCAATCAAAATGTGTTTTTAAAATTTTTGAGCGGCTTAGATCAGCCGTTCGGGATCCATACTGGGCCCCGTAGGGTCTTCCTTGCATGATTCCCTGCAAATCTTCCTTGCACATATCATTTTTTATTAAATACGAATACAAGAAAAATGTTTCAATTAAAACGATACCGCAACCATTGCTTCTGCTAGTTTTTTTAAATAAATTTTTAACTAACGGACAAAACGAGTAATTATAATGATTTGGGAGTATTGTTACGTGATACCCCACAAAATTCATGTGAGGTCCATACTCTTAGTTAGAGGCCCCACATGAATATGGAATGGCTAAATGTGTTAGTGCAAGGCGTAGTGGTGCCTTAGAAGCATCAAATAATTTTACGAGACTAAACAGAACTTGTAGGATTGTTAAGAATGGTTCAAAAAGATGGGATTAAGAATGAGAATAGGGGCAGAGGAGTCCACAGGATAATAAATGAGATTATATGAATATTGAAATTAAGTGTATGATGTTCAGTTAAAGTTAAACAAAGATACTGGGATCACTTTTGACCATCAGATGAGGAGTGAGATAATCCAAATAAAGAGACTAAGTAATACCATTGATTTTCCTGGTATTAGCTAAACCCCTATTGGATACTAAATGGCCAAAGAGTTTACCCTTTTTCTTATCTGGCCCTTAAGGAGTTAAGGGTGAGTTTACATTAGGTATTTTTGGTATTTTCAGTATTAAATTGCAGTCAAAAGTGGGTGTAGTTTCCGCTAAGAATTTCATGCATGGTATAAATGTGATGCATGTAAGGAGAATAGCTCGCGTTGAAATAAATGAAAAGTAGAGAGTAGTGAAAATACCAAAATACCAAGAATACAAAAAAATACCGAAAAATATCGCAGTAGAAACTCACCCTAAAGTTTGTGTGGTCACGAATGCCAAAATATGAACAAGGGACAATAGGTTGGCTCACATATTCATCCTTTAATCTCACCCTTGAGGCCTGTTTGGCTGGCAGATTTGCTGTCGGATTTGCCAAGTGCCTTAATTTCATCTCCTGGTCCCACACTTAATCCACTCTTCTGTTGGTTTTTCTAGGGGTAGATTTGGGAGGGGAAGGATTGTATATCCACCCCCAACCAAATTTGCCAAGCGCTCCTCACACCCTGTTGTTACCAAATCCAGGCATTTTTGGTCGATTATACCCTTCCAAATCCACCTCGTTTCACTGGTGGAGAAAAGAAAAGCTAGAAGAAAAAGTGGATCTCACCGGAGTCAAAGTCACCGCTGTGGGTTTCGCCGATCACACTAGTTGTGGGTTTCACATTGTTGAACAAAGACATGGGGAAACAAAATTAAGCCGTCCATGGCTGCTACTGTCCGAAATGGTAAATGGAAAACAACCACCTGGAATGGGTTTCGCCGTCCATGGCTGCTGACGCCGCTTCCAACATCTGGAGAGAGTTTTTCTTCTGACTTTATTTTGGCAGGAATGGAAAGGGAAATGTAGGGTTAAAATAGAATGGCTTTTATTAAGTCAGGCCAAAAAAGTAATTAAGCTAAGCCCAAATAAGTGTTATGAAAGTCTATCTATACTAGGAATTTTTTGTCGTTAATTTGAAAACCATTTTATGACACTACATTTGTCTATTTAATGGAATTAATCTAATTTATCCATTTAAATATTTTAATGTATTTTTTTTTTGTAATTATTATGTATTTAATGTAATTATAATAAAATTGGGAGCAATTCAGTCATTTGTCTTTTTATCTTATCATATCTACCTTCCAAATCTCATTTCTCAAAACCATCCAAGCACCTTATATACAAATCCATCAGAGGTAGGCCTACCATTCACCCTCATTACAAATCTGCCCTCCTTCTATATCCACTCAAAATCAAATTCATCAGTCAACGCGCTGCTGTTGTCTTGCAATCAAACATGGCCGAAAAGTATGGTTTGGACTTTGGACTTTGGGGTGTTGAAGTAAATAGAGCAAAGTGGAAGGTATGGTTTTCCATTTGCTAAAATGGACATTTGCTAAAATCAAGTGGGTGATTTTAGCAAATGAAGTGGGGAGGTGATTTTATCTCCAATGAATCTGGACATACATATGTCCAGATTCATTGGAGATAAAATCACCTCCCCACTTCATTTGCTAAAATCAAGTGGATAATTTTAGCAAATGTCCATTTTAGCAAATGGAAAACTAAGCCTAAAGGTACGGGGGCAACCTGTATTTTATCGAAAGAAAATCCTCATTGCCGATCTCCGGTTTATTGATCCGGCACAAACCATAACCACAACCCGATTCTGCAACTCTCTCGCTCTCTCTCTCTCTCTCTCTCTCATGGCACACCCATGGTTTCGCAGCCTCCGTAGGGTTTCTCTCTTTCCACTTCGCCACCTCTCTTCCTCCAATCCTTTCACTTCCAGGTAATCTCTCTCTCCCTCTCTCTAGAATTTCTCCCCACTGTTTTCCAGCAACCCTCTTTTTCCCACCATTTTCTTCCTCTTTCTCCAGGTTAATTCCCCTCCAACCAGACCCAATTCCCACTCATTCAACCCCATTACTCCCATCCAATCAATGGGTCTTACCCAGAAATTTCAGTCACGGTTCAGTGCACCTCGTGATATCGGAAGGAAAACCCAAGTTCGAGACGCGCGTAATCGATCCCCCCACGAAGGAGAAGTGGGTAACGAAGAAGAGATTTAAGCAGCAGAGGAAGAGAGACAAGGATAAGAGGAAAGCGGCCAACAAGAGAGACCCACGATTTATCGGAGTTAAAGGGAAGAAAAAGAAGCAGAAGTTTGATAATGCGGCTGATAGGATCAATGACAAGCTTGAAAAGGTGAATGCAATTGAAATTTCTTAGCTTTATTTGTTTGAACATAATTGTTCTGGTTATTGTTTTTTATGCTCGTTTCTTCTAATTTATTTTGTGAAATTCGTGCGACCAAACGCCCCATCAAGTAAACCAGTTGAACTCAGAGCTCGAGTTTTTAAAGCTTTCTTACTCAAATTTATGCACACATATCTGTAACTGTCCGATACACGTGGACTGTGACGGGGTGGCTTGAGGCAAGGTTATGCCCAAGCCACACTCTGTGTGGTTTCCTACCAAGACACCCTTGTTGGCACGCCAAGCTCCAAACATCCTAGCAACTGACCAAGCACTGTACCTCAAAACCGCAAGCAAGCACAATATAGCTAACAAGAAGAGCGAGGGCGAAATAGTTCAAAAGAAAAGTATTACATTGATGAGCACATTAAAACCTAGAAAAACATTCTGACAATGTAAAGGGCACTATTCTGATACTGACTGATTTGCTCATTTTGTGGAGTACATCGATCTTACACTTCATGTGTTCAATTATGCGCATGTAAATGTGTGGGTAGCATTGCTCTGTATGTTTTTTTTTTACTTTTCTTCTGTTAACAAGGAAGTTGAATACAATTGAATTCTTGTACAGAGGCAGTTCATTTTTTCTTGTTGGTTGGTTGAATTATTTGTTTGCTATTTCATTGCATTGGGTTTTGGGTTTGGCGTCTCTTTGGACATTGGACTGTTGGATTATTATACCATAAGCCTACATTTGAATAGATGTAGATTTCAATTGAACTGATTTAGTATTGAATTTCAACATTGAGAAGGAAGATGGATTACAGACAAAAGAAGCTTGTTTTATAGTTTTACCATCCCTAATATGAAGATTTTAAACCACTCCTATTTGATAGTTATTTCTAGTCCACCACGATAAAGCTCCCAAACTCAATGTCTTAATCCTTATGTGAACTATTAGAGCTAGATTTGAGCTATTCTCATTGAGTAGTAATGTATCTTTATTGGCCAAATAGATTTTGTGGGAACTAGTAACTGAACACTAACTCATGGTTGCATTCCCTATCTTTTACAGTTCATACCAATTCAAAATGCTTTTTAATTTTTGTTTGTTCTTTCTTTTGCCAAGTGATGTGAGGGTTCGTTTTCTCTGTTTCGGTAGAGACATGTACTGACAGAAATTTGACAACTTATGTTGCAACTTGCTTCTTGTAGAAATCATTAGGACTAGCATAATTTGCGATTAAGATCATTTAGAACCTTTTGAAACATTTGCTGACTTGAGCATCCATCAAGAATTCTACAACAAGCAAGTAGAAAGAGTGGGGAGAAATCCAAAGCAACATTGTTCTGGTTATTCTACAACATAATTTGCGATTAATGAGAATATGAGATATGGGGGTCAAACAAGCAAGAATTCTGTTTCTGGTTATTCTTCTGCTTTGGCTTCTTGGGTCCTTTATTCAATCTGGCTTTTGCTCTTTCTCTTGGATCAGTGCCTCCTCTTATGATTTTGTCTCCAATAAATTTCTCTCTCCTTGATTGACCCCTTTATCTCAGATTCTCATTCACCGCCAGTCCACCATATGCTAAAAAGGTATGTAGTGTATGTCAATTTTGGTATGCACGTTATCTACTCCACTAAATTTGGATAGGATATAAGTTGTTTCATTAAGTTGCTGAGGAGCCGCAGATAAATTTTCCATTCTTATGGGTTTAGCTAAACCGAACTTAAATTGACTAATTTTTGTGAGGACAGAAATGAATCATGAGACCAGCATGCCTTCCTAATTCAAAACGTTGGGCTGAGTTAGTTTCATCTAGAATCCTTACCTGGTGAACCAGTCGCTTTTGGTTTTGTACTTGGCTAAGTAAAGAGTTTGATTCTTGGTAACATGATGTTATTTGAGACCCTAAGTTTGGATTTCATGACAACAGTTGGTTTCTGTTCTGTTCCAGGCAAAAGTCAAGGAAGGCATGCTTATCGAAAGACTTAAGCGGTATGAAGTTCCTAAAGCTCAGGGTCCTTTGGTTGAGCCGCATGATCTCACTGGTGAGGAGCGGTTTTATCTGAAGAAGATGGCTCAGAAAAGGTCTAACTATGCACCAGTTGGGAGAAGAGGAATCTTTGGTGGTGTTATTCTTAATATGCACATGCATTGGAAGAAACACGAAACTGTTAAGGTTATCTGCAAGCCTTGCAAACCTGGTCAAGTACAAGAGTATGCAGATGAAATTGCCAGGTTGAGTGGTGGAATTCCAATACAGGTAATTGGAGATGACACCATAATCTTTTATCGAGGGAAAAATTATGTCCAGCCAGCTGTTATGTCGCCAATTGATACCTTGTCCAAGAAAAGGGTATGTTATCCAACTTTATCTCTTTGGAATTCCTCATCCTTTTTATTGGGTACTTTCTATATCACTCCATATTTTTCCTATTGCCTTTCTTGTTGAAAAATTCCTTATTAAGATTATGTTTGATTAAGTGGTAACTGATCACAAATAGAGGCATAGAAGAATGCTACCCCTATTCAAAAAGCTATGGCCACAACACAAAAAGGCCATTGGGTATCAATAAGCTATACAAACGTATTGATCTGGAGAAGGGTTTCCTCATCTAGACTCTGATTAAGCAACATAGATTGATTATATATCACCATGTCAATTTGATTGAATGACTGTTTTCCTTCATGGAACTCGTATCTGCTTGCTATAGCATTACTGCTTTGTTTTGTTTTTTCTACTTTCCCTTAAGGACCGTAATCTAGTTCCAGGATAGTTGGTTTACTTTTTGTGCAATAATGGAAAAATAGTAGCAGTCTTGATTTTGGCTTTTTCTAGTTTTACTACTTGAAAGAAGAGGATGGTTTTGGGGCACCTCAGATTTTAGGGACGGGGCTTTGTAAAGTTGAGTTTAAGATCTCTAAGTTGTACAGATTCATATATTCGTAAATAGTTTAGAATCGGACGTGATAGAACATTTGCACATGAGAACTTCAACTGTGCAAGAGAGCGAGGGCATCAGTCCTTGCAGCTGAATCCTTCACAGTGACAAGATTACTCACCATGTTTAGAAGCTGTAGAATGAGTACTTCAACCTTTCACTGGAGTCGATATACGCATTCAGAGGCTGCTTATTTGACGGGATATGAGGAGGAAAATGGAAAAGTTTCCTAAATAACAAAATGTTTAGTTGGAGAAAAATATTCTCTGGATATTTTTGTACTGTCGAACTTTGGAAAAAATAGTAGGACTTACAACATAGCAACTTGAGAAACGGGTAACATTTTAGTACTTTAAGAATACCACTACTGTGAAAGTTCCAGTTGGCAGCCAGTGAGCTGATAACTTGCAACTCATTGGCAATTACATCTTTTTAATTGTTATGACAAGGATGGCTAGCAACTTGATTGGCCAAATAAAAGCTTACGGAAGTAGTGCTTTACTGCTTTTTGACGGCTGGCTTGATGAGCTTGTACATATTTTATAAAAGGCCAAGCTACTCAAGCTTGTTTGTGATGGGCTCAAATGGCTTGTTTGAGATCGACTTGGCTCATAAACAAAGCAAGTCTGAATATGTTTTGTAAGCCATTAAGTTCTTGAACCAAGCTTGCCTTGTGCAACCCGTTTTCCACTTGTTTTTATTTTTTTGAACGGCAGATCCGTTTTCCACTTGGTTGGTTGCAGTCGTACTAGCCATATTCAAACATATGTACGATGGAGATTCTGTTGCTCTCTCACCATTGGGATGAGAACAGGGCTCTTCTCTTTTTCACCTGATAATTCCAAGACAAACCAATGAAGTAGAATACCACTTCTTGCGCAAACTAGGGCCAAGATATTTATGAAAAACGTTGTGACGATGATTATAGCCCAAGGTGGCTGATCAGATACCTGTAGTGGTTAACAGGTAGTTGAAAGCTGTGGTCCAGCTTTTTCGGTTCTTGCACAAATCCATTCTGTTGCTTTACTGAATATGCTTTGATGCTTGTACTGGCAAGAATGGAATACTATGGCATACCAGACTTTATGTTAAGTCTATTGGATGTCATGTTATTATACGACACTGTCCCTTTCGATTAAGGGCACAATAAGCTCCTTCTCTGTCAGGTTTTAATGTCAGAGAAACTCTCCCCAGATAGGCTACGCTATCAAACTGATCTTGGGCTGAACCGTTTGTGTGTGTGAAGAATTAGCATGTATTCTCGAAGCTGCTGTAATTACGTCATAAGTTGCTTTTGTTGTTGAATAGTTTTCAAAATCTTCGATGGGTTTCTGCTATTCGGCGTTTTCCCCCCTTCAAGGTTGGTTGCAAAGCTTGAGAGTATAATACATCCTTTCATTCCTTTGGCTTCCGGGATTTCTCTCTACTGACTACTTTAACAATAATCCTTGTCCCGTTTTTGCATTTAGTTCATATAATATTTTGCTCAATATAGCCAACTTTGTCTTTGTTTTCCAGGCACTTGAAAAGTCAAAGTATGAGCAGTCGCTTGAATCTGTGAGGCGCTTCATTGCCATTGCTGAGAAAGAATTAGAACTATATTACAGACACGTTGCGCTTTACGGTGACCCAAATAATCGGGGTCCCAACTCAATCCTTGACAGTCCAAGAAAATTCAACCGAGAGCCTAAGAAAGTCGAACCGAAAGCGGAAACGAGCCGTAACTCATTTGTCAGTGAAAATCATTTAGAAATTTCGGAGACAGTAGGTGATTCCACGGATGAAGAACTTTCAGAGACTGAAGATGATTTTGAAGATGAAGGCACGTCTGCAAGTGAAATCAAATTTGATGACGATAATTCAGCATCTTGTGACATCTTTGACATCTTTTCGTAACTTAATAACTCGCTTAAATAATACTCCCTCCGTCCCTTTTTAAGTGAGTACTTTGGGAAACGTGTATTTTTGTGGACATTAAAAAATGTACTTTCGTATAATATTTTTAAATTTTTTTTGCACCAAATTAAAGTACTCAATGAGCACTTTAATTTGGTGTAAAGAAAATTAAAAAATTATATAGGGAAATATGTTTTTTAGGGGTTTGAAATTGCACGTATTCTCAAGGTACACACTTAAAAAGGGACGGAGGGAGTATTTTTTGTAGCCCGTTCAAATCACACTTGACCGAAAATTCCTCAACTTGTAAATTGAAAAAACTGGTTTTTTGGTTTTTTTGGTTTTGTCTTTATTGAAAAAAAATTTGCATTTGTTAGTTTTTGGTCGATTTTTTGTGGTTTCTTGACTTGTCTCGACGAGGGGAATCTAAAAAGTATAAAATTATTAGCCAAATTTAAAGTTTTGTGAATAAAGACGAAGAATAATCAAAAAACTCGGTTTTTTGGCTAAATTTTTCGTCTTTATTCACAAAATTTTAAGTTTGGCTAATAATTTTATACTTTTTAGATTCCTCTCGTCGAGACAAGTCAAGAAACCACAAAAAATCGATCAAAAACTAACAAATGCAAATTTTTTTTGAATAAAGACAAAATAAAAAAAAAAAAACCAAAAAACTAGTTTTTTGGATTTAGCCAAATCACCCCTTAATATGTTCAAAACTTTAACCTATTAGAGATTATAGCTTGTGATCAGTCCGCTTTAAGCTCATTGCTATATTGGCTTATGATAGAAACAACTGAACAAGTCAAGTTTAAACATATCCTTCAAGGAATCCGGGGTGTTGTGCACCCCTCGGCCGTCCAGTCGTGTTTTGAATAATCTGGATGCGTTTAAACTTTTACTGGTAAAAATAAATCAAATTAAATTAAAATTGCCGAACGCACCCAGGCCCTCTAAAACATGATTGGATGGCTGAGGGGCACACAAAACCCCCATTAGTTCTATTTTGAATTGCTGGTTTTTAAAAAATTTAGGCGTTACGTTACTAGGGCCATTCGCCATTATCCTTCTAATTTCCTTATTACTAACTTTCTAGCAAATAAGATAAGTAAAATGGTGGAATGATATTAACTCCTATTTATTTATTATCTATGTTATGCGATGCACATGAAACTTAATTCTGAATTTCAAACTTCCAGCTTGTTGGTGCTTGAATTCAAGAATTTGGATAATAACGATTGAAAGATGTCATGCAAACCAAAGGTCAATTTTTTTAGTTACGCATGCATAACCACGAAAGTCATTGAGTTCCTTTTTTTCCATTTTTTTTTTTTTTTTTGATGTGATAAAAGTCGTCGATTTTTTTTTTTTTTTTTTTAAATCAAACAGAATGAAAACACAAGTCTAAATTACACCAAACTGGAAAAAAAATCCAATACTATGAACCCAGTTCAACTAATAGCCTCATTACAAGGCGAAATAACCTAACAAACTGGAAACAAAGCTCACAATCATTATAAGTTTAATTCAATAAATGGTCTCATTAAAGAGAGAAATGACCCAACAAATACAAGGAGAAGAACACTCACATGGGGTCCTGCTATGGGTACAGAAAAAAAAGAAACAGAAAATGTACAGAGCAGCTTGGGGACTCACTTTTGGGTTCCACACGAACAATCTGAGCCGTTAATTTATCTTAAAATAATTTTTCAAAGGGTCCCACGAGAAATCAGCTCAATCGGACCTGTATAAGTGCTCGATCCAAAACCCACCCTGTTTCATTCAAAAAATTTCAATGCAACGGGGTTGGGTTTTGGATCGAACACTTGAGCACGTCCGATTGAGCTGATTTCTAGCGAGGCTCCTTGGAAAATTATTCTAAGATGAATGAACGGTTCGGATTGTTTGTGCAGGATCCAAAAGTGGGTCCCCAAGCTGCTTTGTACATTTTCTATTTCTTTTCCTTATGTGCATTTAGAATTATCCCACTCACATGCAAGTGGAGATATTCGAACTTCTGAACACCTACCCCCGATTGGTGAAAGTCGTTGATTGAAAGCCCAGAAAGGAGGAAATGAATCATTTTGTGAGAAGTCCAATAATGGTGGTTGGGAAATGGCTACTGCCATCTGCTTAATTTGGCACTAAAAAGTGGTTAAATTAAAGTGGGTATGTGTCAAATTTTGGTACCCTTTTTAATGGTTGGCTCTATTTTATAACCAAACAGTTCCAAATATTAACTAATTTTTTCTCGCATTATTTTCTTCTACTTTGTCAACCACAATTCATCTACTACTTTCGTCCCAAAATGTTTGTTCAGTCAGCAAAACGAGGACTTGAAAATAATCCACTTTTTGTAAAGAAAAAAAAAATCGACTACTATCTCCGGTGAGGTTTCAATATTCCGGCGAACTCGGTAGTTTCTGATCTCCATTTTCTGGTACATTTAAATTGTGATTGGTGAGGATAGCCATTTAAATTAAAGTTCGAAATATGAAACAAAAAAGTATAGAACTACTCATTTTCCATCACCATTGAAGTATAATTCTATAACCTCATTTCCATCCCCATTGAAGTTGCTCTTATGTAAGGAGGTGAATGATATACCTGGTAAAAAAGTTTCTATTTTAGGGCGCTCATGTTTCATAATTCAAGATTTCATATTCTTAAAGGAATTTTCTCCTAAAAAAACCTATAAACAATGTTCCTCTTAGATTTGACAGTAAATTAAAAATATTAATTTTGACTAAATAATTGAGCCAGATTATTTTTTTCCTTATTCAATTTTATTTTTTTTTACATTTGTTAGTTTTGCGCCAATTTTTGTGTGTAGATTATTGGTTCGTCTCAATGAGAGGAATGTAAATGTAAAAAAATTACGAGCAAAATCCTAAAATAGTTCACTAAAGGCAAAAAAAAAAAAATCGGATAGACTTTTTGGATTATTTTTATCTCCATCCGCAAAATTTTTAGTTTGGTTAATAATTTTTTACATTTTAAATTCCCTCGTTGAGATGATTAATAATCCATAAAAAAAAATTGACGCAAAATTACTAAGTGCGAAAAAAATTAAGTATGAACAAAATATGATTTACATAACTAAAACACCCCATTTCGATAGGAAAGGATCAAGCATACCGTCCAGATCAAACGTACCTTTCACTCAAAGCTCATAGAAGTATCCGTAGATTATCGACCAAAATTAATTTCCTCCATTCCATAGCAGATGAGATTTTATTTATTTATTTATTTATTATTCAACAAAAGGATCAATTTAAAAAAATTTCTGCATTAAAATTTTTCGGTAATGGGTACTCATGTAAGGATAACGAAATGGTACGAAGCGCATTGCGGGGCCTGTTTTTCGGGTTCTACACGAATAATTTGAACCGTTCAATGATTTTAAAATAAAATTTTGAGTGTCCTGACAAAAAATCAGCTCAATTGAATATGCATAAGTGATTCCAAATTTCAAGTTTTTCATTCAAAATTCAGGATCTTGAGTTCTAAATGAAAAAAACTTGAAATTTGAAAGAATCACTTATGCGTTTCCCTTTGAACAATATCAATGTGATCGTTAATTAGGTTGGATAAAATAAATTTCTGTCCATAGATGAAAGCAAATAACATTCCGAACCGGTCAGTACATATTGTTTTCCTATAAAATCCGTAACCCGATAGGGAGCCTATAATTGCATTTCTCACTATAAAGTGTAGCGAGTAATAGGGTCCGTTGATCCCCAAAATCAATGGTTCAGATTCGCTAAACACTCTTACCGATCAAAATGTATTCTTACCGGTAAGAGTATAAAAACATATTTGAATCATTGATTATCGAAATAGATGGCTGACATGCTCACTACATACCTATGCCTTGTTTGGCGACCGGATTTACACCCGGATTTGTAATCCAGGTCCCACCACAAGCCGGCGTTTGGCAGCTATTTTCGCCCCTAGATTTGCCAAAAAAAAAAAACACTGTTGGGAGTACTAATCCGGGAGCACCCGGATTAGCTAACGACAGCCTCACCCCTGTCGTTAGCAAATCAGGGTGGATTTGGCATTTTTGGTACCATATTACCCCTACAAATCCACCTTCTTCTTCTTCTTCTTCTTCTTCTTCTTCATTGAAATCACACACACAAACAACACATACGAACACAGAGAGAGAGAGAGAGAGTACCTAAAAACCACACCGGAGGAGTTGCAGAGTCGCCGGATCTGGAGGAGGCCGTGGCCATCGCCTGTGTTCTGGAGAAATTGAAGACAATTTCTCGAAGAAGAAAGACATTGTCTTTTTTTAAGACCCTATTGCATTTTACTAAATTACGCTAAAAGCCCCTGGAGATTATTGACATTTGCACTGAAAGCAAACATTTGTGATATTTTTTTTTTATAGTTTAAATGGCTAATAACATTTTATTTTACTTTATCAATTTTGTACGGAAATATTTTTAAACATCTAGTATAATTTAAATATATTTATGTATTTAAGTTGTATTTATTCTTATTATTGTGTATTTATTCTAATTATAATGAAATTAATGCATTTTATTTATCAAATTAATAAATTGAGGGCAATTAAGTCATTTGACAACTTATCCTATCAAATCCACATTCCAAATCCCCTTTCTCAAAATACTATCCAAACACCTCACTAACAAATTCACCCTTCTTATGAGGTCCTCATTACAAATTCACCTTCAAATCCACCTTTATTACAAATCCACCCAAAATCATCTCCTGTCGCAAAACGGGGCGCTATAGTGAGTAGCTCACTACAGGCCCTTCATTCCCCTCGCTCCTCAGGTATTGCTCAGTACCTTGCTCGTTTTGCTCCGGTTCAAACGTGGTTGGTGCCAGATGTATCATACAATGTTTATTTTTTTAGGACGTAACTTCAAAATTATTTTTTCTATTAAAAATAATACCTAGTTTTTTGTTGCATCTCTAATACTTGAGGTTCATAATCATTACTATTGCTTGTTTTAGTAGTCTAAATTTTCAAATAGGTTGAATCTTTTGAATATTTTAGTCATAGCTATACGTAGACTTATTAATATATGCTATTATTATTAATTTTTTTATGCAAAATCCGAAACAGTACTTGAAATTACACTGGTATTGACATGCATAAAAACGGTACGGCTTTGAAAACCTTGGTTATAAGTGTTGATACACGACATTATGAATGTTACCCTTGATTAGAGCTGTAAACGAGCCAAATCGAGCCAAGTTTGAGAATGTTCAGGTTTGTTCATTAAGTTTTTAAACAAACTCGAGCCGAGCTCGAACTCAATGAAAATTTGACGAGCTGAACTCGAGCCGAGCTTGCTGAGGTTTGGATCGAACTCGAACTTGTTCACGAGCTTCAGCGAATGAAAAATATTAGATATATATGCTCTCATACAAGTCTAGAACTTCAAATAAATTTTTTATTTTGTTCATAAAAAAGTCTATACATATAAAAAAGTATAAACACATGTTAAAATTTAAGTTTATAATACTTGTTTTAAGTTCATACATGTACAAATTATAAAATTTTCATTATGTATTTGAAAGTTTATACATGTTCAAGGTTATATATGAAATTCTTAAGAGATATTCGTATATATTCCAAATTCGCGAGTCTAATCGAGCTGAATATTGTCAAGTTCAGGTTCGACTCCTTTATTAAACGAGTCTAAAATTGAGATTCAGGTTCAGTTCGTTTAGTATTCGAATCGAACTCAAATGAGCTTTTACCAAGTCGAGTCTCGAATAGTTTGCGAACAGCTCAGTTCATTTATAGCCCTACCCTTGATGGTGAAATGGCATGGATCCAAGTCTACCAAGAATGGTCAAAAAAAAAAAAATAATAATAATAATGACAAAGCATACGGCCGGTTGTAGTACGGATGGCTTGGTTGGTTTGTTGTCGTAAATTTACTTGTCCTATCGATCATGATTTATTTGCTTGTATTTAGAATCAAAAATGATAGGTACACACAATTTTGTACCCACAATTTACCCAAACACACACACAAGTGTGTGGGTTCCACACACACAAGTGTGTATGTGTGTGTGGAGCCCACACACTTGTGTGTGTGTTTGGGTAAATTGTGGGTAAAAAATTGTGTGTATGTAGTGTTGCTGATTTAGAATTGATTAACAAACAGAACTATTCATGTTTGGCTTGTTAAAAAGACATTTGTGACCCTTTTGTTACTTAATAAATCAAGCTTAAATAGGTTTTTTTTTTTTGGCTCGTTAAAGTTTTAGAATTAATAGCCACTGTCTATTTTTCCTCCTTTCTTATAAGTAGAATAGTTTTCTATACGATATATATTAACTCGATTATCTCAGTCATTTTTTTATGACTTTTTTTCGTTCGATTCGCTACCATTCCAGTTGAATAAGTGAAATAGAGAATAAGTGAAATAGATAAAAGTTGATCTATTTTACTTATTTTTATTTTAATATTCGTCATCAGATTCAAAAAAAGTTCTTTCTTACCCAAATGATTATGATCAATATGAATTCCAACAACTTCATGAAGAAAATCATGAAGAAAATGTGCCCAATTAACCAACCAGTCAAACTACTTTTTACAAATAAGATTTTCTTTTCGTTGTCGTTGTTACAGCGAGAGAGACGGATCCATATCCTCTATGAAGATTTCTCTGTGAGGATCTTATGAGGGTTTTGCTATGGGCTTGACAACACACCAAAAAGGAGATCCAACGGCTCACAACCCCTTTCCTTGTGTCTAAATCAAAACGGTGCCATTTTATTGGGAAAAAAATTGATGGAAGGGAAGCAACTAACAGTAGTTTTATTCTTCCATTTATTGTTTTCTTCCTGCACTGCAAAAAGAAAACCCAAAGTGGGTAAAAAAACGAGGACCATGGTTAATCTTCTCCTTTTTTTTACCGGAAAAGAGAATTTCATTATCAAATTAGAAGATGAAATCCTGTTAATAGGAATGGTTACTCTATTAATTTCCATTTTACTCCTTTTGTTGGCCCTTTTTTTTGTGTGTGTATATGATATGTCTTTGATATAAGAACTCCCAAAAGTTGAATTTGTTTGCAAAAACTAATAAACAAGTTGATTAAAAAAAAGAGAGGAAAAACCAAATGTCTACCCTATTTTTCCCTCTTGTCAAGTTTTTTTTTTTTTTTTTTTGAATTTAGTCAATACTTCTAATCTGACCACTCAAATTCTGATATAAAATAAAAATAGAAAGTTCACAAAATTCAAGCAAGCATAAAAGCTAAGTTGATTGCAAGTGTTGGCTAGCTCATACGGTAAAACTCTTGGATGCCCCACACTACATCTCGAGATCGAGTTCCATTTCCCCCTCCCTCATGTAATAGATTAGCAATGACGAATGACAAAAAAAAAAAAAAAAAAAAGCTAAGTTGATTTTTCTGAAATTCAATAACAAGATTTGGGAGTCAACACATAATGAAAGACAATAAGAATTCAGTTATTTCATGCTTACTAATCCAAAGCAAACTCTAGAAGAGACAGAAAAACTTTAAAACCATTTTTAGTGTCCGATTATCTGCATTTGAGCACGAAAGAAAACAAAGAAACGGAAGAAGAAAATGGCCATTTGTGGCTTGCCATTCCGTCACATTTTTTCCCCATGAAACGGCGCCGTTTTGATTTAGAAATAAGGAAGAGGGTTGTGAGTCGTTGGATCTCTTTATTAGTGTGTTGTCAAGCCTACAACAAAACTCTTACAAGATCCTCACAGAGAAATCCTCATAGAGGATCCGGATCCGAGAGAGACAAAAGTTGGAATGAATACCTACTCCGCTTGAGATGGACATATGATATGAACAAGTCGAGTTTAAGATTGATACCAAAATGGGAACCGGGGGAGGTGCTGCGCAGCCCCGTGCTGTGCGGGCCATTTCGGCGCCGTTCCGGCACTGTTTCGATGATCGGAGACGTCCACCGTGTAGAGCTCGTCGAGTACTACGAATGTACCAAAAATCAAGTCGATCGGATATCGTTAAGTGCCTCATCGGAACACAAATAAGTTGAAAAAAATTGAAACACACATGTCTTGAAACATTAAATGAAAACCATTTAAACCATTTTTTTCAACATATTTGTGTCCCGATGAGGCACTTAACGATATCGGATTGAGTTAATTTTTTGCACAATTATAGTACTCGACGAGCTCTACGTGGTGGACGTCTCCGATTGTCGGAACGGTACCGGCGCGGCGCCGAAATGGCCCGCACAGCACGCTGCGCAGCACGGGGCTGCACAGCACCCCCCCCCCCCCCCCCCCCCCCCCCCCCCCCTGTTTCCACCAAGATGTGGCAAATGAGCAGATTACGTTAGGTTTGAGTGGGTTGAATGGGTAAATTTTAACGGTTATTATTTAATAACCTTTGGACTTGTTTATCTCATTTATTAAAACTCTATTTATTTTCTTTTTTAAGAATTGTTGGTTTTTTAAAATTACGCAATTACGTTGCCGAGTGGGCCCAATCCTTCAAATTTGCTTATTACTTACTTTAAGCAAACAAGCAAAGTAGACCAGGTGTATTGCACATGAAACTTCTGGCTTGTTGGTGCCTGAATTCAAGAGGTTGGATAATGATTGAAACATGTCATGCAAACCAAAGGCCAATTTGTTTCAGTTACGCCATTCATAGCCACGAAAGTCGTTGAGGGCTTTTTTTCCCCCATATGAAAGTGGATCAAAGTGTGTACAAGTTATGGAGCCCGCCCTAGGTCCCGTTATTTAATAGGAGTATGAATCATTCATTTCTTTCCTTTCGTTTCGTTGAAATGTAGTCTACATAAAAATAGATTTTGTTTTTAGATTAGCAATTTAAAAAAAAATCTTTCGAATTGGGACAGGGCGGGTAAACATGTCTCCCGATTCCGAAACGGGAATACCCAAAAAATACCCGGTCAGGGTCAGATCCATGTGACAATTTTTGGGTCGGGATCAGAGTATGCCAAAATCCGCCCCACTCCGCCCCATTGCCATTCCTAATGAAAGCTTGTAACTGTAGGATTGAATACCAGCCATCGAAACAAATATTATTAGAGTGAACATGGTCCTTCAATTGCTGTGCGTTCAGAATCGATGAACAACCCGAGAAATTGTTGGCCTTGTTCGTTTTGGGTTTCAAGACCTGATTTTCTCAATTATTATTCAATCATTATCTCTATTTTCAAATATTATTCTTATTTTTCTCTTTATCTCTCTCTAATCATTAACCTCTATTTTTTAATTATTATTCCTATTTCTCTCTCCAATTATTACTAAAACCAAAATCCAAACCAAATACAACCATTCTGACCTTTCAAATTAATCATTTCGATGTACATTCC
Organism: Vaccinium darrowii; assembly: GCA_020921065.1. Classification (NCBI taxonomy): domain Eukaryota; kingdom Viridiplantae; phylum Streptophyta; class Magnoliopsida; order Ericales; family Ericaceae; genus Vaccinium; species Vaccinium darrowii. The sequence goes on from CM037153.1 coordinate 12,238,906, forward strand.
ACCCAAAGGACGTGATTAGAATTTGTACCCATCTGTAAATTTACACCACAATTATTTCCTCCATGGCCCATGATTTCTTATTTTCATGTCTGTGCCAACCTGGATCACTTTAATGCGAGTACGAAAGTCTCACCCGATCTTTCTTCTGCATAAAAATTTGTCTGAGTAGTTTGTCGGGGATCTGCAGGTCCGGCGTTGGTGCTGCGCACTCCGTGTTGTGCAATCTAAGCCATCCGCTCGGCAATTCAATGGCTAGATTTCATCTAGCAATGAACGGTCAGATGTTGTACAATCGAGATCAGATCTTGATCATTATTGCCGAGCGGACGACTTGGACTACAACCCCCTACACAACACCAACCCTGAACCCGAGATCTAGCTTCTCTGCAGTAGATTTACATAGAACTTCTAACAGGCCGGGTTCGGATTCAACCCGCATAACACGAGAATGAAACGAAGTAACTTGTTTGTCTATTCGTGTCGACACAGTAACTCAACAATGACACGAATTAACCTAGCTTGAGAATTAACCCGCATAACCCGAAAATGACACGAATTAATCGTGTGAAGTTGTGTGGTGTTTGGGTCAAATTTGGTTGAACAGGTCGTTTCCAAGTTAATCGTGTCAATCCGTGTTGTGTTCGGGTTGACACGATTAACAACAGGTCGGGTTAGGGTTCATTTTTTTGACACGATTAGTTAAGTAAGTCATTTTGGCACGAACCCAATTCAACACGACACAAACATGACACAACACGACACAACGCTCAGCCCTTGATAGAAGCCTAGATCTGCAATCAAATCTCAATTACTCATTTTAACAATTAATTGTTCATATTTGATTATTAAAAATACTTTTGAACGGTTGCGATTACAAGCCGGTTTTTTTATGGAAAAAGACATGGTTCAATTTTTGATAGCTCAAGACATTCGAACCAACTTATGCGCACCATGACAAACTTTTGGGAGACTAATCTACTGCCTCCTAAGAGAGGCCGAACTACAAATTAAGCAAAGCTCCGTATGAATTAATCTAGGAGAGAGAAATTATAACCCTAAGATCTTACGTCACAGATCTGACTATCAGGCTATGTAACTCCTTAACTACCAGATTTGAAACTTGTGACCTTGGCTCAAGCAGTGGTGGTCATGCATGCCTCCAGCTTCAGGCTTGCATGTAAAATTGCCTGTTGATTTGGCAAAATTATATTTTATGTTATCCATAATTTTATTTCCAGAGGAATCTTCGTGTTAAAAATACAAAACCTACCAAACTTTTCACACATTTTTTGGATAATGAGGGAACAACAAAACCATCGGCCAAAAGCAACCGGCCGAAAAACCACCTACAAAAAATAACAGAAAAATACAAAAAAAAAAAAAAAAAATACAAAAACTAAAAACGTTGGAGCTATCACCACGCTGCTGCCGTCGTTGTCAGGTGCCTGGATCTGGAAACCCCATATTCGGCTCCCCCCTTGCTTGGAAATCAGTTTCGGCTGCCCATAGTCACGTAGTGTCTGGGACACTCCAATACCACAAATTCTCTTGCGGTCCACGACTAAGTGTATATATCGCACCCAAGTTTGATGCGGTCCATGATTAAGTGTATATATCGCACCCAAATTTGAGGTGCTGGAATGATCTGAAGCGTCACATAAATGTCTTCGGGTCTACTGACAAATTACTCCTCCTTTAGTCAATCAAGATAAAACAAAAAAGTTTAAGAGGGTCACATTAAATTAGGCGGTGGTCCTACAAGTACCAAACAATTTATTTGGTGGGAAAAATCCCAAAATTTAACCATGTACCTAAAATGAGAGTGAGGGAAGACCTTCGTCAGTTGGGAAACAGAAGGAAGGCAGCTTAGAAATTGATGGGTTAGCTGCCTTCTTAAATTGAAAAGACAACGTTCATTAGTTTTTATTTTTCTCAAGCAATGGCCGATCAACTAGGTCATGTAATTTAATCGGATGTATAAGTTTCAAAAGGTATCTTAAAGCGTCACGAGGCATACGCATGTGGTGCTCAAAATTAAACGGTGGTGGATGATTCTGTAGTTTTTATGAAAATGAAGTCTTTAAATTTGGTAAAAGTATAAGAGACTACATTGGGTTTTTTTTTTTTTTTTTCAAAGTGTTGGGAAGCCAGGGGTATAAAGATAATGTCAACTTCCATCAATGCCAGGTTAAAATTTATGTCAAATTACAGGATTAAAAGCATAATTATCTTTCATTCATTGCATACTTTATCCAAATTCACCTTCCATTATTTGGATTGGATTGGAGTCTTAACAAGTGAATCTTCCGCAAATCCCAGCCCGAAAGGTATGGATATAATTTGCAAATTCCTTTTCCAAAATTACTTACACAGACTAACAAAAAATCTTTATTATAATACTAAGAAATATGTACATATATGTTACTACTTATTTATCCATGCATTTTTATTTTAGATCACCATTGACAATATAAGCAATGAGTTAATGATAACGCAACGAACTTAAACTTATTTTTGTGATCGCACTCTCTCTCCGTCCATAATGATATGATTCTACAATGAATTACATGTAATTTTTCAAGTGAAAACAAAAAATTATAGAAATTTAATGTTTTTGTACGCACTAATTTAAATAAGTAGTAATTGAGATATTCTCAAGATCCGACATCTCTGTTGTTGAAACTTCTTGGAAACAATAGATTATTTGAAAGATTTTTCTTGGAAAAGAAGAATAGATTCATACGAGGAAGATTCTTCTTAGAAACAATACGTTTTTACGAGGAATATTTTTTGAAAAAATGAACTATTAAAAATAGTTTTAGACTATCGTGATTTTAACAAGATTCTTCTTGGAAACAACAGATTCATACGAGAGGAAGATTCATTAAAAACATGAACTATTAAAAATATTTTTGGACTGTTGCGATTTTAATTACGGCTCTCTACAACTCAAAGGTTTTTTTTTCCCCTCATAGTAGATATTGTGCAACACAACTACACTAGGAGTATGTATTGTTTTAAGAAAAATAATCTAGTAAACCAAACGGTCTCTTAAACAATATCGTGTGTTTGTTTGAAGAAAAATAAAGACCCAAAAAAATAAAATAAATTCAATTTACGTGTAGCGTAATTCAAATTATCCGAAAGTTTTAGATAATCCAGCAAATTTACTTTGGATAAAATCCTGAATTACACTTATCCGTTTCCTTTCCTATCTAGAATCACTGCGGGTGCTTTGGCCAAAACAATTGAAATGGATTATTTACACTTATCCGTTTCCTTTCCTATCTAGAATCACTTCGGGTGCTTTGGCAAAAAACAATTGAAATGGATTATTTTGGTTTTTATTCAAAAAAAAAAAAATTCCATTTGTTAGTTTTGCATCGATTTTTTGTGAATTGCTGGTTTGTCTCGATGAGAGTAATATAAAGAGTAACAAATTATAACCAATTTTTTTAAAAAGTTCACTTAAGACAAAAATAACCTAACTAGTATTTTTGGATATTGGATTATTTTTGTCGTTATTCACAAAAATTTTAGTTTGGTTAATGATTTTATTCTTTAGATTCCTTTCATTGAGAAGAAACAATAATCCAAAAAAATCGACACAAAATTAACAAATATAATTTTTTAAATAAAAACAATATAATAATCCATTTGGATTATTTTTGCCAAAACATTAGAGAATCTCTCTAGTTTCTCCCTTTGGCTCCAGTTGAACGAAAAGGAAACGAAATTATGAAAATGTTTAACTTTTCTACATTTTTAATGTTTCTAATTTACAGGAAAGTCGTGGGCCGTCTCTAACTTTCCCACTCGAATTACCTTCTCTTTAAAACATACCCATAAAAAACTACAAGACTTTGCAAAAATCTTTCATCTCTATTACAGTAATTTTGACCTAATTAAACTATTATTTTCTAATATTCTCTTAAATTTCTTTTATCAAATGAACGCATAAAGGAAAAAGGAAACTACTTTTCCTTTTACTTTTTTTTTTATCAGTAATTTTCCTTTTACTTCACTTCACCCAATTATAATTTGCTCGCGAATAGTTTTCATTCACCAGTTTCTTGACAAGTAAACCGAATCCTCAACTCCTATATAATGGATGATCAAAAAAAAAAAAAAACCTCTATAATCCAATTTCCAAAAAAGAAAGAAAGAAAAATCCTATATGGATTATAATCCTTTGCAACTAACCTCTTCTACCCTCTCTCCCCACGAGGTACATAATTAACATACGGAATTACTTTATTATGTAATTATATAAAAACCCTAAACCCTCTCTGAGATCAATCCATAACAAAAAAGGAAAACCAGGCCTAACCCTCGAATTACATAAAAATATTCCTCACATTTTATTCTTATACAGACTTGCTACGTAGAAAGTTACAACCCGATAAAATAATGGGATACACGTAAATATGCAATTTGTCAAATTGCCAACCAAAAAAGGAAACGCGGCTATTGTGAAACAAAATTAATATTTATATTGCTTTAAAAAAAAAGCAAATAATTTTGTGCGGTTCAAAAAAAAAAAAGTGAATATTATAATAAGAATATTCGTTATTAAGATAAGATAAATAAAAATAATCAAATAAATTATTCTGGTTTGACCTTCTTCCTTTTAGATAATCCAGGAAATTTATTTCTGGATAAAATCTGCCGAAGATTATACTAATCCCGTTTCCTTCTCTACCGACCCACAAAAACGTCAATCTCTCTCTCTCTACCACCTTAACTCCTATATAACCCCTTACTCCTCTGCAACTAACCCTTCTCTCTCTCTCTCTCCTCTCCACATTCATTGTTACCCATCTACTCTCTCTGTCACTCTCTCTTCAATGGCTCCAACCAACGGAGTAGTACGCCCTAAGGATCTCATCGTCAGCTTCGGCGAGATGCTGATCGACTTCGTCCCCACAGTCTCCGGCGTATCCCTGGCGGAGGCGCCGGGATTCCTCAAGGCCCCCGGCGGCGCGCCGGCGAACGTGGCGATCGCGGTCACGAGGCTCGGCGGGAAGGCGGCGTTCGTCGGGAAACTCGGCGACGACGAGTTCGGGAGGATGCTGGCCGGGATCTTGGAGCAGAACGGCGTCGTCGTGGACGGCGTGTTGTTTGATAAGGGCGCGAGGACGGCTTTGGCGTTTGTGACGCTGAAGGCGGACGGCGATAGGGAGTTTATGTTTTATAGGAATCCTAGTGCCGATATGCTGTTGACGCCTGGTGAACTTGATCTTGATCTTATTAGATCTGTACGTGCTCTCTCTCTCTCTCTCTCTCTCTTGCATTATTGATCTGATGAATGTGCTACTTTCTCTCTCTCTAGAATTTCCTTTTCAGTCGTCTGTTTCTCTCTCGAAATTCGTAGTGTAATGGTATTGACTCATGAAATTACAAAATCTTGACGCGAAACTAGTAAATGTAAAAAAAAATTTGAATAAAGACGAAACGAAAAAACTAAAAACCACTTTTTGGCCAAGAATGTATGTTACGTAGCGGTGGTGAATTTTTAGAATTTTCTGGCAAATAGAATAAAATAAAAATAAGTGCATAAATCACATGAATCGGTCAAAGGAATGGAGGAATGCGATTTTGCGAGCACGGAGTTAGAATTTTTTGATACACACGATTTTGCGATTTTGAAAATTATTTTGATTTTAGCAAATTAGGAAACAATTTTGCTAAGGAGAATGGTAAATAAAGTATTGAGTGAAGATTTTGTGAAAATTGACTTACATTGAAAAGTGATTTTTAGTAAGTGGTGATTTTTTGAGTTTTTTCATTTTATCAAATGGGAAACCACCCTAAAATAATATGGAAGTAGTAGAAATTTAAGACATATTACGAGCTGCATTGTGCGGCCAAAAATTAAGGAGCAAAATGTACCCCGTCCCAAATTGTTGCATCTGCTTTGGAATCAATTTTTTTTTTTATAAACAATACATTATTGTACCCAGGAAAAATAGCTACCAATTTTTTTGTGCTCTTTTAATTGGTACTTATGTTTTGGAACAACCAAAAAAGAAAAAAAAAGTAGGAGTAAAAGAAATAAAAAAGAGAGCAACAATTTGGGTTATTGCTAATTTCTAAAAATTTATCAACAAACTCTTGGGTGGCCGGTCGTTAGACTCGTTATCACTTGGACTTCAGAATTAGTCGAGGCAAGTTATAAAAAAGAAACACTTTTTAAAAATTTATTTAAGAGAACACCGATATTCTTGCTGCTGTTTTTGTTACCTATCCCGGTAACAATATTCTTGCGATTCCTTTTTATACTTCCTCTCTCTCTCTCTCTCTTTAGCAATTGGATCTGAATATTCTCTCTCTCCCATTGGATCGATATATACTTTTTTGCTGTCTACAATTTCCTTTTCAATTCTCTCTCGCATTGGATCTGAATATACTCTCTAAAAAATCTCCTTCCTCTCTCCTTGGATCAGTAATTCAGTATATACATTCTCTCTCTAGAATTTCCTTTTTCAACTCTCTCTCTAGAAACCCCGAATATGATACATGTGCTAGATTGTAGGTCCGTGCAATGATGTTATTTTTCACGCGCATTTTTTACTTTATCGTTAATTGCCTTACTGAAATCTGGTTAAGGCAGCTGGCCCACATTGACAGTCAAAATAACAGAGAGATTTTTCAGTGCCAAGCAGGTACCATGTGGCGTATGTCTGCATCTTAGCCGTTCAAGTGTTTTCAATGTTCCGGTCCATTGATAACACTTCTAGACAGTCAGGATGCAGGGCAACAGGTACCATATAAGGCTGCACATGGTGTCCGACTAGCACTGAAAAATTTTCTCGGCAAGATAGTAATTAGTTGGTCTTACCACGCAATGTGATTTTTTCCCAAGTATTACTGGTTATTTTCTCTTTTTACATATTTTATTGGGATAGGTCAACTTTTTGTTTGGTACACATGCAATTATAGAAATTAATAAAACTTTAAAGCAACAACCACCCTTAAGAAAGACGCAATTTTTAGATTAAATATAAAAACTAAAGTACCTATAGACAATTCTTTAAATTTTATTATACCAATTTTAAGAACCACCATTGGGACCTTTTTAATTGGCCGAGACGTATGCAAAAAAGCACTTTAATTTTTTTTGAAACATCTTGTCCATCCTATAAATTTGGCACGGAGGGATTACAATTTATCTCTATACAAAACTAATGAGATAAGGACATCAGAAATTTTATTTTCTTTTATTTTCGCCTGTATTTAGTAGAGTTTTTTTTTTAAAAAAAATTCATCTGACATGTAAAAATAAATGATTCAAATGCAAGCAGAAGAAATTTCGGAGAAACTTATAAAATCTGGATTTGAAGAATAAAGTGAGGAGACAAGTAATTTGACTTTTTCTCTTACTTGAGTTCTTCTCTAGCCTAAAATATTTCACTCTTTCTTTGCAACTTCTTGATGGATTCCGCCCTAACAAGTTACCCATGCAAGAGAAAAAGTCAAATTACTTAAGAGATCTGTTCTAAAATTCATGAATTGTTACTCAAGCAATCAATCAAACTCTTTTAGGTTGGGTGCCCTATATTATATGGGCACTTTTTAATTTATCTGGGATATCTATCCTGGATTTAACATATGCCCACTTTAGCACTCGTCGATTATTTGCTTTTTGCTTTTTATCTTTGGACCTTATGCCAACGAAGAGAAAAAATGCTTCAAAACTGGTCCAAATCCCGTCATATTTGCTGCAAGCAGTTGTTTCATGTTGCCTGTCATATGTATTGATTGTTGATATATTCTCGGTCTTGGTCGCAATTTAGTGCATGGATTTGATTCAATTTTCGTCCCTTGTGATGTTGGTGTAAGGGAAAAAAGAGGAAATTGGCTGTTGTGTTATTTGATCAAGCTACACAAATTAGATGGCTTGTTTCATAAATGTACTAACCTGATGGGTTTGGTTTTTTTAATTTTATCCTAGGCCAAAATCTTCCATTACGGATCCATTAGCTTGATTGTGGAGCCCTGCAGATCAGCACACCTAAAGGCAATGGAGGTGGCAAAGGCCGCCGGTGCCCTGCTCTCCTACGATCCAAACCTCCGCCTGCCCCTCTGGCCGTCTGCAGAGGAGGCCCGGAAGCAGATCATGAGTATCTGGGACCAAGCTGAAGTGATAAAGGTGAGCGATAACGAGCTGGAATTCCTTACGGGAAGCGATAAGATTGACGATGAGTCGGCCTTGTCTCTGTGGCACCCCAATTTGAAGCTTCTCCTTGTGACCCTTGGTGAAAAGGGCTGTAGATATTACACCAAGAGTTTCAAAGGGTCTGTGGATGGATTCCATGTCAAAACTGTGGATACGACTGGTGCTGGTGACTCCTTTGTTGGTGCTCTTTTGTGCAAAATTGTCGACGACCGATCCGTACTTGAGGTAATTCGACTCACTATTGTCATTTTGTAATAGTAAAGGGAAAAGGTTTGGAACATGAAAGCAAAACATGAAAAAGAACATGGTGTACTGGATGGATCTCATCCAATGGATGTGTTTTCGTGTTTTGTTTCATGTTTTTCTTTCATGTTTTGTACCACGGCCCAATAGTAAAGCTTACGGAGAGACTGACCAAAAATAATGACACGAATTTCTCGTAAAACTCATTGACTCAAAGTTTTACTAAATGTGCCGTCCCTCTTAAGGGTTTTTTCGGCGTATTTGTACTTTTGGGCATTTTTCCTAGTTGGCTCGCTTTCAAGACAAGTCATTTTCCTCACATACATCAACATCAACTAAAAACTCCAAAGGGTCATGCTAACGGGTGTCATAGTGCACCCGTTAAAGGTACAAAAAGTACACTTTTGTGGGTCCCACTTGTACAAAAAAGTACATTTTTTTGGGTCCCACTTGTACAAAAAAGTACACTTTAAAAGTACATTTATACGTTAAAATACACTTAAAAGATGTACTTTAAAGTACAAGTGTACTTTGAAATTGTATTTTTTTGTACTCTTAACGGGTGCACTATGGCACCCGTTAGCATTTGAAAGTTTCTTTTGTGTCAGTTACATTTGCAGTTATTCGATTAATGAAGTTTTTCCTTAGATTTTTGCTTAGATTTGAGTTCGTGGATTGGCTTATTTCACGTGCAATATATCTTATACTAAAATTGCAGAATTAAAATTGAGAGGTTATTATCGTGTTAACTAATTAGTCTTTGGGACTAAAAATTTTGCAGGATGAAGCAAAGTTGAAGGGAGTGCTTAAATTTGCGAATGCATGCGGAGCCATCACAACCACCAAGAAAGGAGCCATTCCTGCTCTTCCCACAGAATCTGAAGCCCGTATTCTTCTCAAGGGCGAGTAGGTCTTCGCGATGTTTTTCTCGAATTTGTTTTCATTTCTTGCGGTTTCGGTTTTGTTTTTCCTGTTCTTAGTTTTGTGTTCTTCCTTAGGAGTCGCAAAGTGTTTTGTTATTGGATTTTTGAATCAAGTACGAAAATAAAAGGGTGGAAATTTGTCGAGTTTGATTCATGTGTGTTTGAATACCTTTTCTTACTCCTCATCTGGTGGTTCCTCGTGTCCGTCTACGATTGAAAACTATTCAGATTAGAATGGAACTCAACTAGTGGTGGAGCCAGGATTTCTACTTGGGGTGGGCCGAAGTAAGAGGGGAAAAAAATTCGACAAATTTTTATTTTATTTTATTTTATTGATTTAGTATATTACAAATAGAGTTCAGAATGTAATTAAGTAGGCTAAGAAAATGTTGCCCTTGGCCAAGAGAAAATAGTAAGAGATCGGCTCGTGAAAAATTAGCTCCATCAGATATCAGTGACGTACAGAATACATCTAGGCGAATTAGCAGTACTTTTTATTCATTAAAAGCACCAATTTTGTCAAGTTCATGAGACAAGAAACCACTAAATTCTGTGATCACCCATCGTGACTCCCATTCTGCGCTTCGCATGTTGAAGCCAACCTCTGCCCTCCGCGGCACCACCCCACATTCGCAGGGCACCTACTGAGACAATTCTGCGCGACACTCCCTCTCACATTTGCACCACCGCCGTTGGTGAACTCAGACGGCAGAGTCCCCACCAGGTAATTATTATCCAAGAACAAGCTCCTCCACTCTCCGCCCAACTTCGCCCCGTACTCCTCTGGAATATACCCGGAGAACTGGTTGTTCCCGAGGTTAACCGCTGTTAAATTCCCGTACGTGACCAAATTCACAGGCAAAAGTCCCCTCAGCCTGTTGCCATGCACGTCGAGCACTTGAAGCTGTGACTGACCCCCGGAAATTCGTATCACCTCCATCGTCGAGAAGCCGTTGAGTGAGGCATTGATGTGGTTCAGATCCGGTAACATGATGATTTCCTGTGTTATTGACCCAGAAAAGTTGTTACCACTTAGGTCTAGCGTTTTGAGGTTTGTCATGGTCCTTAGGGTTGAAATATGCCCTGTGAGTCCATTATGGCTTAGAATCAGTGTTTTTAGGTTTATGGGCAAAAGTGGTAATGTCCCATGGAGGTGGTTGCTATTTAGATCTAGGGTTTTCAACTGCCATAATCCAGTTAGGTTTGGGATTTGTCCTGTGAGTTGATTGTTTGACAAACTTACGAAGTTCAAGTTTCGAGACTCCGAGATTTCTTCCGGGATTGATCCGGTGAGATTGTTATTGGACAGATCGAGAGACTCGAGTCTTTTGAGCCTGTTGATTTCGCGAGGGAGAGAGCCGGTTAAGAAGTTACCGGAGAGGGAAAGGGTGGTTAGCTTTGTGAGGTTGTAAAGGGAGATGGGTATTGGCCCCCGGAAATTGTTGTCGCGGATTTGAAGTGTGGTGAGTTCTGTGAGGTTTCCGATCGCGTGAGGCAAGAACCCATCGTATCCACTGTCGTCGAGGTCGACGGTGGATACGCGGGTTATGTTGTTTTGAGGCTCTGTGCATAGGATTCCGAGAAAAGTTCCCCCTACACTATCACAGGGGTCTGCTTGAAAGTTCCAAGTGCTGAGGAATGAAGATGAAGGGATTCTGTTGGGATCGACCGAGTTTTCCAGGCTTCGGAGAGCTTCGATATCCGATGGAAGAGTGGCTGGCTGAACAAACCGTGGGATGAGAAGAGTTATGAATAGGGTGATGGGGAATGAAGAGGAGAAGTAAACTGTGGAGGGCATTAGCTTTGACATTAGTTCAAAAGGGGTTTTGCTAAAAGTTTGTTTTGGTTGCTGTTTTTGTTTGGCATTTATAAGCTCTTTGTATTAGGTCTTTGGTATGAAGGGACAAAGAAAGATGGTTTTTAGCTCGAAAAGGCTCATTTCAAGAACCTGCTGAGATTTTGGTCACAAAAACAAGGGAAAAGAGAAGAAAGAGAACCTGGTTAGACATGCCAAGAAATTGGGGACAAATAAAATTACAAGTTGAAAGTTGGTAAAGAAGTAAGAGAAGTGCTGCATACGTGTTGGTTGTGAATGCAATAGCAAATGTTAAAGACTTTTATCTGCCAATTAACAAGATGGGTGAATTTCTACAAAATAAAAAAAAAAAATACCATCTTCTCACTGTAGTAATACAATGAGTGTTGTTACCGCAAAATGGTTTTGTTATGTATGTTAGGAAAATGACTTGTGAAAAAATACCGAAAATACCGTTGGAAATACCATGGTCGAAACTCAGCCTGAATCGGGCTTCACAGGCAAAAGTTTAAATTTCAGCAGATGTGATTTTTTGCCCCACCAAAAATGGCCTTTTCAGCCTTCTGATATCCGCCTTCCGTTCGCCAATCGTTGGAACTTGGCGTTCCGCAGCCCTGTTGGGCGTTACGATTCGTTTGCTCCTCCTTTGCAACCTTACGGGTTCCGGCGGCTTCTTAGGCCTCCGGTAGAGGCGTGTGACCGGTTGGAGGTTTGGCTAGAGATGGGCTGCTCAGCGACGAAGTGGAGTGTATCTTTTTTCTCGTTTCTTTTGTGTTTTGTCTGGCTTTAGGCCGGTTATGTCCGGCTTTAGGCCGGTTTTTGTCCGGATTTTGTCCGGTGTGTTCTGTTGGTTTGGTCATATGCTTTCACGTTGTATTTCTGTGACCTGTTGTCATTGGAGTGTCCGATCTGTGGACTCCCAATCTTTCCCCATGGGAATCTTTGATGAATACTATCTCTCAACTTTTGAAAAAAAAAAAAAAGCCTTCTGATATCAGTACGTGGATGATAATACCACGAGTTCACAACCGCATCACCTGAATCAAAATATACAAAGCTCGATGCTACTGATATTGCTACACCTCGCATTCATCCAGGGTTTTTAGAACCTTGATTGAGCGGCACCCAATATGAAACAGAACATACGGTATAAACTGATAGCCGAAAGAATGCACAACAAGCTCAAGGTTTACACAAATGCAGTCTTGACTCATATTATGGTACATCTGAGAACATGACAACAAACTCACGATATATCAAACATGAAAGAAACTTAACATGTCCAGAAGTTCACCATATATCACTGAATTTAACCCTTTCTAACTCGGGATTCATATAACCGATTCCTGACCTGCATTTTTGCAAAATACTTGCACACCGAATGTACAGAATCATTTTGATACGTCCTACGCTGCCTCTGCATTATGACGCTTCGGTAGGTCTAGATTTAGCCTAGATCAGGAACAGTGAAATACTCCTCATCATCACTAGGGATTTCAATTCTAGGCTTCTTGTGGGGCATGTTGTACTTGTTGGGTTTGTATGAAGTTCCATAGCTAAAGAGTGATACTGGAACCTGAGGAACTTCAGCTGGAGACAATGCCTCCCGAGGAAATTGCTCACCAAAGAGTCCAACGTCTGTGGACCATTCTAAATCTCCAAGCCCAAGTTGTTCTTTCTGCATCGACAACATAGAAAACTCACTAAAGAAGTTCATTTTTCGTTCTTAAGAGCTCTCGGTCTTGAATTCATCAAAGAAATTCCCAAGACACACAACTAACACGAGTCGAGAGTAACCTCTTCTCAGCGGTCCAACCATTTCAAAAAAAAAAAGAGAGAGAGAGAGAGGGATTAGAGATTTAGATCTATATCCGTTATCCAGGGACAGAGCCAGGATTTTGGCATAGGGGGGACGGATATACACAATAAAAAAATCAAAATTAAGACAACGATATGAATTTTTTCTAACTCAAAAAAATATATATAAACAAAATAACACCAATACATATGAAACTAAACATGTTTCTAGTATCAACTTAGATTGCAAAAAGTATTAGCGTTTATCTAATCCTATCTAGTGTCTACTCAGATATTTTGAACTGTGCTCAACGCTCTTTCCTGTTATTAAAAGCATCAATGATAGACTCTGTGTCCAACCCTCGAGCAATATCTTTCTCAATATAAGTGATCAAGAAATTTGTTAAATAATCGTCCTCCATCCTGTTGCGATGAAATCTTTATCTTCACAGATTTCATAGCAGAAAATACACGTTCGGTTGTAGCCGTTGAAACATGTTAAGTTAATATAAGCCGAATCAACTTATCGAAAAGATGATATATCGTGTACTTTCTTGTCTTCGCCAACACTTCACTCAACTTTGAAATCGTTGACAAATTTTGGAACTCAAGATGCCTAGACACATCAAGCTTATAATTTTGCAATTGATATCTCAAGTAGTACTTTTCTTGCTCAATGAAATCTACTGGATAATACTTCTCTGCAAGTTTGCAAGTATCTTCAATGTTGAATGATCTGAAGCCATCACGAGGATCTAGAAATGTACTGAGAATAAGCAACTCCATTGTATCTTACTTAAATCGAGTGTTCAATTCTTGCAATTGAGAATCGACTGTTTTGGGAGCCCCTAATTTCTTTTACTCTTTTCTTTTTCCTTCAATTTGATGTCCACATACCACATTAAAGAGTTTTAGGCTTCCGAAATTTCAGTGGCCCTTAGTTTTTAAAAGTGAACAGGCCTCAAGTCCCTGAAGTGAGTTGGGTAATAATTTTCGGTGTTGTTTTGTTTAAAAGAATTGTAATTACCTCATTAAAACCAATTTTAATACACAGTTGTTTGATAGCTTGATAAATATTAAAGCTGTTCATATTAATTTTTTTTAACGAAAAACGGAGGGGGGACGGGACGATATAGTTTGATGATAAATATTTTTTTTCCCAATATAATAGTATGAATTTTTTAAGACATAGGGCGGGCGACTACCCCTACTAGCCCCCCTAGCTCCGTCCTTGTCTGTATCCTATACCAACACCGATGCCTGTTGTGCCAACATAGCAGTCTTCAGAGCTATTCTATCTTCTGCCTTTGTTTCTATCACTTGTATTAAAGATATAAGAATGAGAATAGTCGTATATACTGATACTGGGTGAAGCGCGTAATATCACTTAATATGATAATAACACCCTTACCTTCTCAGAGGATTCAAAATCTGAGAACCGCAATGAGTCATCAACAGCCCACGAGGGAGACGTAACGCTAGAAGCTTGGGGTGTGGGTGTTTTCGTGGGAACTTCTTGTGCTTTATGATTTGGAGGCTTTGGCTCTTGGTAGCTCTTCTCGCTGTGCGTTGTACAACTTGAACTTGGAGCGACTCGAATTCCGGTGGCAAGAAACCGCTGGTGGTTTGCGGAGAGGCTACTAGCAGAATGGATTGGCTCATCACAATCCTTACAAAAGAGAGCCCTGTCTTCCACACATAAAATGAAAGCTGCCTTCTCCTGCATGAAATAAATAGAGAACATAAGAACCATAAGCCGTTTGTAACAATGGAACGCTATCGAGACCAGTTTAATAAAGATCAATAAAATCCTTTTTCGCAGTTCAAAAAACAAAACAGACCAGTTTCATTGCATGAGTGAAGAACACCAAATACGTTATTCTTCATTTATGTTTTAGAAAGGCCATCTCAAGTGTTTCTTCAATTATTTGCAAGTTCCTCAACGATCTCCTCAATAATTCGGATAAAAGTTGTTCTTTCTTTAAGTTGCCCTGCTCCACACTGATAAAACTATTCTTTCTAAGGAACCTCAACTGAAAAGAGAGAAACAGTGAATGAACTAAACGCTCCTAGTGACCCAGACAAAGACAGAGAAACAACAGATGGGAACGGAAACGTAACTCATACCCTGATTTTAACCCATGGCTTATGAAATCTCGGTTAATCTCATATTTTCTAGACCGGAAACAAAGCATAGGATATCAACAAACGTAAAACTCAGAACTTCTAATCAAAACCTGATTTTTAAAATCCACGGATTGAAGTCTCTTTGATCCCTCTTTATTTTCTTGGTTTCCAAACAAGAAAATAAATGTTACTGGTAAACCCACTCAACACAACCAACTGGAATAGCCCCAGTTGGACACCTTGCCGTTGGGTATATAAAGCCCGATTCAGTTTGGTTTGTGGCATCGTACTGGGGAGGGTAAAACAACAATTAGTGATGTAAAACCCTCCGATAAATATATTTGCTACAACAGCCGATCTATTTTGTACCCTCTTCTCTATTTGATACATGGTAAAAAGTTGGTGTATGCCGAAGGTGTCCCCATGTTAGGGGAACCACGTTAATCCTGGTACCGTTTTCTTTTTGTCTTTTTGATTGATTATTCTTCAAGTGCTTGCGCGTGTGGTCTTTGCGTCGAATCCACAACACTTGTAACATCCTAAATTGGGAGGTCATAAGGTTAACTCAAACCTAACAAAGACAAGATTTGATTATTTCTTCCCTGACAGGGAGTCTTCCTCTATTGGTATCTGTCTTCCCCATTAATAAGTATTTCCTTGATTTGTTGCTTGTATAATCACTTATATAGTCACATGTTCACTACACTACTCCTGAAATACTGTCCTTCCAAAAATTCCAGTCTGGTATTTTTTACTTTAAATAATTTTTTGTTTAGTTTTTTGTTGTAATTTTTGGGTTCATTCATTCGTCACGACGAAATCAGAGAAATATAAACATGTAGACCAAAGTTGAAAAAATTCACATAAGACAACATTTTTTAGCTTTTGGTCTAAATTTTTTACTCCGTAGACTTCCCGTCAACGCAGATGATTAATGCAAAAATCAAAAAATAAAAAAAAAGACCGAAAAAAAATATTTCGGGAGAACACACACTAGAACCCATAACTCATACACAACAGCTGGATCAACTGCTCCAATTCCTCGTTTGTTAGGATTTGCCGATTTGGGGTCCCTCTCCGACCATTCATCTCAGCAATCAATGGTTTAGATTCACATAAGCACTCTCGTCGGTAAGAGTATCCTCTTATCCTCAATGGTTTAGATTCACATAAGCACTCTCGTCGGTAAAAGTATCCTCTTATCTGTAAGTTAACAAAAATATCTGAAACCATTGATTGCCGAAATGAATGGCTTGGATGTGCACCACCCCGTGTCCTGTATATTAGGCAATGATGTAGTTGTTGCGACTTGTATGTAAAATTGTAAATGATCTACAACCAACTGAAAAAAGAAACAAGAAAATCACAAAGCAAAAGAGAGGTACTTGCGCAGCAATCAATCAATTATACATTAGAAAATCACCACGTACTACACAAAATTCACCGAAAGAGCTGCAGAGAAGAGGGTGAATTTTACTTGGCAAATGTCACACGAAGGGAGTTTGTTGGAGAGAGATTGAAGGAGTAGCCTCTGGTGCTTACTCGCAAGCTTGTTCGCCGCGTGAACTTCCACGTCGCATTTCCCGCACAGCGCCGCCTCATCGGCGCAGCAAATCACCGTCGCCGGCGCTTTCTCACATACATCACACTGGATCTTCATCACCCCTTCTAGAGAGAGAGAGAGAGAGATTTTTAGGAGATACCCAGGTGAGGAATTGAGATTCAGGAGATACCCATTTAAGGAATTTGATTAATAAGCCAACAAATTTCTTGAAAAAGAAGAAAAACTGTGGGGAAACAAGGGGACATCAGAGGATTTTAAGAGAGTGAGGGAGTGAAGATTAAGTTTTCAGATAAAAAAAAAAACTTCAAAATTAGGAAATAGATATTAGCAGCTTCCATTTTGATAATGACACTATCTTTTTTTGTCTCTATTAAATGAAGTTACTGAATCATTCTTTGCTTTATAATTATATTTTTATCTTGCTTTCATAATTATAAGGGTGATTACCCAAAAAAAATTTCAACTATTAGACAAAAAAAAGAGAGCTAATGTCAAAATGAGGGGTGCTAATACCAATTCTAAAAAAAAAAATGTATTGGACACCAAATGTATACGGGATTTGTATGGTTTTATACAAATAGTTTAAACCGTTTAATTTATTTAGAATATATTTTGTAAGAGTTCATATGAAAAAAGAACTAATCGAATATCGTTAAAAGATTACTGGATTCCTTTAAATTCTTTGGTTTCAGTATTTGCAGGGGCTAGAAATCTAATGAAACGATTAAACTTTTCCTGATATTTTTTTGAAAAGGAGCCAGTTCAGTTTTCCTGATATTCATTTGAGCTTTTTTTGTTACAAAGACGTTTGAAAAAGTATTTTAAATAAATTGAATGACTTGTATTATTATTTTACTAGCGAATGACCCGTGCCTGAAGGCACTTCACCAAACGAAATTTGAACACGAAATACTTGAATGACATTCCGATTCCATGAAGTTGCAATTCCAAGCTAATATGATCGTCCATCTGACCATAAACATCATCCCATTTAGCAAGTGAATATGAGAAAATAAAATAGAACTATACCATTAATACAATAAAGAATATGTGTCTGTTAAAGCCTCTAATGTTCTTATCAAATATAGTGTATGAAAACAAAAGCACTGATTCTATCAAATTGAGTCCATTCATTACCAATGTTTAAAGGCACTAAGCATATGAATTGGTTGAACAATCTAAAACAACTATTTTTCCTTGCACCAAAGATCCCTTCTCAAATTCAATCTCATATATTTGATTTATCAATCAAGTAGTAGTGCCAAAAAAAAAAATTGTAAGAAACATACGGCCAAAAAAAAAAAAAAAAAAACCTATACCATTGATTAAAAGTACTTCCCCATGTATTCAAGACTAATGTAAACTAACCACACTATCTTACAATCCATGCTTATCCAATCCAACCTTGTTTGCTTGAACAAATAAACTTGTTACACAATCTATAAAAGCAATAGCAAACACGAAACCAAAGATTCTTACACAAATTAACTGTCACAAATTTAACTGACCATTAAAGTTTTAAGCAAATAGTAGTGATTTTAGGGGGGAAAAAAGTTAATTTTGGTATATATATATATATATATGGATCCCGTTCTACTAAGGACTCCTTCAAACTCGTAATTTGCGGATCTCATGGATCGGGGTTGAATCTCGACGATCCGAACCGCTCAATGTGTTTAAAACGTGATTTTAAGGGTCACCACGAGGATTCGTCCAAAAAAAATACTCGGAAGGGCTTCATTTGGGCATTTTTCGATAAATTATATATGTACGGTTATTATGAAAAACCGCTCGGATGAAGCCTTTTCGGGTATTTGTTTTTGTGATTCCTCGTGTTGGCCATGGAAAACATGTTTTAAACACATTGAGCGGTTTGGATCGTCGAAATTTGGTCCGGAAAATCAAAAAAAGGGTGGTCCTTACGGAGGAGATCTTTGAGGGAGTCCTCAATAGAACATCTTCTAGAGAGAGAGAGAGAGAGAGAGAGAGAGAGAGAGGAATAAAAGTGATAATTGCTCACGGTGGGAATATGGGAAAAAAATAGATGGCAGAATTAATTTTGGCTGTTACGTGATTGAAGCTTTCCATTTCAATTGTGGTTGTTACATGATTGAAGAGAAAGTGAAAATTTGTGTTCCTAAATCAGTAATCATAAAATAGGCAACGTTTTTGGGTTCCTAAGTATGGCTGACCATTTAGGCAGCAAAATCTGAGCTCGAAAATGCATCTTGGTCATCCATTAAAAGCTTAATTGATCTAAGCCCTTGAGGGCTGACATGAAAATTAATCTCGACCATCAATTGAATCCAAGGGCTGAAAATATAAGGGATTCAAAAAACTGAGCCCTTTTATAATATAGATTAGATACCAAAATGAGTTAAACACTAGATACCAAAATGAGTTAGACACATGGGTGCTTGGGAGGTTCATTTTTAGTACTTTATTTTCAAATTTTTGACTTTTTAGATTATACATAAAATGTATTTTAAATTTGGTGGAATATTTAGAAAAAATGTGCAGAATGCATTGTGTAACGGGAGTAGTATTTGAGAGACATGTGCAAAATATATTTTGTAGGTCTTTTTGTTTATTAGAATGAAAAAAAGTAAAAAATGAGAAGTCAAAAATATCTTCCCAACGTACTTTTGGCTTCTCTTCTCTGTTGTCAAAAAATTGCTACACATCGTTAGTAGATATAGCAGCGGGGCAGGTTTTGATGATCCTGGCCCCGACACTAAAATTTCCGAACCACCCCTAACCCGTCAGGGTAATTAATGGGTACTCCCGCCCCCCTTCTATCCGGTATCGAGTTTATCCAGCCCTGCCCCTATTTTTTTCACTTATTAGTAAAGTATATTTTAGACTTCAATTAGTGAGCACAAATGATAAAAGTTCACAAAATAATTTTTACAACTTAACTAAAATCTACTATTTAAATGTTGTATTTTAGTTGTCAAAGTAAATTATAAGAATGAAAAAATTTGATGCATATAAGTGAGAAAATATAATTTGATATATACATATAAGAGTATATAAATATAGTTATACATATATATGTATGTCAGGGCGGGATGACCATACCCTTGCCCCTACCTAACCCTGACGGGTTTTTTTTAAAATCACCCCCCGCCCCTACCTGTTACCTCCAAAAAATAATAAAAACCTTATATCATCGGGACAGGGTAGGGTGGGTTCGGAGCGGGGCGGATTGAATTGCCATCCCTAACTCTCACACAATGCATTTTATATTTTTCAGCTAAACAACCAAAAGCTAATAATGCAAAAATTAAAACTAGAAAATGAGGCATCCAAATAGGCCCACAATCAATCAACCCAAGGGTTGTCAAAATAGGTGTGAGAGAGCAATGCAACCTGTCTATAGGGACCCACAGTATTAGTACCGATGATGCACTGATAGGCATGCGTGGTGCACTTCAGGTTCCGTACAAATGATCTGAGTCGTCAAATGAGCCATCTAAGCTGCTCAATAATTCAAAAAAAAAAAAAACGTTTTGAAAAATCAACTCAATCTAATATGCGTAGATACACAATCAAACTTCAATTTTTCTATTCAGATTACAAATCATCGGTACCAACATCGTCGGTCGATTCTCGTGTGTGTAAACATGGTGGGGCTATTTTCGGACACGCATATCAAAGCGACGGAGAATGGTTGAGACAGCACAGCAGTGGTGGCCCACCCCAATGTGTGGCTGTGCAAAATACAACAGCACTATTGTGGCCACCTATTATTTTGGACTCATTCTACATGAGGGACTATGGTCCCGACAGGCCATGCTGCTTCTTTAATTTTGGTACCAATTCATCAAATGCTGTCGAGGAATTAACGGCCGATTTGGCGGCAAGGGCAAATACAGGACACAAATTCACTGTAGGCTAATCAAACTTGCGCATAAATATGTAAACGTTTAAAATTACACAAAAGAAAAGTTCAACGAAAAGTACGAAAAGACGTACACTATTGAAGTTGGATTTTATGGTGTTTGAGAGAGTAGAATTAATCTATTATCGAATCTGAGTCGATATCTTCAACAAATTCTCTTTCAATGAAGATAATCATTGAATCCGCAAGAAAATCATCCCCCATTTTATTACGAAGATCAGTTTTCGCATGCTTCATAGCTAAAAAAATGCTCTTTCCGTAGTTGTCGTGGTAACAGAAAGAGTTGCAAGAAGACGAATCAACCTTTCAAACCAAATTGATAGTTCTCGAACTTTTCTGCCTCAACTAATCCTCAGCATAATTTAGAAATGGTAGACATTTTCTGGAACTCCTTGTGACGAGGTACATCAAGCTTGTAATGTTCCAACTGTAATTTTAGATAATGTCTCTCTTGTGTAGTGAAATCATCAGAATAAAATTTCTCCGCAAGAGTGCAAATCTTATCAATCTCAAATGATTTAAAGCCATCCTTAGGATCTAAGGCCGAGCTAAGGATAAGGAGAAAGCCATCCTTAGGATCTAACGCCGAGCTAAGGATAAGGAGTTCCACTACCCCCTCGCTGAATCTATTATTCAACCCCACCAACTGAAAATCTATTGTGGCGTTGAATATATCAATGCGGTAATGATGCTTCGTGATTCGACGAATTTGATGAATGTGTGGAGATAAAAGCAACACCCAAATATTCAATATATTCTAATTCCCATATTCGTAAAGGTTGGAGCTTGAAAACCTAAACAATTGAGGAAAAGAATGCAATAAAATAATGCTAATAAGAGATACAATGGAACTAGATTGAGTTAATAAAATAATGTTAATAAGAATGCAATAGTATAATGGAAAATGTGAGAGAGTGGAGTAATGGCCCACTAGGTACCTTTTTGTCGGTTGTCTTTAGGTGGGTGAAGTCAGAGGAGTATTTATATGTATAGTGGACCTTCACCTCTGTTGATGAACCCAGCTGACCCACCCCTCACTAACAAGGTGCAGTAGAAATCTCCAAATATATGTTGCATAGTGGACCATAAAAATCAATAGGGAGTAGATAAAAGAGAACCCAAATACAGAAACTGTGAACCCCAAATTTTGTGATTCAAATGAAGCAAACACCAAATCTTCGAAGATTTAAACTGCTTGGAAGTCGGCACCTTCGAACCCTGTGACGATCTGGAGTAATGGAACAAGTTGTGGGTTTTCTTCTTCACCCCAGGTAAGAGAAAAAGTGAAAGCCCTAGGTTGATCGTGTTTGTTTTTTATCCTTCCAAGTTCCTAGTCGTTCAAATGTTTTAGAGAAACCCATGGTCTCCAAAATTATTGAAGGAAAAAAGCCCCAAATTGATTACTCGGTAATTTTTTTTTATTTATTTTGGGTTTTAAAATTGAACCGGCCCATCTAAAAAAAATGCGGTGGGCTACACACAGAAATGAGGTGGGCTACACAAAAATATGAGGTGGGCTAAAATTTGGTAGAATAGAATTTTACATAGAAAAAAAAAAATTCCGTTTTTTGAAACCCCACCTGGGCTATAGCCCACCACAGTCCCTTCTAAGATCCGCCCTTGTTTGGCGAGCAAATAAGATTTTGTTGCGCAAAAATGAAGGGTGAACAAGAGGTGGATCTGATACAATAAAGAATTACTCGTTGAGATATAGAACCAACTACGAAGGAATTTATTTGGTAATTAATATGGGTGGATAAGAGTAGGTGGATAAAAAAATAATGTGAAAAATTACTTGGTTGTTCTTATATAATCGTTGTAAGGAGAATACAAAAAATATTTGGAAGGTTTGCGGGGAACATTGGTAATTCCCCATACTCGGATAAGCTAGCAATGGTGTGTAGGATGGGATGCTAGGGTGTTAGCTTCTCCGGAGCATAAGCAATTCTAGTGCTAAGAACGAACCAAACACTGGATAAAGACCTACTCTTCTTAGCTTATCTCGCTCTCACGCTTATCCAACCCTCTTTAGCCAACAATTGTTACCACAATCTACGTTGCAATAAATAATGATCTGAGAAAAGAAATGTGCTTCAAGGCTGGATTAATGCTATGATAGGAACTCGAGGATAGTAAGAGAAAGGACAATAAAAGAAAAAGGAAGGAAATAGAAGAAAAAAGAAGGAAATTTCACTACGAACAATTCTTGATTTGCTATTTTCTCTCTTTTTTCCTCCAAACCAAACAATGGAAGAGAGAACTTTTTAATTTCCCTTTCTTTTCCAGGAGTTCCAAACAAATCCCAAAGGTATTTTTATCTCAATAACTTAGTACAAGTTAGCCTGCAAATAATACAGTCGTGCCCTACATTTGGAATCCTACTGGGGTCCAAAATGTGATACCAACCATTCAATGTTATGATTTTTATTCCCCTTGGAGTTTTAAGTTGATTGGAATGGAACATGTTTGTCTGGAAAAAAAAATGAAAAATTAATACTCACTCCGTACCAATTTTATAGTCCCTTTTAGGGATTACAACTTAATAAGGGGACATAAACATTGTACTTTTGAAAACATATTGTTTTTTTATTTTACTCTTCAATCATTACAACTTCTTACTTTTTTATTACTTTTAACTTCAAAATATAAAGGTAAAAGAGGAAATTCCTTAACAAATTACCCATTTAGTTTTGAAGTGGGACAATATTTTTGGGACGACAAAAAGTGTCAATTGGGATTATAAAATTGGGACGGAGGGAGTATGATTTAAGAACAGAGTTAAAAAAAAAAAAAACGTGTACCAATCATGTAGCATATCCAATTAATAAGTACTCCCTCCGTCCCAAAATTTTTGTCTGGTCTGCAAAACGAGAACTTGGATATAATAAATCATTTTCAAGAAAAATTCAATATTTTTTTAACAATTTAATAGATATTAATGAGTACTTTTAACTTATGGAAAAAAAATTAAAATTTTCTTTTTTGTTTTGTAGACCGGATAAAAATTTTGAGAGGTCGAGGGAGTTTTTACCTTTGCAAAAACTACCGGCCCAACGAGATGAAACGAAATAAAGGCTTCCAAAATCAATTTTTTTACGCGGGATGGGCCGCATTTTAAAGAGCCCAGCAAAGCCCTGTGGCTTGGGCCCTAGGGCCCTAATGTTTGATTAATCCCAACTTAAATTAAGAACCGATAAGCCTCCCATGGTTCCAACTTCCAAGGATTTCTGTGTTGGCTGTGATAGTTCATCCTTTGAGCTTTGAAGCTAAACTCCCAGGCCACAAGTGATTGTTGCATAACTTTTTGGAAGGATAGGAAAAGATGTGATTACTGATTCATAAACAACAAACTTAGTTCATCCAAGGTGCTATTTTAGGAATAAGTGGTGAAAACTCAAGACGTGGTTGGACAAGGTTCAGCCCCAACTTCTCATTGGATTTAAACATCATCTAGACGTAGTGGAACTTTAGCTTCGTTCTCGACATGAGTACAGTGACTTCATTACCAAGAGTGATGTGGTGTTACGGGGCAGTGACAATTGTTAGTGACCGATGAGAAAATAAATTTACAGTTTCTTTATAAACTTATGATTTCTTAAGGACAAAGCTATTTTATTTTAAGAAGAGATTTCACAACATTATTTTTGGTATTTTTGGGCTACAAATTATCAAATCAAATAGTCATTCTTAACACATACATCAATTGATTTGACAATTTATAATTCAAAAATATCGAAACTACCGTAGTGAAAACTAAACCTTAAACGAGAGTTCGGGGTTAGTGAGAATTCTATGGGTTCAAATCGAATTGTGAAGGGGTAGAATCGTAGTTTAACAGCGGGTGTGAAGAGCAATAAAGAGGTGTGTATTTGAAGCTCCTTACATCTGGCCGACTTAGCATACGCAATGCATTTCTTCATTGTTTTCGTACAGAAGGGACCCGAAATTTCTAGTCTTCACTTGATCGATTTCGAGCCAAAAGGTTGGGAATTCTAATTATAACCTGTAGTTCCACTGATTCTTAACCAGTTAACCTCTGAGAAACCTAATTCTCTGTTTCCAACCCTCCTACCCTCGATTTTTTCATTGTGTTTCCCAGTCCAAATCTGTTGGTATGTGATGATTGCCCGCGAACGCTCATTATACAATTGGGTTTTCGTTGGTTCTTCTTAATCTTCAGTTATTTGTTGAAAACGTAACCTACAGGTAGTTCTTTGGTTGATTCTTGAAGTACCCAATTCCCAATTTGGTGCGTTCTGGATTGCTTTGATGGTCAAATTTCACATTTTCTGAGGTAAAACTTTCATTACTGATTGATGGTGTTAAATTTGTGAAAAGGCTTTTGTGGGATTGGGAATCTGTGGTTTGACACCCAAGAAAAGTTGCTTTAGGGTTTTCTAAGCCTTTGTTTTGTCTGAGCTCCGTATATGCCCTTTGATCTGAATTAATTCCTCATTCTTGATATAATTTGGTGCACTGTGTGCTTATTTGGAGAAGTTTAGATGGGGAAGCCAATTTTTTATGAGATCTTGGAAAAACCTGCTACAAGTTGTGTTATAGGAATATGCACTGCAATTTGGTTCTATATACAGAAGAAAAACATTGGATATTCCCACGTAGGGTTAAGTTACGAAGCCGCAGTTGAAGGGCACTATTGGAGGATAATAACGTCTGCGTTTTCGCACGTAAGCATCATTCATCTTGTTTTCAATATGAGTGCACTTTGGAGCCTTGGAGTTGTAGAGCAGTTAGGGCACATAGGGTTAGGGGTGGAATTTTACCTCCATTACTCACTTGTGTTGGTAGTGTTATCAGGTGTGCTAGTTTTGGGAGCTTACCATGTTTTGATCCAAAGGTTCAAATTAGAATACTTTCGGAGGGTGACAGCTGTGGGGTATTCATGTGTTGTGTTTGGCTGGATGACGATACTGGCGGTGAAGCAACCTTCTTCCAAGTTGAATCTCTTTGGGTTTCTTTCTCTTCCAATCAGTTTTGCTCCATTCGAATCGCTTGTTTTTACTTCAATAATTGTTCCACAAGCAAGTTTTGTAGGCCACTTATCTGGAATTATTGGTGGTTATGCTATTGCTTGGGGTTTGATTCATGGGATGAACAATTATTGGGCAGTTTCTATGTTGGGATGGATCATATTTCTGTTTATGTGGAGTTTGAAGCGATCTGGTGCATTTGATATCAAATTTCTTGAGATTGAGTCCGTTACAGACCCATCATTGCCTTCCGTGCGGTTTCTCGCTTCAGGAAATGGTAGGACATTGCAAATGACTTCACTGCCAGTTATGGGTGTCAATCTTGTGTAGCTCATGTTCAAAAAATCCTATTGCTTCTAAATGTGTGCTCGATTGGGGAGCGTCCTGTATTTTCCTCGTGCATTGTTTTCAGCTTGCGATTGTGGGGACATTCGTGGATCATGGAAAATTTCCAAATTGCAGCTATATGTATTTTCAGATGGTGCTTTACCAACTAATTAGATTGTTTGATACATTCTCTTCTTACCTGAACGTGATGTCCAAAGTTCTGGTAAGTTGTAAGTATTGTCTTCATGATTCATTCATTGTACTAGATACAGTTTTCTGTTATGTAGAATGTTATGGTCCTTACTGGTCCATTGACAATCGTTTGAACAAAAGTCTCTTTCCTTAATGAAATAGCAATTTCTCAGTGGATTTCGACACAACCAGTGGAACTCTGATAATGCTAGTTTTGATATTAGTTACAGATTTGCATTTGATATGACTAAATTCGTATTTGACATCTGGGATCTGCTGCTTATGTTATGTAACAGTCAATGAGAGATTTATTTCTAATGAGTAGCTGATGAATGCAGATGTATCGTTCTTTTGCAACACACTTGTTGATAGGCATGGTCCCTTACAATTTCGTGTGATCGTCTTCTATTCATTGAGGGAAATTGAGGTTGTTTTAGTTTTCTGGTGAAACGTTTGACGATTGGAAAGCCTTGTATCCTAGTTTTGAGTACCTTGCGTGGTACTAGAACTTGTTGACTGAGGGAAAATAAATTACGTGACAGCAATCAGTTCTGGGTGCGTATTTGTCTACAACTTCCTCTGGGGAATCTTGTTGTCTGGGCAGAATGTTGCTATATGCAGATGTTCTCTTACTTCCAAAACTTCTTAAACAAATCTCTGTTTCAAGTTTTTTGTGTGTGGATACATTTGATATGTTGCATTTGATTGTTTTGTCAATTGTGCCGAGATTGAGTAAACTTTTAGCGTTTTATTCTGTACCAAGCTCATCGAATTGAGTTTGAACCAAAGCTTGGAAAATTTGACAAATTCCAAATGTTTTTGACACTCGGTTTATTAGCAAAACGATCCTAGCTCGACAGAACTACAAAACGATCCTAGCTCGACAGAACTTCTAAAGAGTTGAAGCAAAGTCGAGCTCGAGTTGCTTGATTGGCTGTACGATCCTTTGTTGCACTAACTTCTGTAGTGTTCTTGATTCCCCTGCAAATGGTAGTTTTCAGTACTTACCATCTTATGTTCTCAGCTGAGCAAACTCTCCGCAACAAGATGTGGCTTACAACCCATCTGGTTGTACCTCTTGCGTGTCAAGGGGGAGGTCTGGGGATTCGAATCTATGGAGAGACATCGAACCCCCTTTGTCTAACCCACTAACTAATTTCTCCACTAATCCCCGCTGATGCATATCTTATGAATCCGCACAACAAAAAACAAAAACTTCAGCTGTGAACTCATTACAACAAAGAACTGTATTATTATTATTGTTGTTGTTGTTGCTGCTTAAAATAACGATTTCTGCATAAGAAAAGAGATGAAACATCAGAGTTCAGAGTGTGGACATTACAACCAAAGGAAGCCAAAGACTAACAAAAAAACACCAGCAAAAGCAAAATACTATCGCCTCTTTCTACTATTCTTTTTTCAGCATGCACAAGTCGCTAATCCAATGGAACTGAAATTTCTGCAAATTAATCTGCTGCCGATGGAGCATTCGCAGCACGAGGGTTGTGGCGGATCTTGTCTTTCTTCCCTACAGTTCTCTTCATACGAGCACGATAAGCCGACGTTTGGTACATCTTGAACCGAGCCAGATGGTGTTTGCAAAGGGAGTATGTTTTATGAACCGGTTTTTTACAATGCCAACCTTTCCCGTCGTTCCTACTGCAAAACACTGTTTCTTCTTTCTTAAACCCTAGCTGGTCCTTTCTTCCCTCTGCACCATCTCCATGTTCTGTTTTCTCACTAGCATTCAGATCAAGCAAACCTTCCTTGGGCATGAATTTCTCAGGACTCACCTCTTCTCCAATCGTAGACATCTTATTTGGCGACGCGCTGAGAAAGATCAGTACAAAGGCTATATTGTAAGCAACCGATTATGGGTTATGCCAAAGATCCCAACAACAAAAATTGTTCGTAAGGATGATCATGAAAGGCAATTGGCTCTATCTTTTCATAAAAAATCATCCTATTGTGTAGTGATTTACCCATAAATACCGGGAGATTTCTTCTCTAATGTGTTGTCAACCGATAATGGAAATATTCAGGAAGGATTTCAAAGAGAAATTTAGCCATATATTTCAGATGGATTCAAACGGTGTACCTCTTGTCAAGCCCGTAGGAGTCTAAGAAGCAACCGTCTTGATCAACCTGTAAGCGCATACAACGCCACCAAAGTTGAAACCAAAGCGAATGTAAGTTATGAAGTTGGAGAGTTAAAAAGACACGACTCGTTTAGAGCAAATGTGTATTCGAAGACGAAAACGCAATGGCTATGACTACACTTTGGAGCTTTTGTAAACCACAAACGCATCTTGCGAGCTCATTTCCTATGAAATCTCATTAGTCTACGGATTCATAGAGCATGAAATCCACATGACGTGCATTTTCTGTGCAATGTTTGTACACTTTCATTGGTCTATGGTTTCGAGATCAGCCTGAAAGAAGAGCAAAACCCAATACAAAGATGATCATAAATTGATACAAATTCAAACGACACCCCAGGGAGATTGATTCATTTGGGGGATTTGAAGTTGCATGATTGTTTGAAAATTTGAGAAGTGCAGATGTGAGGATGGATAAAGTTTTGAGAATCAGAGAGGTAAGAGGGACTTTAACATATTCGCAAACATAAAGCCAACAAGCTTAGCTTACTCCTTGTTCTAGTTGCTTTTACTCACTCTGTCCTGATTTGTTTGTCCACTTTTGGACTTCGACATGTCTGAAAATATTTTTCCATTTGACTTTTGATGAACCAAATTTCCTTTTTGTCCATTTTTTTTTTTGAAATAAGGTAGCTTTTTAAACAAGTTCAAGGGTAAATGATGCAGGCCAAAACCTGCGAATAGCTGAAACTGAATGGTCTAAATTAAGAGACAAGTCTAAATTAAGAGACAAGAGATAGTCTCGGGATGCTGCTTACCGGGGGCAACGTATGTCAGTAAACATTACTAATCGCAGAAGACACTAATGCGACCAATAAACTAGTTTATTTTCGGCTTTATTCAAAAAAATATTACTTTTGACTATAATTTTATACTCTTTGGAGTTATCTCGTCAAGACGAATCCATAAACCACGAAAACTTGATGCAAAACTAACAAAAATTTTTTTTTTTGAATAAAGACAAAACGAAAAAACCAAAAAACTACTTTTTCGTTTTTTTGCCAAAGCACCCACAAGTCACACACTTGATTGTAAGAGGACTCTCTCCTTCCAAAGCAAGACCTACTTGCAAATAAAATCAACTCAAAATCATTTCAACAATTTCCAACAAGACCTTTTAAATACCTAGGCCACTATTCAAACAAATACGCAACTTAATAGGATAGTCAAGACACAACTTCCAAACTACAACTACTAGGTAGCCGATCCTCCCCGATCTAACCCGTCCCCTCCCCGAATGGGTAGGGGATTTGAGGCTTTTTCGGGGATGGGGTAGGGTATGTGAATTTTTTTTAAAAAATTTCGGGGATTGGGTAGGGGATGGTACAGTCAGTCCCCTCCCCACCCCGTATCCCCTTTATACATGTAGGTATATTATATTGGTTGGTTGGTTGTATGAGGAAGGTTTTTTCTTTTACTTTTGTTTTATGTGGCACTTTTGACTTAAATTTTAATCTATCCATAAACCAAAACCAAAAACAAAAAAAGAACAAGAACAGCAGTAGCACTTTTGAGTGACTTGGTACGTTTTAATTATCTTTGGAAACCACTTTTATCAATAGCTTTGGATGTCAATATAACTTCTTTGGTATTCACTTGAATAGTTTGAGTGAACTTTGGGATCCCCGATTCCCCGTGGGGATCCCCGTTCCCCGCATTTGGGCAGGGATGGAGGTTAAAAAAATATCCCCAGTGGAGATTGGGGAGGGGATGGGGATTGATATGGGTTTGGGGATTGGGGATGGAGGTAGTGGTATCCACCCCCTACCCTCCCCATGCCCATCCCTATTACTAGGCTAATAAATACTTAGACCAGAAACTAAAAGACATTCACTAAAAACTTGAAATATGTAAGTAATGACACCTTGATTTGATCACACCATTAGAGCATCTGCAATTGATTGTTTGTAGAGTTAGAGTCAGAATTTTTTGAATAAGTCAGATAGCCCCCAAAGCCCCCCATTTTCACCCCATTTGACCACATTAAGGGCATCCTTATCAGGCACACCAAAAAAAAAAACACCAAATTTAACCTCAAAAATCACTTTTCAAAAGACTCACAAATCAGACTCTCTATTCTGACTTCACTATATTAAACTATTCTTTCTTTCTACTCCTACTCCCCAAAACTAATTTTAAAAAGTGAACAGTACGTGAACAGTACCGCACCAAATTTGTTCAATTACTGTAGCAAAGTTAAAAAAATTTGCAAATTGGTGAGGCATTTGGTGAGGCTGATTTTTTGAGAGTTTGCCCTCTACTTTAACTTAAAAGTTAATTTATTAAGCCACATATTGATGCTCTGAGGGGTTCATCAGATAACAAAGGGCTTCTCGATTTTAGGACCATAACCACTTGTGGAGAGCTTCCCAGGAATCCCAGCGCATAAGGGAGAGGAGAGAGATAGAGGGAGGTTGGAAGAGAGAGAGAGGGTTGTGTGGTAGGAAGGTGCAATAGAGAGAGAGAGAGAAAGGAAGAAAGAGAAGGAGAGATAAAGAGGGAGCATGGGTCCCATTTTCATTACTTTAATATTTCTAACAATGTCAAATGGACCAAATTTTTTTCTCTACCTAAAAACCTCTAACAAACATTATTTGTGTCCCACTTTTTATACTTTTAATCATATAAAAAATTCTCTTATGCTCCTGCATCAGTAGATGTTGGAAATTTGAATCTGTATAGGTGTAATCATTACGTCCCCTAAAACAGTTGGATTCTAAAAAATGGACAAACAAATCGGGACAGAGGGAGTACTTTCTTGCCTCCATTGATTTACAATCCAAGCTTTGCCACTTTATAGTAGAGAAAATCTAAGTTGCATCTTGCCTCCATGGATTTACAATCCAAGCTTTGCCACTTTATAGTAGAGAAAATCTAAGTAGCATGCTTTCTTGGTTCAGACTTCATCCACTTTCATAAGTTCATGAATGTAGAGAGTGAAAGAAGGGGGAAAACTTGATACGAAGATGAAGCTGAATTGCTAGGGAATGAAATGACATTCCAAGGAGACTGATTTAACCTGAAGATGTGAGGTTGAATAAGAGTTTGAGAATTAGCAACATAAGTAGAACTCAATGGGTCAGCAAACTTTTAGGCCAAAAATGTAGAACACTTCCTTTTTCTCATGGTTGTAGCAACAAGGGGTCACAAATGCCGAGGGGAATCAAAGATTGTTTTCTCGCTTTGTCATTCTTTCTATTTTTTCCTCTCTCAATATAACAAATTTTTGTCACTTTTTTTTTATTGCACATAGATTGTTCTTTCCTGCATATTCGGAATTGTAATCTTGGCCTGGATCCGCTATAATTCCAATAGTTCTAAATATAGGTTTAGAGATTAGAATTAGATTGCGTTTTGTCTTACTAGTATGCAAATGACATAGCTAGTGCACATTTTCGTTGCTCGATTTGTCTGAATCGAATATATGTGGAAGTTAATAGTCTTACATCAATTTAGACCCCCCAAGTTCATAAAATATGTTAATTAGGTCAAATCGACTGAGGGAAATTGATCACAGATTGTGTTCTCCCTACATAACTTTCTTTGTCTTTATGTTATCATTATATAACTTGGTTTTGCCTTAACCTTTTTAAATCCTACCAGTTTTATTTACTTTCATAAATTCATAAATACAGAGAGAGTGAAAGAAGGGGAAAACCTGATAAGAAGATGAAGCTGAATCGATAGGAAATGAAATGACATCCCAAGGAGACTGATTTAACTTGCAGATGGAATGGGCCTGAATAAGAGTGTGACGCGCATCGACATAAGTAGAACTTAATGGGCCTGCAAACTTTAGGTTGGCACGCTTAGCATACTTCCTGATTCTCATGGTTGAAGTAGCACGAGATCACAAATGACAAGAGGTATCGGAGATTGCTTTCTCGCTTTGTCATTCTTTCAATTTTAAATCTCCACACATACCTATTTTTCCATGATTTCTTCATAACTCCTCATTAATTGATTATATGACCAAGAATGAGATTTGAATTAGCTATTGCCTTCTTACGTATTTGGAATTATAATCTTGTTTGGATTTGCCATAATTGCGATGTCATATACCTACGTCGACGAATATATTTTAAGGGTCAAGAATAGTGTTACGTCATTTATTCCTAACAACTTTAAATGCAAATTACATACTCCCTCTCTGTCCCAAATTCTTTGCTCAATACGGTTATATGTGCCTTTTTAAAACTCTTATAGTTTTCAATATATAATGTATTTTATATGCAATATGAATCTTATTTGATTGATCTCAATTAGTTCTATAAGACAAAATTTTCATAAACTTTAAAAGCACTACAAATAAAAAGTTATAAACGTTTAAAAATGACATGGATATTCGTAGTGAGCAAACAAATTGGGACAGAGGGAGTAGTTAGTTGTTGTTATCATTTTATGTTACATAGTTAGTAAGGGTTAAGAATTAGATTACTTTTTGTCTTGCTAGTAAGTTTATGCAAATTCCATAATTTGTACACATTTTCGTTGTTTGATTTGTCTGAATCAAATCTATGTGGAAGTTAATAATCTTACTTTTCTCAATGTAGACCCCAAGTTTATCAAAATATTAACTAGCTTAAAACGACTTACAGATTGTGATTTTAATTGGCGATTATGTTCTTGCCTACATGGAATTACAATCTAAGTAGCGTTCCTTTTTTCGTACAAGTTTTATTCACTTTCATAAATCCACAAATACAAGGAGAGTGAAGGAAGGGAAAACCCTGATAAGAAGATGAAGCTCAATTGATAGGGAATGAAATGACATCTCAAGGAAACTGATTCAACTTGCAGATGTGAGGTTGAATAAGGGTTTGAGAATTAGCGACATGCTTACGACCTAGCTTTGTGTTGTAGAAGTGGTTGCCCAAAGCGTAAGGCTAGGTCGATTGTAGCACAATAATCCGATAAAACCGGGGTTGATTTCCACAGGGACCAAATGCAACCGGAATGAGATTTGACTTGTGATGAGATTTTGGCTTTAAGACGACCAACTTTTAAGTGGATTTGTTTGTGGGATTCTCTCTACCTCGACTAAATGACTAGAATTTGAAAGCTTGAACAATTTAAGCTAAAGGCAAAGTCAGAGTCAAGGGACTCCTAACACCCATGACTTGGATTAAATTGCTCTTCTCAAGATTACACGGTTAAGGCACGTTGTAACAAAATGTTTAACATTTTAGCACATTTAGATTCTAGAAAATGAGTTTGTTCAAGATAGGGGTGCACACCGGCCCGGTAGCCCGCCCAACCCAACCCAACCCGATTTTTTTAGGGCTTGGGATAAATATTCAGGCCCATAGGGCCAGGCTGGGTTGAGATTTTAAGCCCGTTTACTAAATGGGCTGGGTTTGGGAAATTTCTCTGAAGCCCGGCCCGGCCCGGTCCGATTGAAATAATATTCTTATTTAAATATTATGTATAAAAATTGATGGATATCGGAGAGTCCCAACTTTTTGAATATTTGAATTGCACTTTAAATTATAGGTATGTTTTTAATATTTTTGTAACAACTTAGAACTTTAAATATATTATTACGGTTGTGAATTATAATTGTGATCGTTATGATTGATTAATTTATGTTTATAATACTATGCTTTAGTAAGATAAATGGGCTTCTTGGACGGGTTTGGGAAATTAAAATTTTATTTGGGTTGGGCTTGGGCAAATTAAATGAAGCCCGATTATAAATGGGCCGGGCTTGGGAATGCACTAGTCTCGTTATTATCTATATAAGCCCGGCCCGAACCCGGCCCAGCCCGGTGAATGTGCACCCCTAGTTCAAGACCTTGCCTACACAAGATAAAAAAGGTTAACAATGCTCATTTTGAGAGAAGAATAAAATAACCCAAGCCATGGGGTGCTAATCACCCCATTACCAAGCCTTGCTACACTACTCACACATAATCAAAGGAGAAATGAAAATACTAAGTAAAAAAGACATGGAAACATGAAACATTGATTCTACTAAACTAAAACATGGATCTAGAGCTAATAATAAAGTACTTACAACTTTTGTGAAGAACTTAAGCTTGAATCTAACTAAATAATCCTTAAATCCAAAGAGAAGAGAGAGCTAGAACTAAAGGGAAATAAGAAGGAGGTAGAGATAAAAGGTGAAAAGAAGAGATACCATAATATTCTGATGTTGGGGGCTATAAGGCTTTTATAGCCCCCAACATCGTGTGCAAAGAAGTCTAAAACGCCCCCAAGATATTACATAATCGGGCTAAAAAATCTGCAGAAAACTAGGTCTCCCAACTGGTTGGGAGCCTACCAAAATCTGGCTCCTTGTCTGACTTGGCCCAACTGGTTGGGCAAAAACCTCCAACCGGTTTGGGAGATGATGGAAAGATGGCTCAGTCCCTAGATTGGCCCAACCGATTGGGCAAAAATCTCCAACTGGTTGGACAATGCTGAAATGCAGCATTTTCTTCTCTTGTTCTCCCGTGACCATTTGATGTCCCGAGCACCCCTCCGACACTTCATTTGATCATTTCTGGGGACTCGTGGCGAAGTGCCACGTGGCCTTAGGTCATCGAACCTCTCGGAATCATTTCATGGCTTATCTCATGATTAACCTGTAAAGGTCAAAAACACAACTCAGGCGCAACATCAATCGATTTAAGCAAATAATGCACGTGAGTGTGACAAAAATATGATAGATAAGCTCCATTATTTACACTATTGGAGGCTTATCATGACATAAGTAGAACTTAATGGCTCTGCAAACTTTAGGTTTACAAGCTTAGCGTACTTCCTGAATCTCATGGTTGTAGCAACAAGGGGTCACAAATGACAAGAGGTGTCGAAGATTGCTTTCTCGCTTTGTCGTTCTTTCAATTTTTATTCCCCACACAAACCTATTTTCCCCTGATTTGTTCATAACTCCTCATTGATTATACGACAAGAATGAGATTTAGATTAGCTATTGCCTTCTTACGTATTTGGAATTATAATCTTGCTTGGATTCGCCATAATTGCGATGTCATATAACTATGACGATGAATACATTTTAAGGGTTAAGAATAGTGTTACATTTTTTATTCCTAAGAACTTTACATGCAAATTACATAGCCAGTAATGTTAGTATCATTTTATGTTACATAGTAAGGGTTAAGAGTTAGATGTTAAGAGTTAGATTACATATAGTCTTGCTAGTAAGTTTATGCATAGTTAGTACACATTTTCATTGTTCGATTTATACTTTTCTCAATTTAAACCCCCAAGTTTATCAATAATATTAATTAGGTTAAAACAGCTCACAGATTGTGTCTCCCTTTATAACTTTCTCTGTCTTTATGTTATTTACTCCGTTGTGCTGCAATTCGTGTGCTCTTAAAGTCACAAGCGAACTTTGTGCCGTCAAGGCTCTGTCCCGTACATTCCCAGGCTGCACTATTTGCTGAAGGTTATCTGCATCCCCAACAAAGTTTTTTTTTTTTTTTGAGATTAAGAAGTTGTGTAGAGTTGCGTAATTTTTCGTCTTTAGTCAATTTTTTTACTCTCTCTGTCCATGTTTGTTGTCCTTTTTTTCGAGTTTGTGACACTTTTCAATCGATAAAATCTTTTAATGTAGATCTCAAAAAATATGCAATATCGATCTTATTTAATAGATCTCAATTATTACTATTTTTTGAAATTTTCATAATCATGAAAAATATTATAAATTAGAATATAAAAGTTTGAAAAGTGACACAAACTCCGAAAAAGGACAAACAAAAATGGACGAGGGGGTTATATTTCACAAATTTTTTTTTACTTTTTGAATAGAGGTATGCAATCTACATCTAAAAAATAAAAATTAATGCTATGAAAAAAACAGGAATTTCGAAAAACAACAATAGTATTGGTACACTCCATATGGACACCACCAACTCCCAATCGTCTAGACGCTTTTTTCGACATTCCAAGTGACTTTTTGACCGATAAAAATGCATTTCAAAATTCGGACTACTAATTTTTTTTTAGATAAGCGATCAGGATGTGGAGCAAAAAAAAAAAAGCAGTCCCCAGTGGTTATTGTGCAGTCAAAGTGTCAAACCCATCAAGTACTAATCCCATAAATACTCTCTCAGGGTAAAAGAAATTAAAATTCTGTCTGTCTCTCTCTCTCCTGTGGAAAGACAAAAATCTCCGAGATAGTACATCGTTATCTGGAGTCGATCGGGGAGTTCTGTCTTTGCAAAAATCATGCCTGGAAACCCCCGTTGCACAGTTTACGTCGGTGAGTTCTTCCCTCTCCAATCTTCCCTTTCGCTTCTTCAACAATTTGTTTTTGATTTGCATAGGAGCTTTGATGCTATCGTATGTTTTTCCTAGATTTGGAACTAAATTCCGTCAAATCATTTGTTTGGATTTTGGTCACGTAACGTCGTAGCGATTAGCGATGGTTATTTTTCCTTCTTAGTTGATTGGAAATTTGATTTCAGAACATCACCTATCCGCATAAAACTGCATATATACATACATGTGTACTTTGTTAACTATTGGGATTTTACCGCTTTGGCTTCTGAATCGTTGTTATGCATTGCTTTGTGGTTTAATTACTACTTTGATGCCCGGGCAAACGTGATGCGTGCGCAAAAATTGTGTTGTAAAATAGAGGATTATCGTGTATTGAGATTAATCTGAAATATGGGATGTGAAAGTAGAAAAGAGGGGAGAAGAAATTCAATTTCGGGTTGTCGGCTTTCTTTTACTCTTGGCAGTTTCTTTGGGTATTAAAGGGTTAGTTTGGGAAAAAAGGGCGAGGCAGCCTCAAAACTGAGGTTCACACCATAATAGTGTTGGATATACTTGGTTCCTTGTTTTCTTCTTATTGCTGAGAAAAAGGAAACAACAAAAACAAATATTTCCCTGTTTGATAAGGGCTGAAACATTATTTTCCCTTCTAATTATCTGCTTTGTGAAGTATTGAATAATTTAGGACCGGGACAATAACATGCTTCCCCTTTCAATTGGGCTTCTTGGTACTTTGATTTGATTATTAAGAAAACACACCTCAGTAAAAAAACGAGCATGGACTTTGCGTTTCAAGTGCAACTTGGCACTTGTTGTCATCAATGGAAAGTGCTTCTACAAGCTTTTTCAGTCAATCTTGATAAGTGAAATCTTTTTCTCGCTGCTATGTGGCAATCCTCGTTTGCATGAGTGGTTAGATGCTTTGGGCCCTTTGGAACTGGCAAGGCTGATGGCTATAAACGCATAGATGTTTAGTTTGTTATTTGGTTTCATATATACTCTAGGATGGCACAAAAGCATCTTTTTTGGCGGTTTTTGGTAGTGAGTCATGGGTTATGCATGGTGAATGTGCAAGCGATTGTAAAAAAAACCTAGATCGCCCAGGTTAATAGATTTGTTAAATTTCGTTCTCTTTAAACAATCAAGCCACCAATCTAACAAACGGAAAGGCGGAAAGCAAATAATCGAAGAAGGCTAAGACATACGCGGAGAACCCTAGAATGGGTAAAAACCATGTGAAGAAATCAAATTACTATACTCAATGTGTAGTTATAAGCAGTCTTACTTACGATTATGAAGCCTCACCAATCGCCCTTAGATCTACTTACTGAATTCACGTACACCACACCCAGTGCTTGTCTGCCGCTGCCTTCAATCCACAAGCCTTCCGTTTGCCACCCGGAATCCACCGGAGGTCTTGTGTTGCCTAGGAATCCTCCTTAGGGCTTTTCTCAGATAGGTTAAAAGAAAACAATATTGAAACCTCTTGGCAAGATGTATTTATCTCTCAATGATACATGGATCGTATCTATACTCCAAGATGCAAAGCAACGAAACCTCTCGAAGATGAATCTTTAGCACAAATAGTCCATAAACCTTAAAAATCTTCGAGTTATAGACGCACAATATAGAGACATGAAGATGAGTACTCTCAAAAAGACTGGGGCGCTGCTCTCCTTTTTTGACCTAGTATCCATGTATTTATAGCTGCTGGAAAAAACGACCCTGTTGCTGGACATTTTGCTTGAGCCAAATATCCAGCAAAACCAATCAGTAGGCTTTTGTTGACGTAAAGCCTTGAAGGTGCTTGAGCTAAACTTGTAGCTTTAAAATTCTTCTTCAAAGCATTCAAACCCTCTTGAGACCAATGGCTACCACACTCAAACACAATACAAATTTACAAATTAAAACGATTCCTTTCCACATATCTAAACAGATGTTCTAGAAAAATAAGAAAAATGAAGTACAACTCGATAAATTAGGATACATGCAAATGTGTTTTGACATGAACTTGCCAACCAAAAGGGAGCTTAGCCTATGAGGCTTACAGATTGATATCTACATATTTTTGGCAAGTAATTAGTTTAATTTACTGCTGATGGAAAAGGGAAGCAGCCCTCATGATAATTTGGGAGGTTGAAGCAAAATAACGTAGAAGATTAAAGCAAGGCTACAATTGTTTAGTGGTTAAGGATTCCTAAAATCCATGGGGTTCTTCAATGATGGTGTGTCTTTTTCCCAAAAAGCCAACCCCGCAGAGTCAACAAAAATTGAATATGATTTTGAGATAATTATTTATTTATTGGGGCCGGATCCGTGGACACTCATTTTGCATACACATTTTGACACTCCATCTCAGCTATAGAAATGGAAGGTTGGGATTGAATGGAGAAGCTAGCTCCCCAAGTGTGTTCTCTCCCTTCCTCTGTCACATTGAACCTCCTCTCTTTCTCCCTCACGCTGATCGCTCTCCCTCACTCCCCAAAACACTCACCCCCCTGACTCGAGACCACGAGCCGACGCCAACGCCAAAGCCGAAGCCGAAGAAGCTGTGGGCTTTGCCATCTTTTCTTCTTCAATCGATTAGTGGGTTTGGCTCGAGCCTTGATTACAGTTCTTCAGAATAATAGGAAAAAAATCAATTACTTTTGTTATTTCAACATTTCCCTTGAAATTGTTCCGAGTTTGCTATCCTGCAATCAATTGAAAATCATAACATTTCCTTCCTTCGTTCTATCTTTTGTGGAAATATCTCTAATATGGGTCACTGTGAATTGTCTAAGGAAAAGGACTGGTGTGTGTTGGATTCTGTGATATGGGTTTTGTTCTACGAGATTCGCGAATTATATTTCTAATGGCATTCTAACATTCTTTATGCGAGTGGGTGACTGGTTGCGCCCAGGGTTCATCGGTTTTGCCGCCAACCAAGGAAACAAGCTCCTCTTTGGAAAAAAATTTGTTCACCCTCTTCTTTGCCCCTCTTTCTATTCAACCCTTGAAAAGATTGCGAAATTTCCCTCTCTCTCTCTCTCTCTCATTGCTTTGGTTGGTGTCAAAATTTGGTCATCTCCACAGCAGGCACTCATCCTCCCTTTGAGATTTGAGATCCCATTTCTGTTTGTGTTAGCATTTCTTGAAACGCCAGCAAATGGGTTGTTTTCCAGAACCTGGTCCCCACTGCAACTCATTCTCTCGTAGGAGGAGAGCTTCATCGGCGTCGGCTTGTCGTCAGGAGTCAGGGGACTGGAGGGTGAGAGACATCAGTCGTGGAGGGGAGAATTGAGCGTTTGGGGAGAGAGCACACACGTGGGGAGCTTCTCCATTCAATCTCAGCCGTCCATTTCTATGGCTAAGATGGAGTGTCAAAATGTGTGTGCAAAATAAGTGTCCACGTATCTAGCCCCTTATTTATTTATTTATTTTGGGTAAATATGATTTTGAGATAATTGCTTCCTATATAACTTGAAAGCCTCTTTTCTTGTGTTCTTTCTGTATAACCACATCAGAAACAAACGAGCAAGAAGTCACGCCTTTTTTCCAATCTTCTCCAATCTCAATTCTACCTCTCCATCAACTGAACAAAACTCCTACAAGGCCATGACCTCGTTCTGAAAAAACCAAACTACCACTGAAGAGCACCAAGATTATTAAACAAGCAAGTGGACACCAATTCGCCATGCACACAATAGAGTTGTGCTCATATACTTCGTCAGCTTCACCCACAACACCAGTCAACAAAAACAGAACAGCCACTGATTAAACAGTTGCGGTATAAATCCTCCCATCTGCACCACAACAAGAAAGTCCATGATGAAGAGTGATTTTCATTTTTGTAACATAAGTTCTGGTTGATCTTGGAGAGGGACGATGAGGGTAGGCATGCGTGTAAGTGTGATCACTTTTTATGTGATGGATATCTGTTGAAGAGTCTAGTGTAGTTTCTTTTTGTTGCTAGCGAACCTAAGGCTTAAAGTTTGGCAATCCAACATTGAATACGTTGTAAGATCCCATGAACATAAATAGAGAAAACTTGTGCCGCAGTTGGTGGTATATAAAACCCATCCTACGACATAGCCATGGACTTGCCTTGTGTAATCGGTAAGACTCAAGTCTTGAGGTGTTTTGAACATGGTAGTGGGGGAGCACATTGAACATGATTATGTGCATTGATGATATCCATTTGAAGCCAGCTTTTGCCACTGGAATTTGTTGTTGAGATCCTTGGTTACTACTTCTACTATGTTCTGATATTTCCTTACTTTACTTGACTACAACGGAACTAACATTTATAGTCACAGGTTTTCCCATACCGTGATGCAATTAGCAAGTGATTCGTATCGTTTGCAAAGAGTAAATTAGTCTTGTGTGTTATTTTCAATGTTGAATACTTCGCTTGAGCTGATTTATTATGTTTTCCACATAGGTAATTTGGACGAGAAAGTAAGCGACAGGGTGCTGTATGATATTCTCATTCAAGCAGGACGTGTGGTGGACTTGCATATTCCTCGTGATAAGGAAACCAATCGACCAAAAGGTTTTGCCTTTGCGGAATATGAGACTGCAGAGATTGCTGACTATGCTGTTGGGCTTTTCTCTGGCCTTGTAACTCTTTACAACAGGACACTGAAATTTGCGGTGGGTCCTTTTTCTTCTGTGCATTGGACTAGCTATATATATCAAGGGATTTTGATTTTGTATGGTCATTTAGTTCAATACTGATGGCATTCCTATAGGGCCTTTCTTATTCATTTGGCTTTTACTCCTAAATTCTGAAATAAAATATCATCACTTGTAAAGCTTCTTTATTCTTCTAAAGCTTGGGCTCAGCTCAATATTTATCAGAATTCGTAGCCAAGCTACTGTTAGTAACGCACTACAAAGTGGACTTTATGTTTCTTCAAGAATAGGTTGGTCAACTATCAAGTATCAACTGTAGACTATTGCTTTGTAGTTTAATGACATAGCTCCATCTCTTGGTGTCGTTTGGCCTGAAGTCGTTGTCGGGCTATGATTGAATCCCTTAAAAGATGAGGAGCCAACTTGATAGTGCCCTGGCCTAAAGCTTTTATATAATGATGATATTTTTTATTCTGTAAAACAGATTTCTGGGCAAGACAAGCCCTCTGCAATCTTGCCCACAGCAACCACGCCGGCATCCAGTTCTTCTGCCAGAATGGGTCCGCCTATTCCATTTGACAATATGGAAGTATCACCACTTCCTGCAAGATTGTCAACGCCTAATTGGTTTCCAGAACTCCAAATAAATAATGGGCCAGGTAATGTATCTCCAATAGACATTTTCCCTTTTTTTTCCTGTCATTTTTTGTTTCGTGCTTATTCTTTCGAGGGAAAATGGTTCTTTTTGTTTCTTATGTGTTTTACAATCATGCTCTTTCATTTGTTGCCACTTGCCAGTATCGTCTGGTGTAGTACACCAGTCTAATGGACATAGATCAGAGTTTGACGGCTACAGTTATGATCACAGTCGAGGAGTTTTTGGGGCAACGATGGATAACATTAGCCGCTCTAGGTCGAGCCGCTTTGATAGGAGCCCAATCGATTACCCATTTAGATGATTTCCAAAGATCAATTAGTAACATCTCACCTTCATTTTACCTCTCAAGCAACTCTAACGTAATTGGTGGTTGTGAGAGAGTAGCTTTTGGTGAAAGATGCATATTTGACTCCCGATGGTTGTTTGTTTTACGGGTTTAATCAGTTGTGTTTATTTAATTGTGTTGTGATTTCGAGAGATAGACTTTGTGTAACCTTATTTGTGTTGTAACCTGGTTTCAATCTTTTTTCTTTTTGATTAGCTTGATGTCTGTCCTTGTGCTTCCCCACAACTAATCCTCATGTGATCACGGATCATCTAAGTTGTTGCTTCCCAGCACCTTTATAGCTTGAAATCTTATATGTGCATCTGGGTTGAAACTGCTGGTGATCACGGATCATCTGAGTTGTTGCTTCCTAGCACCTTTATAGGTTGAAATCTTATATGTGCATCTGGGTTGAAACTGCTCGTGTTGGCAGTAGATGTGTGAACTAGGTAGGAGAAAAACTTGCATGCGGCTAGGGTACCGCCACGCGGTACCCGTCGCCCCATTCGAGCCATCCAAACATGTTTTGGACGGCCCAGATTTGTTGGGATAAATTTGCCCCCAAAATTTACAAAAATGCCATCCTTAAATCTGGTCTGTCCAAAAACTGTTTGGACGGTTCGGATGCGCCAACAGGTCGGTATGCAAGTTTTTATCGTGAACTAGATACCGTATGTGTGAGACTTTGTTCTCCTTGCGCCTTGGTGGGACGGTTGAAATCTATAGGTGATTGTCCCCCTCTCCACCCTTTCTTACCGAGTAGAAAAAGAAAACAAGGTTAACGAGTTGCTTACCTTCATCGGTTTACTTCGGACATATGCTCCTTTATATCCAGTTAACGTTAAAACAGGGATCTGAGCTGTGTTGGTTTTGGGTTTGGCCTAGGGAAGGGGATTGGATAAACCAGTCTTTAGATTTGTAGGAGCAGTCATTTAGGTCGAAAATGGAATGGTTCGGTATTTTGATTTTGAGGATTGGGATTTTCGAATTCTATGAATTTACTGAATTATTTCCATAATCGATTGGAAATCTTGATGCATGAGCTCTAATACCGTGTTAGACAGCATCTTTTGCATTCCA
The DNA here is from genome assembly GCA_020921065.1 of Vaccinium darrowii. Taxonomy (NCBI): domain Eukaryota; kingdom Viridiplantae; phylum Streptophyta; class Magnoliopsida; order Ericales; family Ericaceae; genus Vaccinium; species Vaccinium darrowii. The sequence goes on from CM037153.1 coordinate 12,282,055, forward strand.
TTGTGAAAACTCAACAGGAATTCTGAACACGAGTATAAGTGCGGAATTTTTTGCTATGATGGTACATTTGCATCTCGTGTATTTTCTCACAACGAAAAATCTTCAAGATTTCCAATTCAGTGGTTCGTTATTTTGATTTTTCAAATTCCATGAATTCACTGACTTATTTCTGGAATCAATTGGAAATCTTGACGCGTGAGCTCTAATACCGTGTCAACGTTTAGCATCTATTGCATTCCCCTGTGAAAAATCCATAGGAACTATGAACACAAGGAGAAGTGCATAATTTTTTGATATTCTGGTACATTTGCATCTCGATATTGTGATTCATAATGAAATACGATTAATGATGAGGTTGTAAGTCTAACGTTCATGTTTATGTTTAACGAGAGTAGATGATAGAATTGATGTTCATGTTTCACGAGAGTCGATGATAGAATTCGTAAAACCCGTGCCTGTTTTGAACCAAGGAGATTCAGGAGAATTGTATTAAAATGGTAGTTTCCCATTTTGCCCTTGAAAATGAGAAAATTACAAGAAAATTGAGTTTTGGATTCGGAAATTGCTTGATTTGCTCATGAATTATTTTGCATGCCACCCCATTTCTCATAACCCATTTTTTGCCATTGAACGCAGTGCATTTTTTGTTTGATTTTAGCAACTGGGTTGCTAAAATCAACCATGATTTTAGTAAATGAGTTCACCATGTGCACTAAAATCAACTATAATTTTAGCACTTGGTGAACTCATTTACTAAAATCTTTTAAGTAACCAAATTCCACAATTGTTAATGGATTTCACCATTTTCAACACTGCTAACCCCCCAATGGGTCCCATGGGTTCCGTCCGAAATACTCCCACCCTTTTTAACTAAATTCTATTTTTATTTAACTTCTTAATTCTTTTATCTTAATTAATTAATTAATTAATTAAATTATTTATTTATCTCTTTTTCTTTATATCTTTTTTTCTCTTTTATTTGTTCATTATTATTTATGTAACTAAATTCCTTTTGTTATTTAATTTCTTAATTCTTTTATGTTATTTATTTAATATTCTTCATGTAATTTCTTTTCTTATTTATTTCCTTGTTTATCTTTTTATCTCTTTCTATCTCTTACTTTTTTTTCTGTCAATTATTTAATCTTCTCTTTTATCTTTATTTCTTTATTTATTTTTTTGGTTCTTCATTTATTTATTTATTTTTCTTGTGGTTCGTTATTAATTTTTCTTTTTATCTTCAATTATGACCACTTATTTAGATGTTTTTTTATCTGCAATCATAACCACTTATTTAGATTTTCTTCTTACCTTCTCATCTTCGATTGTAACTATTTATACTACTTCACAAAAGAGCATTAATATTTTGTCAATATTCATTTTCGTCATCTATAGAACAGCATTATGGATGACTATAACTTTTCAATTTCAGATAGTTCGTCACTTGAGAATGTTGTTCCTAGTGGGGAGAGTATCTCGCACAATGGTCGGGATTATACACCCGAATTTACTACTGATCAGGTTAGTAATTACCGTTGTTCTTATGCATATTCATCATTTATTTTGAAAGTAGAGAAAATATGTTAAGACTTGTAAGACTGGATAATATTTTATTTATACATATTCGTTATTATTATTATTATTTATTTATTTATTTATTTATTTATTTATTTATTTTTATAGATTTTCGAAAGTAGAGAAGATATGTTAGCTTGGGCGCGAAAAGTTGGTCTTGAAAATGGCATTGTGGTGGTTATTAAAAATTCTGCTAATTTAAAAGGCGGTAAGCTGCCGAAATGCATTCTTGGTTGTGAAAGAGGAGGAAAGTACAAACCGCACCGGTATTTGGTTGAAGGGCAAACCTTGCAAAGGAATACTGGGACTAAAAAATGCGAATGTCCATTTGAGCTACGAGGTAAACCATTACCTCCAGACGGTGTCATGTGGGGTTTAAGGGTTTCTTGTGGTTTCCATAACCATAAACCAGCAGAAAATTTTGAGGGTCATGAGTACCCGTCAAGGCTAAAACCAATGGAGAAACAATTTGTAGTTGACATGGCCAACAACACCACTCCTCGTGAAATTCTTAGTATTTTGAAGCAAAAAGACCCGTCAAACACTACGGGAATTAGAAGCATTTACAACGCCATTTTCATAAACAAGGAAGCCAAACGCACCAAGCAAGCCGAAGTAATAAGTGTAGCACCAAGTGAGCCGGGAGCAGAATTTGGAGGAAATATTGATTAGAATTTGGAGGAGATTTATTATTATTTGTTAGAAGTTTTTTTATTTATTATTCACTGTTAAACGTGATTGTAATAGGGTTGCACATTGTTGTGCTCAAAAAGCCCTCTCTGATGGTTGGTTCAACTTGTGGACTTCCATTTTGCCCCCATGGGGTTCTCAACTTTCTGATGCGTGGGCTTTTGCTTTTCAGATTATTAACACTTCTCCCTTTTTGACCAAAAAATAAAATAAAAAATGAGTACAACACCAAGCGCACCTGGAGCAGAATTTGGAGGAAACATTGATTAGAATTTGGAAGACATTTATTATTATTGATTAGAAGTTTATTTATTTATTATTCATTGTTAAGAAAAATTAATTAACTTATTAAAATAATATAAAATTTTTAAATATTAAGTCAAATTTAAAAGTAAAAAACATAATTGAGTTCCGAATATAATTTGAGTTAACCAAATTAAGAAATTAAATTAAAAAAGAATTTAGTCAAAAGGGTGGGGGCATTTCCGACTTTCGGGGGGTGAAAAGCAGCTCTCCAAGACTAAGGGGCCGTTTGGCCGCCTCTTTATCAACTTATTGATTTCTCCTTTTTGCATTCTGGGTGTTTGGCAGCAACACCCAGAAACTACTTCTCCAGAAATCGTTTTTCCATTTTTCCATTTAGAAGCCAGAAATCAAAAATAGGTTTGGAGGTGTTTTTTGATTTCTACTTCTCATTTTCCCTTCCAAAACACATTCTGCACATTTCTTCCAAACACTCCTCCCACATCCAAAACTCATTCTGACCAAAAGCCAAAAAACCAAAAAGCCAAAAAGTCAAAAATCAAAAGCTAAAAAGTAGGCTCCCAAACACCCCCTAATTACACATCCTTTTCATACATTCAAAAAACAAATTAGACTTCATTTTTCAACCCTTTTAGCCATTGTTTCTCTCTAGCATCTTATTCGGTTCTCTTTCTCTCTCTCTCTCTGAATCTAACCTATCAACGCCTCGTTGCTCATCCATTGAGAGCTTCAATTGAGCTCTCCTCTTCTCATGTTCATTATCCAGTAACACTCTTGCACGCCCAGTTCCAATCTTTCAATTTGTGGCTTGGATTCTCTTTTGGCTAATTGAGGCTAATGATTGGGCAGAAAATGGGTATGGAGAGAGAGAGAGAGAGAGAGAGAGAGAGAGAGAGAGAGAGAGAGACCTATGGTTAGTTGCATTGCAGGGCTGCACATGGTTCGGAATTGGTGTGGTTCTCTAGAATTTCAGTAACCGGATCTTTCCAAGCAATTCTAGTTGAGAAGTAAAACCTAACAATTATATAGGTAGAACTAAAAAAAAAAAAAAAAACGCAACACCTGACCGCTTTTGGTTTGGTTCCGGTTTTATCCAATTAGCATCCACACACTGGTAATTTGTGTAGAGTTTCCATAATGCGAAGTGGAATAGAAAAAGATTGAATATGGATATACTGTGTTAGCTGAAAAATCTGACAAGTATCCTAAATGACAAGTATCATTAAGCAAAATAGATATAAAATAATAACTCATGCCCGGAAATTCAAATTACGAAATGAAAATACCTAATATAATCAGGATCCCATTAAGGGGCTGAATTGTCCTGTCCATCCCATTTTCGGGTCCTTCTTGTTTCTATTTTGATGATTAGACCCGTTGATGTTTTAGACTTGTCGAGAACATTAAGCACGCCAAAATTTATGTCAATTGGATATGTTTAATGTGTTTTTGAAACACATTTATCTCTCTAAATGGGTTTTTGTTCAGTGTTGCAATATTTTTTAAACCCATTTTTTTAGAGATAAATGTGTTTCGAAAACAAATTAAATGATATCCAATTGACATGAATTTTGCCGTGCCTAATATTCCAGTTCGGTTTTAACCATAATTTTAAAGTTGAGAACCAATAATTTAAACAAAGTTAACGGTTCTTTTTTTTTTTTTTTTAAACCCATAACCAGACCAATGAATTGTAAAACTATACAAAATAGGACCGTTCGGAGCGGTACCTGATGGTTTTCTTGGCTTTTCATCATTTTCGAGACAGATCATTTCCTCACATACATCAACTAAAAAAACTTGGAAAACTAAAATACCAAGAACAAGGCCTTTTAAGTCCCATGGGATAGGATTTAGGGATTCGTACGTCGACCAAAATATTTTTTCCCAATAAAAAACAAACGCAATATTAGGGACCACACTGCCTTATTATTTGAATCGTACGATCCGTAGAGTTCATCAAATTTGGGTAAAGATTCTAAAAAACTTTTAACTCAACTCTGGTTTTCCAGCTCAGACTACAATTCCAGGGGTAATAACAACTTCACCAAACCCCACCCAACTCTGCAACCATCCACAAACTGCAAAGAGGTACTGATTTGCAGAGGTCCACCACATGATGTGTGCTAGGGCTGTACACGGATTGATTCCGGGCGGATCGGTTCGGTTCTCAATTTGATCTACTCATGGAGGATTGTCGTTTTGTGCATCTGTAACCCATCCGTGAGTGATATACGGATGAGCCGGTTCAGTTGCGGATCGGGAGGATTAGACGTATCAAAGAAGAATTAAAGGCGGATTGGACGGGTTGGGCAGATTGAACCCGAACAAAACCGAACTGCATCCACCAAAATAAAAATAAAACTATTAGGATCTGCATCTATCCCTAACATACCTCGGGTGGGTTCGCGAATTGTTCGGTTTGGACGGATTGAGCGGATTAAGTGGATTAAGTGGATTGGGCGATAGTGGATTGAGCAGATTTTCATGGGTATACTTTCCGATAGTGTAGTTTATGCTTTCCAACCCTAGTTAAAAATTCCAATTCAAGAGGGAGGAGAATTACATTTAAAGAGTTACGGTAACACGGGACACTATATCAATCATGTGAGGTGCACAATAACTAAATCAAGTCAAATGAGAAATAGCTATACGGGAAGGAAACCAAGAAATGATAGAAGACTCTTATAAATGAGAACTAATAATTAATTCTTCTGAATGCAAGTTTAATGTGTTTTCGTAACACATTTATCTCTCCAAATGGGTTTTTGTCCAGTGTTGCAATATTTTTTAAACCCATTTTTTTTAGAGATAAATGTGTTTTGAAAACAAAAAAATGATATCCAATTGACGTGAATTTTGCCATGCCTAATATTACCATAATTTTAAAGTTGAGAACCAATAATTTAAACAAAGTTAACGGTTCTTTTTCTTTTTTCTTTTTTAAAACCCATAACCAGACCATTGAATTGTAAAACTATACAAAATAGGATCATTCGGAGTGGTACCCGTTGGTTTTCTTGGCTTTTCATCATTTTCGAGATAGATAATCTCCTCACATACATCAACTAAAAAAGCTTAGAAAACTAGAATACCAAGTTAGTAGAACAAGGCTTTTTAAGTCGCGTGGGATAGGGTTTAGGGATTCGTACGTCCACCAAAATATTTTTTTCCAATAAAAAACAAACGAAATATTAGGGACCACACTGCCTTATTATTTGAATCGTACGATCCATAGAGTTCATCAATGAGGTCTGATACAGTACCAGAAAAAGTTATTCATAAAATCACCCAGAATCCAACGGGTCAAATTCACCCGGTACACAATGTATCAACAGGTCAAATCCATCCGGTACTGTGTGTATACTGGATGAATTTGACCCGTTAGATACATTTTCTGGGTGATTTTATGGGAAACTTTTCTGGTACCAAACACTTTCCCTTCATCAAAAGGGTAAGATTCTAAAAAACTTTTAACTCAACTCTGGTTTTCCAGCTCAGACTACAATTCCAGGGGTAATAACAACTTCACCAAACCCCACCCAACTCTGCAACAGTGCAACTATCCACAAACTGTTAAGAGGTACTGATTTGCAAAGGTCCACCACATGATGTGTGCAGATTTTCATGGGTTTACTTTCTGATAGTGAAGTAGTATATGCTTTCCAACCCTGGTTAAAAATTCCAATTCAAGAGGTAGGAAAATTACATTTAAAGAGTTACAATAACGGGACACTGTATCAATCATGTGAGGTGCACAATAATTAAATAAGCCCAATATAAAATGACCCAAGAAATAGCTATACGGGAAGGAAACCAAGAAATGATAAAAGACTGTTATAAATGAGAACTAATAATCAATTCTTCCAAATGCAAGATTTGACCCATTGACTTTTAAGAACAGACTGTATAAGAGTGACCAACTATGCTAATTCTAGTTGGTTCTGAAAGTATGTCTTGCGAGTGAACGATATCTTGGGAGTGAATGATACCATTGCTTGAGCTCAAGAAGTGACGCGCCACAAGGGTGCCATCGCGACGGAATTCGAAACCTTAGTTAGTGACAAATTTGTTGAGACCCCTAATTTAGTGTCATTGGACATTCATACCATCCATCAAAATTCAAAAGAACCATAACACACCACACCACTGTTACCTCACTTTCATTCCATTGGATAAACTAAACTTTCTCCAAACATACTTTTGTGTTTTATGATCATCAGATCAGATACCACTTTCTCCAACCATACATGAAAGGGGAGAGTCACTGTCCTACCAAGAAACTATCCATAAGGGTGAGGATTGAGCTTGTTTCATCCATTCCAACACAATCAGCTAAGGAAACCATATGTCTCTCATGCACAATTTTGTCAAAAAAATAACTAAGCGCGTATATTCTTCGCGTCTGTTCATAGGGAAAATAACTCGAAATGGAAAGAGATGCGAAGAAGAGCGCGTAAACGTAAGGGCCAGCGACATTCAATATTTCATAAACTAAGCAGAGCCCGTATTTGTCTAAAAAAAAGTTCGTAAATCATCGAAGGATAGCATTTGCAAAATGGATGTCTACTTTCTCTGTGCCAAATTTCCTCCTAAAAGTGACCTGAAATGGATGAATTCCAACTACTTGTACAGATTATGATGTGGTGAAACATACCTAATTGGTTGCTTGATCTTAATACACTAGAATTACTGAATTACTACACCCATTTGGACCGTCAATTGTTAGTGTAATTAGGTTCACTAAATGGACCAAGCTATTCGAGTTTGAGCTCGTGCTCGTTCGTCAAAAGTTTGTTCAACATTGGTTTGTAAAATAAACAAACCAAGCTACTACTCAGCTTGTTAGGTTGACAATGTAAAAAAATTTAGCTACTCGTGTTTGGTTTGATTAAAACATTTTTGAGATCATCTCGTCTCATATACAAGTTAAGCTCAAATGAATTCTCGAAACTCGTTAAGTTTTCAAACCAAACTTGATCAACCACCTGTTATGGCTCATTTGGCTCATTTAGCACCGCTAAGTGCAATCCTTACTAGGGGCGGAGCCGTGATGGCAGTGGGGTCAATTACTTAAAGCATAACAATAAGGAAAGAAATACACCGACATGCGAAATAGAAAAGAGTAAAGTATATATCTATTAATGACATATGATTTCAATTACAATTGAATCCCAAAGCTATATTGAAATGCCAAATTCATGGGGATTAGTGGTTCAAAATTTCTAACCTATAACCGTGTTCACCATCACCCCAAAAAACTACACTTCAGAAGCAACTCGGTGTTCACCTCATTAAAGCGGTTGTTTAGATGTTGGAGTTGCATATCTATGACAATATATAATAACTCGAAGTGGGGATTGGTGGTTCAAAACTTCTAAATTCGACCAAGGCAGTGGTAGACCTTGAGAGAGGATTTCCACTCCAGCCAAACAAACCAAATTTACTCGGTTCTTTTTTTCGTGGAGAGAGAGAGAGAGAGAGAGAGAGAGAGAGCGTGTGTTAAACAGAGTAGGAAAAAATCACGTGTGGTAAGGGCAAATAGTAATATTTGCCAAACTATTGGGACAAAAAGTACCATATACATTGGGCAAATATGCAAAATTCTCAAAAATAATACACCTAATCTATGAAAAAAGGACACCTCAGCACTTGACCCCCTCTCCCTATTCTGATCCTTAGAACGCGAAAAACATGACAAACAATAGACCACCTACTCGAAACCACAAAATCCCATCACAAAAGTTTCATGCATTATTCTCTTCCTATAACTAGAACATACATGCAGTCCTCCTCCAAACACAACTCGCATAACTCTACTCTCTCTCTCTCCCCAAAATCCTGACATGAAGAAGAGAATCCAACTGAAAGATGAGCTTGTGCTGCAACATCCATTTCTACTTTTCCTTGCTCTAGCATTGGGATTCATTGTAATGGATCCGTTCGGAATGGGTCCGGTTGGGGGCCATGATTTTAGGCCGGTGAAGCATGACATTGCACCATACAAGCAAGTCATGGAGAATTGGCCGACGGACAACAGGAGCCGGTTAGGATTCGGAAACTTGGAGTTTGTGGATGAAGTCTTTGGGCCTGAGTCGTTGGAGTTCGATTCAAGGGGGCGTGGTCCATACGCAGGGTTGGCCGATGGACGCATAGTGAGGTGGATGGAGGATGGTGGAGGTTGGGAAACATTCGCGCTTGTAACAAGAAACTGGTAAGATTTGTTCAGAAATTCAGCTAACTTCCATTTCTGAAGTAAAAACAGTTGAAAAGGGTTTTTCAATGAAGATCAAAATACATTTCAGAAGCAAACAGAACAATCTTGATGGGTACTGAAATTGTTTCTGGTTTTCTCTTTTCATTATTGGGTGAACAAAACATGTTTGGGAAATTGCTTCTGCAAAGAGTTTTGGGGAATATCTTACTCGGGCGAAAGTTTTCTGAACATCTTCTTAGGAAGCACCAAGCGGTGTTCAAAGTTCGAATACTGTTCAACACAAAAAATGAAACAAAACGAGTATTTTAGAACATTTCATTGTTTTCCAATCACACGAAAACCAGTGTTGCCGAAATTGGACACAGGAAACGTGAAAATTTTTCCGAGCCACCTTTTAGGAGACACCAAGATCTATTTGAACTTTGAAAACAGTTCTTATAAATAAGTGAAAAGACAATATGAAACGAAAACAGAGTAGCCTGTCCACTCGTAAACTGAGTGTTGGTGAAAAATTACACAGGAAGCACGAAAATTTTATGAACCACTTTTCAGGAAACACCAAGTTGCATTTGAAGTTAGAAAGGTGCTCTTAAGAAAAATTGAAAAGAAAATATGATACGAAATGAGAGTATCTTCAAACATTTCATTGTTTTCCTAAACATGCAAAACAAGGAGGACAAAAACGCTACCAAAACCGAACTACTTTATTTGATCTAATTGATGTTATGTGCAATGAAATGGGATTCTTCAAAGGTCGGAGAAACTCTGTGCAAAAGGAGTTGACTCTTCAACGTCTAAGCAATGGAAAGTTGAGCCACAGTGCGGCCGCCCCCTGGGCCTAAGGTTTGACAAGAAAACAGGAGATTTGTACATAGCAGATGCTTATTATGGACTCCTTGTTGTTGGGGCTGAAGGGGGCATTGCTACTGCTTTGGCAACTCATGTGGAAGGGGAAAGGAAGCCTATTTTCTTTGCAAATGATCTTGACATCCATAACAATGGTTCCATCTTCTTTACAGACACCAGCAAGAGATACAACCGCGTGTGAGTTCATATATACACTCCTTGTTTTCCCATTGTTGAGCTATGTTTTGGATTCGTTTTTTGTTCTTTCGGGTTTCCTTTTTAAGAGGAAATTATGGTACACCTCAAGGGCGGAGCCAGAATTTAAAGATAATGGGGTCAAATATTTAAATCCGTATGGTGGTTTGCTGGCTTTGTTTTCTTTGGTACTATTATCTAACATTTGTGGGGTAAAATGTGTGAGATAACAGTAACAATTTTATGCATATCTATCGCGAACTTTATGGTTCATGTGCTATGCAACTTTCAAGGTTAGATATGTAAAATACTCACTACTGTAATTTATGATACAGAAGTAATTCCGTAAGTGATTTTTTTTTTTTTTTTGCATGACAATTTTGTTTGTAGGTCATTTTGGTTACATTTTGTTTCTTGGATGTAAGTAGGAATTTTTTGAAATACAGGCATAATTTCCTTATAATGTTGGAAGGAGAGGCTACAGGTAGGCTTCTTAGGTATGATCCTCCTACCGGAACAACACATGTTGTAAAAGATGGCTTGGCTTTTCCCAATGGAGTTCAACTTTCTAAAGACCAATCCTTTCTTCTGTTCACTGAGACCACCAATTGCAGGTTCTCTCTCTCTCTCTCTCTCTCACACACACACACACTGTCAAATTCAACATAAGCTGCTGAACAACCAACAACAGGATTCACCAATATAATCGTTCACATGAAGTTCTTGCCAAAGTAATTTATTGCAGTATACCGAAACTCAAAGAGACAGTCTGTCCCTACAGATTTATGTGTACAGATTTGGACACAAATGGTCCAGAATCGTCAAATGTAAGGGACACAGGTGTCCATCCGGAGCATGTAGATTCCTATTGGTTTATGGGGTCCACGTGCATCAGATGTTGCGGATGCATTTGGATCCTTACACATAATAAGATAGCTCAAAACTCTTCTTTTTTTGTTTTGTTAATGAGCTCCAATTCACTTATTGAGGTTCTGAACAAGTTTAAATTTAGAGTAGAATTCTACATGCATGTTGGACCACAATCTGTTCAACATGAGCCTCACAAACATTTCATATCTAGAAATGACAAACATGTTGAAACGAGAAGAAAAGAATAATGTTAACCACCACCCAAACAAGACTGAAGTGAGAAAACAAAGGTAGGATAATACCACGAATATGATTAAGCACCTTCTTGGTTGCTGCCTATACATGTAAATACACATATACGCAGTTAAATTTCCTGGTTGCGTTCCAAAGTTGTGTATGTCTTTCTAATTCCAGTTAAACCAAGAAAAATTGCCTAGAAAAATTTTGCAAGCTCAAATTACTGGTGTCATAGTCTACATAAACACTTGGTTTTCTGGGTACATTGCCTCTTTCATTTTTTCCATTTTTGGAATGTCTAACAACTAAACATACTTGTGCTATTGTAACAGGATACTGAAGTACTGGTTAGAGGGTCCGAAAACAGGCACTGTTGAGGTAGCCCTAAACCTACCGGGTTTCCCAGACAACATAAGGCTAAACGAGAAAGGCGAATTCTGGGTGGCAATAGATTGTTGCCGGACCTCAGGGCAAGAAATTTTCTCTCACAACCCATGGATAAGGAGCATATACTTCAGACTGCCGATCCGGATGAAGTACTTAGCTAGGCTCATGGGTATGAAGATGTACACTGTTATCTCTCTGTTCAATGAAAAGGGAGAGGTTTTGGATGTTCTTGAAGATAAGAAGGGTGAAGTAATGAAGCTAATGAGTGAAGTTAGAGAGGTAAAGGGGAAACTGTGGATTGGAACTGTGGCTCATAACCATATTGCTACCCTCCCTTACCCTTAAACCCTAGTTCATTTTAATCTTGTATCTTTTTGGAGATTGGAACTAAGATTGGATAAGACTCTCAAGTAGGTTTCTATGTTTAATCAGTGTTCAAATTTGCACAATGAGTTTCCAATGTTCAGAAATTCGCTTGGCGCTAGTTTGGCGGAAGGCGGGCACCCAGCGCCGGCTTTTAGAGTTCAATCCCGTTTCTTTCATTTTTTGAAAATATAATCCCTTGCCGAAAGTCTGAGTAAGAAAGGATATAAGACTGGGAGGAAATGAATTAACCCTAAAGTATCAATTACAAAGTAATACATTTAATACTTATCTTGGATTAAAAGATGCAAATGGTCCCTAAAGTATTCAGTTTGTGTCATTTTAGCCCTCAATGTATCAATTTGTCGTTTTGGTGTCTTAAGTATTAAATTTGTATCTATGTGGTGCAATTGCCATAACACCGTTTAAATCATCAATTTGCGTTAGGAACAAATAGCACATTAAGTGTTTTGTCACTCAACTAAAGGGTATCTATGGAAATAAAGTGTTTCGTCACTCAACTAAAGGGTATCTATGGAAATAAAGTAGAGCAGGCGATTGGGAGGGAAAATCAGATCTCTTCTTACCTTTTACATCCAGTACAACACATACAAATATCTGCATTCATTAACAGACATAACAGGATCATTGCACGAATTCTTTCAATAATACATTAAACAAAAGGAGGTAGATTTGGTATTGCTTCTCCGCAAGAAACTTTTCAGCTTAACATCCTACTTGATCGTACTTGTCATTTTCTAAAGGAACAAATGGTACTTGTCGTGAAGGCTCTGCGTAAAAAGTAACAGAGGATAATCTTACATACCTCAAAGGACTTCTGAATTAATGCCCAGGGCAGTTTTATCTTGTAGAAGCATATCAATGGTGATGTTGAACTCTTCCGTTCAACTAGGCCTTTCAACTTTTAACTAACAAGCAATTTCACTCTACCATGGCCTTCTGAAATCTGGAACTGTTCAGATAGACCCAAATGAGCCATCAGAAGCGAGACGTGAGTGAGCAACTCTCCCCCTGTCGTGAGCTGCCTAGCATGGTATTGCCATTGACAATGACTTGCGGCATAAGACAACATCTCAACCCAAACCTGACTCACAACCTTCCATTTCTGTTCATTCTCCATAATTCTTAAAGCTTTTGCCAGCCTACACGCATCAAATAGCACAGATTTGCTTCTATCTCCTTTCACTTCCGATGGCAGTACTTCAGTGTTCACTAGAAGCAGCTCTTCACAAGTCTGCCCTACATCTGATATGGACTTCCATTCTTGCAAAAATTCAATGGCCTCGGCACAAGTGTCTTGGAACCTGATCTGTCCAATTCCATTGGGAAGCATGAAGGGGCACATTACCAAAAGATACAGCATATAATCTGATAACATCTTGCTAATTTTGCAGTTCAAATTTTCCACCAAGCTTGAGTGAGTTTTTACATCCTGGTAGTAACAGAGATCTGTGGCAATGTGCCAGAGAAGAATGCTTTGGTCAAATTCTACATCAATACTCCAGCCAAGTTGATCAAGGCAACCCATGATCTCAAGCACCAGACTACCTCTGAAAGCACTTAGCTTTTGACATTCCTTAATATTCTTGGCACTTAATGATTTTTCCATTAGCAGTGTAAAGATCAATTCTTTCAACTCAGGGAAAGCAGCTTCAATATTGTACTGGTACTTCTCTAACTTTTCATGAAAAAACTTTCCGACTCGACCTCGTGTTGCAGATTTCTCTTTGAGGCAAAAACTTAAAAGATTATACTGAGCCATATGATTAGACCATTTCCTTTTTGCAGGTATGAGATATAAATCACTGAGAAAAGAAATTATTCTGTCGATGAGATTCGTCATGATCAGATTTTTGCTCGTATCCAACCAAAGCCTTGTCCAGTCTGAGGACAATAATAGAATCACCTCATAAAATTCTAGAATACTAAATCCAACCAGCAATGAGCAAGTAATTGTCATATTGATGTCTGACAAATCATGCCAATGAGTGATAAAGAAGGCAGAGAACACGGAAGTGGCCAGAAATAAACTTAGCAGTCGGAGTAATAATGATGGGCGAGAATAAGTGACCATTGCCTTCGTGTAGAGAACATCGTAAACGAATCCAAGTTCAACCTCGACCACCTTAAAAGCCACCTCCCAGGAGTGTTTATGGAAGAAGGACCGGCTTTCTTTGTAGTCCTGAAAGCTGAGGATGAGATCTGCAAAAAGCCTCTTGAAAGTCATGAAAAAGGAATAAGCCGCGCGTAAAATATCATCATCTGGAATGTCAGTTTTCGCTGAAGTGCGGAAAAGATCTTCTTCTTGTGGAATTTCAATCAGTAGCCGCCTTTTGATTTTGAACCCCTCAGCTTTTTTGGCACTATGGGCATCCATGAACTTGGCATAGTTAGGCCCTGGGTCAGGCTGAGGGAGCATTGAATCTCTAAACTGATTGCTACTTGCCATATATTGAACCCAATTCCTCTCACCAAACTTGATCATTGCAGCCAAAAGTAATGGAATGGATAGATAATCAAGCAGGCTTCCGGTCCAGGACATGTTTAAAATGTAAATGGCTACTCCGAAAGAGCTGGAAAGACTGAACAAGTTTCTCATCCAGAACTCATTGTCCTCTACTGAATAGGCTGTGATGGTGTCTGGGCTGCAAAGATGCAGGAGAAAAAGCGGTGCCCATATGGTCATTGTTTCATACTTCCGATCAAGGGAATTTGTTTGGCAATCTTCCTGGCCATGAGAGAGGACATTCAGTGAAAAATTTGTTGCCCAGTTTGCTGCTTGGAAGGCAAGCCAGAGAATAGCTCTCAACCATAATCGGTATTCATATTTTCTCCTGTTACCCAAGCAAAGGAGAGTAGCTTGTAAGGAGAAGCTAAACAATACTAGTGCCCTTAGCTCCCATACATTCCAATGCCTTGCCAATCTTTCAGGGAAAAGCTGAAACAAACTCCTCCTCTTTGCCACAATCAAAGTACCAAAAACTGAAAATTCAAATATGTTACTAATCAAGAATCAGAAACTATGGTTCAATAGAGCTTTATAGACAAACTAAAACTCTGTTTGAATTACCTAGAGCGAGCATGCCTGGTCTCTCTTAAAGAGTGTTATTTGACAGTTCGAGGTAAAGCCCAAGACGTCTGAAGGTTATAGACTACTGATTGCTAAATTTCCTCAAGCACATGGACTGAATTGATCAAAAGCAGAAATTTATCAGAGTAACAGATAAAACATTTTCATAATAACCATAGAGAATACCACCGCTGATAATTATCAACCTAATCTTCACCGACGATAAAATCCAGAGACTAAAACTTTGAACCTTGACAATTGGACTTGAGAGAACTAAGATAAAACTCAAACCGGTTCACTATATTAAACAAAAAATGATTCACTAAATTGAAAATCAAACTGACTCACTATATTATATCAAAATTCTGGTGGGTAGAATTATGTTTAGTAACCTAGAAAGTGGAGGAAGTACGGGTGAAAGCTCAGTTCTTTTTCTTTTTTTTTTTTTTTTTTTGAACCGGTGAAATCTCACTTCAATCCCGGAATATAGCATCCAGCATGGAAAGGATTTACTACATTAAGCATGAAATTTCAATTTTTCACTTGATTTCTAATTTACAATTTTTCCTTCCACATATGTTGAAATTCAACTATGGAATTTACAAAAAAAAAAAAAACCCACTGGTGAAGCAGAATGTGAGGGGATGAATATGCATTGGCAATCTGTTCTTCTCATGTGGGGAGTGTAAGATCTTAATAATCAAAATCGTCTTCTTATGTTTTCTTTTTTATCGGCTACATCATTGCTTATGTTGATTATGACATTTTATTGTAATTATGGAGATTTGGAGTGCCGATATTTGTGCTATTTATAACTAGATTTCACATCGAATATAGAGTGATTCCACTGAAGTTGGGGGTAGCCTCCTTCCCTCATAGCCACTTGGTGTGCCCCAAACTCTGTTGTGCCACAAGGATCCAAACCAAACACAGACAGATAATGCAGATTATTTTAGATGGTTCCCCAAAATCGAGTACTCCATAGAGGAATTGGACAAATGCACTATAATGGTAGAGATTTACAAGGAGCACACTCAACTCCCCATAGTTGTCAAAGGCGCGCCTAGGCGAGGGGCGCAGCAAGGCGCACTTATTGCGCCTGGGGTGATCCCAGGCGAGGCGACTTGAAAAAGGCGCAGCCTAGGCGCAAAAAGGCGCGCTTAGGCGAGAGGCGACGAGGCGCAAAAAGGCGCGCCTCTTTCAAATCGACCACTCTTTTATTCTTTTAATGAAATTAAGGTTCTTTTTTTTCCCTTCATACATGTTGGGGTTTCCAAAGAGTATATTAGGCTATTAACTAAAGTAAATTATACTTGCTTGTTCGTTTTTAGATGTCAAGCAGAGCTAATAGAACGGATCCTGCACGAAAGTATCATCATTTGCCGGATCCCGCGAACACTAACCAATTTAAATGTATTTTTTTGTGGCAAAATAACCAATGGAGGGGTTAATCGGGCTAAGAAATACCTTGTAGGAGGTTATAGAGATGTGACAGCTTGTAAAAGAGTCCCACCCAACGTAAAACAAGAGATTCAAGAGTTTATGGGAAATAAGAAATCATTGAAAAAGCAATTGCAAATGATGGTATGTTGTCTTAAACTCATCGGCTTAGTGTTATTATTTAAAGTATTGGTGTATGCTATTTTTCCAATTTTTCCACATAGGTGCCCCTCGGTTCAAAAAGGCGTGCGCCTCTCGCCTAAGGCCCTCCAGGACTTTCCGCCTCGGTACGCCTTTCGCCTTTGACAACTATGCAACTCCCTACACTCTCACATCTCTCATTGTTTTACATTGTAACCTCACTGGTCTCTCATTCAGAGATGATTCAACAACGAAACAAAGAACTCCATTTTATAGCCAAAAACAAGAAATGGGCCAAGGCCAAGTCTTCAATTCTTGGTGGCTAGAATAGTGATGCAAGTGAGGGAGATAAGGGCTGAGTAGGATTGGAAGCCACATGTCCCCAATAATCATTGTAGTGGGCCGAAATATAAAGATGATAACACTCAAGGTCGGTCTTGTCATGGAGGCCCATTTATCAGGAAGGCCGGATCCATCACTTAACGCGTGGGCCGGACAGGTTACTGAGCCCAAGTCGATCATACCGAGACGATACGTATCAATCGACAAGGGAGATGAGCCGGCGTCTTGGCTAAGATGAGATTAATCCAGACGAGTCATCTGAGCCAGGTAAACTCAAAATGACTCACAATATGGGAGGCAATTCAGCAGACAAGTCATGGATGATGTCATCTGAGACAGTTACCGTACGTGCTCGACTCGTGACAAATCATGTGCGTGTAACCGCACCCCCGTTACGTCATGGTGACATCAACCGAAGGGATTATGACACGTGTCGTTCAGAGACTTGTGGCATGTGCATGCAATGATAACAGACTCGGCGAGTGACATACACTGACGTCAGCCTAGCCATGCATACTAGTCCTGACAGAAGGAGTGCCTATATAAGTGCAATGAAGGAAACCCTAAAAGGTACACAATTATATACGCACGACTCTCTACCCTGTACTTCTCTCCAAGTCTCTCTCTAGACCGTCAGAGTGTGTTCCCCGGCCAACTTCCGGCCGGGTTTGGCACTAACGTCGGCGTTTCTTGTGCAGAGCCACCTAAGGAGTCAAATGAGCCAAACTCACGGTGGAAGAGGATCAACTCAGGAGGATCGTTTGGACAACGCCACCACAATCAACAAACTTCTTTTCCACCTCACGTATTGTGGAGCCCAAGACAAGTGGTCCTACCCACACGTGTGAGGGAGCACGGGGCACCACCACGTGGTCTTGGGCACTGAATAATCTCTCGTTGGTGAGAACTTCACTTTGGACTAGAGCAAACTAATTGAACTGCGTGCGCTCTCGAGGCTCAACCGACTCATTTAGTAATCGAGCAGAGCTCAAGCATGAAACTCGGGCTTGTTTATTAAACTAGTTGAGCTTAAAACTTGAAAGCTCTACTCCACTCGAAAAAAACTCCGTTCTTTGTATAGGCTCCTCGTTGGTAGAAGCTCGAGTTCTTGGCTTGTTTAGCAAATGAACTAAGCTCAGACACAGCAAAGCTCAGCTCGTTTACACCCCTGCTTCGGACCAACATGGTGCGGTGAGATGTAGGGGGTTTGCTCAGGGGTATGGTGGGGAGGCAATACCGGTATGTACATTTCAAAAAAGCATAATTCTGAATATTCAATTATTCCAGGAATCATAACTCGTCTGAAAATAGAAGTCCCAAAATGCCCGAACTTAATAAATAAAAAAAGCAATGCGAAAATTGACGTTCGACTTCCATGATGTAAAAATGAGCATGGGCTTCTTACCTCTATCAATCGCCGACTAGTAGCCTCCTCCATCAACGACAGAAGGCGGCTACCCGTTTTTCAACGACGTCGTCTGCCAGACCTCTTCCCGGTGGCCTTTCGTGTTGGGTTTTTTGGTTGGAACTTTGATCTGATTCTTGTTGGGTGTTTTGGTGCCAAGCCATGTATCACCAATTCTCTACTCCCTTCGTCCCGCAAAATTTGTCACTTTCACTATTCCAGCCCTATGAAAAAATTAATTATTTCTTTTAATCTGTAATGTTTTATATAAGCAATATGGATCTCGTTTGATAGACTTCAATTAGATCTTTTGAACAAAGTTTTGAAAATCACATAAAACGTTATGAATTGAAAGATATAGATAATTTAAAAATGGCACGCACTCCCGAAAGTGTCAAACTTTGCGGGACGGAGGGAGTATTTTGGAGACTGAAACAACAGTAGTAATCCCTCCCCAAATTACTAGTCGTTCTAGAATGTACCAAAAATATTTGTCTTATTCTTAAAAACATCAAAATAAGGTCACTTTTCAGTTTTACTTTTTCCATCTCAGTTATTATTTTATAACTGTTTTTATGATTTTGAAAATTTTGTATAATAAAATTAATTGATATCTATCAAACAATATTCATATTGCATATGTTTTGAGTTTCATATAAAAAATTTGCCCCACAAAATTAGACACGATAATATTGAATCAATGAACTAAAGGGTAAAACATAAAAGACAATATAAAGTTTTCACTCTTCTTAAAAACTCACTTCTCCGAAAAGAACAAGCAAATTGAAACGGAGGGAGTTGTATTTTAAATAGAAAGTGTTTTTTGGAGGCACAAAACATCATCTCATATACTCCAATTCTAATTCTCAATTTTCACCTCCACTTTTCAAATACACGTTCATTTCTTCTTAAAACACAAATTTTCCTCCAAATCTTTTGTTTTAGTATCTTCATAGATTTTACCCTGTGGTGACAAATATGTATAGATTCACTCGTTATCTTTCATCTTCAACCCTAGTCTAGATTATCTAGCCTCTCATAGAGAATGATAGAGCCAGAACTTGTGGTGACAAATGTGTAGTACTTCCCTATAAGTACTCAATTTTTTTTTTTACCCTATAAGTACTCAATTTTTTTTTTAAAAGAAAAAAGGTTCAAAATAGCATACTAAAGTTACGTAAACGATGTTTTTCTTATGCACGTAGAAATTTAACTCTATTCGTCTGCTAAAATGAGGCATCTTGAATTGTGTTCGGCTCTCTTTCATGTCGTTAAAAAGCATGTGAATGATAAAACAACATCACAACCTTTACCAATATCTTTCTAAATGTATCTGATAAAAAAACTCGTAAAAATTTTCGTCTTCCATTCTATTTTGCAATATAGTCTCTACAAGATTCAAAGTTGAAAAAACACAATTCATCATAGACGTTGGTATGGGCACCTGTCAACAAGAGGATAAATTGAGGAATTTTTTTATTTCTTTTAAAACTTGACACAATTGGGAAATGGTACTCAGACTCAAAATTTTAAACATGGTTATTACTCTTCCTCTGTTAAATCAAAACTATAATAGTTCTCAAGAAACTGCAAATATATACTCCCTCCGTCCCTTTTTAAGTGATCCACTTGGAAAACGTGTATTTTTGCGGATGTTTAAAAATGTACTTTTGTATAACGTTTTTAATTTTTTTTTGCATCAAATTAAAGTACTCAATGAGCACTTTAATTAGGTATAAAACAAATTTAAAAAGTTATATAGAGAAATATGTTTTTTAGGGGTTTAAAATTACACGTATTCTCATATGGATTATTTAAAAAGGGACGGATGGAGTATCTTCAATTTTAAATGATGTATAATCATCTCGATGGTGAGAATTAGTAACTCAATTGTACCTTCGTTGTGTGTTATGTTTCCTTGATTTTCTTTGCAGGTCAATAGGTTTTGATATGATAAAGAAAGAGCTTGCATTAATTTTTTTTGTTGGAAAATATTTTTGGATATTAGTATATTTTACTTTGTGTGTGAATGAAAATTATAAGTGTAGAGTTGTGTTTATTCGGCTGCATCTATTTGGATGAATAATTGTGTCACTTTCTTTCGTGACTTTTTCGTAGAGTTACAGACATCTCTATAAATAGGGGGTTCCTCATTCATTAACATAGGAGGATTTTTTTATCTTTCATATTTCATTGAATCAGGTCGTTTATTTTGAGACTGCAAAACATGAAAACACTAAGAGGTTCGACAGACCCACCGATTATAATGCTATATTTGTGAGCGTTCAATCAAGTAGTGTTGGAGATAGACGTCCATGCAAATCACAAGCACCGTAGCGGGGGTGAAATTTATGTAAAGTATAGAGTGTCACACTCACCTTGATCACCATTCAATTTTTATCAATTTTTCAGGTTTTGTATTCTAATTTTATTGCGTTAATATTATTGTTAATCACGAAAAATAAATATATCGTTCTAACATTTTTTGATCGGCGATTTGGCAAGAGCTTGAATTAATGTCAAGAAAAATAAATTATGAAAATATCTAGGGGCGGCCAAGTTGTGGTTGGCGTGATTTGGAGATCAGAAAATATGGGGGTGGCCAAGTTGTGGTTGGCGTGATTTGGAGATCACATATTCCTCTTTGGATGAGAATGAGATGAAGAAAAGGAAGTTTTGGACTATATAAGGAAACTTGTCTTTTACTGGGATCAAAAGCTTGACTTTTGTTAAATGATGACGTGCAAGAAATAAAGGAATGGTTGTCAGAAAGGTGGCCAAGTAAGTTCCATTCCTCTAGGAACGGTTGTCAGCATGCATATTGTCCGATCTGGGACGTTCGTTCTCGGCGATGGACAGTTTAAATCACATCTTGTCCAAACTATTGGGGTGCAGACAACCTTCAACATTGGTCTATCCCAGGGGTGTAGGGGGTAGCGCCCCCACCGGGGGTGTGGGGCGGAGTCCCAAGTCGCACTCTGGACTGCAGCGAAAAAGATATTTTTGGACCTCGGGGTGTAATTTCGGCCATAGGGCCCGACCTATTTATTTAGCAGTTTGTTAAATTTTAGGGTTATCAATTTTCAGAGAAAAACACAGAGAGGCGAGAGAAAACGCAAATCTCAGAGAGATTGCTATAAGACTTGTACTCTTATTTTCGATTTCAAAGTGGACTGGTGTGACTCCTGTGGTTTTTCCTCGCGTTGAGATGTTCCGCATATATTTTGTGTCTCGTTTTTCTTTCCCATTTTTCATTACGCACGACTGTTTGTGTTCCGATTTCCTAACACAAACACATCCGAACTGTCCACTACCAAAAAATCTGAGCCGTCCATTGCCGAGCACGGACGGCCCAGATTGGTAATGAAATAGGCTGATTAAAAGTTTAGGAGGATATAAACTAGGGGTAAGCATTGCGCCGTGTTCGTGTCGTGTCATCTCGTATTCGGATTAGAATTCTCTCAACTCTAACCCGACCTATTTAGCTTTTCGTGTCATATTCGTGTTTCGTGTCAGAAATAGCCAACCCTAACTCGCGAACTTTGTGTCGGGTTCGTGTTGTGTTATTGTGTCCTTTCATAAATTCTAGGGGCGGCCAAGTTGTGGTTGGCGTGATTTGGAGATCAAAAAATATCTAGGGGTGGCCAAGTTGTGGTTGGCGTGATTTGGAGATCAAAAAATATATCTAGGGGTGGCCAAGTTGTGGTTGGCGTGATTTGGAGATCACATATTCCTCTTTGGATGAGAATGCGACAAAGAAAAGGAAGTTTTGGACTATATATGGAAACTTGCCTTTTACTGGGATCAAAAGCTTGACTTTTGTTAAATGAAAATGTGCAAGAAATAAAGGAATGGTTGTCAGAAAGGTGGCCAAGTAATTTCCATTCCTCTAAGAACGGTTGTCAGCATGCATATTGTCTGACTGGGCCATTCGTTCTCGGCGATGGATAGCTTAAATCACATCTTGTCCGAACTGTTGGGGTGCAGACAACCTTTAGCATTGGTCTATCCCAGGGGTGTAGGGGGTAACGCCCCCACCGGGGGTGTGGGGCGGAGCCCCAAATCGCACTCTGGACTGCAGCGAAACAGATATTTTTGGACCTCGGGGTGTAATTTCGGCCATAGGGCCCGACCTATTTATTTAGCAGTTTGTTAAATTTTAGGGTTATCAATTTTCAGAGAAATGTTGGTTCATTAACACAGAGAAACCGACACCCAGAACTCCGATTAAGAGAAAAACAGAACCTCCCGCAGTGTATAAAATAAATTTTGTAGCAGAATAGAGACGTTTCTTTCCTCCCCACATGGATAAAAGTAAATAAACGGGAATTAATTCGAACTCCCACATGATGAAAAAGAGTAAAAGGTCGCGAGAAGAAAATGATCCTATTTGACCACTGTACATTGCTAACATCAGGAAATGGAATAATCGAGAATCTCGAGTAACTGGCCAAGCCGCTAAAGTTGCTAAAGTAGTGACGAATCCCGTCAGTAAAATGGGTCCTATCGAGAGTCCATCTATTCCTAATCTCCAGTGGAAATAAAAAAAATGGATCCATTTATAATCTTCGACTAGTTGGATTAATGGATCGTCCGATTTAAAATGATAACAGAATGCATAGGTCGTTAGAAGGAGTTCTAGTATACATGTAGATAAAGTATACCAACGAATTGCCCGATTTCCTCTATGGGGAAGAAAGACAATTAAAAAAACCCGCAAATATTGGCAAAACTACAATTATTGTTAACCAAGGAAAAAAATTCGTAGTAAAGACAAGATACACTTAGACCAGAAAAACCCGTACTCGAAAAAATCAAAATATGTTATTCTCGAGCACGGGTTTTTTTTTTTTAGAGAAAACGCAAATCCCAGAGAGATTGCCATAAGATTTGTACTCTTATTTTCGATTTCAAAGTGGACTGGTGTGACTCCTGTGGTTTTTCCTCGCGTTGAGGTTTTCCACGTATCTTTTGTGTCTCATTTTTCTTTCCCGTTTTTCATTACGCACGACTATTTGTGTTCCGATTTCCTAACACAAACACATCCGAACTGTCTGCTACCAAAAAATCTGAGTCGTCCATTGCCGAGCACGGATGACCCAGATTGGTAATGAAATAGGCTGATTGAAAGTTTAGGAGGATATAAACTAGGGGTAAGCATTGTGCCATGTTCGTGTCGTGTCATCTCGTATTTGGATCAGAGTTCTCTCAACTCTAACCCGACCTGTTTAGCTTTTCGTGTCATATTCGTGTTTCGTGTCAGAAATAGCCAACCCTAACTCGCAAACTTTGTGTCGGGTTCATGTTGTGTTATTGTGTCCTTTCATAAATTCTAGGGGCGGCCAAGTTGTGGTTAGCGTGATTTGGAGATAAGAAAATATAGGGGTGGCCAAGTTGTGGCCAAGTTGTGGTTGGCGTGATTTGGAGATCAGAAAATATCTAGGGGTGGCCAAGTTGTGGTTGGCGTGATTTGGAGATCACATATTCCTCTTTGGATGAGAATGAGACGAAGAAAAGGAAGTTTTGGACTATATATGGAAACTTGCTTTTTACTGAGATCAAAAGCTTGACTTTTGGCCGTTCAAAAAAAAAAAACTTGACTTTTGTTAAATGAAGATGTGCAAGAAATAAAGGAATGGTTGTCAGAAAGGTGGCCAAGTAATTTCCATTCCTCTAGGAACGGTTGTCAGCATGCATATTGTCCGATCTGGGCCGTTCGTTCTCGGCGATGGACAGCTTAAATCACATCTTGTCCAAATTGTTGGGGTGCAGACAACCTTCAGCATTGGTTTATCCCAGGGGTGTAGGGGGCAGCGCCCCCATTGGGGGTGTGGAGCGGAGCCCCAAGTCGCACTCTGGACTGCAGCGAAAACGATATTTTTGGACCTCGGGGTGTAATTTCGGCCATAGGGCTCGACCTATTTATTTTGCAGTTTGCTAAATTTTAGGGTTATCAATTTTCAAAAAAAAACACAGAGAGGCGAGAGAAAACGCAAATCTCAGAGAGATTGCGATAAGACTTGTACTCTTATTTTCGATTTCATAGTGGACTGGTGTGACTCTTGTGATTTTTCCTCGCGTTGAGGTTTTCCACGTATATCTTGTGTCTCGTTTTTCTTTCCCGTTTTTCATTACACACGACTATTTGTGTTCCGATTTCCTAACACAAACACATCCGAACTGACTGCTACCAAGAAATCTGAGCCGTCCATTGTCGAGCACGGACGGCCCAGATTGGTAATGCAATAGGCTGATTAAAAGTTTAGGAGGATATAAACTAGGGGTAGGCATTGTGTCGTGTTCGTGTCGTGTCATCTCGTATTCGGATAAGAATTCTCTCAACTCTAACCCGACCTGTTTAGCTTTTCGTGTCATATTCGTCTTTCGTGTCAGAAATAGCCAACCCTAACTCGCGAACTTTGTTCGTGTTGTGTTATTGTGTCCTTTCATAAATTCCTGTGTCGTGTCGTATCCGTTTTACTCCATCTCGTGTTCTTGTCAGATTTCTTTCAACCCTAACCCGACCTGTTTAGCTTTTCGTGTTATTGTATCGTGTCATATTCATATTCCGTGTTAGAAATAACCGATCTTAACCCGCTAATTTCGTGTCATGTTCTCATGTATAGCCGGAAATTTCCACCCCTTTACATAAAGTTCAGAGAGAATAAAAGTGAACCAAAGAAGACTTTCCTCCTAATCAGCAGCCTTGCCACTTTTTTCCATCCACCTTCCCATTTGTTGTTGACTTTTGAATCGGGGAAAGACTTTGTCGGAACTCTGACAGCCCCCTTGATTTATTTTGTTTTTAGATGTGTTCCACTAATAAAAAAACTATTTTTTTAAAAATTGAGGCAGATTATTTTCTCACAATACATCACATAAAAAACCGTGAAAAGCCAATTTATTAAAAAAAAACTAGCTTAGTAGAACACCCCAAATTAATACCTTCATTAAGCAAACAAATTCAATACAACCAAGCAAAAAGAGGTTGTGCTCATGTTTAAAAACAAGAAATTCTTGGTTGAATGCGAGATTAGTTTTAGGTAGAAGAAATAGTGAGAGAAAATAAATTAGTACTAGGAGATATTACTTATGGAGGGTAGACCTACTAGACTCATGTTGATGTGTGATATTTATGGTTGAAATTAAATAATACTTGATTTAGAAGATTTTAGTAATAATGGGATAAAATAGTACTTGATTTATTTTGTAGTTGAAATTGGGGAATAATGATAAATAAAAGAGTTTGGAGTGGATTAGCCGGATTAGGGAGGAGTTATCTGCGCGGATTAAATATGGACAAGGTCTCCAAACCGGATTAAATGAGAGGGACATTAAATAGTCCAGAGTTACAAATGAACTCCTAAACCAAGCCATACGCTTGGACCCGAGATTAAATAGTCCAAGATTTCCAATCCGACATCCAACGAGTTTAGAGATAAAGCAACGCCCAACTAAAAAGCAAAAATGGAAGGAGACACCCACCAAGCAAGCACCCGAGCGCTTCACCTTCCTCCTAGAACAAATACAATCTCCGACGTGTTCCTCTATCTGAATAAGAAGAGTACTACTTATCGGTGAGTACAGCCCCCTTTCTGGTTGAGACATATCATTGAGTACTACTTACCATTTGTGCATCGTCCAAGCCAAGGATCAAATTTCATTTGGGTAGGTTTTTTCCTTCATCTCTTCTGTTGGTATACAGACTCAGAAAATGAATGCCAACATGGAAAAAAAAAAATTATGGATCCACAAAACAAAAAGGGGTTGGGTCTGGATTTGGTGTGAAATTTAGATTGTGGAACTTCTTGGAATTTGGTTTATTATAACCTCCAAAAACTAGTGGTTGGCCACTCATTGCCAATTGATTTTGAGTTGGATACTTTAACATGTATCAGAACTTAGTTTTTGGAGGATTTCCCGTTTGTTTGTTTCATAGTTGCACTATCTGTATGTTTCGGATCCTTTGTTGAGCTCTCCACGTGCGAGTCAGGCGTCTGACTCGCACGTGTGGAGGGAGTGTTGGACTTTGTCCCACATTGGTTTATTATAACCTCAAAAAACTAGTACATGAGCGTGGTTGGCCTCTCCATTCATTGTCAATTGGTTTTGAGTTGGATGCTTTTAGATTGTGTAGTTCAAATTAACTTCAGTGTGAAGTGATCACATTCACAAGTGAATTTTGATCATGGTTAAGGACAGTTTTCTTGGTCCCAATTCAGTGACTCGGACTGTAAAACTGCAAACAAATCATGATTCCTTGCATTTATTTGCTCAGATAAGAGAGGGTCTTGCTACTAGGGTTAAAAATTGGGATGGAAAGAACTGTTGTCTCCAAGTAAGTGGTTCGTTTTTTATAAGTGAACTGTTTTTTATAAGTGATTCGTTTTTGTTAGCAGTTATTGGAAAATTTTGGCTTTCTGGAACTGAAAAATAGCGTGTCTCTACTGAAAAATCTGGAACAAAAAAGGCTCACTACTGAGTCATTTTTCCTAAAGACAATATTTGCCCCTTACAGCAAATCCGTTTTCAGGGTACAACGATGCCTGAACTCAAACGAAGACAGAATATCCACTAAGAAAACGTAAAAGAACCAACAAGTAATATTCTATTTCTGCAGAATAACAGAATATCTCTATATGCCTAAAATATAACAGAATATCATTATGCCTAAAATTCTAAGAAGAGAATGTGTAGAAAGAGAGCAATCCACTATGGAACTTTGGTGTCGTTAACGACTTTACAAAGGGTCTGTTTATAGATTTATTGGTATCTTTTTGTGAGTGATTGTGCTTTTAGTAGACACACATTAAGAATAGTAATGTACTTCATAGACAATTAAGAGAGGGTCTTGCTCCTGGGGTTCAAAATTGGGATGGGAAGAACTGTTGTCTCCAAGTAAGTGGTTCGGTTTTTTACAAGTGAACTGTTTTTTATAAGTGATTCGTTTTTGTTAGCAGTTATTGGGAAAATTTGGCTTTCTGGCGTGTTTCTACTGAAAAATCTGGAACAAAAAAGGCGCATTACTGAGTCATTTTCTTAAAGACAGTATTTGCCCCACCAGATGATGTGCTCCAGCATACAACAAATCAGTCTTCAAGATACAACGAAGGCTGAAGTTCTTTCTATCTGCGTTTATACAAACGAAGACACAATATCTACTAAGCAAAGGTAAAAGAACCAACAACTGATATTCTATTTCTGTAGAATAACAGAATATCTCTGTATGCCTAAAATATAACAGAATATCAGTATGCTTGAAATTCTAAGAAGAGAATGTGTAGAAAGAGAGCAATCCAGTATGGAATTTTTGGTGTCGTGAATGACTTTACAAAGGGTCTATTTGTAGATTTATTGATATCTTTTTGTGATGGATTGTGCTTTTAGGTCTCGTTTGATTTGGGGACTAAAAAAGATGGGATTAGGAATCCCGGCATAAATTGTACCAGACTATTAGTCCCGGTATTAATTTAGTCCTGCATCTTGCATAATCCCTTGTTTGATTGGCACGGGATTAACATTGGGACAGTTTTTTTTTTTTTTTTCCAGGATACTCTGATCTCTCTCAAGACAACTTTCATTGTAGCAAATTCAAAACAACTTTCACAGTGAAGGCTTGGACGAAAACCAAACAAATCGGAACAAGACCATAAAATTGAACCACCTGAGACCCAATTTGGAGGTCAAACTCTTGAACCCAGATCATGAAAATAAAACAAAAAAATCTTCAAATTGGGAGATCTAATACTGAGAATTCACCTGGAAAGTTAAAATTTAATAAAAGTCAGCACATTACTCCAAATGCAAGTGGGTTTGTAAAGGAAAGTGAAAACATGCGGAAGAACGGAAGCCAGAACATGTTAAAAAAATCTTCGCGACAGAACATCAGAACATGTGGGTTTGTAAAGGAAAGTGAAAACGCTGGCTGAGAACTCACCTGGAGCCTGTGCGAAGAACGGAAGCCACAACAAACTTGGGAGATCTGATACTGGCCATTCAAGTACAAAATGATTTCTATAGCTAGATGCTTCAATGGGCTTCACCTTTGACAGCCACAAAACCAGGACCAGCATAATAGGAAACATATGCTAACTTCAAACTTGGCCTTTATCTGCCCCTTGGACCAAAATAGCTGAGGACAGCCACAAAACCCAGAGTCATACCGTTTTTGTTTAAGGAGTAGACCGTACTCAGCCTTTTGACATAGCATAAAAGGAAAAATATTTGTATAGTCGGCCTCAATTGATTAAGACGCAGGATTAGTTGGTACCAGTTGATTGTGGTCAAAATTATGTTAGAAAAACCTTAGCCGTGACACCAGATTTAATGAGTTCAGCACTATGTTGCATGGAACGCGGATTGTTTTGGTACAAGGAACTGAACAGGAACGTGGTACGCACATGTCCTAAATTCTGGAACGACAGGGGTAGGCTTCTATAGCTTACACGCCAAGAATGTTCTTATTTCAACACCAAAACAATGAAATAAAGCATTGTTTGTCTAATTAGTCATGTAAAACACATTTCTAGAAGCATTATGACCAATTTTTCTTATCTTTTGCCTTGCTAAAGCATCACTATGTCTCTAGTCTTTAAAGGAAATTTCGGGATCAATTCGGATCTCTAAATTCTTCGTATTGGACCGTTAGTGGTACCACATTTCGGAACACTCGTTCCAAACGTAATTTCCTACGGAATTAGCATTTTCTGGTAACATAGGTTCACCATCCTATCAAATAAAGTTTGACATACAGGTCTCTCACTGCGTTCGCTCACACTTTCTCTATGATATATGTACCTTCTTCAATTATACTTGTTGAAAAACTTCGTAAGGAATTAGGAATGCAGAAAATGAGATTTTCTGTCCACTGGCAACCCCTCAGAAATTTATGGGGTCACTTGGCCCCATCAAATTCTACAAACTTGTTATTAATATACTACGGATTTGTAAATTTTATGTGAAAATTTTCATTTGATCCTGCCAAACTAAGTTGAAGAACACGCAGGAATAACATACTGGGGTCATTCTAGGCGTTTTGAGTACCATTTGAGTCGAAACTACTCCCTCCGTTCCTAATTGCTGGTCCTACTTTCTATTTTGGAATGTTTCAAAATATTTGTCTCATTTCTAAAAGCATTCATCAAAACGGGGTCATTTTACAGTTTTACCCTTAAAAAGTACTTTTTCCATCTCAATTGGTTTGTCCATTATCTTTTACTTTATAACGGTTCTTATAATTTTGAAAACTTTGTATAATAAAACTAACTGAAATCTATCAAACAAGATCCATATTACATATGTTTTGAGTTTCATATAACAAATTAGCCCCACAAAATTGGTCACAGTAATATTGACTGGATTTAAGGGCAAAACAGAAAAGACAATACAAAGTTTTCACACCCCTTAAAAACTCACTTTCCAAAAGGGGCAAGCAAATTGGAATGGAGGGAGTATCATTTTAGGAGTATTTGCTAGTTAGGACTTTGGAGTTAATCTAGTAAACGATATAAAAAAGAACTCAAGTTAGAACCAGTTTTTCTTTTTCTTTTATGACTGAGTACATTAGTATAACTTATTAATATTAGCATGCACATTGTATGATTTCATCTAATAGGAGCAGCTTATTTTCGGCTTGTGAAGAATAGGATTTGGTGACCCTGTTAGACAAAAGTCCCGGAGTTGCCACTGTCTATGTGGTAGAGGAAGAACTTCTAAAGGTCAAGGGACGTGGGATTTGGACAGCTTCCTTTTTCTGAGGGATTGAAATTGGGCTCCACCCCGTGTGGGCCGGATGGGCTTAGGCCCAGAGGGAGTGAATTATAATTTTTTGTTGTATCTCTATAAATACTCAGATGTGCCTAGTTTATTATGGATGGTAGCACAATGTAAGGAAGAGAGAGGCAGAGAGTGTGGGAGAGAGATACACGAGAGATCTGTGAGGTTTCATTATTGTGAGATTGTGAGTGAGTGTGTAACCACAAAGCTCGGATTTTCTCTGGATTATAGTGAAAACCCCCTCCCCGTAGAAGTAGGTCCGATTTGCCCTAACCACGTAAATTTGTGTGTCTTTTTTTTTTTGTTTTTGCTTGATTACACTGCTTCTGTGCGAGTAGTGCGTGCTTGGGCACAACAACATCCACCAACCACCATGCTACCACCAAGTGGTTGCCTCATTGGTATAATGGGTAAGTACTTTAGTTCCTTGCTCAATGAGTTCAAGTTTCCATAACCGCTTGGTATGGGGTCCTCTATAGATGGCTAATGGGGTGCCGAGGGTAATATTCTCTGGCAGATATGTGGATTAGCGTATCTGTATCTACATATCCATTTTGTAGGCAAGAGGTCAAAAAACCACCATGCTCCCTAATCCCTATATTGGGGTGCCACAAGTCTTTGTAAAAAAGTGTTGGAAATTTATCCTTATATCATGCACGTTCTTCAAAATGTGTCTTTAATTCTTCAAATTTGTAAGTGCCAAATTTGGAGGAGACCCTTTGACGATAAATTGTCATCGTCAACAAAGGGAATATATCTTTGACGCAAAAACACTGATTCATTTGCTTTGATGCTGGCACTATCTTTACTGACTTCGAATGACTTCCGGATTAATTTGATTTCCTCCAAGGTCGTTAATAAGCCTAGTAGGCTATTATCTGATAAAATTCATGTCTTTGACGTTTGCAGTAATTTCATTTGCTGAAGAAGCAGCATTGCCAAACATCCCGGCAGTAGCACAAGTCCACGAATAATCATTCATGGCTACTGTCATTGTTGCGTCACTTCTGGACCCAATTCTGCCATTTGAGTGTCTCATTCAAGAGGTGGTCCTATTGATTGGCATAGAAGACCAAGTGGAATGGATTGAGAGAGAATTGAGATTGATGCAGTCTTCTTTGGAAGGTGTAGAAGCCAATAGACAGCGTGTTGAAGATGAAATGAAATGGGCGGGCGAAGCAAGGGAAATTTTCCAAAAGGTTGAGAATATAATAGACGTTTACCTAAGAAAAAGCGCACAATATAGGAGGAGAGGAATTTTCTGGAAGTCAGTCTTTTTTTTAAATCATTTGGAGGATCGGTTTAAACTTTCTTGGAACAAGACGAAGATTACGGCCCAGATTCGGGACATCTCTAAACGAAGGCCTAAACAACCAAAAGGATCATACTATTACGAGGAAAGATCATCATCGTCTCTAGGTGAACCGTCCACTTCCCGCGAACCTCAAATCCCCCATGAGACTGCCACTGTTGTTGCTTCCGCTATAGCTAAAGTTAATCATGTGATGAGTCAAAACTTTCTTGTCCACATGGGAAAAACAATGGCTGGCAACCCACATCAGAGAATAGAACCTCATGTCTTCATTAAACGACAAGATATTGTCAGCTTCTATGATGATTTGCGAGCTTTGGCGGCACCGTTGCTAACAAACAATGAACATCGTTCCATCATTTCGATTGTTGGCATGGAAGGCATTGGTAAGACCACCCTTGCGGAGTTGCTTTATGAAAATATTGCTGTTAGACAGCGTTTTCCTTGCAAGGCCTGGGTGTCAGTAAAATCAGATTGCAATTTCGAAGCACTCATGAGACTCATAGAAGAACAAGTGCTGGTGAGTCTCCAAGAACACAGACGAAACCCCATTGGTCTCAACGAACAGGATGAAGAACTTAACACCGAAGAAGTGCCAGTGCTGATGCTCAGTGCTATCTTGGAAGTTAACCGGTATCTCATAGTGCTGGATGGCGTGAGTACAGCTGAAATCTGGGATAGACTGATAAAGGAATTCCCAAGCACATTGTGTGGCAGTCGAATAGTTCTAACCACTCGTGATGTTGAGGTCGCCACCCATGCTGACCCAAAGAGTGTTCACAAATTACGGTTACTTAGTGATGATGATAGTTGGGCTTTATTTACTAAAACACTGACTGTTCCACCTGAGTTGAGAGAACGGAGCAGAAAAATGGTTATGCGGTGTGGAGGCTTGCCAGGGGCAATTATTAAACTTAGAGAAAAATTTCAACACACAGAATCCACCTCTAGTGAATGGTTAAGGGTGCTTGAGAATCCACAACTTGACCCAAAACCCTGGAAGAAAACATTCGATATGATTAACGGCAGTTTACCGCCATACCTGGAGCGCTGTCTTTCTTACCTTCGAAGATTTCCAGTAAATTTCGATATTCCCTTGAGAAGGTTGATTATGTTGTGGATAGCTGAGCGTTTAGTGGATGAAAGGAGGGCTGACCAAGATCCTCCTGAAACTGTAGCGGGGAGGTGTCTTGCAGAGTTGATAGACAGGAACATGGTTCAAGTTACAAAAAAAAAGCTAAATGGTGCAGTTAAGAACTGTAGGCTGCCCCACGCCCTGCGAGAAATCCTTTCATCATCTGAACCGAAGGAAGCAGCATACCCAAAGAGCCACCCAAATAAGAATCCCAAGTTACCTCCAACCGGTCGTAAAATTCTTTATCTTACCCACCATCCTGAGGGGGATGGTGACAGTTATGATCATATTATTGGTGACACCATTAATCTTTCTCCTAATTCTTTGTTACCTGGTTATAAGCATGTCATTTCTTTTCGGTCATTTGATACTCGGGAGGGCAGGCAAGCTGGAAAAGATTTGGGAAAATTTCTTGAGCTCTGCATTTCTAGATGGTATTTCCTCTCACTGCGTGTTCTTGATCTTGAACGCGTATTTAGACCCGAGTTGCCCGAGGCACTCGGTGAACTCATTCTGCTGAGGTACCTCGGTCTGAGATGGACTTACCTAGGGTTTCTTCCGTCCTTTATAAACAAATTGCTGAATCTCCAAACACTGGATGTGAAGCATACTTCCATCAACACTCTACCTACTTCAATATGGAAGATGGTACAACTGCGCCATTTATACTTGGATGAGAGTTACCGTTGTAGGTTTGTGCCTCGACCACGTGGCTATTCTCTGACAGACCTCCAAACTTTATGGAGCGTGTTCATTGATGAAGATAGTCCAGTCAAGGATGGCCTTGATAGCTTGATCAATCTGACGAGACTGGGAGTTACAAGCCGGTTAATGTCGTCTAGGGAAGAGGCAATGTTGTCACAACTAAAAACAGTGGCTGATTGGGTTGAGAAATTGAAATTGCTTCAATCTTTGAGGTTTAAATCGTTTGATAAACAGGGTAAACCGTGGCAACTACCCAAAATGGATTTGACAGGTCACACAGATCTGTCTTCCTTATATTTGCTTGGAAGGATAGCAGAGAACAATTTTCTTGCTTCTATGTTACCAGAGGCCTTAACTGAACTTACCTTGTCAGGATCAAGACTAAGTGAAGATCCAATGCCAACATTGGGAAAGCTTCCAAAACTGAGAATTCTTAGGCTATTCTGGGAATCATTCTTAGGAAATCATATGCGTTGCCCTTCTGGAGGCTTTCCTCAGCTTCGCATCCTTAAACTCTGGAAACTAGAGAAACTGAAGGGATGGAAGGTAGAAAAAGGAGCGCTCTCTGATCTCATAGATTTGGAGATCAGATCCTGTCAAAACTTGGAGAAGCTTCCTGATGAATTGAGATATTCAAGGACTCTCCAGATGTTGGAGTTCTCAGATATGCCTCGGGAATGGGATAAGGTTAGAAATGATCGTTTTGCTTTCAATGAAGACGAACTTGGGTCTCAAATCAGGGAGAAGCTGGAAGAATGTGAGGTGGAAAATGGAGCACTCTCTGATCTGATAGATTCGGAGATTGGATCCTGTCAAAACTTGAAGAAGCTTCCTGATGAATTGCTATATTCAAGGGCTCTCCAGATGTTGGAGTTCTCTGATGTGCTTCGGGAATGGGAGAAATCCTTTCTTTTGAAGATAGTATCAGATGAACTTCTGAAAGGGTCCGAAGATTGTCCCTTCTGTGGTGCTGAGCCTGAATCAGCTGTCCATCTATTCTTCCTATGCGAACCTGTCAAAATGATTTGGTTTGCCAAGTGGGGTATTAAGACTGAATTTTTCTCAAACCTTTCAATCGTAGATTGGATAAGCATTATTCTCATGCCATCCTTAATTTTCGGAGATTCTCCTCTCAATGAGACGGATTTTCTTCGGTTTGCAGTTATTTTGATGGAAAAAACTTGGCTATGGAGAAAGAAAGTTGTCAATGACCATGTCGAGCTTGACCACGTCACGATGTATAATGAAACTTGCTCATCTTTCTGGAAGGAGTGGAGGCAGAGGCCAGAGTTGAACGTAGCCCCTTGATCTCCTTCTTCGAAGACCAATGCTGGTACAACTATTTAAACGGGCGAATCAAGTATTACAGCAAGCATTTCTAGGAAGGTTTCCAATGGTATTAGTAGAGTCTCCTCGTTGTTTCTCTACATATAATGCTGCAATTGTTGTTGTTGGTTTTTATTTGGTTATTTCGAACTTCAGTTGCTTTGTTCTTTGCTTTACATTAGAATTGTTGTCCATGCAAGAATACCTATGCTATTGAAGTTGTTATTTTTGGGATCTTTCATAAGAAGAGAACCACCAATTTGTATTTGATATACCTATGCTATGGATGTTTTCTTTGTAACTTAATGCCTATCAAGTTGGCACCATTTTCTTCAGCTAACAATAGTTGTTTCATGTCTGCTTTGTTTGGATTTCAGATTAAAAAAGTGTGTACCATTTGATTAGCATGAAATGATAAACAGTAACGATGTCAGTTTTCTCGTACAAACCATCTAAGCATGCTTAAGTACCTTTCACTTCTTTGCTAAAAAAACACAATTATTTTCTTGTGGAAGTAGACATTATTCCCATCATTTTTCTTTCCCTGACAAGATCCATATTATAGTGAATTTTAATGATAAGTTCGGCACTACATATTTTCTTGCCATATTTTTAACAAAAATCTATTTAAATCAAATGTCTAGAAGAAAATTAAATTTGCTTTCACTTCAATTCACTTCTTTCGCTTTTACTTTCGTATAATTTTTTAATCAAACGGACATTAGCTTTTCGGACAGAGAAGCCTATAAGTTCGGCACTGTAGCAATCACTGAATAGTTTCGCCAATGTGAAACACTTAGCTTAACCTGATGAATACATACCATCATAAAAAGTCGCGAAACTAATTTTAAAAAATGTAACAATTCGAATCATAAAAAAAAAATCATGACTAATGAACTACACAATTTGTAACTAATGATAGACTTCCTACCTACTCATAAATACGACTAGCTTCACTTTCTCCGGCACAGACCTATCCGAAGCCACACCAAAAAAATAAAAATAAAAACATGACATAAACAGAAAAAAGAAAAAGAAGAAGTAATATTTCAATGATAGACACCATGCGCAGTGTGCACCATAGCTCTCTCTTCGTTAGCAATTGTATCTCGCCAACGAAAGTTGAAGACACAACAATTGCAGTAAATCGTCGTACCAATCGACATAGCAGAGGTTGCTTCGAGTGGGCGGAAGGTCTTCATCTGATTTGAGTATTATGGTGGTGCTGTACATTCTCGTGAAAGACAGTTCGGGTTGGTTTTGTTTGCACTGTTAATTCCAGGTTGTTGGTTCCTTCCTTAAGTAATATCTGGTTCATAACCATAAGGATGGTATAGGCTTGTACAAATAATGGTGTGAAATGGGCTATTTCAAATTCCCAACTACTCCCTCCGTCGCATTTTAGTTTGTTGTTTTGTAAATTCAACTTACTAAAGAGACATATCATTACACCTTGCACATCAACTTTTACCTCCACTTTACGCTGTTCACATCAACTTTTACCTCCACTTTCCAAAATTATCCTCCAATTTTACGGTTTTATCCATTAACTCTTTACCCACTAACTTTTCAAAAGGGCAAAATAATAATTATACAAACTTTGACCCATTAAATTTTCAAAACACACACTTATTAAGGGACAACCCAAATGAAGGAGTAGTCGGCAATAAAAAAAGGAACGGAGGGAGTAGTAGTTAGTACTTGTGCTAGTAATTCGGATCATTTCTTTCGGCAGCTAAAGAGCAGCAACTCCATTGCTGTATTAACAGCCTGGTTCTACATTTTTTTTCATTCTATCAGTCTCTCTACATAGTTGCATTACATCTGGCAATTTTTGCACCTGCAGCTGAAATTCATTCGCAAGCCAATCACTCCCTTTCCATCTCTATGAGAAGTTTTGGCTTAGTTTTAATGTGGTTTGTTGTAGGGGGCTAATATCCGAGCCTCTACCAAGTAACTAGTACAAAGACCGTAATCTAATGACAGGAT
Organism: Vaccinium darrowii; assembly: GCA_020921065.1. Classification (NCBI taxonomy): domain Eukaryota; kingdom Viridiplantae; phylum Streptophyta; class Magnoliopsida; order Ericales; family Ericaceae; genus Vaccinium; species Vaccinium darrowii. Next base: position 12,318,360 of record CM037153.1, read on the forward strand.
AAGCTCAGAGCCGGTCCCGACTTTTTAGAGGCTTAAAGCGAAAACTAAAAAAGAGGCGTTTTTCAAAATCGTAATGAGTAAAATGTAGGTAAGTAAATTACACTTCCAAAAAGAAATACTACATTCATCAATACTCCTAACAAATAACCCTAAAACAATGTACATTTTATTTTTTTTAAGTTTGAAATTAGGTCTTATATACGATGTACATTGTTTTTTGGTATTATAAAAGATACCTAGAGGTAAAAAAGATACCTAGAGGTACTAAAATATGAGTGGCCCTTAAAATTCATTGTTTTTTTGGAGCCTAAATCAGCCAGAACGCTCGTTTTAACTTAGGGCCGGTTCTGGATAAGCTTCCTCTTCGAGCCATCATTTTGCTTGTAAAGGGAAGACCCACCGGCTGGTGGCATTTGTCATGAATCCCCTCCGATGGCAAAGTCAGCAACAAAGCAAGATACTTTGATTTAGCATGACCTAGCCGATCAAGGATAGCGAAGGTCTTTATCAACTATGTCACCCTCCACGATCGAGCACTCATCGTGCCGATTGACTGTAAAGATTCAGCTCAATTTCTACCTCTTCATATATCCTCCGGACGGGGTCGAGGGCCATCCAAATGGCCAGTCCTGCAGTCACACTCTATAAATCCCGCCCGGACATTGTGGACAGAACAGTAACATATTTAAAGCTTTTTAGGGCTGTCTGCTGATGGTATTGCTTGTGAGAGACGAGAAACTATGAGAGACCTCATCTGTAACTCTTTGGGAATCTAATTGTTCCGTACAGTGAAACCCTTGATTATCTGACTTCCTGTAGAGCAAGTATTCCTTGTCAAATCACGTAAAATCCTTCATAGCAATTATCACATCCTCCATACCGCTTGATTTATCCTTCAGACAAGGGGATTGAGATCCAATATTCCAATATTGCAGCTTTGGTTTTTAAAAAAATTGGATTGGCGGCAAAAGGGAATCTCTTTTTCATGTTGGATTGTACAAATCCCATTCACTAACACAAGTTACACAACCAAAAAATAATTATTTTTTATTTTTGTGATTATCAAAAAATACATACAAATAAATTATTTAATATATTTTTTTGCCTTGTGCCGTGCCCGTGCCGAGCCGCCGTGTCGTGTCGTGCCAGGCCAACTTCCGTGCTCGTGTCGTGTCGTGCCAAGCCAACTTCCGTGCTCGTGCCGTGCCGTGCCATGTCTGTCCTACTTCCGTGTCGTGTCGTGCCGTGCCAACTTCCGTGCTCGTGCCCGTGCCATGTCGTGCCGTGCCTCGTGCCGCATTGACTTCTTACCGTGCCGGTGTCGTGCCCGTAGAAGACCGTGTCGTGCCGTGCCACGTGCCACCTTAGCCCGTTCCGTTCCCACTCATTTTCGTGCTCGTGCCGTGCTGCGTGCCAACTTATACCGTGCCGTTCCGTGCCGTGCCAGGATTTTACCGTGCCTCTGGAGTGCCGTGCCGCCTCCCGGCGTGCCGTGCCCGTGCCGGCACAGCCCGTTTGACACCTCTATGTTCTTGATCTTGAACGCGTATTTAGACCCAAGTTGCCCGAGGCACTCGGTGAACTCATTCTGCTGAGGTACCTCGGTCTGAGATGGACTTACCTAGGGTTTCTTCCGTCCTTTATAAACAAATTGCTGAATCTCCAAACACTGGATGTGAAGCATACTTCCATCAACACTCTGCCTACTTCAATATGGAAGATGGTACAACTGCGCCATTTATACTTGGATGAGAGTTACCGTTGTAGGTTTGTGCCTCGACCACGTGGCTATTCTCTGACAGACCTCCAAACTTTATGGAGCGTGTTCATTGATGAAGATAGTCCAGTCAAGGATGGCCTTGATAGCTTGATCAATCTGACGAGACTGGGAGTTACAAGCCGGTTAATGTCGTCTAGGGAAGAGGCAATGTTGTCACAACTAAAAGCAGTGGCTGATTGGGTTGAGAAATTGAAATTGCTTCAATCTTTGAGGTTTAAATCGTTTGATAAACAGGGTAAACCGTGGCAACTACCCAAAATGGATTTGACAGGCCACACAGATCTGTCTTCCTTATATTTGCTTGGAAGGATAGCAGAGAACAATTTTCTTGCTTCTATGTTACCAGAGGCCTTAACTGAACTTACCTTGTCAGGATCAAGACTAAGTGAAGATCCAATGCCAACATTGGGAAAGCTTCCAAAACTGAGAATTCTTAGGCTATTCTGGGAATCATTCTTAGGAAATCATATGCGTTGCCCTTCTGGAGGCTTTCCTCAGCTTCGCATCCTTAAACTCTGGAAACTAGAGAAACTGAAGGGATGGAAGGTAGAAAAAGGAGCGCTCTCTGATCTCATAGATTTGGAGATCAGATCCTGTCAAAACTTGGAGAAGCTTCCTGATGAATTGAGATATTCAAGGACTCTCCAGAAGAAGTTCTCAGATATGCCTGGGGAATGGGGTAACGTTAGAAATGATCGTTTTGCTTTCAATGAAGAAGAACTTGGGTCTCAAATCAGGGAGAAACTGGAAGAATGTGAGGTGGAAAACAGAGCACTCTCTGATCTCATAGATTCGGAGATTAGATCCTGTCAAAACTTGAAGAAGCTTCCTGATCCATTGCTATATTCAAGGGCTCTCCAGAAGTTGGAGTTCTCTAATGTGCTTCGGGAATGGGAGAAAACCTTTCTTTTGAAGATAGTATCGGATGAACTTCTGAAAGGGTCCAAAGATTGTCCCTTCTGTGGTGCTGAGCCTGAATCAGCTGTCCATCTATTCTTCCTATGCGAACCTGTCAAAATGATTTGGTTTGCCAAGTGGGTATTAAGACTGAATTTTTCTCAAACCTTTCAATCGCAGATTGGATAAGCATTATTCTCACACCATCCTTAATTTTCGGAGATTCTCCTCTCAATGATTTGGTGGTGTTGTTTTTATTTGGTTATTTCGAACTTCAGTTGCTTTGTTCTTTGCTTTACATTAGAACTATTGTCCATGAAAGAATACCTATGCTATTGAAGTTGTTATTTTTGGGATCTTTCATAAGAAGAGAACCAACCAATTTGTATTTGATATGCCTATGCTATGGATGTTTTATTTGTAACTTAATGCCTATCAGGTTGGCACCATTTTCTTCAGCTAACAATAGTTGTTTCATGTCTGCTTTGTTTGGATTTCAGATTAAAAAAGTGTGTACCATTTGATTAGCATGAAATGATAAACAGTAACAATGTCAGTTTTCTTGCACAAACCATCTAAGCATGCTTAAGTACCTTTCACTTCTTTGCTAAAAAAACACAATTATTTTCTTGTGGAAGTAGACATTATTCCCATCATTTTTCTTTCCCTAGCATGATCCATACTATAGTGAATTTTAATGATAAGTTCGGCACTATATATTTTCTTGCCATATTTTTAACAAAAATCTATTTAAATCAAGTGTCTAGAAGAAAATTAAATTTGCTTTCACTTCTTTCACTTTTACTTTCGTATAATTTTTTTAATCAAAACGGACATTAGATTTTCGGACGGAGAAGCCTATTAGCCTATAAGTTATGCAATTGTATCTCACTAACGAAATTCGAAGACACAACAATCGTAGTAAACCGTCGTACCAATCGACATAGCAGAGCTTGTCTCGAGTGGGAGGAAGGTCTTACTCTGATTTGAGTATTATTATGGTGGTGCTGTACATTTTCTTGAAGAACAGTTCGGGTATGTTTTGCACGCACTGTTAATTCCAGGTTGTTGGTTCCTTCTTTAAGTAATATCTGGTCCATAACCCTAAGGATGGTATAGGCTTGTACAAATAATGGTGTGAAATGGACTATGTCAAATTCCCAACTACTCCCTCTGTCGCATTTTAGTGTGTTGCTTTGTAAATTCAATTTATTAAAGAGACATCAACATTACACCTTTCATATCAACTTTTACTTCTACTTTACACTATTCACATCAACTTTTAACTCCGCTTTCCATAATTATCCTTCACTTTTACTCATAAACTCTTTATCCACTAACTTTTCAAAAGGCCAAAATAAAAATTGTACAAACTTTTACTCATTAAATTTTCATAACACACTTATTAAGGGACAACCCAAATGGAATAGTCGGCAATAAGAAAGGAACGGAGGGAGTACTAGTTTGTACTTACACTAATTTGAATAATTTCTTTCGGCAGCTAAAGAGCAGTGCCTCCATTGCTGAATTAACAGCCTGGTTCTACATTTTTGCATTCTATCAGTCTCTACATATTTGCATTACATCTATAGCAACTTTTGCAGCTCCAGCTAGAATTCATTCGGAAGCCAATCACTTCTTTCCATCTCTATGAGAAGTTTTGGCTTAGTTTTCATGTGGATTGTTGTAGGGCGCTAATATCTGAGCCTCTACCAAGTAACTGGTACAAAGACCGGAATCTACTGACAGGATAGGCTTCCTCTTCGAGCCATGACATTTTGCCTGTAAAAGGAAGAACCCACTGGCAGCTGGCATTTGGCATGAATCCTCTCCGATGGCTATGTCAGCAACGAAGAAAGATACTTTGATTTAGCACGACTCAGCCGATCAAGGATAGCAAAGGTCTAAGTGCGTAGAAAGTATGATAGTGGTTCAATATAGAGTAGGAAAATAAGATTACGGAGTTGGAATTCAGATTCTCTTACCCTTTGCATGTTGCTGCTATTTATAATCCAAGGGGGGCTACAAGGTTGACCGTCGTTGTGAGTCATTATCGCTCTCTTTTTGGACATGTTTGGGTGCAACTTTGGTTATAATCAAATGTCCGTCAGTCACAAAACGTTAGCCTCGGATTAGCTAATGCGAGCTGAAGTGATACCGTCGAAGGTGCGCGCCTCAACGGTTGTCAGAGTATTATATGACTATCTGCAACAGCCAAAAGACAAGCTCTTTATCAACTATGTTACCCTCCACAATCGAGCACTTATCATGCCGATTGATTTGATGCACAGACTGTGAAGATTCGTCTCAATTTCCACCTATGCGTGTCCCCTCAGGATGGGATCGAGGGCCGTCCAGATGGCCACCTGCAGTCACTCGGGTGACACTCTATAAACCGTGTCCTGACGGTCTGTACCTCCGTCGGCGGTCGTAGGCAGAACACTTACATATTTAAGCCTTTTTTAGGGCTTCATGCTGATGATATTGCAAACACTCTCTCTCTCTCTCTCTCTCTCTCTCTCTCTCTCTCTCTCTCTCTCTCTCTCTCTCTCTCTCTCTCTCTCTCTCTCTCTCTCTCTCTCTCATAGCAATTATTTGTTTTAAATGCTTCCGCACAACACAGACATTATCCATACCGCTAAACATTTGATCAAACACCATATGCTTGAAATGAACTAGCGTCAATGGTGATGGACAACAGCAACGATGTTGGTTGAGTGTCGGTGGAGGGTGGAGAGAGGCTCTGCCCTCTCTCTAGAAACTCCCCTCCCTCTTCTTTTCTTCCCTTCCCTGGGAGTTTCTTGGTAGCCCCTTTTCTCTTCCTCCTCTCTTGCTCTCCCTCCTCTATAGTTGTGTGGTAGACTGGTAATTGAGACTCTCGTCTTCAGGAGAGATGTTCTTCCACTCCCCGATCATTTTTTTTACTGCATGACCCATATCTAGTTTAGATCTGGGTTATTTGGCCCTCAGCTCCAATTAGCCTTGGTGACGGATCTATGGGCTCTTCAACGGCCACGATGATGACGCCTGACAATAGCTACTGTGGCTCGCTGATATGTGAATCCTCCAACTTTTTCCAGCCACATCCATTGGTGATCTCTATCAACGCGGTTGTCAATTTTGGCGAGAATTTTCTTTTTTTCTTATTGTTGTTGTTTGTTTTTCCTTGTTTTTGTTTGGATCTTTTAGATTCCTTGTACTTTTTTAGTGTTTGGTTAGGAATGTATATTTCTGTTACTTCAGAAAAGAAAAGAAAAACATCAGCGCGCGATGGCTCCGCTTAGAAAACTGTTACCACGCGTCTCATGCATTCACTAGCGTTGCCATTTACGTAATAATGAAGGTTGGCTTCTTTTTCATAATCACTGGTTCTAATTTCACCTCCCACATCTATTATTTATTTTTTCTGACAGCGGTCACACTATTTATTTTTGCTGACACTGGCCACACGTAACTACCATGCCCAGTCACATCCAGATCTGTAATTCCGTGGGTCGGGAAATTCAATTGTCTGCAGGGCCGGCCCTGATATTTTTGGAGCCTAAGACGAATTTGTAAATCTAGGCTGGCCCTATGTTTTCTTTTTAAAAAAAAGTAAAAATAATCCAACCACAAAACGATAGTTACTTGGTCCCCTACTTTGTTTTTTCCCCCATGATTTGTTTCGTTGTTTTGAATAAAACTAGATTTTGGTCACATTATTTTTTGGACCAATCAAAAAATAGTATCCTTTGGAAGTGTGGGTTTGTAAGATGGAAAAAAAATATTGCTATGGTGAAGGAAAAGAGGAGCCCAAGAATTGAACCATATATCTATTGGATAGAAAAAGGGGCACTTAAATAATCATCCTTTTAGTCACTTAAAATTAGAAAATCATCCTGAGCCTATTTAGGAGATATGTTTCCATCCCGAGATTCAAATAAACCCTAAAATGCCCTTTATATATATAATTATATAATTATAACATATTAAGGGATTGAGGACTAAATTAAAAGTTGCATATATGGGGTGGTAGGTAGTGGATCATTTTCAAAATTATGAGGTCCTCTGGTACAATTACTGGATTGGGGATAAAACCCAATCCCTAATATCTCGTTCATCCACCTTAATTTGGTTCCATTATTGCCTTATTTTGCGGTATAGTTAACAGGGTCTCGAGAGTATGTAGACTATGATTTGCAAAGAAATTTGGAGCAATTGCCGTGAAGCTTGTTGGGCTCCAAGGTGGGGTATGGTGTTGGATCGCCATTGAAATGTGTTTATACATCTTCTGCAACTTGGGATTCCTCTCAACATCTAACCAATCAAACAAATTGCTCCGGTCTCCATCAACCTAGGAACCAAGTAAAACTCCCTTCCACATCCATCTTCACCACCACAAAATCCCTCTCCGTAACTGTGTTCTTCAACCAAATAGCAAAATCAAACCCTTCAATCTAATCCAAATCACCCAAGAAACTACTTGACGGCTGTGCACCTTGAACTCTACCCATCCCTCTACCTCTCTCCTCGTTTTTTCGGGTTGGATCGCGAGTGATTTCAAAGAACAGCGTCTTATTCCTCACCCATGCTGCGTAAAGCAATAGAGTGACCCTTTTCCTTGTCGGATTCTCCTCGTGAAACGCCTTATCAACCTCGATCGCACCCTGATCTTCTTCTTCTCCGAGAAGCTTCATTTCTCTCTCCCTCTGTGTGTGTGTGTGTGTTATCGTCTCTCTCTATTTCTGTGATGGGTCAAATGGGGAGGATGTTGGATCGCCATTGAAATCAGTTCAAATGGTATTCAAGTTTACCATGAAATCAGTTCATATGATGTTCAAATTTACCATGAAATATATCTTGAATTTTGGTACAATCAAATAAGATTCATAGACAAATCTATCTTCAATCGAATTTACCATGTTTATTGGTAAGAACGTTTTTTTTTTACCATGATTCCAGGGTAATGAAATTATATTTACCCTGGTTCATGTCAATTATACTCACTGTTATATTTTGGAGCACTGTAAGAAAGCGGGGAGGATGTTGTTGTGCATGTACCGCACAGGTGCACAGCAACAACATGCTTAAACGGCACGGTTTTGTGGCAAACCACTTCTGTTTGCCAAATGTGATCTTAAATGATCCGAACCGTTAAGTAATTTTAAAATAATTATTCAAGTTGTCTTTAAAAAACTCAGGTCCATTGGATATTCAAGTCGGATCGCTTTTCCAGCATCTCTCCTAAAACCAATTGGTGTTAGAAAGGGCTTCAATTAAATCTTTTATGGCTTTCGACATCGCACCCGAAAGTCTGTTTTTTAGAACGGTCCACGGGGGCACTCCGGGCCCAATAATCCCTTCCTCACAATGACGCTCCCGCGACTAGAACCCATGACCTCCTGGCTTTGATATCACTTGTCGGACCGCTTTTCCACCATCTCTCCTAAAACCAATTGGTGTTAGGAAGGGCTTCAATTAAGTCTTTTATGGCATTCGACATTGCATCCGCAAATCTGTCTTTTAGAGCGGTCTCAAGGAGTGACATTGTGTAACCAAGTCCATGGGGGCACTCTGGGCCCAACACTTCTCTTTTCCATTTTCGCATAACAGCAGGAGGAGAGATATTTTGGCAAAGAGAGAACCTAATGTATCACCACTTTTTTTCCTTTTCTCTGCCCTTTTTGCACTTCATTCCACACCATTTCTAACCCCACTTAGTTTCACAACCAGCCCTCAAAACCTGCTGTAAAAACAGTTCCCGTTTCAGCTGTTAAACAGTCCGTAACAGACCCGAAACGGTCCCGAAAACTGCCCAGAAATCTGCCTATATAGCAGCCTCATACCAGCCACGTTTCTTTCCTGTTTCAGTCCCGTTTTGACTCCAAAAACAGCCCCATAAACTAGCCCCAGTACAGCCCCAAATCTGCTCCGTTTCGTACTGAAAAAACACATCCGAACCTGCCACCAGTGGTGCTCCATTGTCATGCGACTTACCTAACAACCCAACTCCATTTTTACTCCATTACACGCTAGAACTATGGACCGAGGTAATCTCCCTGAATATATCTATTTTTATGTGTATATCGTAAGTTATTGTGAAATTTTGAGTTTTGATTGTATGAGTTTCCACTGGGATAAAAGACGTAGAACGGAGGAAGTATATAGACTGACTTTTAAACCTTGTAATATTAAACTGTTGGAAATATTCGTTAGAATTTCTGTAAATTTATATTATTGGAGATAACAACACAATAAACAAATAAAATACGATACTACAAATATAAAATAAGAGAGATTAGGAAAACTTATATTGATCGAGGCACGCGTAAAGCACTCTCCTAAGAGAAGATATGTCCCCACTTGCACCGAGTTGTGTGACATTCCACTCCCAAGATCCACGGAAGCTTTGTGTGCAGCTAAAGCTTTCCACACGAATCAAGAATTGCCCGTATGCTCAAAATATTAGATACTCAAACTATATCTCACTTAGCTTGTAAAACAACACAAGCAATGCTTCCTAATTTTATCAAGTAAAATACTCACTCCACTTGTGATTTTCTACACCATATATATAGGCCAAAGGTTAATAATTATATGATATAGAAACCCATAAATATCATCTAATATAAGCCATAAATCCCATGATTATATGTGTGGGGAGTTACAAAATTGATGTCCAATAATCACCCATTTATTTATCAAATATAATTAGACACAATAAATTATTTTAAAGAGATTTTAAAAGCTTTTTCTAACAATCCCCCACAAGATTTTAAAATCTTTCCGAAATATAAAAGCAATATTATTAATACACGAGCATTTTTACTGTGCAATGGGTGTAGGTACCTTCCGGGTTTGAACCTACACTTAGTGAAAGTAAGTTCCGTTTGAAGGCGCCACAGTGAACTAAATGTCTTGAACTGGGTCATTGTGCCAAACTTCTACTTACCCCACACACAGTACGGACAATTCATTTCGATTCTAGTCAGGTTTGCGCGTTACGGTCATGCGCATGTATCCTGTATCATGAGTGCCTTTAGGGAGTAGCCTAATCTCCCACGCAGTAGCGACCCCACTACCACACTCACTTAGGTGAGACCTTCAGGGTTATTTGTGACCAATACCCCGCAGAATACCTGCCTCGGACTCATTCAAAGTTAAACTCTTCCTCAAGCGTCACAACAAAGATCACTATCACCATAGGAATGGAACTAGGGATACCCCTCATAGAAATGTCGTGATCTTTCTAGTCAACCTACAGTTTCGTTGTTACCCATTGAACCTTCTTCATGGGATCTCCAATCACAAAGGTTGGGTGTCCACTGTGATGACTAATTTATAGGCTTCAGTCCCAAACCCCTCGATGATTTCCGATTAGCCTCCACACTAATCTTTCTTATGCATATAGCATTTTACCTTTTTCTTTCTAGCATGCCTTTTCCCCGAGAGACTCATCAAAAAAATTGATGTTCAGGACCCCACCAAGTCCTTTTGTTTTCGACTGAAGCAACATATAAGTTTTGGATCCATAACAATGATCCAATAATTTCACCGAAAGGAACATTGATTCGAGGTAAATAAACAATCAATCCAGTTCTCTCACCAAAAGCCACATTGATTCAAGGCAATATATATGCCTTGGATCTAGTACATGTACTTTGATCAATATAAATCGAGGCAACATCGAACCCACATGTTCCAAAATCAATCGAGGCAACAAATTTTTTTTTTTTTTTAACAATACTGGACTCATAAAATGAGTTTGGTCCTTTCTTTTGAATCAAAGCAACATATATTTTAGACCCATCAAACTTGGTCTATAAGGATTTTGACAATTTCCATCCTCGGTAGCCAGTAGCCCTCTACTAGGAATCACTAATTTTAGTGACCAGTAGCCTTCTACTAGGAGCTACATATTGTGGCCAGTAGTCTCAATAATCTACTAGGAACCACTGTCTTTGTTTACTAACATCGCACTTCCCACTTTCATTTAGAGTCTTATAAATCGTTTTCTCGCCTTATGTTGGTCAGTGATCTTGACCCCCACATGGAACCACTTTTTCTTTTTCCATCTCATAAATAGAAATGCTCGCTTTCAGAGTTCTTATAGCCCTTTTTTTCTCACATGACTAGTAGTCTAAGCATCTATTAACCGTCATGTGTTTTCCTCATGTGGTTAATAGTCATACGACTAATACCACTTCTTTTGTTTCCTTCTTGAAGTTTTTTTTTTTTCCAATCACAAGGCCAGTAGCCTTTTCACTACTAGGAGCCTTTTAAAATAACTCAAATAAGCCTTCAAAATAGGAGCTTTCTCTATCTTCTTTGAACCCCCACACTTAAAATTTTTTCTTAAAATTTTTTCAATGTATTTGCTTGAAATTTTTTTCTTAAAAAAAAATAAAAAATTTCTTTGTGCCACACAATTAGTGTAGCAGATATTCACCAAAAGTTACAAAAGAAGATCATAACTCCCATATTTCAAAAAGTCTATTTTCTCACATAGAAAAGAATTCGCTTTAAGCACATGGATCAAATTTGTAACTTCTCAATTAAATTTGTATTTATTTGGAGAAAGTATTAACAATTACTTTGTAACCCCCTTTATAAATACAAATAAAAATGAACTCATAAATGTTCATTTTAGGCTAGCAAAAGAAACTGTTTATTCTTTAAATAAAACGAGTTTCCGGGAAAATAACTTTTTAGAATCAGCAAACAACTAATTCCTTTAAAAAATTTCTTTTTCCCACAAATCTCTCTCACTCTAAAATCAATTCACCATTAGAAAATTAACTGTTTAAATATTTCTTTTAAATAAGATCAACGCCTGTCTTCTAAATGCACAAATTTTGTTACACCACCGGGCACCACCAGTTTTAAAATGTGTATGGTGTACCAAAATGGTTTGAATCCTTTCTTCAGCAACAGAAAGTAATTTTTAAGAAAATTGCTCCAATAGGAGGAGCTACAAACCGGAGTAATTCTTTGTGAAAAACAAATTTTTGCTTTCCTAGTAGGTTGTAGCTATGACATGCGAAACAACCAATAACTTTATGAGTTGCACCTTTAATTGACCACCATTACCCAACAACAGTTACACAAATTTGGGACCTTGTACTTAAAACCATTAAAACAAAAACAGTCTTACATGCAAAGAAATTTTTTTCCCCTCTTTTCACACCTTTTGTAATTGGAACGGACAAAGAGATTCCAAAATAACTGGACTCCCAATAAAACACAGTAGTAACGAGGAAACATAAACAATTCACTTTGTGGCACAAAAACATATCGCCCATAAAGTTTTTAAACATTTATAGGTTTATAAACGTAATCCTCACATAAAGTGATAGTGTTTGTAAACATTTCAAACCTCAAGTATAACTGATCATCTTCATCTTTCACTATGTGTCTTTGAACTAGCTAATCAGATTGTTTGTTTCCCAAAAATTCTTCTCCTATCCCACTGTATGGAAAGAAAATTAGAAATTCAAAAGTCAAATAAGAAGCTCTCGTTATTCAAATAATTTGTATGTTTCCTTAACATTAACAACCAACGTACTGTTCGAGAATGAAACCAATACCCAGAAAAAGTTTTTGTATTCTAGAACCGTAACACTATCTTATATCAAAACTGTTTTTTCACAATATTCGAATTTAAATAGACTCCATACTTCACAGAAAATCCAACGACATATCTTCTCTTAGATTGTTGGAAATATTCGTTAGAATTTTTGTAAATTTATATAATTGGAGATAACAACACAACAAACAAATAAAACACGATACTACAAATATAAAATAAGAGAGATTAGGAAAACTTATATTGATCGAGGCACGCATAAAGCGCTCTCCTAAGAGAAGATATGTCCCCGCTTGCACTGAGTTGTGTGACATTCCACTCCCAAGATACAACGATCATCCACGGAAGCTTTGTGTACAGCTAAAACTTTCCACACGAATCAAGAATTGCCCGTATGCTCAAAATATTAGATACTCAAACTATATCTCACTTAGCTTATGAAACAACACAAGCAATGCTTCCTAATTTTATCAAGTAAAATACTCACTCCACTTGTGATTTTCTACACCATATATATAGGCCAAAGGTTAATAATTATATGATATAGAAACCCATAAATATCATCTAATATAGGCCATAAATCCCATGCTTATATGTGTGGGGAGTTAAAAAATTGATGTCCAATAATCACCCATTTATTTATCAAATATAATTAGACACAATAAATTATTTTAAAGAGATTTTAAAAGCTTTTTCTAACATAAACTATGTCCATACAGATTGTGCTCTAATTAAGTTCCATGCAACAAGTCACTGCTAGGTGTAGTCACCTAATCAAGTTTTGATAAAGTCATGTGAGAGATCAAATTGATTGTTAAACACAAACTTTGTTGGCCTCTATTAAATATTGTTTCTGTAATAAACACTTGACCTGCTGTGAAACATGTAATGTATATCCTGCTCTTGTGCAAGTCTTGTCTGGAGGTTTGATAAAATACGGATTCCTTCTGAATATTTATGAATGTTACTTGAATATTCATAACTGTCATCTTAGTTCATTTTTAAGTGTTTACTGTAACGCATATTAAATGTTTTACTATTAATGGACAACTAGGGTTCCGGGTTGGTGCTCGTACTTAGAAATCATCTAGACGTTTAAGTAAATGGATAAATGAAATGATGATAGTGGATTATTGAAATGATGATTTCGGATGATGTTGATGAGTTGAGGATCATGAATGGCAGATAGCCGGTTGATTTCGGAGAATTGAAAGCTTATGATTGGCAGTAAGCCAGAGATTCGAAAACTCTAAGTTATGGCAATACGTGATTACTCCTTATGCATTTAGGCGATAAAATGGTGGTTTGTATTATAAATCAGGTTAAGGTCTATATGCTCCCGAGGTTATGGATAGTTCCTCGTGGGCCCAGAAGGTATCGACAAACCCTGGGGAATTCATCGTTGTGAGACGATTGATGAATCCGATAAAGTAGATAACTTAGGCCATTCATCTGGGCTCCCAGATAGGGCAAGTAAGGGGGGAGTAAATCACGATTGTCCATAGTCTTAGTAGTTAACACGGGAAGATGTTTCTCAAAGGATGAGATTCTAGAATTCACTGAATTAAAGGATAGTAATTAAATTGAATTGCTCTTTACTTTAAGTGCACGATATATCTTGATATTTGTAAGTTATGGGTTCGGGTAGAGTTTAGTTATTGAGTGATTATTCGCTTATGGTGTTGTTATGGCCCTGACATATTACGCCAGGTGTTGAAGGTACAGAAGAGGAGTTGTACTACCTAATGGAGGAATTTGCTACTAAACAAGTGGAGGAGGAGAACTGGAATTAGAATCTGAATCTAAACCTCTAAAAGTCTCAAGTCTCCTTATTTTTTTGTTGGAACAATGTAATTTAATTTCCTAACAAAGTACTTTTTATGTTTATAACCAAATCAAGATACTTGTGCTATTTCTGCTAATAAATTTATGAACTCTTTTTAATTGAGTGAATATTTTTAAGTAATTTTTTGAATTTTATGTTTGAAATTAAAATTTTTAAAAATTAGTGGCATTTCACTAATTTTTTTTTCGCCAGAAGTGGTCGGCCATATGGCTCATTAAATCTGCTGTTCACATAGGGGTGTGGTAGAATATAAGTTAGCAGTTAGAATTTGCAAATAACTTTCTGCAAATATATTTTACATAAATATGAAATCTAATAGACAGAAGTATGGTACGTCACCCAAGTCGCGTAGAGGTTTTGTGGTCCGCTTTGTCCAGGGTAGGGTTTAGGACTTTGTCTCATAAATCGTTGACAGACGTGTATTTCTGTATATTAAATTTCATGCTTATGTGCATCATATTTTTAGAAACTGATTTGCAGATTCTTTCTGATAAGGTATATTATACTATACTCATATGTGAACAACAATAATGAAAATGTTATTTAATAAATTTTTTAAATCAGAATCTAAAAAGATTAAAAATGCTGAATTAATTGAATTTGCTAATGTGCAAGAGCAAAGAGAAAAGCTCAATACGTGGACAATTCCACCTGTTAATCCAGAAACCATATATAGATATGGTACTTTCCAATTTAAAAGCAGTCTTGCAATTAAAACTTTAGAAAAGACTGAGAGTATTGAAGATAATGATAAGGTAATAAACCTTATGGATCCCAGAGAAGTCTTAAATCATCACAGAGACTTCAAATATGTCCATATAGGACTTGTCCAAGTTGCTTTCAAACCACTCACCCTATTAGGTACCGATACTTGTCTCCAAGCTACCTTAAAGGATGGTAGGTGCAACAACTGGAAAGCCTCTATGATGGCTGCAATAGAAACTAGTCTATGTCATGGACCAGTTTATTTCAATGCTTACCCCAATCTCACCCTATCCTTAACAGATAGAAATATAGGTGAATCTTTGAATTTAAGAATTCAAACTAAGGGATATGACTTCTTACCAGGATCTGAAGTCATAGTCATAGTCTATAGAATTTATTATAGACTTATGAATACTATAAATCCTAGAGTCCGCCAATTTGGACCTCCAGATCGAACTATTCTGCTATATACTAATCTATATACCTCCAACATCGCCACTAATAGGCTTATTAATTGGGAAGAAATTACTTTTCCAGAGAACTGGACCATAGAGAATGCAATTCCTCCAAAACCTATTGTCCATCATTATATTGATCAAGTAATCCAAGAAAATAATGGATCCGTTAGCATAACCTTTGATTCCCCAATCAGGAATTATCCTAGGAGTCTGAGTTCTAGAAATAGCTTCTCATCTCCACACAACCCATATAGGGTCAGTCTACCAGCAACCAGTAGACATTCTGTCTCAGAAATTCCTGAGAAACCAAAATCTCCATCTATTGAAACTTTGAATTTTGAAGGGATTAAAATCAGTGAAAACCAAATCCCCCATCCAATTTATAAAAAGGATTCGCCAACAGCGAGTGACATGAATTTTTCTATCCATGATTGAATTGGTGATAGATAGAAAAGCTATCAATAAAGAATTTCAAGATCCTAAATATGATCAATTCAGAAAATGGTATTTCAAAAGGTTTAATCAAACCCAGCTGCTTAATTATAAAGAAGAGTTTTATAATTGGTTGGAAAACTCTAAGAAAATAGTTCCTTTTGTCCAATGGTTTTATGGAAATCACTGCAGATTTCAGTGATGAACTCTGTATTGATATGAGAAATTTTCTCTTGTATAATTGGATTATTAAGACTTTCTTCAAGAGTCATAATTCTAATCTCTTGCTGCAGAAAATTTATCTGCTTATCTTTCCTTATAATTTGTTGGAAAATATCATTTATTTCCTTATATCTCGGTTGAGATACAAATCCAAGGGAAAAAGAAAGTCAAAATCCACAGCAAAATAATTAACAGGATTTAAAGACATTTTTTGGATAATCGGAGTATCCGTATCAGAAGTAATCCCTTCTGATTCAATTTCTTCAGAAAGAGCATTGATAGACATATTCTTAATTCTTTTGTCTAACTCAGATAGAAGCTTACTATGCTCTTCAGGATTGCTTAATTTGAATCCTTCAATTTCCATAGGAGGTTTCATATTAGTTTTTTGGATCTCCTTCTTGTCATCTGTCTTATCAACTAATTGATCAATTGATTTTTCATTAATTTGGTTTACGTGTTCTTCTATTCTTGTGAGCTGATTGGCAATAGTGCCAAGATGTAAGTTGGTGTAATTATTCTGTTTATGAATTCTATTGAAATCTTCATTGTCTGCCTGCTTTATAAAAGCAGCTGCTTCAACAAATTGAGGAACATTCCTATCATCTATAGTGGTAGATGAAGGTGAATAAGTTGTTGAAAATACTTTCAATGGGGTTGTTGGCGGATGTAAAGCCCTAACCAAGCCATTGTTGGTGTGCCAATATGACAATCAATTTCAATCCAATTGTCGTGTCGTGCTAGGCCAACTACCGTGTCGTGCCCGTGCCGTGCCCACCCGTTTCCGTGCCCCGTGCCCCCTCAGACCGTGCCGTGCCGTGCCGTGCCTAACTTTTACCATGCCCGTGCCGGAGTTTTTCGTGCCGGGCCGGGCCGGCAAGGCCCATTTGACACCTCTACTAGGCAGAGTGCTGATGGAAGTATGCTTCACATCCAGCGTTTGGAGATTCAGCAATTTGTTTATAAAGGACGGAAGAAACTCTAGGTAAGTCCACCTCAGACCGAGGTACCTCAGTAGAATGAGTTCACCGAGTGCCTCAGGCAACTCATGTCTAAATACGCGTTCAAGATCAAGAACATGCAGTGAGAGGAAATACCATCTAGAAATGCAGAGCTCGAGAAATTTCCCCAAATCTTTTCCAGGTTGATTTCCCTCCCGAGTATCAAATGACCGAAAAGAAATGACATGCTTATAACCAGGTAACAAAGGATTAGGAGAGATTTGTGGTGTCACCAAGAATATGATCGAAACTGACACCATCCCCATCAGGAAGGTGGGTGAGATGAGGAATTTTAGGACTGGTTGGAGATAACTTGGGATTCTTATTTGGGTATGCAGCTTTCTTAGGTTCTGATGATGACCAGATTTCTCGCAGGGCGTAGGGCACGGCACGGTAGTTGGCCTAGCGTGGCACGGCACGACACGAACTTAATCAGGCACGGCACGGGCACGGCACGATCTTAGTCTGGCATGGCACGGGCACAGTCTTAGTCTGGCACGGCACGGGCACGAGCACAGCATGGTATAATAACGAAAAGAATGATGGAAAATAAAAATAAAATGAGGAAAAATAAATTTTATTTTATTTCAAAAAATGAGGAAAAATAAAAAATTAATTTTTGAATAATAAAAGTGAAAATTTTGATTTTTGAATTGATAGGTGAAAAATATTTTTTTGTAATTACGCAATATATCACGGAGAGAGAGAGAGAGAGAGAGAGAGAGAGAGAGAGAGAGAGAGAGAGAGAGAGAGAGAGAGAGAGAGAGAGAGAGAGAGAGAGAGAGAGAGAGGGAGAGTTGAATTTTGAATAAGTTTTTCATTAAATAAATGGACTTTAGAAAAATAAATAAATACATAATAAATAAAAAATACATTTTTATTAAATAAATGAAGTTGCCAAATGCCATAATAATGAAAACAAAAAAGATGGAAATTAAAAATGAATTTATGAATAATAATTAGAATTTAATAAATGGACTTGCCATAATAAGAAGAAAAAAAATGAGGAAAAATAAAAATAAATTTTTTAATAATAGTTAGAATTTAATAATTGGACTTGCCAAATAGGGGGGGGGGGGGGGGGGGGAAGAGGGAAAAAAAGGATTTTTTTGATAAAATAAAAATTAAATTGTCAAATGCCATAATAAGGAAAAATGAGGGAAATTTTAGAATAACATAAATGAAAAAACTTAGGGGTAAAATAAAAATTAAATTTTGATAACAAACATATAAATTTTGAAAAACATTTTTATAAAATAAATTAAATTTTATTTGAAAATGAGGAGAAAATGAAAAATAAAATTTTTAATAATTAAAATGAATTTTTTGAGGGGACAAAATTTGGGGAAAAAATTGGGAAAAAAATGAAATATGTGAATAAATTTTAATTAAATAAATGGACTTCGCAAAAATAAATAAATACATAATAACTCAAAAATGTAATTTTATTAAATAAATTAAGTTGACAAATGCCATAATAAGGAAAAAATGAGGGAAATTAAAATTGAATTTTTGAATAACATAAATGAAAAAACTTAGGGGTGAAATAAAAATTAAATTTTGAAAAAAAATATATAAATTTTGAAAAAATATTTATAACATAAATTAAATTTTATTTGAAAATGAAGAAAAAATGAAAAATAAATTTTTAATAATTAAAATGAAATATTTGATTTTTGAATTGATAGGTCAAAATTGAATTTTTATAATTACATAATATGTTAAATTATTAATATGTTATATTGTTTTGTATAAAATTTTGATTATATTATGCAGTAGCCATACGATCGCAACACATTTATGACGATCCACACCGTTCACTTTGTTTGTTTTGCTATTTTAATCACCCTCGCCAAATTTGAAGTCCATCGGGTATTGAAAGCCCTTTCATCAGGGAGGTTTATTTATTATCAACCGACAATTTGTGTCCTTCGATCAAATACGTAACAATAGTTAAATCACTTCATTTTTTGCATGGAAGATATAATCACTCCCACTTGTAATCTTGACGGTTCTGATATGAAAAAAGCTGCTCTGATAGTCGTCGAGTCATGCATTATAGGACATTATTGCTCTTAAATGCACTGAATTTGATCCGATCAGATGGTTGCCGACATTTGATAGCCACCGTTTTCGAGGAAAATGAACAAATTGATAAGATATGAAATCGTAACGGTTTAGATCGAACATTCGAGAAATCGAGTCTGCACCTACCTTTTGATCATATACATCGAACTAACTTGGTTATGAACTAAGCTGTTATGCTATATGGTAATGTACGCTAGCCACGCGATCTCAACATAATTATGACGATCCAAACCGTTCACATTGTTTGTATTACTGTTTTAATCACTCTCGCCAATTTTGAAGTCTATCGGGTATTCAAAGCCTTTTCATCAGCACGATTAATATATTGTAAACCAAAATTTCGTCTCATTCGATTAGGTACCTAATGATAATTAATTTACTTGTTTTTTGGCACAGAGGATATAATCACTCCCACGTAAAACATAGACAGTTCCGATTCGAAGAAAAATACTCTAACAACCCTCGCGTAGTACAATTTTACAGCAATTTTTACCATTGGGTGCATAGATGGGACATGTGACATATGCACTGGATCCTATACTTAGTATAAATATGCTGTTATAGGGCCATAACCCTATAACGGCTCTCTCCGCCTCTCTCTCATCTGACTCTCTCTCTGACTCTCTCTCTCTCTCTCTTCTTCCACAGTCACCACCACCATCCACCGATCGATCTCTCTCTCTCCTCTGGCTCTGATCAGACTCACCACCACACCACCACCGTACCACCACTCACCACCGAAACCCCACACACCACCACCGCACCACCACTCACCACTCAAACCCTAACCACTCACCACCGAAACCCCACACCACCACCGCACCACCGCTCACCACTCGAACCCCACACCACTGAGCCCCCACACCACCACCACAACCCCACACCCCCTCAACCCCTCACTGGTCCACCATAAACCCAACACCTCACCACTAGTCACGACCTACACCACCACAACCCCTCACCATCGGTCTACCACCACACCACCTCAAAATCAAAACCCTAAATCGAAAACCCTAAATAGATTACTGAAAACCCTAAATCGAAACCATAATTCAAACCCTAAATTGACTGGGTGTGCGACTGGGCTCTTGGTTTTCTCATTTCTGGTGTTGGTTCTCTCATAGAAGGGTGTTGGTCCTGTGCGTGCGACTGGGCTCTTGGTTCTATGCTACTGTGCTCTTGGTTTTGTGCCAGTGCTACTGTGATCTCTGTGTGTGTGTGTGTGTGTGTGTGTGTGGTTCTGTGTTTACTACTGTGATCTCTCTCTGTGACACATATAACTGTGGTTATGTGTTTAGTTTTGTGTTTATCACCACCACCACTGTGTTTACTGTTGTTCTGTATCTCTGTGTTTACCATATAATTGTGGTTCTGTGTTTAGTTCTGTGTTTATCACCAGTTCACCACCACCACTGTGTTTACTATTGTTCTGTATCTCTGTGTTTACTGTGTTTACCATACAACTGTGGTTCTATGTTTGTCACCTCCACCACTGTGTTTACTGTTCTGTATCTCTGTGTTTACCATTGTTCTGTATCTCTGTGTTTACTGTTGTGTTTGTTATGGCACACATTCATATAGACTTTACACATGGCCTTAATTCAGATTCTGATGAGTCACAAGATCCACTACCACAAATTCCTGTATTTTCACCACCACATGGACTTAGTTCCATAGGTGAAGCCGCTTCAAACACTATTGGACTTGGACCAACAGGTTCAGGTTCGACATCTACACAACGCACTAGCGCGAAAAGGGGTCGCACTTCATGGGTTTGGAATCATGCTAAAATTGACGAACATTACAAAACCAAAGAAGGGGTTGATATAGGAATGAGAGGTGTGTGCAATTATTGTTCAAACCATTAGTCTTGCGGTAGTAGTGGTGGCACGGGGCATATTGAGAGGCATCTTAGAAAGAAACATAAAGAGGAAATTGGCGTAGTTGGTGGTGATAGTAGTGGCACTGCTGTTTGTAATTTCATATACACAAAACCTAAAATGAGACATGGATTGGCCCTTTATGTAGCTGCAGCGGAGCAGCCATTCACTTTTGGTGATGATGTTAGATTTGAACATTTCATGCAAACTAGTGTAAATCCTGATTTTTCTAAAGTTTCTAGAAATACTACTAGAGCTGATTGTTTGAAAGCTTTTATTGAAGTCCGTAAAATTTTGATTATTGAAATTGGTCAACTTGGTAGTACAATGTCTTTTACTTCTGATTTGTGGAGTGGTAACAATAATCTTGGTTATATTGCTGTGACTGCTCATTATATAGATGCTAGTTGGATTTTGCATAAAAAAATCATTGCTTTCCGTTTGATGGAGTATCCTCACAATGCTAATCAAATTTTTCAGTGTATAAATGGTGTTTTTAGGGAGTTTGATATTGTTGATAAAGTATTTAGTATTACATTTGATAACCATACTGCTAATACTGCTGCTATTGATTTATTCCAACGAAATTTGTCTACTCCTCATGCTGGTACATTTTTTCATATGCGATGTGTATGCCATATCATTAATTTAGTTGTGCAAGATGGTTTGAAACATATAGGAGCACATATAGATAAAATTAGAGATGTAATTCTTTTTATATCTACTTCCCAACCTAGGACCCAAGAATTTGAAGGGTTGTGTGCTAGTTTCAATGTGAAACCAAGGAAAATGAAAACTGATATCAAAACTCGTTGGAATTCGACATATCTTATGTTAAAATCTTGTGTGAAACATGTTGATGTTATTACTTCTTATGTGAATGCCAAGTATGGTGATTGTTGTTTGTCTCAAGGTGATTGGAACATTGCATTCGAGTATATGAAGTTTTTAAAGGTTTTTTATGCTGCTACTTGTGCTTGTTCTGGTTCTTATTATCCTACTTCTTGTCTTGTGCTCAATAACTTGTATAATATCAGTCTCAATTTTTTTCAATATAGATATAGACCAAATTTTGTAGATGCAATTTTAGATATGGAAACAAAATTCAAAAAATATTTTGAGGACATGTCTAAAATTTTTATTTTAGCTGCAGTAATGGACCCAAAGATTAAGATAGAAGGTGTTGTCTTGCTCTTAGATGGGATTGCTAGTAATTTAGATATTACATTACCTTCTGCTTCTACTTCTGATGTGACATTACTTGTGAGATCTATATATGCTTCATATGAGTCTAAATTTGCATCTTCTACAACTAATGTTGCTCCTTCACCATCTCCTCCAACTACCAATGACCCATCTTGGTCTTTGCTTTCAAGTAGAGGAAGAAATTTAGTTTCACGCACCGAACTTTCTATGTATTTAGATATGGATTGTCTTACTACTCTAGACACCCCAAATAATTTGGATATCTTAGCTTGGTGGGAAAAAAATGAAAGGACATTTCCCATTCTTTCAATCATGGCACGTGATGTACTAACACCTCCTGTCTCTTCAGTTGCTTCTGAATCTGCTTTTAGTGCAGGTAATAGAGTGTTGGATGACAAGAGAAGCCGACTGGGTGCAGACATTTTGGATTGTTTGATATGCTTGAAAGATTGGGAGGATGCACATCTTGAAATTAAGAAGTGCGATGCTAAAGATGAGTTCAGAGATTATTTTGAAATCTCTGATATAGATAGTCCTTAGGGACTATTTATATTTGACTTCTCAAAAGATTTTGAGGATGCTAATACTGCTGCAACTTAATGTTGCATTCCAGGTGCTATCTTACTCTTGCTATGTAACCAAATGCCCAGAAAACTGTAACCAAGTGGTGTGTGTGAAGTTGTTGGTGTGCAAGTGCAAGTGTGCAACTTATGAAGGCCTTAATGGCAACATAAAGTTGCATACTTGCATTTTGCTATTCTTTATGGGCTATGATGATAAAAACAAACTAAGTTATTAGGTGGCAACTTATGAAGGTCTGACCCCAATTGTTCTATACTATCATTGTGGCATGTTCTATCCTTGTATAATCTGTCTATTGCAAGATGTGGTTACAGTTTTCTGGGCATTTGGTTACTGGTTTGTGGATGTGTGTGTGTGTGTGTGTGTGCGCCTGTGTGGGCATGGCTGGTGACTGGTGGTGTAGTGGTGTGTGTTTGTGTGACTGCAACTTAGGTGCAATGATGATTTGAGCCCATTACTTGTGATGTACTAGGGCAATGATGTCAGTCTTGAGAGGCTTAGCTGAACCAATTACTTGCGATGTACTCTGATTTACTTGTAGCATGTTCTATCCTTAGGGGCAATGATGATTTGAGCCCATTACAACAATACTTGTGACTTTCTGAGCTAAGTGATGGATTATTTATACTTTGAAGTGCTGCACTTGTTCTTATTTATGCTGAAACTGGTTTCTGGGCACTGTTTTCTGGGCATTTAGTTACTAGATTGTGGATGTGTGTGTGTGTGTGTGTGTGTGTGTGTGGCTGGTGAATGGTGATTTAGGGTTATCGATTGGGGTTGTGGTGACTGGTGGTGACTGGTTTCTCAGGGCAATGATGAATTGAGCCCATTACTTAATTACTTGTGATTTTCTGGGCTGTGATGTTACTTTGTTTATTCGCTTATGATTCCTTGATAATGACTGAGCCCATGTATTCCCTTGTTGAAACTACTGAGCCTACCTAGATTGCACACACAAACTGCCCAGATTGCACTTTAGTATTGGGCAATGATGATTTTGTTGAGCCTAAGTTAATGTTTTCATTGCACTTGTGTATTAGTTTTTAATTAACCAAATTCAGTTTGGGGCAATGATGAATTGAGAAACCTGAGCCCTGTGAGATCTGTGCAATCTGGGCAGTTTGTGTGAATTCTGGGCAGTTTGTGTGAATTCTGGGCAGGTATGTGCAATCTTGGTAGTTTGTGTGCAATCTGGGCAGTTTTGTGTGAATTCTGGGCAGTTTGTGTGAATTCTGGGCAGGTATGTGCAATCTGGGCAGTTTGTGTGCAATCTGGGCAGTTTGTGTGCAATCTGGGCAGTTTTGTGTGAATTATGGGCAGTTTGTGTGAATTCTGGGCAGGTATGTGCAATCTGGGCAGGTTTGTGTGCAATCTGGGCAGGTATGTGCAATCTGGGCAGTTTGTGTGAATTCTGGGCAGTTTTGTGCAAAATTTGGGTAGTTTTGTGCAAAATCTGGGCAGTTTTGTGCAAAATCTGGGCATGTGTGCACAATCTAGGCAGTTTTGTGTGCAATATGGACAGTTTTGTGCAATTTGGACAGTTTGTGAGTGCAATCTGGGCAGTTTTGTGTGAAATCTGGGCATTTGTTTGAAACTTGGGCAGTTTGTTATGCTAAATTGTGCATGTGTGCTGTTGCCATACGTGTGTGCACGCTAGGCTCATTTTGGCAACTTATGTTGCACCCTGTTTATGCTGTTATGCATGCTTTATTGGCTATGATGATGCATGTTGATTGTTATTTTGGAATAAGTTATTGAATGACAGGTTCGAAAATTCAAAAAATCGCTTAAGGCCCGAAGATTCAAGAAACTACTGTGCAAGGCAAATTTCAACATTTCTATACTTATTTGTAATTGTTGTTTTAGGTTTGTAGTTGTAGGTTGTATTTTTTTGGTACTTTTTTTTATTCGGAATAAAGTTGTAAGATTTAATGTTTGAGACTTGCATTTTTTGTTTGAATGAAAAAATGCAACCTAGTTTTGCATCTCTCTCTCTCTCTCTCTCTCTCTCTCTCTCTCTCTCTCTCGCGTGCGCGCGCAAGAAATTAATTTTCATTACAATTCAGGCAATTAATTCAAATTTATTACAATCCATTTTCATTACAATTCGGGCAATTAATTAAAAAGATTAAGTTAATTAAAAATTATTTTGTTTTTTTTCCTTATTTTCATAACAAACAAAATAAAGAATTAAGCGGGCCGATACGATACGATTAAATAAACGGGCTGGCACGGCACGATTAAGTAAACGGGCACGGCACGACACGTCTCAAAAGATTAAGCGGGCCGGCACGACACGACACGATTAAGTAAGAGGGTCAGCACGGCCCGACACGATTTAAAAAAACGGCACGGCACGACACGATTAAGTAAATCGGCACGGCACGACACGAGTTAGACGATTAAGCGGGTCGGCACGGCACGACACGAGTTAGACGATTAAGCGGGTCGGCACGGCACGACACGATTACGTAAGTGGGCCGGCACGACACGGCACGATTAAGTAAATGGGCCGGCACGGCACGGCACAGTTACAAAACGGCACGGCACGGCACGGCTCGACTAAAAATGGGCACGGCACGATTTGGCACGGCACGGCATGGCACGATTAAGTAAACGGGCACGGCACGGCACGGGCACGGAAAAAAGCGGCACGGCACGGCACGACGGGCCTGTTTGACACCTCTTGCCTACTTCAATATGGAAGATGGTACAACTGCGCCATTTATACTTGGATGAGAGTCACCGTTGTAGGTTTGTCCCTCGACCACGTGGCTATTCTCTGACAGACCTCCAAACTTTATGGAGCGTGTTCATTGACGAAGATAGTCCAGTCAAGGATGGCCTTGATAGCTTTATCAATCTGACGAGACTGGGAGTTACAAGCCGGTTAATGTCGTCTAGGGAAGAGGCAATGTTGTCACAACTAAAAGCAGTGGCTGATTGGGTTGAGAAAATGAAATTGCTTAAATCTTTGAGGTTTAAATCGTTTGATAAACAGGGTAAACCATGGCAACTACCCAAAATGGATTTGACAGGTCACACAGATCTGTCTACCTTATATTTGCTTGGAACGATAGCAGAGAACAATTTTCTTGCTTCTGGGTTACCATTGGCCTTAACTGAACTTACCTTGTCAGGATCAGGACTAACTGAAGATCCAATGCCAACATTGGGAGAGCTTCCAAACCTGAAAATTCTTAGGCTATTCCGTGAATCGTTCGTAGGAAAGCATATGCTTTGCCGTTCCGAAGGCTTTCCTCAGCTTCGCATCCTTAAACTCTGGAAACTGGAGCAACTGGAGGAATGGGAGGTGGAAAATGAAGCGCTATCTGTTCTCATAGATTTGGAGATTAGATCGTGTCAAAACTTGAAGAAGCTTCCTGATGAATTGTGATATTCAAGGACTCTTCAGAAGTTTGACTTCCCAGACATGCCTGGGGAATGGGATAATGTTAGAAATGCTCGATTTACTTCCAATGAAGACGAATTTCGGTCTCAAATCAGGGAGAAACTGGTGAAGTGAATGATCAGCAAAAGTGAGAAAATCTCTGTTGAAGATAGTATCGGGCGAACTTCTAAAAGGGTCCGAAGAATGTCCCTTTTGTGGTGCTGAGCCTGAATCAGCTGTCCATCTATTCTTCCTATGCAAACCTGTCAAAATGATTAGGTTCGCCAAATGGGGTATTAGGACCGATTTTTTCTCAGACCTTTCTATCGCAGATTGGATCAACATTATTCTCACGCCATCCTTAATTTTTGGAGATTCTCCTCTCAATGAGACGGATTTTCTTCAGTTCGCAGTTATTTTGATGGAAAAAACTTGGCTATGGAGAAACAAAGTTGTCAATGACCATGTAGAGCTTGGCCACGACACGATTTATGAAGAAACTTGCTCATCTTTCTTGAAGGAGTGGAAGCAGAGGCTAAAGTTGAATGTAGCCCCTTGATCTCCTTCTTCGAAGACCAATTCTGATGCAACTATTCAAACGGGCGAATCAAGAATTGTAGCAGCATTTCTAGGAAAGTTTGCAATGGTGTTAGTAGATTCTCCTCGTCGTTTCTATATATCTGCAACTGCAATAGTTGTTGTTGTTGTTGTTGTTTTTATTTGGTTATTTATATTATTTCGAACTTTAGTTGGTTCTGTTCTTTGCTTTGCATTAGAATTGTTTTGGGATCTTTCATAAGAAGAGAACCAACAAATTTGTATTTGATATTCATATACCTATGCAATGGATGTTTTATTTTTAACTTATGGCCACGGGCGACTCCACATAGTGGAGAGGGGGTCAGCCAATCCCAAATTTATGGAAATACTACTATTATATTGAAATTTTTGAAAAATTCATAAATGAATCCTCTAAATTTGGTGGTGACACCACTAGATAACTCCTAAAAGTTCATAAAAGTTACAGTATTTATTTGTGTGGTTTGTTTGAATCCTAGTCATTTGTTTTGTTCTTTTGACAAGGAGATGTTGATCTGTCTCGCTAGGTTGAGATTTAAATGTGATTTTTGTTGGAATAAGATTTTTAGTTGCCATTATTGTGATGTTTTTCTTTGATTTATGATTGGTAAAAGTATTTGACGTTTATGAATGACCCCACGCTTTTGAACTTCTAGAGTCGCCACTACTTATGGCCTATCAGGTTGGCATCATTTTCTTCAGCTAACAATAGTTGTTTCATGTATGCTTTGTTTGGATCTCAGATTAAAAGTGTGTACCATTTGATTAGCATGAAATAATGCAGTGTAACGATACCAATTTTCTTTTACAAACCATCCAAGCATGCTTAAAAGTACCTTTCACTTCTTTGCTAAGAACACAATTATTTTCTTGTGAAAGTAGCCATAATTGCCATCATTTTTCTTTCCCTGACCTGATCCATACTACAATGAATTTTAATGATAAGTTCGGCACTATATATTTTCTTGCAATATTTTTAACAAAAATCTATTTAAATCAAATGTCTAGAAGAAAATTAAATTTGCTTTCACTTCTTTCACTTTTACTTTCGTATAATTTTTTTAATCAAAACGGACATTAGCTTTTCAGACGGAGAAGCCTATAAGTTGGCACTACAAATTTGCGTAACCTACCACAATAATGCGTAGCTATCACTAAATAGTTTCGCCAATGCGTAACACTTAGCTAACCTGATGAACACGCTGCTATTAATAAGCCAAGGGGAGCTACAAAGTTGACCGTCGTTGTGGGTCATTATCGCTCTCTTTTTGAAGACGTTTGGGTGCAACTTTCGTTATAATCAAATGTCCGTCAGTCACAAAACGTTAGCCTCCGATTAGCTAATGGGACCTGAAGTGATACCGTCGAAGGTGCACGCCTCACCGGTTGTCAGAGTATTATATGACTATCTGCAGCAGCCAAAAGACAAGCTCTCATCGTGCTGATTGTTTTGATGCAGACCATAAAGATTCGGCTCAATTTCTACCTCTTTTAAAGATTCGGCTCAATTTCTACCTCTGCATATCTCCTCTGGACGGGGTTGAGGGCCGTCCAAACGGCCAGTCCTGCAGTCACACGGTTGACACGCTATAAATCCCGTCCGGACAGTTGTGGGCAGAACAGTAACGTATTTAAGCCTTTTCAGGGCTCTCTGCTGATGGTATTGCATGCACAGCAGCTTTTCTTGTGAGAGACGAGAAACTTTGAGAGACCTCGTCACTCTTTGGGAATCTAATTGTTCCATATAGTGAAACCCTCGATTATCTGACTTCCCGTAGAGTAAGTATTCCTTGTCAAATCACGTAAAATCTTTCATAGCAATTATCACATCCTCTATACCTGATTTATCCTTCAGACAATGAACTAGTCATCAATGGTGATGGACACATCATCAGCGATGTGTCTTCACCTAGTAAACAGTTGCCACGTGTCCCATGCATTTACTAGCTTTGTCATTTACGTCCTAATGGAGGTTGGCTTCTTTTTCATAATCACCGATTCTAATTTCACGTCCCACGTCTATTCGAGTATTAAATTTGCTGACGGCGGCCACACGTTAACTAGCATGCTTCCCAAGGTTAAAATCTCTGGAATTCGTAGTTGCATCCAGATCTATAATTCCGTGGGTCGGAAAATTCTATACTCAGTCTGGTTGTGGCACTTACAGATATTCAATTGAGTTAAATTTTCTGCAGGAAAATCAAACCGTGCATGAAGAACAGTTCAGATCATCGAAGTAAGATTCCATCTTATCCACAGAAACAGTGAGTAATGTTCACACCCTTTTTCAGTAGGTAAACAAACCAGCAATCAAGCCATCGCGAGTGGAAACACAACCAACCTCTCCACGTGCATGGTAAAGCTCATACATCTAACCATAAACAGCCTTGGACGCGTAACGATTATTTCAATAGCATTCAAGAGTCGAAACAGAAAAGAATCCTGAAACTATTTACAGAAACCTCATCGTTCTATTCAACACGTAGAAAATGTGGTAACATAGTTACAATAGACAGAGAGAGACTACAGAATCACTCTTTGGAACATATTTCATGGTTCTGCCATTAAACGGTAAGTAGAGCACAAAAACAAATACAGAGAAATGACACATACCACCAGCTGACAATGTTTGATGCAATCATCTGATTGTAGATAGATAAGACCAGTTGCATTAGAAAATGTAGTCTGGTAATTGAAGGGGGAAACGTGCCAGTTCGACATCAAAAGGGTCGCCTTTGGGATATGCCAATCTAGAAAACCAAACGTATAAATATGTCTTGTCAGTAAAACAAGAAATACATGGATTACTTTCGGTAAAAAAAACGTAGAAAACAAAAAACTGATTTGCTTTCACAATTCCCTTGAGGAAACCAGATAAAAACAAACTCACTCCAAGAAGTGAAATGTTTAAGCATATACACTGTTGATGTTTTAAGATTGGCTTCCGAACCCACTACAATTCTGAGGCCAGTTAACAGATTGGACAAGACAGGATAAACTATCATACAAGCCAGCAAAGGTTTGTACTAAAGTAAGGCGCTAATTTGACTAATTGCAACACATAATCTCGAGCACAGTAAGGCCATAAGAAATTCAATATTGGAATGAACTCAATCATCTGATTTGAAGTATATATCTACATCATACTCTGGAAGAAAAACATCATGTCAGATTTTCATGACTTTTTGTTAATTTATAGCCTCAGTAGGGTGCTTGGGAATGTATGAAAAGAAGTAAAACAGCAAAACACAAAAAAAAAAATATTAAAGTAGATATGTAAAGAATCTAAAGATTACAGAAACATGAGAAAAAACAAAATAAACCAACACAGTAAGCAAAACGCAACAAGTAAATGTGTGCGGGTGTGCGTGCTTGTGGGGGTGGTTGCAAGACCAGCTGGACTTGCTTTTCTGGGGGATATATCTATCAGGAACTATCCAGTCAGGGATAGTTTCGGTCCGGGATTGTCCGGACAAAGCATTTCCCGATCACATTTTGATGATCCGAACTATCCAATGTGTTTAAAAGGTGTTTTTAAAGGTCCTTGTGAGAGATCATAAAAAAAAAAAAAAAAAGACCAAGGGCTTCATCCTTCCCGGTCTTTTTTTTTTTTTTTATGATTTCTCGTAGAGACCCTTAAAAACACGTTTTAAACACATTGGACAGTTCGGATCATCAAAATTTGATCGGAAAATAAAAGGTGTGGACGACGTGGACTAGAACATTGGTGTGTGTATATATATATATATACTCATCGAAGGAGAACTATGTAGCAAAATCATGACAAAGCAGGTTGAACCCCAAGGGTTTGGCCCAGTGGTCAAGGCTTGGGACTTAGAGATTTGCTCCCTCCTGTGGTCTCAGGTTCGAAACCTCATAGGTGCTATCAATTCTTTTCGGGCCAGTCCATAAAAAACTTTGCTTTGGCTATAAATGGAGGCCCCACTAGTGGACGGCGGGATCGATCTCCAAGGATTAGTTGAGGCGCGCGAAAGCCGGCCCGGACAACTGGTTATCAAAAAAAAATTCAATGACAAAGCAGGTTGCACCTTTTTCAAGCCTTGAGAGTTGAGGCCCCTGTAAATGTGTGCTTCACCTAGCCTCTGGTCCCAGGCAAAGCTTAAAACCACAAGTGAGCCAAACCAACTACAATATACATTAACTTAGAGTTTAGCCAAACCAACTAAAATGTACATTAACTTAGAGTTTATATTAAGCTCCTTATCATTGTATTCTCCGACTGGACAACTTCTCAAAACTAATACTCCTTTTCAATTTAGCACTATCACTCCATGGATGTGATATGATACATAGCCACAAAATAGTACATGCTGACAACAAAATAAGGTCCGCTCTACAACGGGGATGCTTGTAGCATTAGGAGTTAACTGCAGGCTGCAGCCATGCACAGGGCCTACCAATCCTCTCAATTTTACAGGCCCTCTAGACAAATGAGGTCTGGTCAAGGACACCATTCTGTTCAATTGAATAAGGTGTTATACTCTGAAGTCTGAAATATCAATACAAATGTTCTGACCAGGCATCCACCCGGAAAATATTAACTGAAAAAAATCTAAGCCTGTTGCTACTAAAGACGATTGATGCGTGCTAATAAGCTGAAATAAGAAGGCACGATTCTGTTCAATATCATGGTTTAGCAATCCTCTACGTTAATTCCCCAATTGAAGTTGAAAAAAGCCCGTGCCAAAGCAAGGATTTTAAAACCAGAGGTAGAACCCAAAAATATTCACATACTTCATACTCAAAAGAAAAAGTACAGTATTCTAAGTTCACCACCCATAATAAAGTACACATTTTCACTGTTTAATCATCCATCAATATAGACCCAAAATAATTTAACAATCTATCAAAACAGAACTTGATGTTCTTTTAATTACCGAAAATCGTCCAAGATATTCAAAACCAAACTCCAAAAAAATTTCTCGGAACTAACTATTTTTCTGTGTAGACCCAAAAAAATATCTCATTATCTTTTGATGCCACCCCTCCATCTCCGCCCCTGGTAAAAAGGCATACGGATGCCATATGTATGGATCAGGAGCCATCAGAATAGTGAACAACTTCGCAAGTTATTATTATGTAAGCAAATGGTTCCGTCCTTGACCTTCCGAAGCACCAAATTAAAAAAAAAATGGTTCAATCCTACACATTATAACTCCACTGACGAAAAAGTGCAGAAGGCAATTCACAGCCAGCCATGAACCACAACAGAAAGAACAAAGGAAAAGGCTTTAAATATTTACATAGAATAATCCACCGGAGACCAGGGTTAAGAGACTGTCAGCAAGTGCATCAGAATAATGTTTCAAAAACCAAAATTTATGCAAGTAACAGGTATGCGTCTTACCTGCCAGGGACAAATGTGAAACAACCCTCAACAGATCCTGAAGGAGATGATAAAGGTGTGCAACTCTCATATACAAACTCTTCCTCGCCTGGACGTAAGAGTGGAAACTGCAAATATGCAAACGAATAAGTGTGTTACCATAACACTCATATGGAGAAAAAAAATAGCTGTACATTGATTATAAAAGGAAATTATTGGAGGGATTCCATCATAGGGGGTAAAAAAAGAAAATAGCAAATTTCTGATTTGAGCACTTTGAAAGAAAGTAAAACAAGTACATTTGTCGATTATGTTCACACAGCTCATCAGACACCCAGCACATATGTTGGTTGATGGGACTTTTTCCCCATAAATACAATTTCTTATCTAGAAATAAATAAGGCATCACGGGAGGTCACCATATGCAAAAAGTGGATCACAAACAAAACAAAAAGGCCCTAAACATCCTTATTTGTGTTAAAAACATCTATAAATCAAGGACTTGGTCGAGAGTTGGGCTATACTTCCTCGAAATCTATTACTGACTGTGCGTCCTAGTACTACACTTTCATTGTCTTGCCCCATAAAAGTTTCGCACCACTTTGATGGTGCTCTTTCCTGGTTTCTTTCCAAGTTTTCACTCATTATGCATCACACAACAATGTGCATACATATCTGCTCTAAAATTGGGGTGTGCTATCAAACAGAAACCACAAAAAAACCCTCCTCAAGTCAGGATCTATATTACAGACGTAACATTAGGTATACCATATACAGAAGTATTCTTATAAAATATGTAGTCCCAGAACGCTATCATTGCAGGTTTGACAACAGAAACAGTGGTACGCACTTATGGTATTAATGGGCCTCTTTACCTTATTTCCACCATAATATATTCCACAGAGACATTGCCTCACAGACCAAGCCCACTTCAAGTTGGCTTTGTAGATAACACAAACATGTAATTGTCCCATCCAGTTCATTCATGCAAATTAAAATTTTTACTTGAAAGAAATGGAAAAGAAAGCAAATATATTTGGATCTTCTTAAACGCAGTAAAGAAATTGAAACCATGAAAATATTGTGAAAACAAAAACAGTGTACCTTTCCTATGACGGCTTCTTCATTTATATCAGACACGACAAGATCATTTGCACGGAAGATCAAGTGTCTTCGATACAGTTGGCAAGAAGTGAAGGACATTCCATAAATGCAGCATCCTTCAGGCAAAAGGGACATACGCATTGAATAAGAAAAGAAGTACTTCTCAGATTCATCTTGAAGGGCACTGAATTCCGGCACAAGAACAGCTGAAGCACGGACCTTCACTAAATTATTTCATCTCAGTTTCTATATAACATTGGCAAACATATAAGTAATTGAAAGCAAGTTTGTCACATGCATAGCATCGAGAATCGAAAAGGTTATTTGGGGATTCGTGAATCGCTCTGATTCTAATTACTTTTAAAATGTATATTTTAGGTCCTAATCAACAAAAAGGTTGCACCAAATGATAAATTAATGATCAGTGTTTTAGAAAGCGTGCAACTAAGCCCGATGCGCTTCGCATAACCTGAAGCGAAACGCAGGTCGCTTCAATATGCTGAAGCGACGCAAGGGTGGAAAAGCGCAATTGAGGTGCATAAAGCGCGCCCCTCGGGGCTAAGCGCCACAGCCGGCCCAGGGGTAAGCCGCTGGGCTTGGGCAACCAGGCTGGGGCAACAAAAAAAAAAAAATTATAACAAGAGGCCCAGCCCAATTTTCTTGGAAAGCGAATATGGTGATATAAAGGGATGAGTTATTCCAAGAAATTAGAAATTTGAAAACAATATTGCCAAGAAAAGTGACAAAATCGATTGACATCCTTGATTTCATGAGGTCTTATTGGGAAGAGGGTTATTTCCAAATGGTATGGGTTACTTATCGAATTTTGTTGAGTATACCTGTTACAATTACTTCAGCGGAGAGGCGTTTTTCTAAGTTGAAGTTGATAAAAACTCGACTTTGACTACCATATCACAACCAAGATTAAGTGGATTGGGCTATAATCTCAATTGAAAATGAGTTCTTGGATAAGTTAAAGTAAGATGACTTAAAAAATTCAAGGAGAACTTGTTTTCCTTGAATTGGACTGTGCTAATCATAAAGCACTATAACAGGGGTTACATTTGATTTTGATTTTTTTTTTATTTAATTAAAGTTAAAAGAATGTAACCTTGATTTTGTTTTTTGTTTTTTGCTTTTATAACTTGATTACTTAGAAACCAGCATAAGGAGAAGCAAAGATAATGTCCCAGGACTTATTTCCAGCTGAAACCCCATCTATAACATATTTTTCACACCCTGGTTGGCAAATAGAACCGACTAACCAAGAATACGGCCACTTCTTGACACATAATTTGCGACATGCATATTCCAGAACTACCCAAACAGAATACAATAGCATTGACAAAGAACCCAACTTTAAGAAAACACGGAATCAACACAGTGTTCTAAAAGAAGGTCTCTAGAAGGCCGAGTACTCGCCGACTAGGCGCTAGAAGGACCTTTGTCGACTAGCCCGACCAGACTGACTATCCCGACTAATTGCCCAACAAGGCGCCGAGTACTCGGCCTTGGAAGCTAGAAGGTGTCCAGCTGCCCTGGGAGCGCCTAGCGAGTTTTAGAACCTTGGAATCAAGTCCCACTGGAGAATTCTATTCTATAAATAGGCAGCATCCACTTGGTAGCACAGTCCCGTGGATATATGCAACACCAGAATTATGTCCAATGTCCATGCCACTCGTTTTTTTTTTTTTTTTTTTTTTTCAGGGTTTGGAGGGTGGGGAGTGAGGAAGCATTAAAATCCCTTAGACATGTAAATCACACGTGGTGGTTTACCTTAACACCATTTGTTATAGCAGTAGAACATTGGGGAGCTTTCTCGGGGAACAGATTGATACTTCTCAGTTTTCCTTCCTCACGTAGTCTAATAATGCCATTGTGCAAGCGGTGACCATGTTCTTCCAGCCATAATAGCATTCCATCCTGTTGACTACCTCCAGAATCCGGCACCAAACTAACCAGTTCCTTTGGAACACAAGGAATCATTTCCCCATCTACTGCCAGATTCCGGGTACCCACATAAAGTTGACCATTGTCACATTTGAAGAAGAAAATCTTTTGACTGTAAGTGGAAGAAGCTGCAACAACAATATACTTAGATCTGCTACCAAATCCGAGCTGGCGTACGATATCCTTTGTTTCAGCAATTACCAGATGAAGAGGTAACAAGTAAACATTCACTATGTGGTCATAAAAGGAGTAGCCACCTATGAGGCCCAATGGACTTCCTCGCATGCGTCCACTAACTTTCTGGCTCATCCGGTCTTGACCATCACAAAACCGATAGATAAGCCTAGTAGGAAGAGGCAGCTTTACTTTCAAACTGTTCTCCAAATTTTTTATATCATCCTCGGATGCACCCTTACGCAGTGTAGCCAAGGCCTCCGGAAAATTAGCTGACAGCCAGCTTTTAAGTCTGCCCCAACATCTTTTAACTCGTCTAACTAAGGGCCAAGGATACATTGTGAAAGCTTCCCGCCATACTTGATAAGCAGCCTAGAGAGAGAGAGAGAGAGATCATTAATATCCAATCACTAGTAAAAATGATCTAACGAATTCTTTTTGGTTAACACAAAAAGTCAGGTGCTCATAAAAGCTGCATAAAAGATGACGTTGCTAAATTTGTATTAAGGCAATTAAGAATCGAAGGAGAATAAAGATTTAAACTTCCTTTTCCAGGGTGTTTCAAGGTCATGAAACTGGGAATGAGAACGGAAGGGTAGGTTAGCTTTTCCACTCTCCTTGCTTTCTCTCAAAAATTTCATCCTCTGATGAACCACCGATGCTTTTGCTTCTTATATTTTTGTTACATTCAGTTAAGTTCTTCAATTAGTTAGGTGAAAGGAAAAAAAAAAAGGGGGGGGAGGCTTACAAGACAAGTCATTTAGTTTTGTTTCGGACTGGGAAATGATCACAGAATGAAGGATCATTTCTTTGAAATCCTCAGTTTGATTGGCAAAACAAATGTAGATTGTGGAAAAACCTCATAAAAGAAAAAGGGAGGAGACTACCCAAATTATGGAAAATGGACCTCATTCCTCAAGATAGGGTCATTCGGGTAAATGAAGATCTAGAAATAAAGATTGACAATATCACGAGAGTAACTCAAATTTTAGAATCAATTGCTTATGTGTGGATTTCAAAATTGAGATTGTAAGCATCAAGTGGATATATGAAATGCTTCAGGTTAAGGATTGCAGTCATACAAGAATCTCAAAACACAAAAGACATTGTACGTAAATCTCTTATTGTTTTCATGTTTTTAGGGTTTAGGCATCAAATCCCTTGATTTAAAATCCACGCCTGTATCCAAAAGGAGCCTGACTTAACCGATTAAGGATTGGTTACCTATGGTTCTTCACTTCAGAAAATTTTCATTTTCAAATTACTCTGAATTACTTCTGTATGCCACCATTTTCTCGGAACCCAGACAAATCAAAAGTTGAGTAGGCAATTAAAATTTCCAAACAAAGATAACAAAGACACATTTTTTTTTAACCGGTGATATATTTATCGAGAAGTCGTCAATACAAAAGAAATCGGCCAAAAAGGGGATAATACGGAAGGAGACCGAACAATAAATAGAGCCAATACACCTCTCTAAAGTCAAAAAAAAATCCAACATAACCACGAATTGATCGAGGGTTGGTTTATGCTCACTCGAATCCCAACTCAACAAACGACAAAGGAAAAAAAACTCTTAATTTTTAAAGCTAACGACAACTCGTCCCCGTCAAAATATCAACAGTCTAACATATCTAACAACCAACAATACACAAATATATGTATGTATGTACATAGGTGGAAAGTGTATGGACCTTGAAAGTGGGGGTGGGATTTCCAAGAGGGTCCTGAGGGGAGGGAAGGTCGAGTTCGTCGGCACAGAATTTGGACCAGAGAGAGTCGTCGGCAGCCCAATCACGGAAACTCTTGCTTAAGCAGCCCACCGCCGCCGTGTCGGTTGGACCCAGCTTCGATAGAATTTCATGAATCGCAAGAGAACCTACACTGTCCAAACTCATCTCTCCCGATCGATCGATTTTGGGCTTTGGGGACGAAAGTGCTGGAATTTACTGGAGGCGAGAGTGAGAGAGAAATGCAGCAAATACTATGACCCCACGGGCTCGTAAATGACGACACTCGCAAATTGTGAGGGCTCCGCCGCACGTTTGTGAAAGCAACGCTGCTGTTGATACCGATTGTATGCTGCACCGATCATTGTACCGATGATCGACTTGGGGATTCACTTGTGTGTTTCACACGAACAATTCAAATTGTTCATATAACTTACACACGTCCAATGAAACTGATTTCTCGCGAGTACCCTCGAAAAATCATTCTAAAATGATTGAACGATTCGAGTCTTTTGTGTCGGACCCACTTGTGGATTCCCGAAGTCAGTCGGTACATGGTCAATTCATCCCATCAGTTCCTCTCGATTTACCGTTGTGAAAGTTTCGGGAAGGTTAGCCCAGTTTCTGTTTTTAACTTTTTCTTTTCTTAAAACAAAAGTTACGTTGGCCACATTTGGATTGGGTTTTGAGAACCCGATTCTCACTTTTTTACGTGGGACCTTCAAAGTCAATCAAATCTTCTCTCTTTCATCTACATTTTTTGAAACATTATTCTAATACACACATTGTGCGAGATGGGTTTGTGGGGTCTACTTTGAAGACACGCAAATTATCCGAGCCGTTTATTAGTTCTAAAATTATTGTTTGAGCCATCCAAAAAAAATCAAGTCAATCATATAACTTTAAGTATTTGATCCAGTTATCTAACTTTCTTTCAAATTCATGATCCTAAATTGTGAATGAATAATTAGAAGATTGATCAACCACTTATAATTTTTCGAATGAGCTGATTTTTTAGGAGCTACTCAAACAAAAATATTTTAAAAGTAATGAACGACTTAGATCATTGGAGTGGGTCTTCAAAGCGGACTTTATGGACTCATCTCGCGGACTAGAGTAATATTCCCAAAGATGTACGAGAGAGAAAATATTGGATTGACTTTCAGGGGCCACATAAAAAAGTGAGAGCTGGGTGTTCAAAGCCCAATCCAAACATCGTGGTTGTGTATCTTAATTTTGACTTTCATAATTTTTTGAACTTTTTTGTGGAGAGATTCTTAGGATTTTTTGTGCAATACACCAAATTGCCCCAAAATCCCAAAAAACTGGTAGAAGGAACAACACCTTAGAATGCAAATAGAGGAGACAAGTGAGGTTTATGGGAGAATAGATTGAATTATATGAATATTAATACTGTGTTTGATTGGAGAAAAACTATGGTGCCGGCTAGGTATCACGTGGAGGTACCTAGCGCGTATCTCAGTCATCCAAAAGTGTTTTGGACAATCGGTTTTTGGAGAGAGAGGAAAGAGAGAGGGGAGAAACCTGAGCAATCCAAAACAATCTTGGATGACTAAGATGCGCGCTCGGGCACCTTGTCAGTGGTATCCTATTTCCATTTTCCAACCAAGTTCTTAAAACCTTTAAAAATGTTATAAATTGAAAAATACTAACAGTTTAAAAATTACATCGAAATCTGTCAGGACCAACAATTTAGGACGGAGTCAGTGTCACCCATCCCCTGTGTTAGTTAATCCCTAGATAGGGTACTAAATGGACAAATAATCCATTCTTGTCCAATCTGACTTTAATCCTTTGTGCAAACAAAAACCAAACTACTTGGGATGGGATTATATTAGTAGTAGTAATAGTTTGGGTGAGATAAAGGAAATGAGAGTGATTTTATACCATTGGATGATGAGGAAACCTAATTCGGTAGGGGCAAGCTCCTACCAGTTCAATTGGATGTGGGATTAGTTTTGAGTGGATAAAATAGTGACGGAAGATAAAATAGTATGAGTATTATTTATGGAGGGGTGGACTCATATTGATTTGACATTTATGGAGGGAATTAATAATACATGGTTTGGAAGATTTCGGTAATAATTGGGATAAACTAGTATTTAGTTTTGTTTTGTAGTTGAAATGGGGGAGAAGGATAAATAAGAGGGTTTTGGATGGATTGGCCTAGATTAGGGTGGGATTATCCAATCGGATTAAATGGGAGGGGGATTAAATAGACTGAGTTGTGTATGGGCTCCCAAACCAAACATCTACTTGGGTCTGGGATTAAACAACCCAAAATTCCTTATTGGGCTGCCCAACCCGGCATCCAAACGAGCCGGTACGCGATATAGTTATTGCCCCACATAGGGCACTATTTCATTAGATAATCTAATGCCATCCAACACTCTAGGTGCACATACATCGGGCTGGGCCGAGTTCAGGCCGAGCTTATTCTTGATACTAACGAGTCTTGCGCAAGTACAAGCCCCGCCCATTAATAATATGACTTCATTTAATATATTCAAGCCTAACCCATTTAAATTTTTAACTTTTCAAACCTATCCAACAAGCCTATTTAATTTTTGAAAGTGTATCACAATTTGAAAGTGTATCACAAAAATAAATTAATCAACCATAACAATCATAAATTAGATTCACAATTGGAATAATTATGTTAAAGTATGATTTTCAAAATAGTGTGTGAGAAAATCTTTTCTGGGTCACGGCTCCCAAACAGCCAAAATAGATTAACACATAATACACAATCCAAAATCAGGCTCCCAAACGGCACCTAACTGTCTGTGTTAAGTTATAAGTTGTGGAAAAAAAGAAATTCTCGACCTTTTCGTTGGTTTTTAAAGCTAATTTTTGGGTTTGACATTTTCGAATCTATTCGGACCTCACTTTAATGTTCTGCAATAGTTGATTTTTTAAAAATTTGTCGTCAATTTTACCATGCTAAAGAATTTGTTGAGTGGCGAGTATTATTCTAGAAAACATTTATAATGAAAATAAACACATATATGGGATCAAAATTCATTTACTTGGAGACAATTATGTCCTGGTTAAACTTTTTGATGCGTTATACAAATTGCACGATTCCGATCATCAAAACAAGCTTTAGATATACTCGAAAATTTCATGGTTGGTCCAATAATTTTTAACTCGAAGAGGAGCTCAATTCAATCTAAAACTGCTAATGTCAAAACCGTTTTTGTTTGTGCCAAAACCATTCCTGTTTGTGCCAAAATTATAATGCTTAAAAACCTTGTACCATGTGCAAGGTACAAGCCTTTTATGCATTACAGTTTTGGCACAAATAAAAATGGTTTTGGCATTATCATTTCCCATAATAAACCAGCAAAAGACTACTGTCACAAGATCTAGCTAATGACTTCTTACGTGGTCTTAGCCTAAAACTTACGAGTTAGCTAGTAATAACTAAGATCTCAGGTTCGATTCCTTACTACCAATTCATGGAGCCATCTCACCCCACGTGTAAAACCCATTCGAAATGGCAACGGGCCGAATCATGACATGACATTCAATAAAATCTCCCCTTTTTTCTTTATTATCTTGAAGACCTCCCTTGAATTCAGTATTTTGAGTCATTTTCATAAGCATGGTGACAATCCTATTCTTTGAACATGAACTCCCCATCTTACTTTCTCAACCAAATATGTATTGAGCTTTTCCTAAAATACTTTTCCTAAAATAACTCAACGCATCCAGATTAGCTTACGTCTTACACAAACCCGACTAATAGTAGTAATTCATTCATATTTTAGGTGTATTGACAACAGCATCTCCAATCATACTACAGTACTTCTCTGAAATAGTACTTGAAAATCGAGAATTGAAGTCAACTCCCTTTATTTAAAACCTAGAAGAAAATTAGAGATCCATCTCAGTTTTTACAAAATAGATAAGAATATTTCCCCCCAAAATGAAGATCATTAAAAAGATACAAAGAATATTTTTAACATGAGAGAGAGAGAGAGAGAGAGAGAGAGAGAAATCCATTGCATTCATCCATGTGAAGCATAAAACAAGAAGCAAATTTAATCCGGAAAAGAAAAAAAAGGTTCCATAAAGTTTGGCAAATTCCTTGGACAAAGTAAGAGAGAGAGTACCAATTCCATGATTTCACATAAAGGAACTCCATTCTTTTTGCATTCTTCGCCTTCAACTAATGCTAATAACACAAACCGCCCTTCAATCGCCTCTCGATTGCAAATGGACTCCCTGGCCCTCTTGTTCATAAATGCTCCTACCTAGATACACATTTGCAAAAGTTTTGAGGAAAAAAAAGACTGATTAGATAATAAATAAATAAAAATTTGAAATTTCCCAAAGGTTTTAGGAATTGAATCGGAAAAAAAGAGATTTTATGTACACACCGAATGTAGCATAAGATATAGTTACGAGAGTTGGTAGTAAATGTTACGAAGTTCTCTCGGTGATACTGCAAAGAGAAGCATCATACAAAAAAAATGTTACAAGAGTTGGTTGTACTAATATGAAACAATGTGATTGTTTATTGTGAATTTTGTGGTGAGGAAAATTATAAAGTTACTTGTTGGATTTGTTGTGATTCTTTTTGGTGTTTTAGTTACAAAACATTGTAGAGTACGAAAAATTATTAAATACTATTACATAAAATACTCGCTTAATAGTTGACTGAGCACACGGTGTGTGAGTCCTCCAACTCCCAATTACTCACAAAAAGTAAGTCATCATTTCCTACCTACAACTTTTCTCTCTCATTGATTCGGTGTATTGCGTGATAAGTACCGCATAATTATGTCAAGTCGGGAGCACTAAAGAATTCCTCCTCGTGTAGTTACAAGCTAAAAGTATGTATTGTACCCATGTATTGAAATACTTATTTCACGTTTCAACATTGCTTTAACGCTCAACCATATGGGGATTTTGAATATATAGGGAACTCACATAATTGTAGTGGTCGTATAGTCAATAGGTCCAGTGGAGGACGCAACAATTTGATAAAAAGGGCAAAAGCACAATATATTGTGATTGGAAGATTATGTTTGAGAAGAACTACTTCGAAGGGGTTAAAACAAAATTATCAAGATTTGAAGGGACCAAAACATTGAAAATTACTATAAATACGAAAATATACGAAAGAAACCAAATTTTAGATTGGGGCGAAATAACCAAGATCGAACCATAAAATGTGTTCCAAATCGAACAATAAACATAGTAATCCACATTCGCAAAAACAAAAATTATATACTGTAATAAAAAAAAAAGT
The DNA here is from genome assembly GCA_020921065.1 of Vaccinium darrowii. Lineage (NCBI taxonomy): Eukaryota > Viridiplantae > Streptophyta > Magnoliopsida > Ericales > Ericaceae > Vaccinium > Vaccinium darrowii. The sequence goes on from CM037153.1 coordinate 12,360,578, forward strand.
AGAGAGTTAGCAAGGACGGACGCAAGGGCGGATTAGCTGGACGACCGCCCTACCCAAGTTCCAATTTTTTTTACCAATATATATGTTCGCTCACCCAACTAAATGTTGTCGAGGGTCACCCAACCAACATTCGAATCTTGCGTCTATCCTTGAAAATTAGGGGAGAAATGACTAAAAACACGGGGAAAAAGGGTCATGAACCATGTGTTAGGATTTTGGTAGACCTCAAGCTTTTTTCTTCCCGGATAACCCTGTGTCCGGGTTAGAATACACGCACCTCAACTAATTCTCAATCTATTATTACCCCTTACGTGTTTTCCGGGTTCTTTTTTCTTGTAAAGTCGTCGAAAACCCTTTTCTAATATTCCAAACTACGGGAAATTTAAAAGACCTCCAACCTATTTTGAATTACAGATTTTTTATTTGCTTTTTCTTCGGTTGAAATGAGGGTATCTATGGCTTTACGCAGAGTTTCATTCCAAATTGCCATGTAATACTAAACCAAACGTATCAATTTACAACGTAACCATATAGGTGGGTTGGAATAAATGTATAGCGTTGAATCAACACTGCATCATGGGCTGGGTTGGTTCGGTTCTGAGAATAGAATTCCAAGAACCGACCAACTCAGCTCCATGTTGAGAAATCCGAACCAACCTAAGCAACAGCCCTGTACATTAACATGTCATTGATGTGATAATGACATAATGTTATTGGCAGTTGTAAATATCGCCACAAATACACTCCTACAATAGTCATCTCCGTATCAGAAAAAATAAAACTTCGTCCCTCACGAAACTCAGCATATTTTTGAACCCTTTCTATTTTGTTTGACCGTTAGATGTAGCCGGTAATGGTCCCCTAACGTTTTGGCGGAACAATGAAAACCTTAAAACCCTTTTCTAAATAATCAAGTATTTGAGTCAACTTATGCACACACTTAAATTAATCCCAGAACCCTAAAGTTTACGACCGAGCACAAGGCAAACTTTTCCTTTGTTTTGGTTCTCTTGAGAAAGACTTGTTTCATCAATCATCTCATAAGGAAAAGTAAAATCCTTTTTATGAATGAGGGAAGGTTGTAATTAATGATTAGAAAGAATAGTAAGACCCGCAGATCAACCGAACCCGACCCATGGCCCATAAAACCCGACCAAACACCATTTTAAGTTAAAAGTAAGGTTCCCATGTAAGGATAGACGACATGTATATAACACGGAGCATATAAAATACTCCGAACTTGTTAAAAAATAGGGGTGTTTTATTCAAGTTAATGATATTTTTTGCCATCTTTTCTGAATTTAAGATAGATAGATTTGTTTAAAATTTTGGAATTAATCATTCATGTCGAAGAAAATAAAGAATTATAGTATTAAATTAAGAAAAAAAGAAAACAAGTTCACAACGGATGAAAAAGTTAAAAAGAATACAATCTTCCAATCTTTCTGTTCGTCATTTTAGAACCTTTTTCATTTTCGGTTGACATTTTCATACTTGATCGATGTTTCGTCAAAGACAAATGATTAATCCTAAAAATTTTGAAAAAAAATTCCCTCAAAATCAAAGATACTAATTGTCTTTAAAAATAAATAATTTAGGTAAAATACCCCCATAGTATAAAAACGCGTAAATTAGAATTAGAGGAAGACAATTGCGGATAGAATACTTCATGATTTTAGCACCCATATTGACCATTTCTTTAAATTTTTTACAAATTTCCGTTTCTAGCAAATGACCATCTTATCCTTTTCTTCTTCACGTTGACTCATCTTCTCAACCACTATTCCATCTCATAGCCACCACCTCCGCCGCCTCTAGTACCCCAACTCAATGATCTCCTCGGTGAAACCCTAGTACCACCCCCGTTGATCTCTTTTACCAACTAACCAAACTAAACTCGTTCGATTTTTTGGACATCAGCTTCTTGTTTGAGAGCGGGACAACGGAAGCACAGAAATAAGGAAACTAGAGATTAAAGAGAGGATAGAGAACATTAAAGAGAGATTGCTATAATAGATAGACTCAGTTTGACATAGGTGAAGCATGTTGGGAGGCCTAGATGGGCATGGAAGACACAGTAGAGACGGCCTCCTAGGTCAAGTAGAAAGGGTGGATGACTACTGGCTATGATGCGGGATTCGGATTTCGGGAAGTTGTGTATGTGTCAAGAAGAAGGTTAGGATTGTAATTTGAATTCAAAAAGAAGGGGAAAAATAAAGTGGGCAAGTAGAAAAGAAGCTTGGTGGAAATAGAATCTCTCTCTCTCTCTCTCTCTCTCTCTCTCTCTCTCTCTCAATTATCTTTTCTTTTTTTTTTTTAAGAAGAAAACAATATACAAATAAGCCACTCCACATACCACATACATCCCAGGTTATCCCTTACACTCACTAAAATAGGCTACACGTTAGTAATATTTTGGGTAAAATACATTAAACCCCCTCAACTATGATTGATTTTTACTTAACCTCCCTAATGTTTAAAACTCAATACCTAGCTCCTTTAAAGTATTTCATCTGATGACGATAAAATCTTTCCGCTAGCAAAATGTTAGGATTTTGTCATGTGAGCAAAACATGGCATGATATATAAATTTTTTTGGGGTAAAAAAAAAAAAAACAAAAACCCTTTTCTCTTTATCTAAGAGTAATTAGAAGAGGCTGAACACAAAAAAAACCTTGGCTATTAGGGTCAGTTGTGGGGAAAACGCATTCGCTTGCAGGATAAGAGGTGCTTAGGGTTGGAATTGCTTTCATTGGAGTTGGGTGACTCTATTACGTTTTCAATTTGGTAGTTTTAGGGAGGCTATAAATAAAGGTTAAGGTAAAAAGAAAATACCGGGCAGATTATTGACAAACAATAGAGTAAATTGTGATTTTCGTTAACTGTCAATTTCGACATGTAGGATTCACATAGTTTAGGAGGATCAAGTGTTGAGTTATAAACTTAAAAGGAAGTCAAGTAAAAAAAGAGTCATAGTTGAGGGGCTTAGTGCAATTTATCCTAACTATTTTTTATGCATAAACTAACCTTTCGATCTGCTCAGCTCAGCCAGTCCAACAAGCTTCGAAGCCACGGCCAACAATTCCAAATGGAAAAAAAAAAAAAATCCATCTCAACTCGAAAAATGTGCGGTAAAATATCATAGAGCTAAATTTGCAGGCCAGCCAACATCCATCCCTACTAGATTTTTATTTCACTTCGAACGTTTTGGCCATGGTTTAACTTTCACTGTAAACGTGATTTAACAAAATTTATGCCACGTAGTTTGTCAAATGATATTGGAGATGAAAATTTAAAAAAAAAAAAAAAAGCAAAGTGAGGGAGCGCGATGAAACTGTAGGGATGGTAATTCGACCTGCCCCGCCCAAACCTGCCTTGCAGGGGCGAGTATTTATTACTCCCTCCATCCCCAAATAAAAGTAGAGTCCATTTTAGGCTATCCCTTAATAAATGTATGTTTTGACCAATTAGTGGATAAAAATTTGTACTATTATTATGGCCCTTTTGCAAAATGAATGAATAAAGCGTTAATAGGTAAAAATAGAGAATAATTTTGAAAAGTGAATGTAAAAGTTGATGTGAAAGGTATAATAATGATATATATTCACTAAGTTGAATTTACGAAACAATACATTTAAAGGAGGGAATAAGTTTTTCAGGTATAGAGTCGGGTTAAGAGAATAATTAAAAAAACCTGACCAGATTGGGGTAGAGTAGGGTAGACATCACCTCGCCCTGATACCTACCGCGAAAATTTTTATGCATAAAATTTTATTTTTATTCTTATGTTTTTACCCTTCAACTAGAATCCCACATATTTTAATTTTTTTTCATTTTTTTTTTAGATAATAGATGTCAGGTAAGTTGTAATTTTTTTTTGTGAACTTTTATTATTGTGCTCACTAATTTTAGAATCAAAAAATATTTTTTAAATATGTCAAAAAAAAAAAAAAGAGTAGGTCGGGCTAGTTAAACCTCTTATCCAATGGGGGTGGGGCAAGGGTTACCATCCATTACCCGGTGTTAGGGGCGGATATGGGGATAGATTTTTGGGTCGGGTATGGCAAAACCCGTCCCGCCCTGTTACAATTCCTAAATGAGAGACCCGGGAACAGCGGCTTTGTTCGGTTTGAGTTTTGAGGGAGATTTTTTTGAGTAATGAGTAGAGAGAGATAGAGAGAGTAATTTAGTGGGGACCGTGTTGAGACCCAAACCGAACAAGGTGAGCATGGCTTCGAACATGAATCGTCATTGTTAGAACGGTCAAGAAATGAACAAATTGAATGATTCATCTTACAGAATCCCTTTTTCCCTAACGATCTTTCATGATTTTTGGACCATTAACGAATTTCTTATGTTGGTTGTCATTTTTTATGTTGTTAAAGAAGCCATGCCTAGGCGGGTTATGAGTCACACGAACGAATCTAGCAACGTAAAATTTCAATCAGGGACGAAATACATATTGGCAGCTTCCTCAAGGACACTGACGGACGCAGAATTTGATCGAATGTTTTCTTTGTTTCGGTAAAAGACTACGTCAACGGAGCAATAAAAAGCAAATTTGAGACCGAATCTTATACCACCAACTTTGTGACTATTCTCGATTGTAAAACTACAGATTCTCGTACTCAAAACTGATTCCATAGGCTTCTTTGTAAAATCGTTTCGACATGTTTACTTACCTAATCTAATCACGTCGATAAAGGAGGGACTCCAAGAACGCAACAAATTTGATGTTCAAAAACCTAATTCTCTAACTACGACTACATTAGTTCCAGTTCCACTATTTGTTATCCGAATTCCTTCTGTCAATTCATTCCGTAAATTGTACTGGGCAAGTCAAGCGGAGGGGTTGTCGATCAAAGAAACCAAAAACAAAGAAAGGAGCCGACAAACTGAAGAACATAGACAAGGGTTCCAAAAACGAATGCAATTTTGTTTACCAAATGACTGTTGATGATGAGATAATGTACACACGTTACCACAAATTACCCGGTGAACATGTTATGTTGAACTAATTTGCGAGAAAAATATAGAATTCTCTTATGGTACCCTATAAATCTTATATATGAACGGTCAGAATCATGTTTTCTTAGACGACCATATAGATAGCGAAAAATATAGAATTCTCTTTTTCAAGCGCTCGGTGTTGCGGTTTGTAGATAGCACTAAAAGACCCCGTGGTCCGAATGTTCAAATTATGAAATGCATTACCTAGACGCATGTCTTGCAAACATAATCCAAAAGAGACACTTAGAATTTTGATTTATCGCTTCAAATTCTAATACAAATCGGATCTTAGTCACGCCATACGTTCACGTAAATAATGTTCGTTCTGGTCATTCATTATGAAAACTATAACAGCGAATTTGAAGGATTACTAACAAATCGGGTCAATCAAACTTGTTGTAACGTGCACTACATGCATTCCAAGGTCGGTCGCAGAACCATACATATTGCTGGTTCGACCTTCTCTTGAAATTCAAAGGAGGTCGAACGTGTCTTATAGTTTGAGTACAAATTCAATCAGACATTGTTGACTAACACCGAGGTTTTAGAGTTTTTGCAAATGAAATTCAGTGAGTTGAAGTTTCCATATTATGAACTATGAACTCGTTATCGCAATAGGATATGATCGCAATGCCACCATCGATGTTGACTTGCATTGTTACTTCATTTTGGACAAGCATATAATAGTTGTGCTCACTCTCCGTGCAGTTTTCTCTTACTGGGGGCCTTCGGTTGTGGACCGAATTGATTCATACATAACCTATGTTACGTTGATTTGGTTTGGTCTGGTACTACGCAGAAGGATCCATACATAACCCATGTTACGTTGATTTGATTTGGTTTGGTTTGGTTTGGTACTACGCAGAAGGATCGAACCTATCCTCGTGTTGTAGCGAAATAACGATTTGTATTTTTGCGCTGCCGCTTCCAACATTAATATGAGTAGCTGATTTGTACTAGTTATTGACTTTTTATATAGCTTAACCAATTGGTTGGGACACACTTTGTTTGGTTGGTTTGGTTTGGTGTTGTTTGTTACAACGCCATAGCATAAGATTATGTTCCGATAACCGGGGATGTCTAGACTACCTTACGCAAAACTATAAATTGAAGAGGACACCGGACGACAGATGTCCGGGCTTGTGAGCTATAAGAAAAACTTACTTAGTATTTGTGCAAGTTCTGGAATAAATGATGAGATAAATGCCAAGTTTTCTTAATAAACTTTTTTCCGATCAGAAAAAACAAAATGATAAGAAAATTCAGTTAGGGGTGATAAATGATACCATGACCGTCGCATAATTTTAGTTCATTTTTACAAATCGCGTCATTTTTTAGATCAAAAGATAAAAATTTTGAACATTTCCTGGGCCGATTTAAAGAATTATTATTTTATTTTATTATTTTTGGAGTTACAAAGGGTGTTTTTAAAAAAAAAAAAACTTTATCAAAAAGGGTCCAATACGAATTCTTTTGCGGGGAAAAAAAAAAATTGTATTAGCTGCTCTGGGACACTAAGGTTTTTAAATATGACCTTTTATATATTCTATTACAATAAACTTGTAGTAACACCATCCCAAATCCCAAACATATACTCACTTCTTTAGGTAAGCTTAGGGGGAAAAAAATAAACTTATAAAAAATCTACAATTAAAGTTTATACAACATGAAAAGGCCAAGAGCTAACCAAAAGCTTATATTCTAGGCTATGTAAATGGATGAGAGAGAATAATTTCACAGTTTCGTAAACATACGAGCAACAAAAACTTATCACATGAATGAAAGACAAAGCAAGTAATAGTGAGAAAGATTATCAGAAGCAAATAAGCAAACACGGGCATTGTAAGAAAGCATATCAGAAGCAATAAGCAAAAATGAGCATCGTAATATCCCTACAGCATGCATGTTCAGGTAAAAGACGACATTCGTGAGAGCAAGATACTATAAGATACGAACAAATCTACTACGAGTACATGGTAATACTGTTTTGCTAGATATGACCAAGTAGTTGAGCAAATTTAAGTTAATACTGTATTTTCTAGTATCTTTTCATTCTTAGTTGTGCTTCGTTCGTGTGCGTGTGTGCGCGCTTTTTGGTGGGACATGTATACTTGAGAGATTCTATCCTAGTCGGTTAGCTGACTCTTTTCTCCATGTGAGAGAAGTTCCTAGCAGAGACTTGGGGGCGCGAGAGCAAGGTTCTGAGGTCTATTCGCCACCGATAGGAGGATCACGATACTATATCAAGTATACTAACGCCAAGCCAAGGCATAATCGACAACAGAGAGTCGGGTTTCCAATGCACCCAGAATAAACCTAGGGGAGCATGGAAACAAATGCAACCAAGGGTGATAACAAACCCCAACTGATGAACTCTGCTCTCTTACATCTGAGGTCTTCTTTGTTGGATGGGATAAATGTTCTTCCCAAAGCCTAGTCGCATACTGATCTTTTTAAGTCCGAACTAAGAAACACTCCTGAAAATAAACTGCGCTCCAACCACATATCTAAAGCTGCTCAGCCGAAAAATTCACTTGAATCTCAACAACAAAAAATACCAGTAGTAGGCAATTTCAGGCACCGTTCAATTCCAAACACAAATCATAACCTCATGGTGCGAATCCTCAACTCAGACAGGCCACTAGGGTTGCACCAAATAGAAGCATCATGCGCTGATTACTCCATACCAGACAGGCCATCCAGACCATTAACCATATCGCCTATCACCAAACCATTAACCATATCGCCTATTACTAATAAATAACTGCACTTTCCAACCAATCCACAGATCCTTTACTCAAGCTACTAGAGTAATGCCACATCACCACAGCACATTAGGGTAAATAACAAATAGACCAACCACAGCAGAGCTTTTCCATCCCACATTACCCCAGCTTAAACTATACTTGGGACATTCAAATGCGTTGAAAATTTCCAATCATCCTGAAAATCTGAATATGCTCCCATAGTCCAATAAAATATATTGTTAGCCCACATCTTGTGAAAGCAAAACTACCCAGATTTCAATATCGCCAAATACTAAAACCTAAAATAAAAGACAAAGCAATATCCTAAAAAAAAAAAAAAGTCATGGAGCAGGCATTCTCTACCCATATCAGCAAATAGGACACCAAGGGGACATGGGATCGGTTTTCCAGATTCAGTAAGTTCATTGGGCTGGGTACCAAGTTATCAAAAAAATACGTTCAGACATCCCATAAGACGTACATGATTTTAAGTTAAGGAATCCTCTCACATAGGCCTGCCTATGAAACCTTATCGACTTCAACAATTAAACTTCTTTGAATGTTTTTAATCTATTAATTTCAAACTTTTTCAAAACAATTTATTACCTACATACAGTCCCAGTGGATCTAAAATATGTTTTCATTGCCCAATAAAGGCTAGCACTCAAACAAAATGAAAAACACTTCATTTCAAGGAAACCGAATTATATTGTCAAAAACTAGCAACCTAATTTCCACCTGAAACTAACATAATACATGTAGCATCCAAAAAACATTATTAAGGCTTCCTAGAGTTATTAGCTGGAATCCCGAACTCAATGGTCGCTTACACTTCTGAAGCAAGTAGCTCTAGTTATCTGGGTAGCACTATTCCGTGGTGAAGGCTCGGCATCCATTTTTCCTTTCATGCAGCTAAAAACCCAGTGCCAATTGTTTTACAAACCTAATAAACCAACTCCTAGACTTTACTCCTAGGCAGCCTCTTGGTCCTTATTCTTCTAGAGGGTTCACAATCCAAAATACATGGAACCAACAATTGAGCATTTCCCACTCCAAATAAGCACTCTTCAACTTCTTTCTACCTATCTTTGAATCCCCTACACAAGCAACATAACATAATGCTTGAAAACCTCCATGAGCACTATAAGTTTGTGCTATTCTCATAAAACCCAAGAGATCATTTCTTCTCTCCTCACCACCTAGCACCCAAAAACTTAAGAAAACCTCAAGTCAGTTTCCCTGCCTTTTGGGCTAATGTAATCAAAAGGATTTATGTATGCATCCACACTGGTGTACTTTACTCACTCGCCAACTCATTTTAAGTTTTCTCAACATCCCCAAAAGAATCTCACAAAGGTTTATCTAGACGAGGGCACAATACAACAAATAGTTTTTATCATGAAACAACATGTTGGCATATATATATATGTAATGTGGGCGTATAAGAAAGAAAATAAGTCATGGATTAAGTGATTACCTAGTTGGCCAAACTCTTGTCATTGATTAGCAGATTCTTGCCCTACTTGAGTGTTTGTCTGTTGCTGCTGCTGCTGCTGTATCTGGAGGAGGAGGTTAGCTGCAAACTGTAGTGTTGACTGGTAGCGTTGGTTCTTATCAACCTCAGACTCCAATGTTCCCTGACTAGATCCACTAAGGGCAGACTGAAGCTGCTGAACCTGATTCGGAAGCTGAGGATTCCCTTTATCAACACCCAATGGCATAGCCGTGTGGGCCTGAGTAGCAGCACTCCCATGAACCTGATTGTTGGACAATGAGTTTGCAGGTCCATTATAGGCAGATGAACCATACGAAACAACAGAATCCTTTCCATGTGCCATCCCAAAGCCCTTTTGCATATTCTGATGAACTTCTTCATACTGATACTGCCGATCAACCTGGGCGGGAAGTGGCAGCTGTCCACTTTGTAAAGGCATTCCATAGTTAGTCAACAGCCTAGAAGAACCAGCACCTTGTTGTGGCAGGTGAAATGCAGGATCTTGGACTTGGGAGTTGCCAGTTACCCCCAACGTTGAATCAGTTGATGTGTTTAACCCGGATGAGTAAGCCTGCAGCTGAGCAAATTGTTGTGAATTATATTGATTCTCCTCCTGATGCAATGAATGCCCAATCTGCTCGTAACCTTGACGATTATGTGTCCAGCTCTGTGGCAGAGTTGCATTACCTAATTCAGGCCTCACAGAGGATGATGCTAATGATGGTTGGGTAGTTTCGGGATCAGAAGATTTTGCACTGCTAGGCAATAACGAGGCTAGTGTGGCTATAAGCTCAGGAGTCAAAGTAACTCCAGCTTGGGACACTGCTGCAGCATTTAATGATGGGGCTGGATGCACGGGAATCGAGTCCTTAGTTGAAGGAGCATGTTGACTTGTGGTAGGCAATGATTCCCTGTGTAAAACCCTATTATAATCCATATGCATAGCATTTTCCACCCGATGCTGCATTCCAGTGTACTCAATTTGAGGAGGAATCTCCTGTACATCTGGGTACTGAGACTGGAAGATCTGTGGGTGCACGGATGGGCTATTACTAGGGGCATGTTGTGGGAATTTCAGAACCACGCCATAAAGACGTGGAGGGCCTGAAATCTGTAGCACCTTAGAGAGGAAATCCGATGGAGGCACCAAAAATAAGGTGGTTCCATCATTGAATTTGGCTACCCCAGCCCGGTCTTTCCCCCCTAAATAACGCAGAAAGTCAGTGTATGGAGCAAAATCCTCCTCGCTGTCAGGTAGAAAGAAGACAACACTACATCCAGTCGCTTCAGCATAGTGCTTTGTCAACATGTCGAGGCCCGTTCTGGCTGAGCAATTAACCACCTCAGGACTGCAAGAGAAAAAAGCACCACATTAGAACAAAAAATGAAAGGATAGTTCCCAAACGAACAAAAGATTGTAATAACAAAGTTTGAGTTTACGAGGCAAAAAATCCACCCAGAAATTGCCCCTTCAAAGAATTTTATAATACAGCATTACAGCAACAAAGAACCCCACCCACAAAATTAGCATAGGTTGAAACAAAATTTGGTGACGATTTGTTGAATCCATCAACAACAAGAATTTATAATTGCACAAGAACCACATTTATGTCCTGCAAGAAACTTAAGGGTTACACAACTGTCGCCACTTTGTGATTGTACGACACCACTAGTTCGCTATGTTGAAAGTCTGTTCAAAACCACTGACGCTAGTTAACAAGTTATCTAACATAAATGTGATTTTCTCCCAAAAAAACTGGTGGCAGCGGATGCTCAATTTGTTAATTGTAAGGAGGATAAGACAACCTTAAGGGCCTGTTTGTTAGGCGGAACATATAAACCCATAAGTTATGTAATCTCATCAGAGTAATATCGTGATGGGATTAATAATACAACACAAACCCATGGTATTGTATATCCCAGTGTGGGATTATATATACGATGGGTATTGAATCCGAGCCTCAAAATGTTATCCCAACACTGGATACATGGTCCCCTTTGATACATATAGTCCAATCCAATGCCCATATCTGCTTAAACAAGCGGGCCATATGCATATAAAACATTACATACAGTTGGAAGTCGATAAATCTTAAGATGTTAGAACATATCAGTGATAAAGAAGTATGCATAGCCAGTCAAGCAACATGTCAGTTTCATTTACTCACCACAGGTCAAAATTGAAATAAAAAAGTCCAGAATGATATAAAACTACCTACAAAGCAGGTAACAAGAATAAGTACTACTTACATTTCAGACTCTATGCCTTTGCCAACAGCGACACAACGAGCATTACAAACAGATGTTCCGCCCTTGGCAATAACACCACGCCAAATTTCATGATCCCGATTCCCCTGGCCAGTTCCCCGAGTCATCATCCTGACCGTTGCTGGACTGTAGAGATTTTTCTCTCGAGCAGGACCTGAAGCACCCCCACCAACTTCTGGACCAAGACCATATGGTCTGTCCAAACCCCAGTCACGATCATCCATTTTCTTGGAAGGAAAAGGAGAATCATAAACAGGTAAATTATCGATCCTTGGCCGCTTAGATTCTCTCTGAAACTGATTTGCATCGAACACATCCCACGTTCCGGACACAGGTCTGATCGGTGGTTTTGCCACTTGCGAAGGTGATGGAAGCATCCCAGGAATAGGGGGCGATATTTTCCAATTTGGACCACCCATCATACTGCTGGGAATAGCATCTGGAAAGTTATGTAGGGCCGTCAAATCGTTGAAATCAGGGGCCGAAAGTAGAGGTTCAAAGCTACCTTGTGGGCCAAGAGGCCGCACCCCCCTATTGGGTCCAAGAATACCCCTAGAAGTTGCAGGTCGAGAAAGAGCATTTGGTACCATAGGTCGGTTGTGATCAAGAGGTGGTTCATTGAAAAACGCATCTGGCAGTGGCCCTTTCATGCCTGGATGAAATCCAGGGTAATCCTTGCTACGAGCTATTTCACTGGTTGCATACCAAATTGATATCCTGGAATCATTGAAGAGTCTCCCTTGCAGCCCTTCTTTGGCACGCCGGGCCTCATCAACACTTCTAAATTCAACAAAAGAGCTACCAGGAAAACTATTAATACTCTCAATCTCGCCAAATAGAATCAAAGCGTTGTGCAACATTTGCTCATCAACTTGCACAGCAGGAGGGTAAGCTATCCACAATACATTGCTTGGTTGTTCATCTCCTTTTTGGCCTCCAAAAGATTGAGCATGCTATATCACAAAATAGACGAACAAGTTGAAAACATCAACAACTCCACTTAACTACAAATTTGAGTACCACTTCCTGCCCAATCCTTTAAAGGTGCAGAAAACACTTGAAACAATCCGCACCCTTTTGAAATCCAAAGAGATTATTACAGTTGGCTGTATGAAGGATTGGTCAGAAAAATGATGAACATTTGGTACCACAAGAGAGCAATTCAGTTATAGGGAGCAGAGCATGTACTGAAACCAAAACCCCGCAAACCATGTTCCGTCAAAAAGTTGAATATCAGCACTAAGGGAAAACTTTGTTCTAAAGCTTTGCAGAACCTAATAAATTCTAGCAGTTGATCAATGAGAATTACCTGTTGTCGTTTGAACCCGGAATGAGTAGGCTCAGAATGGTCTGCATCAGCCTCAAGACGGGCCATGTCCCGGCTAAGGAACTGTCCCTCCTTCACATCACGGTAATCAGCCCCAGGTTCCTAATAAAATAAGACTGTTGGATGAAGCATCGAAATTTGCCCACAAGTATAAAAAACGTTAAATGAAAATAAAAGAAGTTTCACAATCAGAAAAAGACAGCCTGATGGGCATACAAAAGGAATTTGCGGGATTAGAAAGACATTTCTGGTGAGCGAATTAGACAATGTTTGAACTATATGAAGATCACACTACAAAAGATATGGTTAGCAAAGACAGGAAGATCACATCTACAAGGGGCATGCCCAATGCAAATATAAAAAGGAAAAGGAGGTCTGTAAAACAAGCTATGAGCACATATTCTAAAGCAATTCCAAAAAACGTGATTTGACTTAATTGACTTACTCTTCTTATAGTCTGAGACCTGAGGAAATCAACACGTATCTGGTTCCCACCTATTTGCTTCCCATTCATAACTTTCAATGCTTGTGAAGCATCTTCCAATCGTAAGTAGTCAATATACGCAGTATTGCGGTCCCTGAGGAACTTGAACTCCTCTATTTCACCGAATTTGAGAAATTCGGCTTCGAGTGTTTCTTTAGTGACTGATGGGCCAACTCCACTTACCCACAAACTCTTGCATGGTTTAGCCTGCCCAAACAAAGTATGAGAAAAGTATAGGGTTGGAACTGTAGAGAAGAAAAACATTGCTATAATGTCTCGTTGTAGTAGCAACTTTGTCCACAAATAGGAATATACGATACAGTATTCAAAAGAAAAAACCACTCAGACGTACACATATGCAGACGTTGGCAGCCAAGTTAAAAGTTTTGCATGTAACCTGGTCCTTGTCCTAAATGATATTGCCACTGCCAAAACATTCATACATACCATTGCATAAAAAAAAAAAACATTCATACATATCATTGCATAAAAACACGCTTTGGCCCACAAATTTCAAACAAACTAAATTACTAATAATATTTATGTGGATCAAATCAACAGAAAAAGACGTTGAAGGAAAACTAATTGAGCTGGATAAAATTCCTTCTTCTTAAATCCTTTTCTCCCTTTAAGAAGAGCAGGGAATACACATTCAGATGGCAAGAGCATATAGGCCACATTTAGTATTGCTATACCATTGGAAAACCCCACAAAACCACCAACCAAATCCACAAGTATACAAAGACCATGGAGCTGTACTATTTCTTTTGCTTTTGATCAAAAACGAAAAGTGTTAAGTCTTCACCAGATAATAAATTCATTCATTCCATAGGTGTGGAGTGTGCAATTCAAAGGTCACATAGTTTACCGAAAAAGCGAGAACCAACTATCGAGACTTCGGACTCCCTGCGGAAAGGAAACAGAATTTCATGCTCTTTCTTTCTAATTCATGGTACCAAATAACCAAACTAAGATGGAATGCCTACACAAACAATGAATTTTAAGGTACAGATGTAACTTTGATGAAATTTGAAAGGCAAAGGAGATCAATGGCCATACTATGGGGTAAATGAAAAGTATTGGTATTAAGATTTAAGGAAAGTATTGTAGAGCAACTTCCGGAGACTCTATCTCCCCTCTTTTGAAATAGGCAGCACGCAACATAATGCCAGCCCTACCCCAGCCCACAACACTTATTTCAGTTTCCCACACACCTTTGGAGAGAGGGCTCTAAGTAGAAGACTTGCGACTAATATACAGTGTTCTAAAAGTCGCTAGGCGTTAGTCGGGAGGCCGGGCACTGCCTGCCTTAGCCGATTAATCGGCACCTTGACAACAAGGCGGATTTCCATTTTTTAATTTTTTAAAAATATTCTCCTACACACGTTTTGAGAGCAAATGCATCAATAAAATTTGGAAAAAAAAATTAAATAATAGGGAAACTAAGTAATAATGCGAAGTTGAACATTCAAACAAAATGAAACTAAGTGGGTGCTTCACTAAGGGAGTTTTGTTTTAAAACTGCCTTGGTCTTTGTATTCACACCTTTTTATGTGATGCATTGTGAGAGGATGACCTGTCTTGGTTTTTGGGAAAAACTAGTTAGTGGAATACCCCCTAAGTAGTACCAACTACCAAATAACTAGTCAATTAGTAATGCCGTTCAAAAAACAAAGTAGTCAATTACTAAGTTCAAACTTCAAAATAAAATGGAACTAAGCAGTGCTAGGGCTTGTAAAAGTTTCGAACGTGTAAACTGTAAAGTGTTGGGTATGTTTTGTTGTTTGTATACAGTGTGCGTGTGTGTGTGTGTAGAGAGAGAGAGAGAGAGATATAACTACACCAAACCCCCTTAAATTCTATTACAACGACACTAAAGCCCTTAAATTTCTAAAATCGGATATTTTACCCAACTAATGCTCCGATTAACCGCCGCCTTCTCCGCCTAACCTATTATTCGTGCATAGCTTGCCTAGCGCCTAGCCGATTAATCCCCACCTTGCTCTGCCTTATGGCTGATTAATCAGCTGGCCACCTTTTCGAACGCCTCAACCCCAAGGCGCGGCCGTGGGTCACCGCCTCGCGCCTAGGTGCTGCCTCAACTGCATTTTAGAACACTGCTAATATAGCAACCAAATTCGTTCAAGCGTAGTGTAAAATATGTTATAAAAACGCACTTATATTTTTTTCCCCATGACCAATTTAAAACTAGTATCTTAACTAAATGTAAACAGTTAACAGACATTTCCTTTCATGTTTAGAAGTACCTTTCTTTTTCACAACAAGTCTACCCCCATCATATTGAAATTCCGTGCATGAGTCATAATATTTTCCCCCCTCTTGGTATCAAAATGGTCTGTGATCTAGCATTGCAAGAAGTATAGGTGTGCTAGGAGGTTGCATAGGTGAGCTAGGAGGTTTGGAGAATTCTCTGTCATAGTCAAATTGTGCCACCCTAATTGATGTGCATGTTGCTTACCATCTAGAGTAGAAGTTGCTCAAAGGTTTGCTCTAGAGAAGCTTGCAAGAATGCTCCGCAATGTTTGACGTGACGCATAAAGAGGGGTATGCGTAGATCTTTAAGATTACAAAAAAAAAAAAAAAGACTACTAGACTTTATGAAGTGGCAGAAAGATTCATTATTTGCTTGAAAGGATCTTTATGTAATTTGGGATTCATGAGACCTTTTCATTTTCTTTTTCTTTTTCCAATTACAATATTGGGAAATCGTAGATCGCAAAGAAAAAAGAAAGAATACATATAGAAGGGTACAAGATTTTCAGTTCATTTTGTACAACTTGAATGCTTGCAAATTCATCTCCTTGCCTTCTTATGAACATTAAGGATCGATATAGAAGTGGCACACTTTATGCCAAGCCATACCCCGACAGGCCAGCCACAAGGAAGCCCTACAACTCCCTCCTACTAAGAGCTTAAGGGTAACAAACAGATCACCCTTTTCTCTTCTTTTTCTCAAAATCTAGATATTTTCTTATTTCTCAATAGTTTGAGTGGCTAAAGGTCTGCTGTTCTTTCCACCTGTTTTAAGCCCTTATTTGATCAATTCATGATATAAACCTATAATGCCATGACAAAACTGTCAAATAAATTAGTAGAAATGCAACCTCAAGAAAAAAATATGACGTTGCACCATGATTCTGAAATGTTGGCGATGCTTGTACTCCCAATTTTATCCCCTCACAAAATAAAAGAAAAACTCAAGAAGTATTGGTTTCTAGATAGAAGGATGGGATCCGTAACACGTACTCGGTCCATGTGATTTCAAGACGAGTACGTCTTTGAAGAGTCCGTGTAAAATAGAAATTTACAAAACTTTCAAATTCTTACAATAATAGAACAAAATTCCAAGGATAACTAGCTTCTCATCACAAATAAATTAAGAAAGAGAAAATTTCAACATACTATTAAAGGCGAAGAGGCACATCAAAGCAGCCAGGTCTTATTAACGTGAGGGGCGGAGCAAGGTGTAGGCTTCATCGAAGTAAGGCGCAGGTCAAGAAGAAAAACAGATTGAGAATAGGCATTTTTAGCTCTCTTTTTTAGGTTCCAAGAGGAGAGAAAAGAAATCGTTCAATATGCAAATGAAGTAAAAGGAACCCTTGCATAAAAGAAACTACTATAATTTTCTTGGACCATCTTTGGATTATTGGGTCGAAAGGGATTAATTGATCCTTGGGAATTTTTTTTTTTTAATTTGTATGCAGCATGGCCTACAAATTAACTTCTGAAGGTTTACCACAATGGGATACCGTCCATTCCTTGACTTGTAACTCAAAGCAAACTTTTTTATAATGATTCAGTAACCAATATATAAGCTCATGTGTTATATCGCCTCACACACTATTTCTTGCACCATAGAAGATTGTTTTTCAATTTTGAGAGTTTGGAACTCCTTTTAAGAATCTTAATAAGTGAAGAAAGGATGGCGCCACACAAGCTGCATCCACCAAATTGTTAAAACAACGATTCAAATCCATCCGAAATGATAAAATGATGAGGAACAATTAGATAGAAGCTAATTCCAATCCGAAATCCTCAGAATTCGATACCAAATCATTTCAGACCTTTGCCCCATCCAAGGCAGAGCAAAGAGACCACAAGTAGGGAAATCGACCTCCCAACTTTCTAAAAATTGTAATTTTTAAAGAGGTTTTCCAAAATTAACACCACTGACATAGTCCTTCATTCCGTGGAAGTTGAGCTTCAATTGTTGGATTTGGTATTTTGGCCCTCCCCATTGATTTGTGTAAAAATTACTCTCTAGTTATAGGCCCACCATATGCGTTCTCACATCATCGTGTATAACTTACATCTTCCCCACTAAAAAGATAATCTTGAGTCTCTTGGCTCGACATTGTGAAATGGTACTTCGATCTCGGAACGAGCAAGGTTCCTAATCGTAAGCTTGAGTATGATCCAGCATATATCACACCCATACCAACAAAACTACGCTTCTTCAATTCAGAAGCCACAAATTCTACGTTTAAGCACATGAAAACACTAATTACCATAATAACTACACAACACAACCAATCTATCAACAAATACAAACTACAATCAGTAAACCCTAGCAAAGCACGAAGAGCAGAACAAACCGGTCTCGCAAACTCAATCTTCAACGAATTGCCACGCAGATACGTCCCATGAAGAGCCTCCAGCGCCTTCTTGGCGTCCTCCACGCGCTTAAAGTAGACAAAAGCGTAGCTCCTCGAAGGATACGACGAGACGCTATCGACGGCGCCGTATTTGGAGAACAAAACCATCAGATCTGAGTCCGTCACTTCGGTTGACAGGTTTCCGACCCATAGATTGTTCGAAGGCGATCGTGAATCGTTGGCGCCCTGAGAGGTTCTGCTCGGTCTGGCCTGTGGTGCCATTTTTTGTGGCGATCGGATTGAAACCCTAACAAAGAAAAATCGGATTTTTGATGAGAAATCTGAGGGCGAATTGAAAAGATCAGATGTGATTTGGCTTACCTGTTACGAAAAGTGGAGGATGAACCCTAGAAAATTGCCATCCGAGAAGGAACGTATGGCTTGTGAGAGAGATGGAACTTGGAAGAGAGAGAGAGAGAGAGAGAACAGAACTGCGCGGAGGGCGTTTCGATTCTTTAAATAAACGGATGGGATAAGATGAACCCGTTCACGGGTGGGTCCTAGAGAAACTCGGAGGGGCCACCTTGGGGTGTGTGGGTCCTACAACAAGAAAAGTGTCCCGGATTCGGTTCAATTGCATGACGTGATTGATATTTTTGACAATATTTGAAATTTTTAAAAATAAGCACTGTAGGGCTGAAAAATGTACTAAAAAAAACTATGGTCCACCAGGACCACCACTCATGCACACCAAATATACATCAAGCTAAATTGGCGAATGAGGATAAACTCATTTTTTGGGTGAACACAACAATGAGTTTTTCCTCATAATGCTACAAGCATAACAAAAAGGCATACACATTAATACAATAAGCTGACGTGGGGCACCATGTCAAGTGGTGGGTCCTGCCACTTAACTTAGCCCAAAAAAAAAAAACTCAAAGAGAGAGATAGAGAGTGGCGAGCACCAACCACTATCAAGGGCGGACGCAGGATTTATCATTAGGAGGGTTAAGAATCTACAATATTTAGTCCCTTCGTTTCATTTTGATGGTTCCTTATGAAGTTACATGCAAATTTTTTGCACATTTGGGGCAAGTAAATTATTTGTGGGGCAAGGAACACAATGTAAAAACAACAATATATACTTCTGTGGGGCAAAATTACAAAAATAACAATATATATATATATATATATATATATATATATATATATATATATATATATATATGCATGTCCCTGGGAGGATTTCCGGCTCAGGGGGGTCAGCTGCCACCCCCCCCCCCCCCCCCCCCGGCGGCGACCCTGCATGGGGCCGCCCCTGACCACTACCTACCACGCACCACCACTAGCAACCCAGCTCATCTCGCTTCCTCTCCACTTTCGATGACCACCACCACTACTAAGAACGCTTCGGTGCAAACGACCAGACTAGCTTCGAACGCTCTCTCTTCAAACCAAACCCACCACGTAACCCTAGCTCATTCTCTCTCTCTCTCTCTCTCTCTCACACACACACAGCTTGTTTCATTTATCAAGAAAACCTCAAATTGGAAACCTTAATTCTTGAAAAAACTAGGGTTCCAATTTGAGTACACTAAATTCAAAGTGCCTAGCTGGTGGTGGTCGGCAGGAGGAGCAATCACTTATACGGGTCGTCAATGGTGTTGTTTGCTCCTCTCTCTATCTTTGTATGTCTTAAGCGTCGCTCGGGGGGGGGGGGGGGGGGGGGGGGGGGGGGGGGGGGGAGGAGGGGGGATTTTTTTTGGCTAGGTTAAGTGGAAGGACTACCAACAACGTGGCGCACCACATTAGCGTGTTGTGTTGATGTTCTATTTTTTTTTTTTTTTTTGTACTTGTAGCATTTTTGTTGAACAATAATGGGTACAAATGTTTGATCCAGGTGTACTTTTGGTTGGGAAAGTCTAATCATGCACCTATTTTTACAACCAAACTTATCGCATTTTTTTTATTTTTTTGATCGGCAACTTTATCGACATTCAATAAACCTAAATTTTTATAAGGTGCTGATTTTGGGGCTCCCTTTTTTTATGCAAGCACTTCAATATTTGATGAAGTTACAAAACTACCTTTTTTAAGATATAAAAATTACTAGAGACACTACACCCCCAAATTATCTCCTCATTTACTGAGACACTCCAAACGGAAAAATGAACCAAAACCAAATATAAACATTAGGTTCTAAACATTAACATTACGTTACAAACATTAAACATCTACATTATAAACATTAAGTTCGAAACTTTAAACATGCATCTATGTCAGATTGCTTCACGCCACTTTGCACACACAAAAAAAAAACTAAACATTGCTAGAATTCTCCAAAATAAACAGCACACAATTGAAAATGTTGATGCTGCAAAATCTTCATAATGGTTGCGACACAAGATCTTTCTATTTTCGTACTCATTATCTACCATTTTTCACTCAAAATCTTCATAACGCCCGCAAATCTACATTTTAAAACTCATAGTGAGACAAACAAAGCACATAACCAAAGTTAGAGAACTCTTGAGAGGAAAAGTAGCAGAACTCTCAAGAGACTTTGCATGGACAAAAGGATGGTTCTACAATCATAGGTTGAAAACCACTTTGTCAAGGTTGTCTTGGTTCAGAACATGGAGACAATAACATAAAGACTCTACCAAGAAAACATTACATATAGAAGTAGGCAATTCAGTGACGTGCAGTAACAGGAGTAGAGCAACTATCTGCTTTTTTTTTTCTGATAAAAAAAAACTATTTGTTTTTTTCGACTGCCTGAAGTAAAGGAGAAGAGTAAAATAATTTTGGACTTGTAAAAGGTAATTTTGGAAAACTACAGTAGCTTGGAGCCCCTGCATCAAAATTGGGAGTGCGAATATCAATTTCCTTTTGATATTCTTAACTTTTCAACACGCTCTATAAGGTAAATGTCTTCGATCATCAAAATAATGGAGCCTATATCGTAATGTGGCAAATCAACTGTAAGTTTGGTTGTAAAGTTGGTGTGTGACTAGACTTTTCCTATTTTGGTTGGACCTGCTTATTTACTTATTTTTTCAAAAAATAAAATAAGAAATCTCTCGTTGAATTTGCAATTAATTAAGTGAACGAAATCCAATGGGAACAGGAATGAATTCTCCGAATCTCAATAGTTTTTTCTTAAATTGAAGTAATCTTTTACCACAAGATTGAATACATATTACTAGAATACCTAGGGTGACCGAAAAAAAAAAATGGTTTGATCCTCTCCAATTTCAGAGTCCACATGTGGACTATACATAGGGTACAATTAATGGTTTGAATTTGCTCAATAATTTGAGAAATTCAAATCATTAATTACAACAAATGAACGGTCTAAATTTGGGCTGTCCCGTCAATCCAAATTAAGGACTAGATAGGATCCAACTGCCAAAAAAAAAAAAAAAGAAGAAGAAGAAGGAAATATCTATGTATATATTTGGATTGACCAACTAGTGTTGGCACATTATCATAATAATGCGGCAAATGCCCGTTTGAATGACGTATTAGTTTTGGAGGGATAAAATAGTAGAAGAGGATGATTAAATAAGAAGGATGACCAAATATTGATGTGATATATAAGAATGGGGATTAAATAGTCCATGTTTTGGATGAAAGATTAAAAGGGGGGATAAAGAGGGTAAATGATGTAAAAATCTATGAAAATATTATTTTTGCCCTTGATAATGCATATCTTAGATTCTGCATTTAAAAAATTTTACGTATAAATACCAAAAATCAATCGTGGGTCGGATGATGGGCAAAGTAATGGCCCAAGCTAGCATACAAGTTTTTATTTATTTAGTTATTATTATTATTATTTTTTTGGAGAACTTTTGGATATGCAAAAAATGCCTTAAATACTCTTCTTTTTCAAAGCACCTGAGAAAGAAGAGTCTCATTTCATTAAGCCCCTTCTCCGGCTCTTTATCTCGTTCACAGCTCCTACGGCGATCAATCCTCCAAAATCCATAGTCAATTTTCCTCTCTCTCTCTCTCTGATAATCACCAAAATAAATTTTGGTACTCTTAGCTTTTCAACTGCTCTATAATCATCAAAATAATGAAGCCTATATTGTAATGTGGAAAACCAGTTGTAAGTTTGGTTCTAAAATTGGTGCGTGACTAGACTTTTCCTATTTTGGTTTGACCTGCTTATTTTTTCAAAAAACAAAATAAGAAATCTCTCATTAAATTTGCATTTAAGAGAAGGAAATCCAATGGGAACAGGAATGTGTTCTCCGAATCTTTAATAGATTTTGCTTAAATTGCAGTAATCTTTTACCACAAGATTGAATACATATTACTAGAATACCTGGGGCGACAAAATAAAAATGGTTGGGTCCACATGTGGACTATACATCGGGTATAATCAACGGTTCGAATTTACTAAAAAGTTGAAAAAATTCAAATCATTAATCGCAGCAAATAAACGGTCTAAATTTGGACTGCCCTGTCAATCCAAATTAAGGATTAGATAGGATCCAACTGCAAAAATAAAAAATAAAAAATTGATTGACCGACTAGTGTTGCCACATTATCACATTATAATGTGACAACTGACAAGTGCCCGCGTGGATGACGTATTGGTTTTGGAGGAATAAAATAGCAAAGGGGATAAACAAAGAAGGGTGACCCTACATTGATGTGTCATATAAGAAGGGGGATTAAATAGTTCATGGTTTGGATGAAGGATTAAAAAAGGGATAAGGAGTGTAGATGATGTAAAAATCTATGAAATGACTATTTTGCTTTTGATAATGCATACTTAGATTATGCATTATATAAATACCAATAATCAATGGTGGGTTGGGTGATGGGCTAAGTAATGGCCCAAGGTAGCATACAAGTCTTCTTCTTCATTTTTTTTTTTTTTTGGGATGGCCATCTCGGCCGACTTGTCCCGATCCAACCCATTCCCTTCCTAAATGGGTAGGGGATTCAGGGAATTTGTTGAGGATCAGTAGGATATGAGGAATTCTTTTAAAAAAAAATCGAGGATGGTATAGTCAATCCCCTCGCCAATCCCCGTCCCGCCCCACCCCATATCCCCGTTAACACATATACAAGTATTATAACTTATAAGTTAGAGTTCAAAGCTTCTATTACTAAAGAAATAAAAAAATAAAAACTTTACCCTTTTAAAGAGGCTTATGTGAGCAACCGGTGGTCACTTTTACTCACTTCCCCTCCAAATTGTAAGCGTGAGCACGCATGGGATATTACTTTTTTTTTTGGTGCAACGGAAATGATTCAATAAGCTAAAAAGGGGTCAAGCATAAAGCTTACAAAGCAGAAAGAGAACAAGGCAGAAGAAAGTCCTACAACAGAGAAGAAACTAAAAACTAGTCTCTAACACGTCCTATGCCTAAGGCATCCTCCATGACGCTATGTCTCGCAGGCATGGGAACTTCCTCGCATTCAACAAAGTCTTCTTCTTGCTCCGCACCCAAGTGTGCTAGAATGTCGGCACTGGAATTGGCTTCACGGTAAATGTGGGAGAGAGTAGCATTAGTGCGAGCAAGCAGCACTTTTATCTCTGCTATGATATTGAGATGTGGATGTCCAGAGATTGGGTTTTCATTAATCAGGTTGACGGCTTCTTGAGAGTCAGATTCTATGCAAATAGAGCTCCACCTTTTATCCAGAATTATGGTCAGACCACGGTAAATACTCCATAATTCGGTTTCTAAACTGTTGTTGCATCTCATTTTTCCGAAGTAACCTGTGAGCCAGCTGCCTTTATGATCCTTGAACAAGCCTCCAAACCCATCCTTTCCGGTGTTTTCTTGGTAGCTTCCATCAGTATTGAGTTTAACCCCAGCTGGAATAGGAGGAAACCAACAAATGAGACTATTGTGAATCAAACCATTGTGGAGAGGTGACTTGAACGCATCCATAATCTCAGAAGAGTAGGTAATGATGTTTCTATAGCTGACATTCACATGAGAATCAAGGTTATCAAAACTTTTTTTGTTTCTATCTTTCCAAATCTGCCAAAGAGTAACCACAAATATGGTTTGCCAAGAAACACCATTACCTAAACCCGACTTACCTTTCTGCTTCAAGTTAGAAATCAACCAATCTTCTGTGGTGCATTCAAGAGGACCCCTCCTCCAACGGTTATTGTTAAAACAACTAAAAATTTCCTTAGCTTTGCTGCAGGTGCAAAATAAGTGAGTTCTATCTTCAGAGCTAGCTTGGCATCTAGGGCAGGTGTAATCAGATATAATGCCACGATGAGCACGAAGCTGATTCGTGGCAAGTCTGTCGTGAAGAACCAGCCACACAAACCCTTTTAATTTTTGAGGTAAATTTAATTTCCAAATCCACTTCCAACCTTTTAGATCAGTGTCCTCCTTATTAATGAAATCATAAGCATTTGAAACAGAGAACATACCATTAGCACTACCCATCCAACGAGGAGAGTCAGTGGAATTAAAATAAATAGGAAGATGGACATTGAAAATATCATCAACAGTAAGATCCGAAATGATATGAGTGATGGCTTCAAGATTCCAGTTACCATCAGTACCTATGATATCTTTCACCTTCATGTTTAAGTCTAATTGAGCCTCAGGGTACTTGTGGATTAAAGGGTCATGCCCACACCACCAATCGGTCCACAGAGAGACAACAGCTCCGTCACCTATGGACCACTTAGTTCCTTTTATAAGGTGGGGTCTAATGTGATTAATTCCCTTCCAAATGTGAGAAGCTCTCCTATGATTAGGCCAGTTAGAAAGGGAATAATCGAGGAGATATTTATCTCTTAAAACACTAGCCCAAAGGCTCTCTTTGTTGTTAATCACATTCCATCCCAATTTAGTCAAATCACATTCCATCCCAATTTAGTCAAAAGAGCTATGTTTTGGGTTCTAGCTTTTTTAAGGCCAAGACCCCCATTCTCCTTGCTCTTGCAAACTTTATTCCAGTTAATGAGATGTATCCTTTTCTTATTATCTGTGTCTCCCCAAAGAAAATTGCGATTAATTCTATCAATTTTGTCACATATGGACACAGGGAGTTCCATGGTCTGCATAGTATAACTGGGGATCGTGGAGGTGACAGATTGAATAAGGGTAGATCTACCAGTCAAAGACAAGTTGTTAGACTTCCAAGCTGAGAGTCTTCTTTGGATTTTGTCAATAATATCGTTGAAGTGCTGCTTGGTGGCTCTAGAGTGAAGAAGAGGGACACCAAGGTATTTACCAAGGTCCATAGTTAAGGGAATAGCAGATATGGAGCTAAGTCTTCTAGCTTTCCTTCTAGAGATATTAGGGGAGACAAACATCTTAGACTTGGTGAAATTAATAGTCTGACCAGACATGTTGCAGAAAATATTAAGCACATCAAGCATAGCAACGCATGTACCTCTATTAGCTTGCCCAAAAAGAATAAGATCATCGGCAAAAAAGAGATGTGATAAAGGAGTAGAGGTTCTAGAAACAGATATACCTTTCCAGCCACCTTGATTCACCTTGTCACTAATCATGTTAGAGAGTCGTTCCATACACAAGACAAAAAGATAGGGAGATAAGGGATCCCCCTGTCTTAAACCTCTTTCAGGAGAGAAACTAGGGAGAGCTTCACCATTCCAGATAATAGAAGTGGACACACTAGTAACACAATTCATGATGAGATTTATCCAAGAATCATTGAAGTAAAAGTACTGGAGGGTATCTCGGAGGAAGGGCCAAGATATTTTATCATAAGCTTTCTCAAGGTCTATTTTATAAATCATTCCCCCTTTTTTCCCTTTTTTATAACGAAGAGTATGGAGAACCTCTTGGGTTATCACAATATTATCATTAGTGGATCTCCCGGGAATAAAGCTGCTTTGGAAAGGGGAAATAATTTTATGTAACAAAGGTCTGAGCCTAGTAACAAGAATTTTGGTAATAGCCTTATAGATAACATTACAAAGACTGATGGGTCTAAACATTTTAATATGATCCGGATTATCAACTTTAGGAATTAAAGCAATAAGGGTTTTGTTTAAATCCGGAGGGACCACACTGCCAGTGAAGCAATCCTTGATAAATCTACAAATACCTTGTCCCACAGTATTCCAATGCTTATGATAGAAAATAGCCTGAATGCCATCCGGCCCGGGGGACTTGTAGGCAGGGATAGATTTGAGAGTATCCCATATCTCAATGTTAGTAATAGGTTTGGTGAGGCAGTGATTATCAATAGAAGACAGCGTTGTATGAGGAATTTGGTGAGAATCCCTGTTGAGGGTCACGTTAGTAGCCTTAAACAAGTTAACAAAATAATCCTGGACCAAGATTTTCAATCTATTAGGATCATCCTCCCAAAGATTGTTAGAATCTTTTAACAAAACAATCTTGGAACGTCTACGTCTCACCACAGTAGTAAGATGAAAGTATCTCGTATTTTTTTCACCGTGCGAAATCCATTTGGTTCTAGACTTCTGAAACCAAAAAATTTCTTCCTGCTGAAGAGTATTGTTATACTCGGAAATAAGATCTTGTTCAAGGAATTGCAAGTTATGCGAAAAATTGTTTTCTTGAGATTTTTGAACACCTTCTATTTGTCTGAGTAACCATCTCTTTTTGCGAAAAATATTACCAACGGTTAGTTTGTTCCAAACTAGGGCAGCCTTGGTAAAGTTTTCAATACAATGTAAGAGATTAGAACCTTTCCAGGATTGAACCACAAGGTCGGGAAACGAAGGATCAAGGAGCCAGGCAGCTTCCATTCTAAAGGGTCTATTAATACTAGTAATAGGATGCATACCAGTAAAATGAACAAGTAGAGGGGAATGATCAGAGTAAGTACGAGGGAGGTTCTGGACCATACCTTCGGGGAACAACGCCCTCCACGAAGAGTTGCAAAGACCTCGATCTAACCTTTTCTGAATATTTGCGAGACCTTTCCTTCCGTTGTTCCAAGTAAATTTGGGGCCAGAGCTTCCCAGGTCCATGAGATTACATCTGTTAACTCTATCCGTGAATAGGCTGATTCTGTTCGTATCTATGTCAGGAGAGGAACTCTTCCTTTCACTAGAGTTGGCAGTGTCGTTAAAATCTCCGACAACAAACCAAGGAAGATTGTTAGAATCAGCTGTAGCCACAAGATCCTCCCACAAAAAATCCCGGATTCTAGGGTTTGGACTAGCGTAGACAGCTGATAGTAACCATTCCTCATACGGCTCTTTGCTGACAACGGCGTGGATAGCCTGGCTAGTGATGTGGTGGGCACTAATCCTAACCTGAGTAGGGTCCCATAGTAACCAAATACCACCAGCCCGCCCATTCGGATCAACCAAAGAAGCAGCAGTGAAGCCCTTCGAGGTGAAAAACATGCCCATGCTACTCAAGCAAACCTTAGTTTCCAAAAGAGCAACCACAACAGGATTATGGATGTTAACAAGGGCAGTAAAATTTGCTTGGAAGTTATTGTTACCTGCACCACGGCAATTCCAAACCAACATTTTAAAGCAAGAGTTCATGGATTCTTCTTGGATAGGAAAGGCAGGAAAGGCCTCAAGAACCTTGCGTACCCGAGCTATGTTCTGATCAAGCGTCCTTCTCGATTTCATCTTGATGTGATGAAATCGATCTCCGTCTTGATTCCTCATGATCAGATGGATTTCTAACTCCACATCCTCTGTCCACCAAACTGCGTCCACCAGGTGAGCGGCTTCGATCTTGGGAATCATCCTCAGTCGCACAAGGTTGTTTTTGATGCTGAGGATCTCTGGATCGGGCAAGTTCATGATACGTTTTGATTGTTGGATCGTGAGCCTCTGGAGGTTTAGGGTTGAGAGTAGGGTTTTGGGTTATAGGCGAAGGGATGAATGAGATAGAGTTTGGGGGAGAGGCCACAGAAGACACCTTATTCACCTCAAAAGTAGGGGAAATATTCTCTGTATTAGCAACCATATCCATCATAAGGGAATCTGTGTCATTACTTGTAGATGGAGTGTCCGCATGGATAGTCTCAGGTGGGATGTCTGGAGGGATGTTAGCTCCTTTGCTATTCGAAAAGGAAGATGCAGTGGTAGATGATCTAACCCATTTGTGGTTTGGGCCTTGGTTATTTAATCGGGCTGGTTTGGCATGGGTCACATTAGTGGGCCCGTGGGCTTTTAAGTTTTCAGCTGGGTATTTAGTGTGTGCTGGGCTATTAAGAATATTGAATTGGTTATGGTTAGGGTCTTGGCTGGTTGTAGAGGTCTGGCCACGTAAAGTACCATTCCGGGCTGATTCTTGTTTACCTCCCAATTGGGCTTTCCCTCTCAATTGTTGTTGTTGGGCCGAATTAGGAAGAGATCCATTAGGCCTTGACACTTTCTTTTTCCTGGAAACTACATTCCATTCTCCAAACCCAATAGATTTTGGGCCATCACCCTCAACAATGCCGTTAAAACGTACAGGGATATTGTCAGATGACTGAGCCAGAGCAACGTTCGAAAATTCAGAGGCTGTCGGCTTCTCCATTGCCGGAGAAGAACTGCATTCTTCCCTCCGGTGACCAACCCTACCACATGAAAAACAAATTAGATGAACATGTTCATATTCAATTAAGTAGTCATACTTACCGACGGCTACGGAAGCCTCCAACGGTTTGCTGAGGTCCAGCTCCACGCACACTCGGGCATAGCTACCTCTAACACCATCAATGGTGTTGCTATCCACTTTTAGAGTTTTTCCCAGAGAGTTAGCTATCTTGAGTAGCATATCTTCATCATAGTATTCAAGTGGGAGCAGAGGGAACCTCATCCAAACAGCCGTGGTGATTGCCGTTGCCTTATCCGCTTTGAAGTCCGGCTGCCATTTCCTCACCGTGAGGTAGTGGTCTTGGACGATCCAAGGTCCACCTGTATACACCTTATTATAATCAGATTTCGATTCGAATTTGATAAGATAGAAACCGAGTCCAATATCAACAGGTTTGAAAAAACCCTCAAGATTCCACAGCCTAGTAATTTTATCCATGAGGATTTTGTAGCCAATATTGCGCCCTAGCAGCTTGATAATAAGACATCCTCTGTATTGTTGACGAACTCTTTTGAGTTCCTCCTTGGTAAAATCAACCCGAATTCTGGATACCGTTTTAGGGGGCTCTTCTCCTTCCATCTCAACATCACTGTCACTAAGGTCGAATTCCGCAAATCTGCTTTGACGCCCTTCCTTGGAGGAATCATTTGCCTCGAGGAGGGCAGCTTTGAATGAGCGTGTAGTATCTGGGGCTAGGAGTGAGCCTTGTTGGCCACTGGTGCCATCCCCTAAATTTTCCATTAATTGCTCCTCTGCTGGTGATACATCCGGAATCTCAGAATCTCCATTCTCGTAACCTGATTCCATGGTTAAGTCCTCAACGGAGATGAGAACAATATGATCACTCTTGATCTTTTTAGTGCTTCGCTCAAGATGATCTTTCTCTTCCGTGGATATTGTAGTTTGTTTAAATTTGCAGGGTCTCAATTGTCTAAATCAAAACTATAGGGATCAAGTTCAACCTAGGATTAACTACAGAGACCAACGGTGAATTGTTGAAATTTCTGAATTGTCATCTCATTAGTTTGTCTTTCAAAGCTTTGAAATAGTAATAAGTCGTTGGGAAGGTGTTTGGAATTTCCGGTATCCTTGGCTTTGCAACGAATTCATTTTCAGTAAGTTTTGTAAGGATTTTTCAAGACAGAGTTCTGTAGGCTTTATTTATTTATTTTTTTTTAGTAATTAGCGTTCTGTGAGCTTTCATCTTTGGGTTCCAACGTCAAATTTTATCATTTGTGTATAAGATTACCTTCTTCTTTTTTTTCTTCGAGCTTTTTATGTGCAATGAGTCAATGATAATATTAAGGTTTGGATCCCCGTCCCCGTATTGCGACGGGGATGGATGTTGAAAAAAATTCCCTGTGGAGATTGGGGAGGGTATGGGATGGGAATTGATATGGGTTCAGGGATTGGGGATGGAGTCACTGCCATTGGAGGTTTGTTTGGACATTAACTTCATCTCCCAGAATAAGTTGAGATTCGCATAAGCTGGCTCGGACATCCGGTTATGGAAAAAAAAAAGAAAAAAAGAAAATCCAACACGTCAAAAAGAATAGAAGGCCAAAAAATGACAGTTCACTCAATCCATTATTAATGCTAGGCATTATTTTGACAATTCACTCAATCAAATACTGTATTTCTTGCTCTTCTTGAAACCCAAAAAATGCATTTCCCAACAATAAGATACCACCATCAGCTTATAACATTTTTCCCTCTCGGATACATACCAGCGGACATTTCCAATTTTCAAGAAATTTTGCACTTCAGTCTTGTGTCGACATAGATTATATTGAACTAAGGTGGAAAAAAAAAAATCAAATATAACATTAAAATCACAAAACAAGAACAGTAATATTAGGCACTGAAGGTGTTTTATTTCAAGAACGCATGAGGTAAATCTGTATGGACAAACACAGTGAGAAAGTCTAAAAGCTATCCTTCGCACGGCGGATGACGCCCAGAGCTTCTGCATCATCAGCAGTGGCTGGGATATTTAGCGACTGGCGGATTTCCGCACTCGAAGTGCGAAGGAACGGATTACATGACTTCTCTTTCTTCAGAGTAGTTGGGATCTGGGACATCAAGAAAAAGTACAACAAATAGTATAATTAGGCGGAGCTAGTTGCAAACACCCGCTAAGAAGATACCAATATGATCAGATTCTGTAAAAGCAAAGCAAAAGCCAACGCAATAATCAGCACAGATATTGTTATCTGCTTGGTACTATTCGTTTAAGAACTGGTAATATGCAGAAGAGCTCTCCGCAGTTGCAAAGTTGTTGTGCGGTCGTACCGATGGTTTCAGCTCTCGCAGTTGCGTTTCTTCCCCCTTTTCTTATTTCGGTTTCTGGGTGGAGGGTTTTACCTGACCGCTGACATGTTGCTATAGCCATTGGCATTGACAATTAGGAACTTGATTTGGGAAGTGCTTGGTTCTTCAGTTTCCCGAGGGAAAATAAAATGCAAGGGTAAGATATTGATTATAGATGCATACGTACCCCTCCTAAGACTCCTATTAATGGGAACTAAGCCAGGTCTGATTATCTTTTCTTTAGCCAAATATTGTGTGTCAAATTTTCCCTGCCCTTTTTGAATCATTTGTCAAACCCTCTACCTATGACACGGAATGTACGAGTCGAACACTCAACACTGGGATAATAGTATTCGAGGCAAAATTCACCTAATAAGCAAACGTAGTTCGTTACTTGAATTTCCCTGACCTATGCATAGAACTCCATTATAGATGTAACTCCTAAAGCACCTTGTCAGTGCTATTTATTCTATAAAATAAAAGAAACATAGCAAGGAATATGATTACCTTGGCGTGTCCCTGTGTCCTTAAAATGGAAATTAGATTAATGCGACACTCAGAACAAGACACACCAGACACTTGTACCCAAGTCCATGTAAACACAGTCCTCTACAAAACACATTCAACTCAACTTCAGGCCACCAATCATGTACCACACTGCAAATGGAAGAAACTCTCAATTCTGAGACTCATTCCTACCCGCAACTGTAGTTAAACTGGGACCAATTCATTTGCATGTCCCCAACCGCCCCATCCTTCGGACCTATAGTGTAGTGGACAATGTGACTCAATTAACCCCCAAACACACAACTAAAGAAAATTTGTAATGAAAAAACAAAAGAAGAAACCAAAGGTTTATAAGGTGTCGTTACAAAATGACTACATACTTTTAGGCATTTAAGATGACTGAAAATGTTAGATCACCCTGACTGAAAATGTTAGATCACCCTATTACACAGAATTCATCAAATGTGACAGCCATGAGAGATACACAGACTAGACCACAAACACTTCATCTCACATACAAAATCGCAACAGTGGTTTATGGCCAAGGTTCAAATGTGGGAACTATTGCTTTCTCTAGTGACTATTTCCACTTGCGGCAATGTGCAAAAAAGAGTCGCAAAGCACCAGTGCCCAATTATCTAATTTTTACATAAATAATTGAAAGAAATTCATAGATTACCGTTGGCAAGCCCTTCTTGCGAAGATGGGCTACTTGGGCAGCATAGGACTTGAGTTCTTCATTTTGGGGTTCAATGGACAATGCAAACTTTGAATTACTCTGACAAAATAAGCGGCATTAGGATTAGGGTCCACAGGATTATTATTTTTGAACGGGGGTCCACAGGATTGTTCTAGTCAAAAGAATAGTTGTAAATACAAAAAGCAGAAAAAGGAACATAACTTACCAATGTATATTCATGACCACAGTATACGCTTGTGTTATCGGGCAGAGACATTATCTTTTTAAGGGACGCCAGCATCTGGAACACAAAGAAGTAATTGCTACAAAACTTAATTAGGAGAAAGAAAATGAGTTGCTATGCCGATTAAATTTTTTTTCCTATTACAGCGCATCTAACTTCATAAATCATATTGGCCAACATTGATTCAGCAACAGTCTAAGATAGTGTCTAAGTAAGAGAAAGCCTTGACATATCAATCGCTCATGAGATTACCATGATTTTTGGGCATTTTCCCCCTAACCTAGTACAACAACTACTAGTACTTGGAGGCCCCCGAAATTGGGTCTTTGGGGGAGGCCCCAGACCACGCTGCCTGCTGAGCCTTGCCTCAGGGCTGGCTACTACTGTGCCTTTCGGTAACCTAGGTGTGAGGCCTAACTCTATCTTCTTAAAACCCTTCTTCTCTTCTCTTCTCTTCTATTTCACTATTCACGTCCATTGTTCACAGTCCCAAAACTGCCCCTTTCTTTGTACTTTGGTGATTGGTCATCCTTAATCTTCTTCAATTTTGTCCTACATCACCAATCTATTGGTCTTTGCCTGAGTTCTTGATTCATAGTTTTATTTAACCACATTTACTTATTATATGTTAGTTTAACATGTTCTAGCATAACTAAATATCCATGTATTTGCCTTTTGCAAACATATGTTGCAAGGTTCTTTTACCCTGCGGAAGGATAAATTACTATCTCCTCCCATAAAATATTTTATTTCTTCGATATTTAGAGGGAAACCATACTTAAATCATCAACGACAGGAGAAAAAAAATGTAACAAAAGAAGCTAATTAGTGTAAAGAAAATGCTCATCATTATAGCTTCGCTCGCCATATATTCCCTCATGGTAGATTAAGGCAAGCTTACCATAAAGCCTTCCTACATTCAACCATTACATCCAACAATTCGAAACTCAAGCCATGTTTTACCATGTTCTCATAAATCGTTCAGTAAGGCCACAGGTTAGAACTTAGAATCAAACTGTGCAGTAGTTTAGGATGACAAAGGTTTTTCCTCCTACAACACATGATACAACGCTGATGGATGGTTAATCAAGAACAAAATCACCAAAATTTGATGGCTTTGTCAACGGGATTATTCACCTTAATCACTTTAAGGGTGATCAGCCTCCGTAAAAGCAACTACTCTATATTCTTTTACCATCCCACTGCTACTGCACCTAACGACCTCAACATTGGGAAACGAATAACTCCAAGCAAAGCATAAAAGGAGTATATCTCAAAGTGTGTAGTTGTTTGCAAGTCACAAATTTCTAGACCAAAGATGAGATTTTGGCAGAATTTTGTACATAATTGGAAGCATTGCAAGTTTAAAGACTTGGTTTAAATTTACCTCTTCAGGTGTTCCTTCAAAAAGCTTGCCACATGATAAACTAAACAGAGTGTCCCCCGTAAAAATTGCTTGTGATCCAGGAAAATAAAAGCTAATATGCCCTGCTTGAAATTAAGATGAACAATGAGAGTTAGCAAGTAGAAAAGTTACGTGGAAAATAATCATATGCAGGCTTGCATCAAGAAGTCAAGAATATAGAAAATCTGGCAACACCCATGATGAGATACTGTTTTATTCTTGGGAATGAAAATATTAAAATCTTCTGGAAAAATGGTGAAAGTTATACACAAAAATTTAAACAGGTGATGATGTATCACTTAAAACTTACAATCAACTTACAGGTGATGATGTATCACTTAAATTTAAACAGGTACATCTAAAATGAGCACAAAATAAGTCAGAAAGATGGATAATCTACGAGACCTACGTAATGACAATCATTGTTTAGTCATCACAATGTCAGAAATTATTTCTCATCAATGACGGGTAATTATTTAATGTGTCAGAAGGAAACTAGTCATGAGGTTCTTCTAGCTTAGTAGTCTCTAAACTGCACTTCTTTCGTCAAGCTTGAAATTGTTTCATTTTCTTCTTTTCCTAAAGACAAGAAGTCTAAAGTTTGAATAGCTACTTCACAACAAAGTGTACACAAAGAAAAGAAAAAAAATCAAATGTAGATAACGGGCTTAAATTCCTATAATCAATAATATGATAGTATCAAACTATCAATTGAGCTACAAATATATCAAACAAACATCTTGTGCATAAAATGACAAACTAGATAATCATAGTCTAACAACACTAATACAGCCTTTTATTTTTGTCATTGGTAAGGCACCATATTATCTGTGCATTATCTGAGCTTAAATTTATCTAGTCCCTGTCCTATAACCTATATCTATGCTTTCATTCCAGTTTCTCTCTGACCAAGTTAGTTGTGCTGCTTCTGTGAGATTTTATACATTCTAAACACTGTTCCATTAGTAGCCCAATATATGATGAGCAAAATATATTCTTACTGTAACCAAAATCATTTGCAGCGATTCTATATAACATCAAAAATAGGCAAAACAAAAAACTTCCTAAACCACACCCAAGATATATCACAGAGGATAAAAAAGAGAACACAACCTCGAGTATGACCAGGAGTCTCGATTACAATCACTTCATGGCCTGCAAACATCCACTTGTCCCCATCTTTCAAAACTATATCAATGCCAGGAATTCTGTCCCTGTCAATTGCTGATCCAATTACCTAAATTACAAAAGGAAATGGCAAATTTCAAAGAGCAGACTGACTTGTGAAATTGAACGGCTTCGAGAAAACGGAATGGAATTACCATGAAAACATATAACACTTCTATCTATATTCACTATTCAATACAGAATTCCCCAACCAGTCAATGAAAATCATATAAGGATCAGTAACATGTCAGAAAAGAGAAACTACAACTTGATAAGAAGTTTGGAAAGAAACATTTAACTCAAATGGGTACAGACTATGTAGGACTAAACTTGGATATAAGGACCATACTTTAATAAAAATAAAATCAGAAAGATTAAAGAAAAGAATATCAAAAACTGCGGAGACCAAAAAGAGAACAATTTCTCTATCTAGGTTCGGTTCTCAACAAGGATTGTGAGGCTGCAAAAGATGTAACGAATAGCATAAATATAGGTTGTAGGGGTGCTTCCTTGCATATTATGCTCTCCACAAATACTTACAGTGCAATTGCGTAGGAATATTTCTTTTGACCTAACTCACCACAATTTAGATTCATTATCATTGCATAAAGGGAAAATATTTTGAACCAAAACTCTACAGGAATACAGAATATCATTTTTTCCCCCAAAGGCGTTTGAAATAGTAATTGTAACGACCTGCCCCCGCCTTGCACAATATTGTCCGCTTTGGTCGCCCAAGCTCCTTGAACTTCCCAGAAGGTCACCCATCCCTGGATTACTCCAGGGTGAGCACGCTTAACTGTGAAGTACCAACGAGCTTTGACGCCCGCACGGCTTTAAAAGGCCTTGTGCATGTTAGGGCATGATCTATTCTCTTATAGCATAGCACTCCGTTGCATCCAGGTGGGCATGGGCTAGCACAATAATTCTACTTGGCAATTCCAAATAAGGCAATGAAGTTTCGCTGTGGGGAGAATCTACAACACAATGCGCAATGCAAGAATATGACCTACTTTGTCATGGTATGGCTCTTATTCTTTTGTGGTACACATAAAAACAAGCACAAAAGTAACCGAAAAATACAAACCGAAATATTAATATTCCACAAGAATACTATCCTACCTTTGCGCCATACATTTCTTTTAACTCCTTGTTCCCCCCAGTATGATCATAATGGTGATGGGTATTAAGTATGTAAGTCAGATTCCCGTTCTTTCTAGACAAGGCATCCATAACAGGTAGAGCTTCAGAAGGATCAACAACTCCAACTGTGCCAGTATCCACGTCATGTAGCAGATATGCATAATTGTCGCTAAGACATGGAATCTGAGGAGAGCAAGGGACAGAAAAGATTGATATCATGGACCAACAACTATCAAAACAATAATCTCTGTCAATGAAGATCGGCATAGAGTCAAGGACAATAAAGATATGAGCACCTATAACACTGTGCGGACATAGGCGTGTGCACGTGAGTGTGTGTACGGCCATGTGTTCCGTCATATGCAACTACATGTATTCAAACCCAAATCAATCAATGGAGAGTTTATATCTATAACTTTGTATGCTATAAAATAAAACATATAGGGATCGACCCATAAACTACTAATCATCAAAAACAAAGGATCATTTACACATCAAAACTACATAATTGCACTCACCTTTAAAAATTTCAACGACTAGAAACTAATTCTGATAATTGCCACCAATTCGCCAATTGTCAAGGCATCATCAGAGTCACAAAATTAAAAAGGCAAGGAGAAAAAGAAAAATTACCGAAAAACAACGGACTACAAAGCAAATCAAGCATCCACACCCTCGTTTAGACAGTACAAAAAATGAAGGGATCAGCTAACCATTTCGATTTGTAGTGTGGAAGACATTTTGGCAACGCTACATAAGTGAGAAATTCCAAGTGATCGACTAACTCCACGTAAGGTTTTGAGTGGCATTGACAAGAAGTGCACGAATCCGAACAACAAGTTTTTCCTCAGGCAAAGTTGTCTTGTGCCAGGCCAGACGCATAGCCCTCTCCTCATCTATTAACATTGAAAACACAAAACAGCAGGACACACAAAAGAAAAAGGTTAACCCAATCTATTCATGTAGGTGGGAAAGAAAATGGCCACAAAAACAGTCTCAGAAATCTAAGAGCAATAGGTTTTAGCCGCAAAACAACAATAGAAATTGATTATGATGAAGAATATTTAGTATTCAACTAAATCTGCAAAATAAACAACTCAAAGTAGATATCAGTGTAATATTCATCATTAACCAAAAGCATATATGTTTATATACTTTTCTCACGTTGAAATCCCCGTTTGAAAACTAGGGATTTCAACCTGCATGCATAGCAAAAGGAACCAATTGAACTTTGTGCATAGATATATCAAATTAAAGCTCAACAAAAATACTCAAAAATCCAAATGCGCAATTAAAACAAAAATTAAATCTTAGAGCAATAGGCTTTCGAAACCAAATACTAATGACAATGATTATGATAACAATGACAACAATTAATTTAGCTGCTGAGCTTTATTATGCCATAATTTAAATTAAATATAAAAATATCAAAGCAAAAGGAATCCACCAAACAATTAGCTCAATACCCTCCAACCACACCCAAATACACAATTCAAAACTAGGGATTTCAACCCGAATACATACAGCAAATGAACCAATTGAATTTCGTGCATAATAATTATATCAACTTAAAGCTCTTTATTTACCCAAAAAAACTTAAAGCTCTTCACAATTACGCTTTAATCAATAACCCTCCTAATTTTTGGTTCATAAAGAAAAAAACAGCAAACCCATTAGCGATTTCTCTTCCAAAATCTTAAGTAACGCATATAGGCGGAGATTAGAAACCAAAATCTTAAGTTAAGCATATAGGCGGGGATTACAAACCAAAACCAGGCGGGGATTACAAACCAAAATCTTAAGTAAAGCATATAGGCGGGGATTACAAACCAAAATCTTCATTCTCTCCCAAATAGCTCAACTTATTTCCAAGGGTAATAATACCATTGTTATCATGTAATTTAACCACATAGACACATCAAGAATTCAAAATTTG
Organism: Vaccinium darrowii; assembly: GCA_020921065.1. Lineage (NCBI taxonomy): Eukaryota > Viridiplantae > Streptophyta > Magnoliopsida > Ericales > Ericaceae > Vaccinium > Vaccinium darrowii. The sequence goes on from CM037153.1 coordinate 12,398,469, forward strand.
TGTCACCGAAATTTAAGATATACATCTGTATATCTATCTATCTAGAGAGAGAGAGAGAGAGAAAGAGAAACAAACCCCAGAACGAGGGAAGGAAACCATGGCCGAGGGTGACCTACAGATCATTTGCATCATATTTCATCGTAAGGAGAGAGAGAGAGAGTGGGTTGGCACACGCAAAAATTGGAATACAGATGGAGAGTTTTAGAGAGAGAGAGAGAGAGAGAGACGAATTATTTTTAATTAGGAGATTATTTATTAATTTAGTAGTAATTTTTTCGTGGGTGGCAGAGAGAGAGGGAGGGGATCATTGCACCACAGCTTTTCCTTTTCGATTGATGCTTTACACCAAAGAAGACACTGAAAGGGAAGTTTTTCCTCTGTGAGTGACCCCACCTCCTTAATTTGGTGTATTGTCTTTTTCTATTTTCTTTTTCTTGTTTGATTTCTCTTCCATTTTTGCAGTCTTCAATTATTTAATGACAAGGTCAATATGTAATGAGGAAAAGAAAAATTTAAAGCCTAGAAAGGCCTTATTTGGTGTCATCACTCAAAATAGGATAAGATTTTAATTATGAGCTAAATTAAAGGAAAACTAAATCAATTTCTTTTGTGCACATTTCCTTTTTAAAAAGTCGTTGGTAAAAATAACCGTGAAATAAAGGTCCAAGTCCAACTTGGGATGTACATACATCGGACAGGACCTAATAAAGAACTCAATGGAAACAGGTGTTTTTGGCTAACGTAAATTGGTGTTTGTGGCTATAAACTAGTGGCTGGGAGTGGCATTTGTGGCGGCTGGTTTGTGGTCGGAGTTTCGAGTGTTGGAGTGGTGGCAGTATGGCGTAGAGAATAGGGTTTCGATTCTATTCTGTTTTGGGCTTGCTTGTCTGTATCGGGTATGCCCTAGTTGGGCTAGACCTTTATGCTCAATTTGGATGACAATAATCTCATGGGGGAATGAGAATGTGATATTTTCTACCTGTTATTCCAAAATTTGGAAGAGATAGTAACATAAATGTGATGCTACATTTTTCTAATTCCGACGTTTGACAGAGATAGGAATAGGAATGTGATTCCTGATGACGTATTCAACCAGGAATCACATTTCCAGACTGAGTGGGAATCTGATCCCTTCCTTACCTCATGGTAATCTCAGATTTTTGGCTCATTCATTGAAAAAATGAAATATTGACTTTAACAAATTTACAAAATAATTGTTTCACATGTAAGAATACTGAATTAATCCAAGCACCGAAATGCAATCCCTCCAGGTATCAAATTTCTAGGAATTTGATTCCAGGTAATCATATTCCTATTCCTACTCAAGATTCTAGTCATCCAAACATAGCCTTAGGTGTTCAAGGATGCTGAAGGTACAACAAAAGTGGACAATATGATCTCATTCGTTTATTTCAGCAATCAATGGTGCAGATTTGAAATACTACTTAACCGGTAATAGTACTCTCTTATTGGTCAGAGAGTATTTCAAATCCATACCGAAAAACACTTCTGGACGGCGAGAGATGTTATTTTCCACTTTGTTGTACTCGTAGTATTTTTATTAGGTGTTTATGCCTTTGGTCCTTTGTTTTTTTTTTTTTTTTGGTTTCGACACAGTAGGTGTTTTAATTTGGCTAGGTTTGGCCTAAGTAGTAAAGCAGCTTTTTACTATTCTTTGAAAAAATTTCTTTTGACTTATTCTGTATTTTTGAAAAAATTTAAGAGTTTCGGTCAAAATTTTTTACTTTTCCGATTCCTCTCGTCGAGACGGATCAATTGGTCGCAAAAGTTTGACGCAAAACTAAAAAAAAAATAAAAAATGAATAAGGACAAACAAAAGGAATAGTAAAAAGCTGCTTTACTACTTAGGCCAAACCTAGCCTAGTATCTAACTTTGGTTGGAGTCCCCTCCCATCCATTTATCAAGTTTTCATCAATATACTTTTTGCCGATAAAATAATAATAATAATAAAGAGCACAAATACAGAGTAATTTATTAAAAAAAAAAAAAGCATCAAGTCGAAAAATTTAGGGGAGGAGGGCGAATAGAATAATAAAGCAATCAGCCATTTTTATGTAAGAGAAAGAAAATTGTAGTGAATTACTAGCTTAGAAGGGAAAAGGTGATAGAAGAAAAGATCAACTTTACTTTGATTGGAATCTCAAACCAAGTTTCTCGAGAATGTTCGAAACTGTGTAGCGCACATGATTTGACATGTAAGTCTTACATGTACGTTAATATTCAAAATTTGAACTATCGATTGTAGAGATTAACAATTCAAATATGCGTTACACCCATATAGTGCACCCCAAACTATAGGGTCACGGTGGCTTTTGTCTTTCATGATTTTGCATCAAATAAACAAGACCTTATTTTTTCCTCATACTAGGATTTCGGTTGACCTTTCATATTTTTTGTTTTTTAGACTTTAGTTGCTGTTTGGGAGATCAAGAAATTAAATTATGTCAACAACTTGCAGTTAGTTGTCAATTTTTTTTTTTTTTTTGGGTAAAAATTACTCCCCCTTCTAGTTTGACTCAAGTGATCCCAGTCCAAAAAAAACTTCTCGTACGCACGCCTCGCGTACGAATAATGCACGGACGGTGCATCTTGACTGTTCGTGCGTGTTTTCGACGGTCCGGATTTAAAAAAACTCTTCCATGGAAGAGTTTTTTAAAATCCCGACCATTAATTCCTGAAATAGACGATTCAGATGTGTTCGTGCGCATATGTACATGTGTGTATGTACGCGTAGTCGGAAGTGATCTGGTGTTGTGCACTTTTCTGGTAAAAAGTACACAGCATTTTATTTTGTTTTACTCGCTAATTTTATTTACACATTTTATTTTGTTTTGTTTTACTCGGACTCGGGTGCTCCTATTCTTGTTGCCCTCTTCGATCGTTGAGGTGCTGTGTACCTCCTTCTTGGGGGGCTGATCGTTGCTGTCGGCAGCCCGGCGGCTCTTTGGTGGCCCACCGGTTTTTTCTCTTGGGTTTCAATCGGTTTTGGCTTAATGGCGTAGTGGCTGTCGGTGCGGCTGTGGCTTGTTGCTGGTGATGGTTGGTCCTCTCTTTGCACCTCCTGTGGTGGTGGCGTCGGATGGCGGCGGATCTAGGTGCTCTTGGGCAGAGTCGGCGGTGGGGGGCTGTGGGTCGGCTTGTTTGGGTTGGGTTTGGGTTTTGTTTTGTGGTTTGGGCTTTGCCCATTTGTTTTATTGGGCTGTGATGTTTTTTTGGGGTGTGCCCTTATGGGCTAGGCCATGGAGGGGTGTTTGGTTTTATTTCATACTTGGTGTGACTCTTTTTGAGTCTAGGCCTTTAGGTGTTCGGGCTTTGGCCCTTGGGAATCTTGGTTGGCTCCTTGCCAATTGTGGGTTGGGTCTCGGACTTGGCTTCGGATTCTTTGAATTTGTTGCCTTCTCCTTGTTCCTTTTAGTCATTGTAATATCTCGATGATTAATAAAAAAATTTCGCCTTTCAAAAAAAATTTTTATTTACACATTTTTTTTTCTCCCACAGTATTAAGGTCGTAACATGACTCTAAAATATGCTCATCAAATACAATTAAGCCGGTAAAATCAACAAGCCATCAAGAATACAGTGGATTATCTCAATTAAATTGACTTTAAAAGCTAACCAGATTTAATAAGGTGTTCAGGAATAAATTGCTGGAGAGCAGTAGATAACAAATGAGTTTTGCTTGAATTTGGTCATAATATATTATCAAATTTATTTAATCGTTAGTAAGTTTTTAAAATAAATATTGCACACACGATTAGAAGACAGTTAAAATGTAGTTATTATTCTCCAATAATTGTGATCCATGCTCATCAACATCGCCTTTAATAGCCGCTAACATGCTTGAAATACCGTACCCATAATTTCCACTTAGCATTATATTACGATAGATATCATCATCTGACGTAACTTCTGACTACCATTAATAGCATCGTTGAAATACCATAACCATCAATTTTCAATGTTACTGTGTACCATCTGAGTCCGTCGTTTTCATTATTTTAGTCCACTAGCATTGGTGGCTTTTATTATAGTCATTATATATTTTTGTTTAAAAAAAAAAAATTGTTTCAATACGCTAGCAGATCTGTCTTTGACGAGATACTAATCCTTCTTGCTTGTTATTTAGGGTTAATAGATATAGCTTGTGAATAGTGGTTCATTTAGGATAAGTTCAAAGTCTGGTCTTCTATTGACGATGGATCACGATACTCAAAAAATAAAAATTTTGTATTGGTTTTATACACTTGACAGTACATATAATGACAACACATTTGTGCAGCTGTTATATAAGTGGAGCGGGGGAACTCACTACAGGATGTAGTGAGCTTAGCTTGGTTGTCCGATCGGCGATCGATAGTCCGGATAAATCAGGCTTAAATTATACGTAAATGTTTTATTTAAAGTGTAAGATGATCTAGACCTTCGATTGCTGATCAGACAGCCGAACCAAATTCACTACACCCCATGTGGTGAGCTACTCACTATAGGGCCCCCGCCCCCGTATATAAGGCCCGAGACAATGATCTTAACTCACTGAATAATTTTCTCAAGCGATGAAACTCCCACAAATAAACATTGTTTGAGGAGTGGTAGGCAAACTACCAATAAAATTATCAAAATGACTTTCTCCAAACTTTTTAAGAAATTTTTTAGAGAGGGACATGAAAGTGACATCCTCTGTTTCTATGTCTAATTCTGGTGACGTTCCTCATAGTATTGACTCGAGTAGGGGGGAGAAAAAGTAAAGGTTCTGTTTTCTAGCTTTTGTGTAATCTTGTACACCTCATGTATTTTTGTCTCATTTGGATCAGTCTTTTCACCAGTTCTTTAGTCATTGCTTATTCAAAATAAAAGTTCCTCGGTCATTTCCTCCTTTTGGAGAAAAACTTGGGGTGTGTAGGGTGTGGCCACGTGATGCCCGATCACGTATCTCAGTTGTTGAAAAGTATTTTGGATGGTCCAGATTATAGAGAGAGAGAGAGAGGAGAGAGAGGGGGGAATAAATCTGGCCTGGCCGTCTAAAATATTTTTAGATGGACGAGATGTGTGATCGGACACACGTGGTCATACTTTACGCGCACCCATGTTTATCTTCTTTTTATGAGTAACGGTCACAATTTTTAAGTTGGATGATAACTTGTGTAAGCTGGTTTTTTATTAAAGAAAAGCCAAAAAGAGAAGGAAAGACAGAAACAAGCAAGGGTAAGTGAAAAGCCAAATGAAAGAGCCTAAAGCACCAATGGTAAGTCGGGTTGATTGATGGGTTTGTTTTTTACACAATTAATCAGGTTTCGATTTTTGGGGTCAAGGCATAATAAAGCAATTTCTTTTGAATTCTCTAGTTTCGGCATGGATAATCTATTTTTGACTGGGATCGGAGAGGAAATTAGTTGAGGTGCGTGTAAATTGGCTCGAACACTCTTAACTAGTGAACCAAAAATTGAAAGAAAGAGCTGACGTGAAGGGGAACTAAAAACACCGCATTCTCCCGAGTTAACCGAGTGCAAAGAAAATGAAAAATTATTAGTTGCTCCTGATGCACCGCGCATAGTGTTTTAGGGGTGTTCATTTTTATTTTTTATTTTTATATATCACATATTGGCATGGGCTCTATAACACCACATGTATGACTCTCTGCCACGTTATGCTTCCACAACTTATCAGGGGCAGAGCCATAGATTTCACTACGCAAGGGCGAGTCTATATAATTCATAGGAAAATTTTTGAATTTTTTTTTCTATATAATACTAGAGGTTTTTTTTCCCCCTTGCAAGAGCGACCGCCCTTAATGGCACCCCACACACAAAAAACAAAAAAAAAAAGATCAACAAACAAAAAAAGATTAGTAGAGTCTAGCTTACCACACACTGGTATGGGCTTCATATCACCAAGAGTGCCCAACTAATGTTTCGCTTCAATTCGCTTTTAAGTCCGGGTGCCAAGCAAACATGAACATGAACATGAAAAAGATCCGAGTTTTGCAGTCTGGATTCCAATCCTGGCACTAGGGTTGTAAAAGAACCGAGTTGCTGCGCGAGCAGTTTGTTGCTCGAACTCGAATTTTAAACCAAAATATGTGTCAACAAAAAAAAAAAAAGAAGATAAGTAGGGTTGATCTTCACGCGTCACCTCTTCTGACTAAGCCTTTAACAATGCCACACCAAAACGTGATGAAATCAAGACCATTGATTATGGAATCAACGGTTTGGATGTCACATTACAACCCATGTAGTGCGGCTCTGTATGGGGCCGGCCTGTCTTCCCCTAATTTTGTTGTACTTCATCCATCTCTACTATGCGTTCTTCATTCTCTGAATATTCAACCACACTCGAACTCTCCTTTTGTTTCTTTGTATCGAAAATTTTTATCAAGTGAACCCGCTTGAGATTGAACTAATTCATCTGATTTTTTCTTTTTTCAGATCTAGACATATACTTTTTAAAAGGCATGGTGAAATAAAAATATGCAAATGCCCAACATAATCTCATTATTAAGAGTCTAAGACTATGATTTAATTATCAAAGATTGTCACATTAATTACTCGCAAGCAATATAAAATCCAACATATAATTTTTTTCCCAAAACTTTCCCTAATTCCCTTATCTCCCTTACGCTCCTATCTATGCTTGAGGGAAAAAAAAAAATCATGGAAAAAGGTGAAGAGGACAAACATAATCGTATGAACAATTCCACTCATAGTAAAGTAAACCAGTCATTAGGCTCATTCCAAGTTAGACTAATGTGGGCTGGTGGGCTATTTTTCGGCCTACTTGATTGGGTTTTTATTGGGCCTACTTTGATTGGGTGTTTATTGGGCATTTACATTTAGGTTAAGATGGGCTGATGGGTTGTTTTTGAGTATATATATACACATGAGTACTACAAATGGGGCCCCTTAAAATTAGTCATTTTTGGTGGGCCTAAAGTCTATGCACCTTGGGCTTTAGGTCAGGGCTGGTGCTGGCTTTGCACTACCGGATTCCTAATTCATAAAACGAGGCCTCAGGCCTTAGATTTAAGTGAACAAGAAGACACGAAAACACAACTGAATCTCTGAAAGTGAAGGTTTGGGAGCCAGGGCCGCCCTTGGCATTTTGGGCTCAAGATAAACTTGGCCCCATTCCACTAACTCACAAAGCCAAAAAGTCAGTTATTGCAGTTTTTGAGATATGTCATTCTTTCACAATACATCACATAAAAAGTCGTAAAAAGCCAAAAAGAAACATCCCAATTTAAAGTCGAGTCCCCTCAGAGAATCTCCAATCCACACTCTATTTTTCCATCTTTACCTTCGTTCCTTCTGTTCATAATGAGCTGATTTTTATATACTCCCTCCGTCCTCAAATTTTGATATCTCGTTCTATAACACCCTATAAAATTTGGAGCGCGCAAACCATCCTTAGGGACGGGCCTGCCCAGGAGACGTGGAAAATTACACTAGAATCATTCTTGTTCAGGCAAATGGGAATATCCTAAATTGCAATCCCCATCAACCGCCCAACTCCACTAAAAAAAACACTATAGATTACCACAAACCCATTCTTGTATCTTCCAGATCATAAGCCAGGTGTTCTTTTGCACAGTAAAATTTTGACGGTATATGCAACCCCTATCCAATACCCCATTCTGGCCGGTGTGTATGCCTCCTTTAGTTTTTAAGTAGGGCTATCGAGTCAAGTTTACTATGAATATAAAACAAACTTAGGCTCGGCTTGAATATGAAACGAGCTGAATAGATTGGCTCTAGCTTGTTCATTTATATCATAGGCCAAGCTTGAACGAGCCCTTATCAAATCGAGTCTTGAGCGCAAGCCCAGTTCGTTTGTAGCCCTGGACCTAACCCTTGGCCCCGTTTGATACGAGGTTTCGTTTTGGGGGGATTGGTAATGAGATGGGATTAGGATTGAGATTGAGATTGGTTATAAGGTGAGATTATTAATGAGGAGACAAATCCTTTCCCATGTTTGTTTTTATATAGGATTAGATCATGGGATTGTTAATAACATGTTTGTTTTGTCTAGGATAGGATTAGATCATGGGGTTTGGTGGTTTGCACAGGAGAGGAATCCTTCCAATCCCATGGGATAGGTAATCCCATGTTTTTGTGGGATTCACAATCCCATGGTATTAGCAATCCTCCCATTTTTTGCAACACCAAACAAAGTGTTAGAGGTCCCACAGGATTCCCAATCCAATCCCATCCTCCAACCCTGGTATCAAACTTCTTCCCCCAGATCACTCGATAAATGGGGGCCCAAGGTGCAAACCTTCCTTCAGGACGGGCCTGCCCCGGAGACGTGGAAAATTACCCTATTCTTGTTCAGGCAAATGGGAATATCCTAAATTGCAATCCCCATCAACCGCCCAAATCCACCCAAAAAATACTATAGATTACCACAAACCCATTTTTGTATCTTCCAGATCATAAGCCAGGTGTTTTTTGACAGGTTCAATTTTGATGGTTCATGCAATCGCTATCCAATACCCATTCTGGTGTGTATTTCGCCGCGTATGTCCACACTTCAGTGTTTGTGTCGCAGAGAGAGAGAGAGAGAGAGAGAGGGAGAACTAAGTAATATGAAGTGAGCTGAATAAATTGGCTCAAGATTGTTCGTTTGTATCACAGGCCGAACTTAAACGAACCCTTATCGAGTTGAGTCTCAGGTGTGAGAGCTTAGTTCGTTTGCAACTCTGAACCTAAGCCTTCAGAGTTCAAACTTCTTCCCTCAGATCAATCGATAAACTTTGGTTCACCGACCAGGCGATTAGGAAAGCAACAGAACTGAATTAACAAATAGAAATGGCAGTAACAAGGGTGGGATCTTGTTGACAAGTACCTAATCAAATTAGGGGACCTCAGCCAGCAGTCCACGGCTGTATGATTTTCGAACATAACCTTCCTAGTAAAAGTTCAATCGTTAAACGCCAGAGGTACACACCTTACATAAAGAAGATGGATTCAAAGCCGATAAAGAGGGAAATTGTAGACGGGCATTTTCTCGGTCAATGAATTCTGTCTCGTAGAACTTGTTGAGAACATCAATCGCACAAAAAAAAAAAAAAAAAGAAATTATATTGATTGAATCTCAATCTGGAAAAATTATCGCTGCATTTCTTTTTAAAAAGCAGGTTTTATCCAGTGTGCAGTGTGTGCCCAAGTCCAATTCCTTCCTAAATAAAAGGATCAGTTATTGATCGAAATGAGAACCATATAACTTTGGCGAGATTGACTTTCTTCATGAGCTCTAAAAGGTAAAACTGATTCAGATGATTGAAATGCTGAGAATCCATCTCCTAACGGAAAAACGGCACTCCATTACAAAAGATTAAAAAGACTTTTACCCTTTGCATCGACAGTTATGAAAGAAAATTATAACAGGGATCAAAATAAACACAAACTCAGGTTCAGCTATCGGGCAATGAAGAAAGCAACGAAAATGAGTACTCAAACACAAATGCAGTAATATGGATGAATCAGGTCTACACGTTGAAAGCCGCTTAAGCAAAAAACCACAACTGCTTAGAAATCTTAAGGAGTATGAAGAGCCAAAACCATTACAACGGAAGTCGATTAAATTCCAAAACACATAAAGGTACTTAAACTGATGGTCTTCCACCTAACTCAGAGGAGTCTTGGCATGCTTCACAGGTCTTGCACGCTCAAACCTGCAAAATTATGAAATGATAAGTAAATGTACTCCGCGCAGCAATCAATTATTGCCGGTCAAAATTTCCAATAAAAAGAACAGAAAGCGAAATACAATGAGGCACCAGTATACCGCAGAGTTATGCTACACGGAGACAAAAGTGGAGGCTGGGGAGCGCAAAAAAAGTTTTCCAGTATTTATGGTTTCAAAACACCATAATACTCCTTTCATGGGTAGTTCGAGCATCTCATCTTGGAAGTTCAGAAAAACTAACTTAATTCAATTGCATACCAATAATCAACCTCCAATGTTCATATTCCTGATATTTGTCCACGAATTAATTGAAATGAACTTGACCCCATTCAAATGGTTCGGACATCATCCAAAACTTTGAGAGAAATAAACACAGTATTAACCTCATTATTAATTTATGGCAATATTCTTTCCCTCCTTCACCCTTCAATTGTACATTCCTAGGTAGGAGCAAGTTTTCATAGATATCTACACGTGATTCAATTCTGAAGATAATCTAAGTACAGAGAGAGGGCCTAAAATTCAACCTGGGGGAAGGGATTGCTTCAACTTGTCAGCCTTCTCAGAGTCAAACACACAAAGTGTGTAGAGGTACTTGGAGCAACGGACCTTGAACTTGACCACATCTTTGCTCCTCTTGATCTTCACGGAACGTGCATCCTTCCTTCGGGCAGTTAGAAGGAAGTCCTTGATCTCATGGATTTGCTTAGGCTGTGCATCAAAAAGCAGAAAAATGAGAAACTGCTAGCAAAAAGGGTATCAAAATAAAATAACATCAGCAAATAAATGTAACACCTCAGCCTCCAAATCTTCATGAAACTCAAGATACAATGTGTAAACAGACCATCCACCAAATATCAGCAAGTATTCGCTTTAGATGCAAAGAGATATTCAATTTTTTTTAAATTTAATTTAATTTTTTATTTTTAACTTTTTCAGTAAAATCACCAACACTTCAAGACAGTTTCAGAAGTTTGGTAATCATGGGCTTTTTTGGTTTACAAAAAACAGCAGATGGATAGAGAACAACTTTGGAGCCTCGGAAAACCCAGCAAGGTATTACTTGCATTCCAAAAATAACGTAGCAAGGTTCGTTAATCAACATTCATAATCGATAAGGACTATATCAACAATAGTATTATACTTCGTAGTAATCTTTGCAAATGAAAGAACAATCATTACCGCGAGGAAACTTTACAAGGGCAATAAAAAGTGTACACATCACACAATACCAATCGCACAAAGATCTGTTTCTTCCCATCTCAAACCTCACAAGTGCAAGGAAAAGATAACACGTTAGAGTCAACAGTGCTGCTCAGTGGACTCTAAGACAGAGAGACTCGAAACTAGTCCTACTAGCAATGTACAAGTTTTGCTTTTTCACAATCTCGTTTGCCAAAGTGAGCACATTTTTCTGCGTAGAGAGGAGAGGGGATTCCTTCCTACAACAGAACTAAAACACCACTTCAACGTTCAGTGGTTGCTTTCAAAATTATTTCTCCAGAACACTTCCTCCATGTCCAAACTGTTTTTGAAAATACACTCACTGTAGTTCATAATGTTTATTTTCAAGTATACATGGGAGAAATTGAATAATCCCGTTTGCTCTTTTCTAAAAAATGAGACTTTTCCTCAAAGAAATTCAGAAAAACAAGTTCACAAATGAGCAGCCAAATGGTTTTTCCGAAAAGTGTTCTGGAAAACTCCAGCTATAACCAGCATCACTACAAAGTCAAACATACATGCATAAACGCAAAAAAGTAAGCCCACTTAGGCACAGAAAATCGATCGAAATGATACTGCGAACTCGTTCTAAAATCAGCAACCAACAAATCAAATGTAAGAACCCAAACAAAAACTCGACAGTCACAACAAATCCACTTTTTCATAACCCGAAATACTAGTTACTGTCGATCACTACATGATTCGACCAAAATTTGACCCAAATAACAATAAATCAGCTCAAAACAAGAAGGAATGAAATCGACCAAGACGTGTATTGAGCATCAGATCGAGAGAGAGAGAGAGAGAGAGAGAGAGTACCATTTTCGATTCAGTTGACACGTTCCAAACCCTAGGGCTGTGGCTCTGAGAGAAAGAGAGGCGGGATTATAAGATGAGTTTAGCTTCATAAAACCCTAGAGTTTCATTTCTTTTAATTACTCATTTGGTCCCTGATTTTTTTCCAATCATCTATTTGGTCCCTCATAAACGTTTTATTTACAGGAAAGGTCTACACAAGTCATGAGCCAATCCAGGAGGCCGAAGGCCCGAATAAGGTGGATTTGAGTTGTGTGGGCCGAGTCCATTCCATTTTTCATCTTGTTTAGTTTTGGGTGATAGAGATTTGTGGGCCGGTCCTATAAACAAGTCTTATAGCTTGTAAGGTCCGGAACAAATAATGCGCGCCCAACCCAATAGTTCACTAGGTCCTGGATATAAGTTTTACACCTTTTCTTCCGAAATTACCCCATTCTCTATCAAGTGCGTGTGTCCGTCCCATCTCTCTCTCTCTCTCTCTCTCTCTACCCACCCCACCTAAACTTCAGGGTACCCTATGAAAGTGTCTAAATCTAAACCTAAACCTAAACCTAAATTCTAGGGTACCCTATGAAAGTGCCTAAAATCCTAGGGTACCCTATGAAAGTACCTAAACCACTAAAAAACCTATAATTGGAAAGTGCACCCTAAACCTAAACCCTAGGTACCCTATGAAAATGCCTAAAATTTAAATGTACTGTCTAAATTCTAAATGTACGGTCTAAATTAAAAAATGTAAATTCTAAAATGTACGGTCTAAATTCTAAAATGTACGGTCTAAATTCTAAAATGTACATTCTAAACTGTAGGGTACCCTATGAAAGTGCCTAAACGGTTAGTAAAAACAAAGAGTAACGACGACAAGGATGGACAAAAAAGTAAAATCCCCAACCATATTTGTGCCCCAGGACCTCTCCAGCAATAAATTTTAGCTCAGGACCCGGTGGGCCAAAATTTCAAATAATAGGACCGGCCAATAGATTTCTATTTGGGTGATGTAGAAACAAGATTTTCAAAGTTTATTTATTATTATTTTTTTATCACTTCATAGAGGTTGGTAGTCACTAACTGTGAATGCTTGTGTCTGAAGGCACGCACAAACGTAAGCCACAACATGCATCAGAGGAACTCAAATGCCAGTATTACAAAGCTACTACTAGTAAAGACGTGAATAAGGTCACGCTAATTATAGCTTTTACACACAAAATTTGAGTAAGTTATCCTATAAACATTTCTTATTAATAGGGACGATGAAGAAGTCTCAACCAAAGATTAACAAAGGATTAGTAATAACCTTATAAAAAACATAATTAATTGAGTTCTATCAAACAATATCCATATTGAATATAAAAAACATTATAGATTAAAAGATATGAACAATTTTTTAAAACGTCCAAAAAAAGAAGACAAACACAATAAATTGGGACGGAGGGAGTAATAACCTTTAAATAAATTTCCTCTTATCAATGGATATGCATGATTAATTCTTTTGATATTTTTCCCTTCATTTTCCCCCATACTGAAAAAGGGAAAGTTATTATATACATGTGGGGCCCACCTCACAATTGTTTGTGGGCTCCACATTTATGTGAGGGGTCTGTGAATTGGATTGTGGTTGGATGGCTGTGTGTACGTATCATTTCTCCTCTAATTAATAGGTGGTCCCATGCGAGTAATAAATAAGTTACCATTGAAATGGGTATCACAATCCAGCTCAGGTTAGTAGGATAATTAAAATTGCCCAGCTGGTGCCCCACATTAATTTAGTTTCCATTTAGTGTTAAAATTTTGAAAAAAGAAGATTGTTAAGCAAGCCTCCCTATTTCCCTCTCAGAGGGTCTATAAAAACCCTGCTGCTGCATGTGTGACTTCAACTTATTCATACACATTGCATCATACTGCTACAACATAAAGCAAGCAAGCAAGCAAGCAAAAATGATCCGATCGGAAAAGGTGCTTTGGTTCACTTTAGGGGTCACGTCGGCTCTGGCAGCTGCAGTGGCTGTCGTCGTCTTCAAAGATCTTGTGTTCGATCGCCAGACTCTCACTCAGCACGTAAACTTAGTTATTTCCCATCCTTTTGATCTCATTTTCAAAGCTCCTCCCCATGCATGGATGTGTTTATAGAGACTTACATATTTATAAGTTTCTTGTTTTTGTTGTTTTGTAGGTGAGGGCCGACACCATAGACATCAAAATTGAACCAGCTGCTCTCGTCGGTCCCCCAAGTTTGATCAATCTAAATGTTTCCGTGGGGAAACCCCGGGCATAGATCGCATTGGTAGCCTTTCAGTTATATTTTGGTGGTTGGAGGTGGTCGACGTTGCTGGTTGCAACCTTTGAATGTGAGGCCTTTCAATTGCAAACTGGACATCAAAGTCTCCATTACTGAACCGGCTGTCCTTCTTCCCAGTTGAAGTTCAAGTTAAACTTTTGGAAGACAACCAATGTGATCTAAGCTACTGGCGTTTCCCTATGGTAACATTCAGAGAAATCAAACTCGAAAAAAAAGGGTTCAAGTTGAAGTTTGATTTCTCTGAATGTTTCCGTAGGCGAACGCCAGTAGCTTAGATCACATTGGTTGTCTTTCAAAAGTTAACTTGAACTTCAACTGGGACGAAGGACAGCCGGTTCAGTAAAGGAGACTTTGATGTCCAGTTTGCAATTGAGAGGCTTCAAATTCAAAAGCTGCAACCAGCAACGTCGACCACCGCCAACCACCAAAATATAACTGTTGGAAATTAGGTTCTAAATTTGTTTCTACATATGTTTGGTGTAAAATTTCAGTATTTGGCTAGATTTGAGTAACGAGTGGGGTGGGGTTTTGAGTGATTTTTACTCAAATCTAAGTTTAAGTTCAAATCTGAGTAAGGACTGTAGTTGCTCTTAGGCCATGTTATGTACTTCAGTGCCAAATTTTATGCCAAGCAGATTTTTGTTCCTCAACTAATGGGATTTATCTTCTGTCAAAAGTTCACTATCTCTCCGTCTCATTTTGTTTGTCCTTTTTAGTTTTTAGTAGACCGTTCTTAGTTTCAATTGTTTATATCTTTTAATATGAATTTCAAAAAAGACTCAATATTAATCTTGTGTGATAGTTCTCGATGAATTCTATTACATTAAGTTTTTAAAACCATAAACGTTTGACTGATGACACAATCTTCGAAAATTAACAAACAAAATCGGACAAAGGGAGTACTATTTTACAACTGTCTTCATTATCATGTTAAAGTTCGAGTGACGGGGCTACAAAAGGCCATATTAGCTCCATCCCCAAGCCTAAAAAGGCGATTCGTATTGTTCATTTTGTTCAGCTTGTTTGAGATTCGTATTGTTCATTTTGTTCAACTTGTTTGAGATGGTTGCGTGTGCAAAAAGTCAGGCTAATCGAACATATATACAAGTCTATATCAACCGAACGGAACACATTCGTCTTGATGACAGAAAAAGAAGGCGCAAGAATAAGTTCAGGGCCGAAGGAAGAAGTCGGTGCTCTGGGTCCAAAACGTAGTTCAACCTTAGCCAGCGTCCCGTTCACTAGGAGCGTCCAAGAAAACCGAACAAACCAGACCGAACCGGTCTATTTGAATTGATTACATGGTTTAATGGATTGGTTCTGGTTCTAAGAGGCCAAGGAATGTTTATATTTTATCCTATCACTTCTCGAAATCATTCCGTAGAACCAAACACTAACCTAATGCTATGCAGAACGACGAACAAAAGGAAAAAAAAACGAAGACAGTACATGAATTTTCATTGACCCTGACAATTTGAATGTTTCTGGAAAAAATGGTGATACATGGCTCTCAATTATGTTGAAATATTCAATATTGATCTTGTTCGCTAGTTCTCGATGAGTTCTATTGTACAAAGTTTTTAAAATTATAAGCATTTGACTGATAACACGATCTTTGAAAATTGACGAACAAAATGAGTACCATTTTACAGCTGTCTTCTCCATCATGTTGAAGTTGGAGTGACGGGGCTAACATCAGGCCATATCAGCTCCATCCCAGGCCTAAAAAGGCGATTCATATTGATTGGTATTATTCATTTTGTTTGGCTTGGTTGTGATGGTTGTGTGCAACACGTCAAGGCTAATCGAACATCTAGTCAATATCAACCGAACGTAAACATTCGTCTTGATGACAGAAAATAAACGTAGTTCACTGGGGGTGTCCAAGAAAACCAAATAAACCAAACTGACTGAACCAGACCGGTCTATTTGAATTGGTTACGTGGTTTATTGGTTCTAGTTCTAAGAGGCCAAAGAATGTTTATACTTTATCCTATCACTTCTCGAATAATACCCTAGAACCAAACACTAACCTAATGCTAGGCAGAACGACGAACCCATACAACTGCTTTTGCCCAGTCAGAGGCAATCATACATGGAAAAACTGCGTCCATTGAAAGATGAAAATCATCTGTAATAAAGTTCATGGAAATTCAATTCCCTTTTGCGATCTGAGTTACCATTAACTTCTTGCACGAGAGGAAAAAACGAAGACAGTACATAAATTTTCATTGACTTTTGACAATTTGAATGTTTCTGGAATAATACTTATACAAGACCAAATTAAATTGGTGATACATGGCTCTCAATTTATGTCGACATAACATAACAATGATGAAATCACATTAAACACCACCTGCAAGAGAAGTACCGACGATCCTGCCCTTAGCCATCAAGCAAGCTCTATCCGTTCTTCAGTCCTTTCACTGGAATCAGGAGAAAGATAACACTTTTTATTGACAATGTTCGTTTCATAGTGGTCTTGAGAAAGCTCCCCAAAATCTAAAGAAAATAAAATGGCTATTTAACAAACCATGGACTGTGGGGGAAAAAAAAAACATGGATTGCAAAAAAGCGAATCAAGTAGAGTCCACAACAGCCGAAAACTAAAGCAGGTTAGACATGAAATCCATCAGGTTCGCAATCTTATTGTGGCGGCTATTGTAGACAATCAGGTTAGCAATTGTATTTGGTGGCGATTGCAGACACTAAAGCATGCATATAGAAAAAATGAACCAAGGACCCAAGCTTTCCCACAATCATGCTTCCGTCTATTCATTTTTCTTTTGATAACTCGATATCTGGTCCAATATGCCGATCAATCTAGAGGACAATCCCACTGTCCACTCACGGGAACTATCACTGTATCTATTGAAACTAAATATAGTACAGAAATGTCAGAAGATTAACAATTGACCGGAATGGCTAAACTGATAGCTGAGAACCTGTATAGCCCACCACAAAGCCTCATCCGCATACAACAGTTTAATCAATAAAATGGAAATTTAGAGAATTCTAGTAAAGCTTAGTTTAGTAATTACCTTGCATTGCAGGTAGAAAGGTTCTGTAGGCACAAAAAAAATGGATGAATCTTCGAACAGCATACACCCTTTGCCAAATTCTCTTCAAGCATAAAATAGTTTTAATAACAAAATCTTATCACGCCACTCCAACTTCAAACTTTTGAATAACTGCTACCCAAAAAAGGAAACCGAGCTACGCTAGTCATTGTGCGGAGCTGTAGGGCTGCTTCTCTTGATCAGCTGGGTCAAACAGGATTGAAGTTCAATAAGTCATCTAAGAGAAAAGAACAAATAAAGCTCTGTGCTACATATGATGGTGTGCTGCACAACTGCATTTTAGAAGAATGATGATAAGGCAACGACCACTTCGTGTTCAGTGCTAGGCCGTAAAAACCCAAAAAATGGCATGCCATGTAGGTGACTCAAGATGACAGATTAGTAGTAATAAGTATGAGCATTGCTAAAGTAAGTTGTAACCAGTGGTAGAAAGGGGCCGATAAGAAAGAGAAGATAGGCTCAATCAAGGCATGGAAAAATTATTGGGTGCTCCTGGACTAAGCGTATGTACCCCACATGAATTAGTGGTGGAAAAGGGTGTTGAGGCACCACGCTTCAGTGCCCTAGGACCACTTAATAAATACTCCAAGACCTGATCATTACTTTAGGCAAAATTTTTCAACAATCATATAGAAACTGCTGATCAAAAAAAAAAAAAAAATCATATAGAAACTAATCCGACCATTGGATGACTCCCATCCACAGAGACAAACTACAAGATCGTCACAAGAATCTCCTAAAAAGAGCACATTAGGCTTGAACTACACTAGAGAAATAAAGAGAAATTGAGGCGATGAAATTCTCCAAACCTTGAAGAAATACTTTTTCCGGAGTTTGATGGCTGTACAAACACATCTCTTTACCCTAATCTTGAGCATCCTATCATTGAATATCTGCAAGAGGCACCACATAAGAAACCATCTGAACCGTAAGCAATTATCATCATCCGCGCATGCGTGTGAGAGAATGTGCACGCGCGCGTGCGTCAGAGAGAGAGAGAGAGAGAGAGAGAGAGAGAGAGAGAGAGAGAGAGATCCATAATACAGTACATAGAGATTAGATTCAATGATGGAATCATAATCTGACAATAATGGAACTCTTAGACTCTTAGGGCAATTCTTAGCCGAACATAACGAAATACATTTAAGACCAAATGGTTAAGCATAACAGGACAATTGGCTGCGAGTATAAGGATTACTACGAACTGGGTGGTCGATGGGTGCCAGGTGCAGGTAGAAGTGAAGATTTCATACACGTGCTCTGTTCTACGTGTTCGTCACATTACACCTTAACAATGCTATTTTAATCTAAATCATATTGCGCTTTGCCCTTCTCTCTCTCCCTCTCTCACTCCACATCACACCAGCAAAGCTGAAGCTGTAACGACTAGAAGAGCCCCCTTTATCTCCCTTTCAATCACACGTACATTGAGATTGAAACCCTAGGTATTAGGTAAGCAGATCTGATGACATAGCTTCACCTAAATTCTTGCAGACTTGAGGACCCTAGTTGTGTCAATTTTGATTTTACTAATGGAAAACTTAATTGTAACTATTCACTCCACCATATGATTTTACTCTGATTTCTGCGAAGTGAAGCATCAGCTACGGTGTCAAAATACCCATATTGAATCCAACTTGCCAAAACGAATGAATCAACCAGTCTGCTTCAACAGTTGTTCGGTCCAAACTAGTTGTACATGTTAATAACCAGTTGCAGTTTGGTGGTTGGCACGTAAATTGTGATTTCAAAACCCCTCACATGTCTCTTTCCCAGGACTCTAAATGAGAAAATGTTACCAAGTATCTGAAAGGGAAAGGATCACTACAATTAGATGGTATAGGGTAAAATTAACGAGAAGAGCATTGCATATGAAAAGTGTTACACGATCTTGGGTAGAACCCAACCCCAAAAGCTAGCTATCGAAGTGCGGGTCCCTCATGCTTATATGCTTTACATTACTTTGGTACCCAGGCGATGTGGGACTTCGTTTTGCACCCTTCCTCACTCGGAAGCACCTGCTGCATGCAGGCCAGAGACACGCACCCTACCTATCTCAGGTACCAGCTCCAATACCATGTTACCCGATCTTGGATAGAACTCAACCCCAAAAGCTAGCTACCGAAGTGAGGGTGCCTTCACGCATATGTACTTTATGTCACTTCGATACCCAGGCGATGTAGGACTTAACAGCTTAAGATTTTGGGACAATTAGTAACTTAACAAAAAGAACTTGGAAAAGCAAACAAGGACAAGAAGCATGAAAGAGCAAGGCTCTTGGGTAACCCATACCCCTGTGTATCCTTAAACCTGTACAGCCACAAGAAAGCAAAAATCAAAAAGCAAGTTCTACACATTGACCAGTTAGGATCACTTGACACACCCTCCAAGCAAGAAATCACAAGCATTCAACGATTGATAGCAAAGGACACATGCATGAAACTGGTGGTCAATGTAAATGCATAGAGCTGAAACTTCAATGCAGTGCACCAACCTTTATCAGATCATCAATTGAATTGGTTTCTCTGATGATTTTCTGGCGATTCAGGATTAGAATTGCAGCCACACAAAAGACAGGTAATTCGTCATCACCATTCTTTGTCGATGAGACTATAGTACACACATGCAAATTATCATTTTTTGACCAGAAAGTTCTTGTCAATCCACAGAAGGGACGTGTTGATGCTGGTTTGATTCCACTGTTGACAGACATGCTGCGTTCTCCATTTTCATGAGTGGATTTTGAACCACCTTTTCTACTACCTTTACCATTTCCAGTGTTTTCTTCTCCCAGTTCTGTACTTGATACCCTTGGAATCTGTATTACCAATGGCTCCAGGCAGTTCTCCTCTAAGTTGCAAGCGATGGATTCATCAAAATCAGCAGCCCACATCATCTGCAGCGGGAACAAACTTATTATTAAAAAAGTGGCATACTTAAGAATGAGATACCGACTTCAATCAAGGATAAACAATAACTTGAATACTAAAAAGTAATATCCAAATCAGATCAGGAACACGTGTCGCAGAAGCTCATAATATTTATAAAATAAAAAAAAAGCTAAAAGTGTTAATTAACAACACAATTGCCAAAAAAGAACTCAACCTGGAAAAGATGAAAAGGAGTTTAGATCTGATCTACGGTCTTCAAAATAAGAGAAAAGATGAAAAGGAATTAGATCTGATCTACACAATGAGGAAAAGATCAAGGCAAGTAGATTTGATCAAGTTCTTGAGACTGAATGCCAAGACAATGCAAGTCTCCCAATCACTCACTTCACATCTCATTTGATATTCAGTCCCAAAATATGCAAGTCCCAGCAGTTGAACTGGAGATTTAGATTCAGGAACAGTTTAACAAAGTAATAGGACATCATGCATGTATCAGCTCCTGCTTGTCAGGTGTCACAAGTGAATTGTAGCAGTTTTCATGAGAACAAAAGACGATAAGTCTGCAGAAACTGGACAACCATGCCCAAGAAAACTAATCGACCTGAAGTACATGAAGTACACACACACACACACACACGAGCAACACTCAAGAATTGTACTTTGTATAGCAAGAACTGCATTGTCGCTGTCCAACCAAAGCCACGGCCCACTACAGTCTAGTAAGTAAACGCTGGCCCATATTGGCATTTCAGAATCTCACTGTTTGTTCAACATTGATTAGACCTATTATGCCCTCATTTAACTTCACTAATCACTACAGCCACGTTATGTCATTAACAATTGAGAAAGACAAAATACAAGCACAAACCTCCCACATACAAAGAGCCTCGTTGAAAGATAACTCCCGGCGGAAGAGTACCAGCAGCATCCGGAAGGCAAAATGAAGGCTTTCAGCACCTATATGTGAAAGGTGAGCAAACATTTCTTTGTCTGTAAGCTCCAAAATACGCCACAGTGATTGCAACTGCTTCATCACACCAGTTGGTCCTTCCATCTGAAAGTTTTCCCGCTGGCAAGGTATGAAAAGTATATATATCAGCAAGAGAGTTTCTTATTGAACCAATTTGCCAAAATGATCCGACCTAGTTAAGATATATCTTAAGCAAAAGAAGTCTCCCAAATTCACATGTACCATTCTCCTTAAAAGTGTCTCAAAGCACCAAAAAGCATCAGCATTGTCCTCAAAAAGAATGATGAAGGGGGAGAGCAAATCACTCATTCCTGAAATCAAATTCTTAGTTATAACAAGCAACAATTGATTTTTTCATTAAATAGACCTTTTATTTATTTATTTATTTATTTATTTATTTATTTATTATTATTATTATTATTATTATTATTATTATTTTTATTATTATTTTTATTTTTTATTTTTTATTTTTTATTTTATTTTATTATTATTTTTTAAAGTAGGAAGAAATTTCATTAAATAGACCCATTTAGAGCTTTGCACGAACAACGTAGCATAGAAACAGTTCAGTCAAAGGACAAGCCAACTACCTTGGCAGTACCCTGTGGCAGGATCAACCCAGGCATAAACAGCAAGAATATCCGACATTCGAGCTAAATTTTTTGTATCCTCATAGAACTCGAGATGACCATCTGTTCTAACGACGTCAACAACTGAGAAAGAGAGAGCTCGTCAGACTAGAAAACAGTAAAATCCAACTACAGCACAAATCTCAGATCACTACTTTTTGTCAAGAAAGACAATAATGCAGGACTCATTTACCAATTCGGTGCAGTGTCCAAAGCCATTCTGATACTCTGTCTCCGCTAACAGGCTCCCCTGCATCTATAAACGGTGTTTCCGGCACATCTGATAGTCTTAGTCTCTTTACTATCTCTGTTTTGTACTCCAGATTATTGGAACGAGATACAGGTTCATGGACATCCGGATCAGCCATATCCATTTCACAGTTAAAAGGGCGTGATACATCGGTAGAAGGTGAATCATTTGGTTCCACAACTAGATCAACATTGTCGCTAATTTGAAAACTATGCATATGATCATCTTCAAATCGCAATTTCCGTCGTGAAGAAAGTCTATTATCATGCAACTCGTGTCCTTTCCTATCATTGCCATTGTCACTCTTCTCAAACAAATTTGTAACAGGTAATGGAGGAAAATCAAAATAACTCTCTGTATATTCTGATCCATTTGATTCACTCCCGAGTTTTGGGGAATGACAGTTGTATGGACCAGAAGTAGGTAAGAAACAGGATGAGTCATAGGCTGCACTATCTGTGCTTCCTCTAACACTGATAAGGTCACCCGAGTCACTAGAGCTTTCCCTTTCACATGCATATGGTGTATCAACACAATTATTATCCCAATCACAGCAATTCGCTAAAAGGTTCACGTTTTCGGAAGCGTTTCTACTTTCGACCTCAGCTTCCCTTTTTCCACCATCCTTGGACACCGTCCTCATGTCCATGACCTTGGACCCCACGGCATAGGCCAGGGTACCTGTACCTATGCTTGAATGCATCATCTGACATTGCTTGATAAGCTCATTGTAACGTTCCCTGCATGCAGAGTTTTGATAAAGCTGTAAAAACAATAGAATACAATAGGGACTACCAATTTGGATTAGCAACTTTCCAAACCTAAAAGCTTTTATTGATCCAAGTCTAAACATGTTAATGAACTCGTATATGGGTATTGTTTGTGGGCGTCGTTGTGCATCTAGGGGTCGGACCTCCATAAACCCTTGTCCAAAGGATATCGATATGAATTCCAAATTCAGTACATGTACATGGACACGTTTTAAAACAAGAAGACATTAAATATATTAAGTAGTCTTATGATAAGACATTTCAATTAACTTGGAATGTGCTTGACAGTGAAGGGGAATGAAATTTCCATCTCTCACCCATGTAAATGGCTAGAATTGATCGTCGAAACAACTATCTTCTCCTTAAAAAATTAGACGGTAAGTGAATTAACTTGGGTATGAGCGTTGGGCACCTTTAGCCCTATTACCCTCGTCACATCTGTTGGACTTGGACATGGGTACATTGGAAGAATAGAAGAGCCCATAAAATCATTGGCCCTTCAAGCCTACGTTACAAGGACTATTCTATAGGCTAAAATTTCCCATGTCCAGACTCAAAAATAGGTGCGTATGGGATAGAGTATGACACGACTCATGACAGGTTGGACATCACCCACCAAGAATATCTAGTGAACCTGTTTTATAATACTTCTATAAGTACAAACCATTGAAATGGGATGAAACCAATGATTATACATATTCTCACACCAAAAACTGTGCTTTGAATCTATGTAAATGAAACATTCAACCTACTTGCTAATTTTGCTGCTTCAATCACTTCCTTCAAAATCATAACTCATCAGAACAAAATATTACAATCATACGGAATCAAATATCGTAACGAAGATCATGAACTTCATAAATGCAATGGTGGCCGTAATCCAGGGAGGAGACAAATATATGTGCAGTTGGTATAGACTGACAAATACCTGGCAGAGACAAAGATGAGAAAAGAGGAAAACAAGGACATTCTTCACTCCGAAACAACAAACCTCAAAGAAACAAAACTGGTACAAGATCGACTCCAATATCATCACAGAAATCTTCCTCAAAAGCTCATGGAACTCCAAAAAAATGAGCTTCTAAAAACATTATGTTTACCTTTTCCTAAGTACCCTTTTCCAAGTGGGCAGTTCTACATCAACATTAAATTGGTCGCAGAAAATTTATATGCAGTACAATGCAGTAGAAAATTGAAGGGGTTATACCTCCGGGCACTTCTCAATTGCCTTCTATACTCAGCAGTGCTGCTCAAAGTGTAACATCCCAGAAGGAATTCCCAAACTTCTGGCCTAATAGATGGATCCACACCCTATAAAACGAGATAAAATGAATTTAATGACTAGCAAGTTTATAAACTTTCCGGAAGAAGAAAACTCATCATTTCTCATGATTTACCAGTTAAATAGAACACTACAAAGTTTGAGAAATAGATTTTTTTTTTGGGGAAAAACCTACTTGAGACAAATGAATAATAAGTGAAATCAAATCAATCAAAAAGACCAGTCAAACAAAGGAAATCAACTTTTTTCAGGGGGACAAACCAAACCAAACCAAACCGAGCCTTATGTCCCAATCAATTGGGGTCAGCTACATGAATCCTTTTTTCCCCATTAAGCTCTATCAAGGGCTACATGTTCGCTGAGATTTAGAGTACTTGTATTCTTGGGGACTACAGCATCTAATGTCAATTTATGTCTTCCTCTCCTCGCAGCGTTACTACCCAAATCTATTCTATCAACTTGCTTAACTATTGCATCTATAGGTCTACCAGAAAATTTTATCAGATAAAGGGAAAGGAACCAAGCGCAAGACGAGTCAGGATCCACACAGTACATTAACTGGGGAAGGGAAACAGAAATGAGACTAAGGCAACAAAAATGAAAGTCGGTATAATCCTCATCACCATCTTTTGGCAGTTGGTATCCGAAAGAAATTAACATCCAAAGAACTCAAACGCCATAAAAGATAATACCAACTTACTTGGAACAACTAGAAAATGTGCTGCCACCAGGTGTTTAGCGAAGCATGTTCAAGATTCAACCAGATTTTGCAGCTATATTTTTGTGAACATAAATTTTAAGGTTTTTGGATCCACAAAAATGACCAAAGAGAAAATGACCTCATGAATTCTCTTCTCACACTTTTGATCTATCAAGCAGCTGTATGTTCAGTAAAATTTACCAATAAACTGACATCCTTTTCTAACACCGTATCTATGGTTCGAACCCGCGGCATCAGAAACGTATGGGTTATGCCACCATGTATCAGCTCATATCAAACAAAATCGACAGATCTATATGTAAATATGGGCATCGGAGATCCAAAAACCCGCTAGTGCCGGTTGATGTGAATCATGTGATACCTAACGACCAATATCTAGAACCATGACTGCATCCCATGTCAACTTTTTCTTCATGCATCCTACGAAACCAATGAAAGAACAAATGAATAAACAAAAGAGTTTCGAGAATGAAAAGTTCCATGTCTTCCACTAAGATATGGCACCAGGGCTTAGGAGAGCACCAATATCTCTAGATGCATTACATATTTGCTGATTTGCCTGATGAAATTCCCCCTACAGCCTACCATATTTTGGAAGTGCGCAACTAATAATTTCGCATTGCAAGCGGCAATGTCTAGATTCATGAAGGATAATATTTGGCCATTGGTTGCGAAATTGGGAGCATCAGCGGAATCACACGTGTTCTCCTAAATAGTTGTCATGCTTCATCGGACGAGCTCAAGATGGATCTCCTTTCCAATTTGTACATCATGTACCAGATCTCAGCTCTGCGACATATATTTGAACTCCTATTAGCACTGAACTTCGATATCCTTTAGATCAAATTTTACTTTTACCCAAACATTATCCAATATTACAAGGATATATTTTTGGTAATATAGGAGCCTATTACGTAGTAGACTTGCTCCTGCTTTTTGATCTTTAAGTTTTCCAGGTCCTCTAGACAAGACCTAAACACTTCAGCCATTCACTTTCGAACCTTTCTTAGCTCTGGCTCCTTCCAAACAACCACGAAAGCAACCTCATCAAAACTTTTCTTTTGCTCTTTTCACTTGACCAAATACTTCCTGTAGTTAGGTGGCAATACGCAAGAAAACATACTGATATTTCTAAGTGATGGACATGTCATCTTCCAAAGTGCCCAAAACAAGTCATTTTCTAAGGAAAAAAATAAAATAAAGATAAGCTTGGATGAAACACATTTTGAAGTATGGTCAGCATCCGAAGCATGAAATTAGACAATACTAGTCAGCAATTATACATAAAGAGAATGAGATTGGAAAATAAGGGGAAAGGAATGCAAGGTGAGAACAAATACAAGGCCGTTACTTTTTCACAGCTTCTTTTTTAGAATAACGAAAGCAAAGCTCACTACTAAGCTTGGGCATACCCCACCTAACAAGGGAGAGCACAGAATAAGGAAAATATAAACTCACACCAATAGTCCGAGCAACAAAAGTACATGCAAAAACAGCCCACAAGGGAGACCTTTCATATCTCTACTATTCCAATACTGATTCATTGTACTAAACGCAGGAAAGGGAATAAGAAGCTCAAATTGGCAAGCCATTCCAGCCCATTGGACTATACTACACTTAACCTAAGATAAGCATTTGGGGGAAGTACTGAAGTTAAGCGATTAAAGGACTTCCTAAATCTGATGTCATAAAACAGTCCCATGTATGGGTCCATAAAATGCTAAAAAATGAAAAAAATAAAAAAAAAGCATAATGCCACCATACTAGAGAAGCAAGTGCTTTGGAAATTTATACAAATGACAACAAAAAATACACTAACCCCATGAGTAATCCACTTCAGTGCTTTCTGGAAACCAAAAACTTTCCCATCACTATCAAAGGTGGCCTGCCACTTGTCTGGATTAAGCATTCTACTGATCTGTATCACCACAAACAAGGACATGAAGGGACAATAGGATGCCATTTGACTTTTAGTGCTGCGGTTATTTGGAATTGACTGGTTATTCTGGAATGAAAGAACAATGCATAAATACAATTACAACACACTATCCAAAACTGATAAAAGACACAAGGTGCTTGACTTTTGCCTCTGCGGGGTAATGTGTATAGGATGCCCCCAGAGGAATGTGAAGGAACAGTCTTGATTCCATCAAAAGACTAGATAACAATACTTGAATCCCGAACTTATGGTGTTCCAACTCTCCCCGCCATTGTCAAAATCACAATATGTTGTGATCAGAACCAGTAAATGTTGACATTGTTCCACTATAATATAACGACGTACTAATAACAAAAGGTTCTTCAGTGTTCTTACAGTTGGAACAACCTTTATATGTGATTGATGAAGACAAGGCTCCCCAATGTCGCGAACAATAGAACTGACTCGATGTAGATTCACTGTCCCAACTTTTCCACAAATCCATTGCTTGTAATTATCTTCGACAAGAGACATCAGCAGCCTCCCCCCTCTCTCCTCCTATTGAACTCCACACTTTTTAACTTGTCACCTGATCTCTACAATCAACAATGCAACCAAATACTCAAAACTTTCACCATAATAAGTGTAAAACAAGTGTCTGATCAACAAACCCATTGACAACTAAACCCAAAGAAACAAAATCATTTTTCCTGAGTAATTTCACGCAAACTCCTTGGTCATCTTGGAACCAAAGAAACAAATTGTGACTAAAATGCATTGGACTATCTGATAACACCGAAAAAACCCTAATCTTAAAAGCTAGATAGTGAAAACAAGTACTACAAACATTCCATAGCAGTATATGTACCAGAAGTTGGGAAGTCTGATTGTAAAGAAGTTAATCTTTCTATAACGGTGTACTCTACTTATCCTCTCTCATTTACCGCATTGCAATTTCTCAGAAAATTCTCTCTCTCTCTCTCTCTCTCTCTCTCTCTGATTGTAAAGAAATTAATCTTTCTATAACGGTGTACTCTACATACTCTCTCATTTACCGCATTGCAATTTCTCAGAAAATTCTCTCTGTCTCTCTCTCTCTCTCTCTGTCTCTCTCTCAAACCCTAAAAGCCGAGAATCTGATTCTGTTCAGCTGTTTCCGAATGGCAAACAGATCCAACTTCAAATCCAGCCCAAATTGTACTCTAAATTCCACAAGCAACATGCAACCAAATACTCAAAACTTTCAGCAAGAAAAGTCTAAAACAAGCGTCTGACCAACAAGCCCATTGACAAATGAAACCAAAGAAACAATCAGATAAAGCCACAGAGAAAAAAGAAAAAGAAAAAAAAAAAAACACAAAAACACAAAAACGCGAATCTTAAAATCTAGATAGTGAAAACAAGAACTTAGAACATCCCATACCAAAACAAGTGTACCAGAATTTGGGAAGTCCGATTGTGAAGAAGTTAAATCTTTCTACAACGTTGTATTCTACTACTACTCTCTCATTAACCACATTGCGATTTCTCCAAAAATTCTGCGACTTTCTCTCTCTCTAAAACCCTGAAAGCCGAGAATCTGATTCTGTTCAACTATTTCCGATTGACCAAACAAATCTAACCTCCAAATCCAGCCCAGATTGTAACGCTAAATCGACACCATCGAATTCATAGATTAACTAATTCGCCGGCGATCGACTTTACACGAAACAAGTTACGTAATTGTACTATATACCACGTGTATACCGCAATATACACTTCTGTTATACATCAAATTGTACATTTTATATGGCGCGCGCGCGCACACACACACACATAGAGAGAGAGAGAGAGAGAGAGAGAGAGAGAGAGAGAGAGATTGACCATGACGTGACTCGGAGATCGATGGGAGAAGCTCCATCGCCATTAACAGTAATACACCGTTTCTTCGATCGCTTTCGTTTTCGCCTGGAATTTGTTTAGTAATTTTTTTTATGTGTTTCTTCATTTCTACTCAGAAATTCATCAAAAAGAAGGGAGAAAAAACCTTCATTTAATGGTCGAAAGACTCGAAAATAAAAAGAAATGTTGTGTGGGTGGTCTTGCGATCATGCCAAGTTATCCTAGATTAGGAAAAATTATCATGATGCCCAAAGCTGTCAAAAACCACACATTCACACTTATATAGATGGCAATTCAACCTGTCCCGATCGAAATTCGATCGCGAATATGTATTAATTTTTTTGGGTTTTTGGTCAAGGTAGGGGGAGAATTGAAAAAACCCGACCGTGTTAGGATAAATATGAACCCTCCCCGATACGAGTCCCGAACTCGCCTAAAAAATTTTTTAATCTATTTTTATTTTATATTTTTATTTTATATTTTTATCCTTACAAATAGAATTCAAAATCATATATCAATTAATTTTCATTTTCTTTATATGATAGTATATGTTTGTTAGTTGTAATTGTTATTTTGTGAATTTTTATTATTTTACTCACTAATTTTGGTATAGAAATTATATTCTTAAATATGTAAAAAAAAGAAGAAGAGCAAAGCGGATAAACATGTTACCTGATGGGAACAGGGTAGGGGGTACCCATCCATTACCTGGTCGGGTTAGAGGCGGGGTGGAAAGAAATTTTCGGGTCGAGATCAGTATATGGCAAAACCCCCTCGTTCCGCCCCGTTGTCATTCCTATTCACACGGGGCGACTACTAAAAATATCACGTTATGTTGGTAAAGGACGGAGCCAGGATTTTTATATAGCGAAGGTGGGTTATATATGTGGAGAAGTGACGGAGTTCTATAATTTGATGATACATATTTTTTTCAATGTAATAGTAGGATTTTTCCGAATTGTAGCAGGGGTGACAACTCCTAATATCCATCCCGTGGCTTCATACTTGATGTTGGTGTGGCGGCCTTCCTAATAGCACTGAAGAGTATTAGCTAAGATTTTATTGAATTACGCAAATTCCATTTTTTTAATACAATATTAGCGTCCGTCAAATAAAAAATATAATTCTCCTTTTTTTTTCCTGCTAATAAAGAGAAAATTTTATTCCAATCATGTTATCACCATTGCATGGAGGAAGACGCCAGCGACGAGTGAAGACCTATAAAGCTATTCAATATTATTCGTCTTATGTTGTCAAATTTAATCAAAATGATTTCGTAATGAATATAAAGCTATTTAATATAT
This sequence comes from Vaccinium darrowii, assembly GCA_020921065.1. Taxonomy (NCBI): domain Eukaryota; kingdom Viridiplantae; phylum Streptophyta; class Magnoliopsida; order Ericales; family Ericaceae; genus Vaccinium; species Vaccinium darrowii. The sequence continues at coordinate 12,428,204 of CM037153.1, forward strand.
ATATATATATATATATATATATATATATATATATATATATATATATATATATTTTTTTTTTTTTTTTTTGTAAGTAAAAGTGTAAAACTAGTTAATTGTTGTTTACAAGTTATTATAGAAATTGTCAATATCCTCTATCATCTTTAATGATTGCTCTTTACCTCTTTACCAAATATAAAGAGAATTATTTTAACTACATTTGAATGCTACGACCACCACCAATATTATCCACCAAACCATCAGCATAAATTTTGGTTGTTGTTTAATTTTTATTTTTTTATAAGCCGGCATGTCAAATACTTGAATCACTTTCAATTTTATCAATCATCAAAGATGGTCACCGGATTGAGCGTGTGAGATTCGTCACTAAATTTACCAATCTCTTCTACGGTGTTTGTCGAATTGATTATTGGGGGTTGGAGTTTTAGTTTTTATATAATCCAAAAAAAATTTAACATTGTGAGGCCCACATGATCTGGCTCTTCAAATGCCAATTTGATGATATGGCTACCAAAGGCAATACAAGAACTCCGATTCCCCCAATCATATTACCTAAATTCAAATATCGCAATATTTAGTATCGTGATCCCATTAGACCGCTTCTTTAATCATTTCAAATTTATGCAATCGGGATTCAAATAACATCTATCAAAAGTTTATTTTATCCGAAGTCCATGAAACAACAACATTGAATATAATTGTAGTTGTTTTTATAAGATATAGAAATAGTGACATCCCTATCAGAGTTGGTGTATTTTGATTCTCCTCTCCTATGCCAAATTCAAAAGTTATGGTTGGAATTTTAAGATGTGGTCAATGCTTAAATAATTTGTTTTTGCTCTTTCCTGAAATTATCCAAAGGACATAGGCTTGGTTATTTCTTCTTCTATAAGATAGGAAGTGGGGACATATGTATTTAAAAATTAGATACGATGAAATCTTGATACCCTTAAAAGAAGAAAGGGTGTTGATTTTGGGGCTCCTTTTTTTTTATTTATTTTTTATGAAGGCACTCCAAAATCTAATGAAGTTACAAAACTACCTTTTTCAATATATGAAAATTACCGGAAGCATTCCGCCGAAAAATTATCTCTTCATTGACATAGGCACTCCAAATGAAAAAATAAACCAAAACCATGGAAAGTGCTGGATTACGAAGTAAAACCATGGAATGATGCTGGGGAAAAAGAATTGTAATTTACGGTTGTTGAATCGAAATCGGTCACCCATTTACCAAAGCTCCCCATTTCTTTTTCACCCATTTTTGTTCCAATCGAAATCGGTCATTTATAGATATTGAATCTTCAAAAAACCTTCGACCTAGTTCGTTTCCTCCTCGATCCACCCGATTATCGGTATTTTTATTATAATCCCTAGATTTTTTCGACTATTTTTTTTATTATAATCCCTAGATGTCGGATGTTCAACATTGGAATCTCTACCCAAACTCCCTTACCCATATACAGTTCATTCATTTCAGAATGTTCTTTTAATCTAATTTTTCTCTTAAATACCGTCAAAACAGAAAGTTATCCGTTTTTGCTAAATCATTGTTTCGGAAGAGAGAATGGGAAGGACTACCTACCAAGCCGCGATGAAAGAGAGCTCAGGGCGGGGCAGAGGTGTGGCGGTGTTTGGCAGCTAGCTTCTTTGACCTCCGTAGATGTGTATCAAGAGAGGAGGTAGAGGAGAATAGTAAAGGTTTTTTTGGGAGTGCCTTAAGTAAATCATAGAACTTGCAAAAGGGTAGTTTTGGTAAACCATTATAACCTGGAGTGCTTGCATCAAAATTGGGAGTGCGAATATCAATTTCCAAGAAGAAATACTGCCCTATGTATTTTATTTCTTTCTACGGTCAATTGGAGTTCTCATTTTTTTGCTAGAAGAAAGAAGATCCATACCATTCAACAAACTGAAACCCTAATACAACCTACACAGAAAAAATCTAAAAAAAAAAAAAACCCAGAAAGAAACAAAGAAAAACAGAAAGAACCTAAAAAAGTACAGATCGCCAGAGCTACCGCCGGGTTGTCACACCACTGCCGCCGCTGTCGCTGATGATAGAAGTCCGGATCTGGAAATCCCAGATCCCCCCACCCCCTTCTCAAAAAAATCGATTCCGCCCGCCCATAGGAAGATAGAAAATTTTATTGCTAGAAAATCAAAAAAATTTTCCGGCCGCCGATGATGGAGTTCTCCTCATTGAAAATAGAAAATTTTATTGCTAGAACATCAGAAATATCTAAAAAGAGTTAATTAAATAATCATCTCTTTTTTGGACACCATATAAGTTTTCATCTCGCCCACTTTATCTTTTTTATGGGTTATACTCCGTTGCTTGTTGCCGATGACAACTTTTCTGAGTAATACAAGAAGTCGGCCAAGTTTGATATTTGGCCCGGCAATGTAGGACGACTGTGATCGACGGCGAGGGAGGATGCTGGTGATCGATGGGACTGGAAGACAGTGATTTTTTCTTTGCACGGCAAAAAGAAGTTTATTGATCCATTAAAACAAATACAATAAAGGAAGAAAGGCCAACTAGGCATCACTACGGGATTATGATTTGAAAAATGGCAAGAGAGAGAAAGTGGGGCTCTTATTTAGGAACAGAGGGAGTAGATAGTTTCTAACTTTAAGTCTAAATCTAAATCAAACTCAAGTGTTTTGCGATAATACATTTGTATAAAGTGTGTATTAATAATTTAATATATATATATATATATGGATGCATAGAGAAGTTATATGAGTATGAACTATCCCTATAAAAAAAAGGTTGCCATTGTAACGCCCCCAATATTTGGGCACGTTAATTATTATTACAAACCTTAATAAAGTTTAATCTCAAACTTTAATACAGATAATAATGTCTCCAATAATAATATAAATAACAACCGGGTTGGTTCTAGGTCTTCGTCTATCCCTGCGCCGGGTCATTCCCCACTTCGGCAGCGCTTCCTATTCCATAGGGCTGGTCTCCACGGTATCGGTCCTGTCCATCTAGATAATCTGACATAATACATCCGAGTCGCACAGGCAACATCATGGTATTATGCCAGGGTTACACGAGTGCAACACCGTGAGCAAAGCCCAGTAGTTCACTATGCTAAACTTCTAAGTAGCAATTCTAGAACAATATGTTCAAAAACAGAATACGATACTTGTGAACAGTGAAAAATCATGCAGTATATCATGCAAGCTTGTACGAATCAGAGTAATATGCGCAGAAAACAGTACTTTCTTTCTGTGTCTCGGTATAGTGTCATGTGTCAGTTTCTCGAAAACAATGTCTCAATTAATATCTCAATCATATCTCATTATCAACAATATTCCCAAAAATCGTTTTCTCATATCCGTGCCCTTTTTGGCATTCTTCTTCAAATTTCATATATCTCCCACCACTCGAAAGTTATTGGTCCGTTTAAGCCTCCTCTCAGCTGACGGTACCAACCTTTCCGCTCGAGGTCCCGGTTATCGTGCATCACCGAACTTAACAGCCTGTTTGCACGGTCCGTCCGCCCCGCGACTCACACGACACAGTCCCGGCCGCTTTGCATCACCGAACTTAACAGCCTGTTTGCAAAGTCCGTTCACCGTGTGTTATGCACGCTTAGCCCAAACATCCAAGTTCTCTCCGCGAACCGGAAGTGGCGCTCTCGCTGCACTACCGCATCAAAACCGTTCCTCCAAGTTCTCTCCGCGAACTTGAGGTGGCATCCAAATCTCATCTTATCTCATTTCATTTCATTTCTCGAAAAATTTCATTTCTCATTTCAAATCTCATTTTCATTCTCATCTCTATTTTTTTCTGTCAACAGTTTTTCACTTAATGAAACCCCGTGTCGTAACGTTTCGTGTACGTGCTCATTTTCTCATGCTTAAATCATGCTCATGCAATATTCCATAATTTCTTTCAAAACTCATATTTTCCAATTAAACATTTTCACATAAAATCGTACGTAGTAACACATCAACTTTCTCAATAATAATATTTCTCCAATAAAAATCTTCTCACATAAAATCATGAATTTAATATTCCCTCAAAAATCATTTCACATGAAATCATGCACTTTCATGCACCAACTCTTCCCAAAATGATATTCCTTATTTTCTTTCAAACTTTATTCTTCATCAAAAATCTCATTTCTCCCTTTTCTCTTGTAAAACTATTTTATTTCTTTTTGAAGAAATAACTTTGTAACGCCCCAGAAATTGGGTACGTTAATAAATAAATTTCACAATTTAATTAAATAAAACGCCAACTTCATTAATAATATCAAAGAGTACTTAAAACTTTTGACAAAAATTAAAAATAAACCAACTTATTACAACTGAAATAAATTGAACCTTAATATTTTCTGAAAAACTTAAACATTTATTAAAAGTTCGGTTGAAATAAAGGACATAGCCATCTAGCTAAATCTCTACTGATAAAGCCACAGGTCCGTCACTTGTTTCCCACCTAGCTGCTCCATTGCCTCGAATTTAGCTGGCGGCTCTTCATCTCTTTCTGTACCTGGCGTTGGGGACGCCAGGGCCACAAAAGTAGCATCGTGAGTGATTTAATTACACTCAATAGGGTACCAAAACTACCCCTTTACAAAAGACTACTCATGCAACAGTCAAACATATAAAACATAAATTTTAAAGCATAGGACAGTCCGATTATCACAACATGTCTAAAAAATAGTGGATTCGGTAGATTCAAATTCTCATCATCAATCTCAAGGTTTCACAACCCAAACCTCATGCACCTCATGAATTCGGTATCTCATACCAATTCATCAGGCTATCCGATATCGGTTCCCATCCACAATATAAACAATCTATTGGGCTCCCGTCCACCATGCCTAACTCTCCAGGCCCATGGCACGGCTCAAATACCCCTGGGAGTATATTGCGATAATTGGCTCAAGACCCATATCGGATACAACGTCCCATCCCCACATTCGATAAACAGCCACACATCTTTTAACCATTTATTCAATTAATCAAGAAAATTAATTAACACATGATAAATGATTTAATAATTCCAGCAAGCCAAAACATCACATGCGTCTAATTATAGCCTGTAACTAAAAGTTTAATAAAGAAATTGAATCCTAAATGGAATAAAACAGTGTTTTAAGGTCAAACAGTGAATCTGTCCCGAAACTGTGCAATTCAGCCAACTTTGAAAAATCATAACTAATTCTACGAATCTCGGATTGAGACGAGTTCTACATAGAAGTTGCTTAATTTTTTGAGATCTACAACTCTTCAGTTATGAGTTTTCCTCGGTTCTAACCCAAAACGGTCCGAAAATTTTAAAAACAGAAACTGTATACATCTTTCACATATTTTTTTACTTTTCACACAAATCCAACCACATGATTCATTAACGATTCATTTTCCGCAGAGATCACATCCAACTATAACTTCCCTAAACAACCCACAGTATATGATATAAACACAAATCACGTAGGCAGTATTCCTAAGTAAAAGTTAAGTTCTGAAAACCCTACCTTTCCTCCGTCGATTCAAGCGCGTTAACGAAAATTGGAACGTTGGAGATTAGGAACAATAAAATACTTGAGAAAGTAGAACCTCTCTGGCGAAAGGAAAATAAATAAATTGTGAGGGAGTGACTTCTTCAACTTTCATAAAAGAAAGAGAGAATTAAAATCAAGAAAATATACAAACCGATAGTGCGAGAGAGAGAAATCAGCCGTGAGAGAGAGAAAAATTGCTGTAAAAATTTGGATTGTTTATAGGGGAGAAGAAGAATTTGAGTGAGAAAGAAACTTGTAGAGTCATGGGAGAGTTTGAAGTGAAGTGGGTAGTTATAGAGATAGGAGAGAGAGAGTTTGAGGAGGAAGAGTTTTATGGGAAGTGGAGATAATGGTGGTTAAGATAAATACAAAAGTATTTTCTTTCTATTTTTTTTAAACAAACCAACAGATGGATAATTATCTCTATCTCTATTTTATTTGCTAGATGGTTATCTAGATGTTAGGAACAATCTAAATAGTCTAATTAATATTTTTAGTCATGTATAAGTAAATTAACTCTATTAATCTTATTACTGAAAAAATGGGTCTTTACAAACTTAGTCAACTAATTCCTCTTCAAAAGTAAATACTCCAAATTTCTTTTCCAAAAATTTCTTGCCAAAAATTTATCTCTAATAATTATGAACTTTCTAAAAAAATATTTAATCTCTCTAAATATGCTCTTTATATTTCTAGAAAACTTTCTTTCTAATAAACTCAAATAAAACATTTTAAAATCACAATTTTCTTTCTAGAAATTTTTTAATCAACTCCACTTGTTTCCTTTCTTTTCATCGTAGTCATAAAATATACTCACAAATAATTTAGTAAAAACATTTCTATGAAACATTTATAAAAATTCTCTCTTCATAATTATTTAGTAAAAACTCCACACTTTCTTATAAAATTTTCCATGAAACACTAGATATTTCTTTTTAGCAAGAACAATTTCCTTACTAAATATAACAACGACCATTTATTAAATCAACAAGTTCTTTCATGAAATATTATCATAAAAATGCTAGAACCATGTCTAGAAAAATACATATCTTCTAATCACTTCTAATCATCTTCTAATCAACTTCTAATTACTTTAATCTTACTAATCTTACTTCTAATTTCATGGAGAATCACTTTAATTAGAACCTCATTAACATTCTTGTTATTCTTTCTGCATGAAATCCTCTCACTTAAACACTAAATAATATGCTTAGTAACTTAATACATGCACTAATTAACCCAATCAAGCTCTAAAATCATGCTTAGAAAATTAATTAGAATAACATAATAGAGCTAGAAATAACTAATTAGAAGGTTAGTTTAGTAAACTACCTTGATTTCCGGGTGTAAATCGGAAGCCGAAAAGCAATCCTTTGGTGTAGAACCTCTTATCCCTCACCAACTTACTAATTAACTTAGTAAGTAGCTAATTAAAACTAAAATAGCTAGGCTAAAAGGTGGTAGAAGTTGGTAGTTTGTTGGGAAATAGAAAGACAACAAATAAGGTGGGGTATATGTGGTCCAAAGTGAACCAAAAGGTGGCTATATATAGCAAGTGAGAGCCCTCTCCTTTCCTCTTGAAATTTTCGGTACACCCCCCTCTCTCTTTGCCGAAATGTGCATGTAGGAGGAGTAAATTTGTGCATTGAATTGGCACATGGGAAGTACACCACTTGTTTCTAGGGTTTAGGCTAGGTCTTAGGCTAGGTATAGGTTATTCTACACTTGAAAGATGAACATATATGGAGATATACAAGGTATCTACGTGGGAATCTATAGTGGGGAAAAATATACGCTCCTCGTTGTGTAGGTTTTTGCATGGTCACCTTTGTTACTGGGTGTTTTTAGGAGCAAATATGTACAATAAGCATGTGCTTGGAGTTATAGCTATGGGGGTAGCCTTAAATGGCTAGGGCTAGGGAGAATATTCCCTCCTTAAAACATGGAAGCATGTTTCATGGAACTTGGAGTGCAAGGATAGGCATAAATAGGTCTAGGTTGTGTAGATTGTACACAAATGCATGTATTGTGTGGGTATGTATAGGTTTCTCCAAAAATAATAAGGCTTGTTCTAACTAGTTTTGGGTACAAAACCTTAGATTAGGAATCTTCCTCTACCCCTCCACTTGCTTGCACAAGTGAACTAAGCATTAACTCATGCATGTGCATGTGTACTAACATGCTTGCACACACACACACACACACACACACACACACACCTCACTCTCTCTCTCTACCGATCTCTCTCTCTCTCTTTCGGCATCTCTCTCTCTCTCTCTCCCCGTGGCTCTCTCTCTCTCTCTAACTCTCTCTCTCTCTCTCTCTCTCTCTCTCTCTCTCTCTCTCTCTCTCTCTCTCTCTCTCTTTAACTTGGTCAACAAACCAAGTTCCAATGTGAGGAGGTGACCTCTCCATGACGTACCGATTGTGGTTGGATGGAGTACTGGTGGTGGTTGGGTAGGTTTCGAGTATTAATAACGGCCTCCGGGTGCTACTGTAGTGTAACGGATGTGTTACTCGGTCTCGTATGCGTATATGCACGGCTAGAATTCTATTTATTTGAATTAAAAGGATTAAATAATATCTTAATAGAAAAATTATTCCAATAATCCGAAATTAAAAATAAATAATTTAATTATTTAACGAATTTTTTTTATTTACGAAAATTCGGGTCGTTACAGCCATGATGTCGATAACAATTAAACTGTTTTTCATCCTCCTCCTCCTCACCACCACCACCACCTCCGCCCTCATTGTGTCAACTTTACTCCGCACTGACGTTCCCCCTCCTTCAATCCCAATCTCAATCACTACCAACTACAAAGCTTTTCTCAAAGCCATGACAATCGGGGAGAGCTTTGTGGTGCTCGTTATTTGTTTAGTGGCTTTCTTTATCTTGAGACGCCTTTGGTGCCCATGCTTGACCTTAAACCCACCGGAGATTTTGGCAAGAATTATTGCTTTCTTTGCCAATTCGGATTAGGCCATTCCTCCCGCGGTTCCAACTAAAGGTGTCAAACGCGGCAGGGCCCATTTACTAAACCGTGTTGTGCCGTGCCGTGCCGTGCCATTTCTTAATCGTGCCGTGCCATGCCGACCCATTTACTTAATCATGCCGCGCTGTGCCGTGCCATTTTGTAATCGTGTCGTGCCGTGCCATGCTGTGCTGTGCCCGTGCTGGCCCATCTCTGTGTTTTGTCAAATTTTTTTTTTTTTTTCTATAATCTAGCCAATGTTCGTCGAATTTTTTTTTGGATATCTATTAACTATAGCTATGTTGACTTATTAAAAAGCATATAAATATAATTCGATTTTTTTTTTGTATAATCTAGCTGATTTTCGGCGTATTGAGATTCACAAAATTTGTATTGACTTATTAAAAAGTGTAAAACATATAAAAATTCATTATTAAAGATTAATTTTTTTTGGTACATTAAAAATTAGTATCTGTTGTGTCGTGCCCTGGGCCGTGCTCCGTTCCGTGCCGCGTCTAGCCCATTTCCGTGCCGCGTCTAGCCCATTTCCGTGCCATGCCTTCGTCATGGCCATCTAGACCGTGCCGTGCCATGCCCGACCCAGTTCGTGCCGTGCCCGTGCCATGCCCATCTAAAACCGTGCTCGTGCCGTGCCATGCCACATTAAAACGTGTCGTGCCGTGCTATGCCCGTGCCAGCCTGGCCTGTTTGACACGTCTAGTATGAAGTTTCCATGATAAATTACTTCTTCACACATTCACTATGGCTTTCATTTTTTGTTTTTTTAAGATTCCATTGATTCACAAATTTTTTGACTTAATCAAAGCAGGAAAAGGTGAGAAAACAAATATCTATTACCATCAACGTTAGTCACTCTTTTTAATTACCATTAAGGTGAGAACAATTTTGTTCACCCTCCTCAAAAGAGGTTGAACAAAACCCTCTCTCTTATTGGTTGAAACATGTGGGTTCCACCACAAAGTGATGTCATACTTAACTCAAAATGATGTCATGCTTAATTACCAAAAAGTGTATTGCAGAGATAAGCATGACATCACTTTGTAGTGGGACCCACATCAATTCAACCAATAGGAGAGAGGGTTTTGTTAACCCTCTTTTAAGGAGGGTGAACAAAATTGCACTCCCATCAAGGTCAATCACTCTTTTTTTTTTTTTTGGTTTAGGCACTTAGGATATCATATAGTTTCATAGGGTTTTAGAAGCTTGGGCACTTTAATATGGTTTTGAGGGTTTAGACACTTTCATATGGGTACCCTAGGTTTTAGGTTTAGACACTTTCATAGGGTACCCTAAGGTTTAGGTTTAGGGCGCACTTTCCTATTATAGGGTTTTACTGGTTTAGGCACTTTCATAGGGTACCTTAGGGTTTTAAACACTTACATTAGGGTAGTCTAGGGTTTATGTTTAGGCACTTTTATAGGGCACCCTAGGATTTAGGTTTAGGTACACTTTCCTATTATACGGTTTTAGGGGTGATTTGGCTAATTTGAAAAAAAATGATTTTTTGGTTTTTTTCGTTTTGTTTTTATTCAATTCTTTTTTGCATTTGTTGGTTTTGCGTCAAGATTTTGTGGTTACTGGATTTAACTCGTCGAGACGAATCCAAAGAGTATAAAATTATGGTCAAAAGTAATAGTTTTTTGAATAAAGCCGAAAATAAACCAAAATAAACTAGTTTTTTGGATTATTTTTTGTTTTTATTCACAAAATTTGAAGTTTGGCTAATAATTTTCTACTTTTTAGATTCCTTTCGTCGAGACAAGCCAAGAAACCACAAAAAATCGACCGAAAACTTATAAATGCAAAAAAAAAATTGAATTAAGGACAAAACGAAAAAAAATCAAAAAACCAATTTTTTCAAATTAGCCAAATCACCCCTTTAGTGGTTTAGGCACTTTCATAGGGTACCTTAGGGATTTAGACACTTTCGTTGGGTTACTCTGGTGTTTAGATTTAGACACTTTTATAGAGTAGCTAGGGGAGAAAGAGAGAGAGAGAGATTCGTAAAGGGCTTGCATTGGGTCCAAAAGGAGTGGGCGGTGCTTTTTCCCGAAGAAGGTGGAGTTGGGCGTATATGGGACGAAAGAATTGGGTGGGCCATCAAAGCATTAGCAGAGGAGTCGGGTGTTGCAAGTTTGCGCAGAGAAAAAGACGAGAAAGAGAATGGCGAAAGACTGAGGGCATTAGTTTTTGTTCATCCTTTATGGAAAGTTCAACTAGGAATGCCACACACGATAAAATGAGATGGCAACTGCAGGATGGCATGTTGGCTTTCCATTAAGGCTTAAGTCAGTCTGCAAATGTCGTCACTTAGAGCATCCCCATCAGGGTTAACAAACTCACTTAAAGCTAAATGTAGAGAGGAAACACCTCAAAACATGAAAAAATCAGACTTAACAAATATTTAGCAAATTTGTAGCTTTGCTACAGTACCGCACCAAATTTGGTGCGGTACTGTTCACGCACTTCTCCTTATTTTATTGTTTCTTCCGTTACTTTTTTCCCCAGTTCCAGAAGAGAGAGACGGAGGGGAACAGAAGTGGGGGTGGGGGCATTGCCACGTGGCAAACTGGGTGTGGGGGGAAAGAGTACAACTCGGTAGAAAAAGTAGAGTTTTGCAGCTGAGAAAAGTACAAGTCGGTGGGAGTAAAGAGAAGTTTTTTTTTTTATTAGACTTGAGGGGAGTAGTTTAATATAGTAAAGTTTGGATAGAGAGTCTGATTTTAGGAATTTTTGGATGGTGACTTGCTAAATTTATAAAAGGTGTTTTTGAAGTTAAATTTGGTGTAAAATTTGGTGCTCCTAATAAGGATGCCCTTAGTTGATAGCAGAGAGAACATTCATTAAAATTTCTGGAAACAGGGACGAAATTGACACAATTAAATCTAAAGGGTTGAAAACGTATCTACCTATATTTTATAGGAACTAAAGGGTCACTCAGTTAAATCTAAAGGGTCGCTTAGTTAAAGACTATTCGATTTTAGTGTCAACATTTATCTTGGTATAGAAAGGATACCGTAAATTTTGCTGAAACAATATGATTTGAGTCATTTGACATGTAAAAAGAACATAGTAAAATTTTCAAAGCTTGAGAAAAATCCTTTTGCAGAACATGAAAGAAGCATACGAATTTATATGGAGGATAATGAGAGTCGAGAGAGTTGCAAATCAAAATAACAAAGAGAGTCCCATGAGCATCTGTTTTTTACTTGTCCATTTTCAGATGGAATTAATCTGGACTGCTCTCCTTTACAAAAACAATGTCCTTTGCCCTTGTCTCCCTCTCATGGACGAGGTTCAATGGACTTTGAGGTACCAGAAAGGCAATAGCTTTCAAGCCCTGGTCTACAAACTTTCTTTTGCTGCATGCATTTATCATATATGGTGAGAAAGGAATACTCGTATTTTTCAACGGGTAAATGCTCCTACGTCTCGGGTGATTTCAATGGTGGAAACTGATATTAGAGCTTTGATTAGTTCGTGGAGGGCTGTCAAACGATCAACCACAAATGAGTATGACTGTGCCAAACCATCCATTAGTAGTAGGGTCTTTGGTCATAGACTGATTTTGTAGCTTTCTGTATTTTGCCTATGTTTTGGCTGTCTTGGTTTTCTTTGGGGTATGCGCCTCTAGCACTTGTATGATCAAGTTTAGTTGAAATAAAATCTTAACGTACCAAAAAAAAAAAAAAAAGTGATGCATAAATATCCTTTGAATGTGAATATTTTTAATTGCAAAACTAACTCATATTGTTGTACCAAACTGCACATACAATCCATCGAATGTAACCTCGTTATTTGAAGTCTATGAAATGATGATACAAAATGTAATTACAACTTTCATTATATTTGAATATTTCTATCAGAGTTGGCTTGTATATATTATCTGATTCCTCCGGCAATGATGTATAGAATAAAAAGTTATGGTTTGACCTTTAAAGGTCAACGATTAGAAATTTCAAATTTTGACAATTCTACCAAAGTTGGTTTTATTAATCTCATATAATACTATTCGATTCCTTCGGGAATGATTTTGAAACGGAATTTATTTTTTTTTGGTAATTTAAATCAGCTTGAAATAAAAAGAAGTTAACCGAATATACGACCTATAAGGACATACCTCAGGAAGGAAAACAGAAAACAAAAGCAATAAAAGAAAAATGCTTACTCTCTGGCACAATCCGCCGGGCTGAGATAATAGGAAGTCCTTGTACAACCCACAGGGATAGGTATAGATATGCGAAATGAAAGGTTATGGTTTGACCTTTTAAGGTGTGGTCAATGAGTAGAAGTTCTAAATTTTGCTCCTTCTTGAGATTATTCCCTGGACTCAGGCTCCATTATTTCTTTTAAACTAGGATGACACATACTATATATTCATAACTTAGACATGGTGAAATCTTGATTGTAACGCAAGACGAGTAAGATACATTCGTTTGCATTGACATCGGGAAGGGAACACAAAATCCAACTAAAAGTTGGAACACCCTGAGGGCAAAGCCCAAAGACTCCCTTGCCATTGGCATCAATGATACTTTCTTTTTCCCCACTTGCCATTGACGTGAGATGACTGACGAATATAAAATTAATCAATCTAACAAACAATCTTAGTCTCCAACTCTTAAGTTAATTTTTTTTTTAATCTCCCCCCCCCTGTTGTCATACTATTTGAAGAAGTAACAATTTCTATTCAAGAAAAAATAAAAATCGTAGTCATAAAAGGAAATTAAATGCCGTCCACGACAGAAACATCAAACATAATTTAAAAGTATTAATTCAACTCAAAACTAATTAGAAGCGTTATTTTATATGTCATAATTGATCGATGTGGAGGAAGTTTGCTGCCACAGTTTGCCTACACATATACTTAGTTTGTGTCCACAAAGACAAAGTTTGCGGCGACATAAATAACGTTTACAGGATAAGATTTACAAAAGGAATTGTTATGGTACTCGCCGATAGTAACAACGCTTTGTAAATCATGTTTCACATTTTAGACTCTAACAAAAGAAGGCATAAAGTCATTTAAATTTCACAAAATACTCATTCATTGCTCACAATCCCTTCTCCATAATCAGAAGAGACGAGGCTCTCGACATACGTACTTCCAAATGTGAATTTAGTGAGGTAGCCGTAAACCATGCCCCTCTGTCTTCGATTTTTAAAATTGTACACAACGGGATTCTCTTTCCACATATTATCTACTACATTTCACTTGGTTTTCAAGGGTCTCGTAGTCGTCCGTCCTCCTATACGGAAATTCGGTTTCTTGCAGATGGATTATCTATCTAACGCAGTGGAGTTAATAGTCACTGTCATCTTTTGCTAAGATACACAGCAATTCGACAATAGATATCTCACACATATTAATTGCAAATTTGGTCCAAGACTCCCTTGCCCCATACTCCTCCATCATCCAAAACTCAATTTTATAACTGCGTTTGTCAACCGAACAGAGCCGACCCAAAGAACCCCATGTCATAATTCATAAGCTCGTATCCATTAAACGAAGCCAGTGGTAGGACTTCCCTAAAAATCTCATCCGACAAATCGAAAGCAACAATCACATCGAAACCAGTCCTACTCCAACAAAGGCAATGGAGACACCAATTACAGAAAATCCCATACCAGTTTTTATAAGGACATGTATCTTGAATTCTCCTCCTAGCGTTAGTTTTCAGTGAATAAATAGCCACAATGGTACTATCAGGCCCAGCGGAAGATTCATATTCGGTAAATTTAATCTTTTGTTGTTTTATTTAAATAACTTTTTTTTTATTTTCTTAATTTTTTGTTTTTGTTATAATTTTTTGGGATTAATCATTTGTACTGATGAGAGGAATTAGAAAAGTATAAAAATGTGGACCAAAGTTGAAAAAAGATAGTTGTTTGGTACTTTTTTCGTCTTTAGTGAACTTTTTATTGCTTTTGATCATAATTTTTTACTTTTAGAATCCTCTCGTCGAGGTAGATGATTAATTCAAAAAGTATAATGCGCATCTAACAAAAATTCAGAAAAAACGAACAAAATACTAAAAAAAAAAAGACATTGTAATTATTGTAACTATTAATTACATTAAGGTCTTTTGCTTATAAAAAAAAAATTACATTGAGGTCTTTTTTGGCGAGTGGACTTAGAATAAACCCTCCAATATACAACTAACGTACAATTTAGGGACTCGGGTGGATAGCATGAATGCTGGCCGATCACGGCTGTCTGTAGTTGACAATGGATGGCTTAGATCACATCTTGTTCAAATAAATCCGAACCATCTGCTATCGAGATCTAAGCTGTCCATGCCGTGGTCGGCTCAACACCAATGCTGTCCCTTTGGGGACAGCACCATAATTTAGATTAAAGTACAGATTAGATCATATTCGTGTCTTAGTTGACAATTAGTCAATTATACATAAATTTGGGGTGCAAACTAGATGAGATTTGTAGTGGTTGAGCTCGAGCTCAGTTATAAACAAGCTGAGTTAATGAGTAGATTTGGGTTAATTAACTAAACGCGTCAAGTCTAGACAAACGAGTCGAGCTTTTTCAAGCCAAGCCTATAGAAACAAGCTGAGCTTTTTTAAGCTGAGCCAAGGCATAACGAACCAAGCCTTGCGAACGAGTGGCTCGATTCGTTTGCCTTTCAAATAAGGGCAAGAGGGTAATTCCACTCACACACTCACCTAGGCAATTGCTGTTTAGGGGGAGGTGAAATGAACCCTTTAGGGCATTCTCATCAGCCTCAACAAAAAAAAACATCAAATTTAACCTCAAAAAACACCTTTTACAATTTAGCAAGCCATTTTATCAAAAACTCACAAAATCAAACTCTCTATTTTAACTTTACTATATTAAACTATTCCCCTCAAATCTATAAAAAAAAAAAAAAAAAACTCTCCCTCAGCCATTTA
The DNA here is from genome assembly GCA_020921065.1 of Vaccinium darrowii. Taxonomy (NCBI): domain Eukaryota; kingdom Viridiplantae; phylum Streptophyta; class Magnoliopsida; order Ericales; family Ericaceae; genus Vaccinium; species Vaccinium darrowii. The sequence goes on from CM037153.1 coordinate 12,443,640, forward strand.
TAACATTTCGGTACAAAAAGTGGAGTAGTGGCCCACGTGTCTATCACCCCCACCCACCCCTTCAGCCGTTAACTTCTCCCCCCACCCAGGCTTCGCCACGTGTCCCCCCCGCCCCACTTCTCTGTCTGACGCAGCAACAGTAACCGGAAAAAAACTATTAAATTATTGGGTAGCCCGTGAACGGTAACTTTACCCCAATACCGAGTTACTGTAGCAAAACTGTAAATTTTGCAAATTAGCCAAATATTTGTTGAGGCTGATTTTGGGGTGTTTTTTCCAGTTGGACTCAACAAAATAACCATTTGGCCAAAGTAGCAATCCTAATGAGGATGCTCTTATACGCACACATCAACCCAAACTCGCAATGTGTGAGCGAGCCCAACTGACATAAGCCTAAAGAGCCTCGCCGATTCTTGGGAACAACACAATGTTAAACGGGCCCAAGGGGCCTGGTACTAGAGGTACGCAAAATAGGAATGGTACGTAAAAGTAACCCTAGCTAGCATGCTGACTGTATATGCGACCATATATATTGCTTGCTCCAGAGTTCGAACGTCGCTAAGCCCCCCACCCACAACGATCTTAATCCCCATAACCTGTTTTCAAGGGAGAATGGGAAGGAGGAAAAATAGGCCAGGAAATAGAAGGAATAGGAAGAAAAAGAACAATACATCAAAAGCGGAATCATGTTCTCCAACCATATTTATCCCAGAAGAAATCGTTGTTAAAATACTCTCAAGATTGCCCCTTGATTCTCTTCCCCGGTTCGCCTGCGTTTCCAAGCAATGGCATTGTCTGATCTCTAACATATCAGCCACAAAAACCGGATCACCGAGGGTCCTTATCCTATCATCTCAGGACAGGACAGCATATTCCTTTTCACCTCACACGATTAACGAACACCAACAAGAAGTTCAAATGAAAAGCGTATACGTTCCTTGGACAAGGATTGATTCAAATAAGGGTATACGAAACTGCTTGGGATCATGTAATGGGCTGGTTCTTTTGCGTATCGGCGTGGACTTGTGCTTGTGGAATCCATTGACTAGATTCTTCAAGAAAATGCTGTCATATGAGCCATTGTGGGAGATCAACTACTTGCGTTTATGTTCTGGTCTTTGTTATGACTCCACCAATGATGAGTACAAGGCCGTTCTTTTGCTTTCCGGTAGGCAACTAGGTAGTTATCATGAAGAAATTGTAGTTTTCGGTTTCAGAGATAAACGTCGGTCCGCTATTCACTTCCCGTATGATACATCTACAATGGAGTCGGGGCCTATAGTCAACGGAAAACTTCATTGGTTTGCCTCCAAGAATGGTTCAGGTCGTCGACTCCATTCGTCCCACCAAATTTTTTACTTTGATGCACATGTTGACAAGTTTGAGGAGGTACCAATGCCAGAGCCCAAAAGAGGGGACGGAGATATTATTGTTGCCTTGGGAGTTTTAGATGGATGTCTTTCTATGTTTCGTCTAGGAAATAGTGAAACCGATATGGAGGTATTGGTAATGAAGGACTATGGTGTGGAAAAATCTTGGACTATTCTGTTCACTGTTTCAAATTATCTAAACTTCAGTAATCTTGATAGGTTGGTGCCATTAGGTTGTGCAAAGAATGGTGAAGTTCTAGCTTGGGTTTGGAGTTCTTGGACATTAGAGAACCTGCAGGTGGGGTATATAACAGCATTCAATCCTACTGACAATTCCAATAGGAGAATTTCAATGCCAGAGGGTTCCTATTTTCGTCCAATTGCTTACGAGGAAAGTTTGATTTCTCCTACTTGCTATGATTAGGAAGAGGGAGAATGATGCAGATAGGATTTTAGGAAAATAGTATTTTATTAGTATTTTAGTTTTAGGAAAAAAATCTTATGAATTCGGATAGCTAGCAAAGAATTATCTAGTTTCCTGATTGTGTTAATTGTATTTTCTATTTTAATTATTGCTTGGGTAAGAAGTAGTTTCTTTATTTAATTTTCCTTTTTAGTATTTTAGGTTAGGTTGTTTTTATTATAAATAAAGTTGTAAGTCTTGAGACAAATCGGTAGATTAATATATTGGGTGTTTTCATAAGAAAGAGTATCTCTTCTTTTCTTATAATTCTACTAATTTGCGGGCTATTAAATTGTAGAAGAGTTGTTCTTTATTCTTGAAGTGCATTTGTTCTTGTTCACGTTTCTACGCTGTGTCAGTTAGTATCAGAACATAGGCTCAGTTCCTGATCAATCATCATGATTTGAGGAAGATATCATGGTGGTAGGCAAGCTACTATTGAAGACGTGTACGAGCGCGATGATGCTTCCTGAAAAGCACGACTGGTGGCCCGTTTAGCATAACGTTTTAATGACCAATTCAAATCGCTTAGACAGCAAATAAATGTTGTGATAGTTGCTAACAGCGTGCCCCGCCATTAACCTTCTAATCCCCGTAAAGTGGCGTAGGAGGGAGACGATTACGTGTAGGATGAAAACGACTACTGCCACGGATATGTCACAGAGGGGAGGACCGGAGGTGCAATCAAATTTTTTGCTATGGGATGTTGGCTTCAAACTTGAAATACCAGAGTTCAATGATAACACTTTTTTTTTTCTTTTTCCCTCAACCCAATTTTTTTTATCGGAACGAAAGTTTGTTACAGATCTCGACAAGGTTTACATCGGGAAGGGAAAACAAAATCCAACCAAAAGTTGGAACACCCTGAGAGCATAGCCAACGCCCCCCCCACCCTGAGATTGACAATTTTTAATCTCTTTTTTTTTTTTTTTTGTTATACTTTTCTAAGAAGTAACATTTTCTATTCAAGTAAAAAAAGAGAAATCGTAGTCATAAAAAGAAACTACCTGCCGTCTCACGACAAAAACATCAAACATAATCTAAAAGCATTCAATGCAAAACTAATTAGATACATTACTTTATATGTCATCGACGTGGAGGAAGCTTTTTTGAATTATATTTTAGGGATTATTACCTCTAGGTCTAGAAAAGAGATGTCTAATTACCAATAAGGTAAGTCATTTTTTTTAATTACCACTAAGGTAAGTCATTCTTTTTTGGAGTTTAGGTTTAGGGTGCACTTTCCAATTATAGGGTTTTAATGGTTTAGCACTTTCATAGAGTACCCTAGAATTTTAGGCACTTTCATATGGTCCAAGATTTGGTATCTCAGACATATTCATTGCAAATTTGGTCTAAGATTCTCTTGCCCCATACTCCTCCATCATCCAAAACTCAATGTTACAACTGTGTTTATCAACCAAACAGAGCAGACCCCCAAGAACCACCATGTTATAATTCATAAGCTCGTATCCATTAAACGAAACGGGTGGTAGAACTTCTCCAAAAATCTCATCCGACAAATCGAAAGCAACAATCACATAGGAACCAGTCCTACTCCAACAAAGGCAATGGAGACACCAATTACAGAAAGTTCCATACCATTTTTATAAGGACATAAGGGGTATCTTGAATTCTCCTCCTAGCGTTAGTTTTCAGTGAATAGGTAGCCACAATGGTACTATCTTGCCCAGTAGAAGATTCATATTCACTAAGTTTTTTTTTTTTATCGGCAACAAAATTTATTGAAACTCGACAAAGGGTACATCGAGGAGATCATATCCATGCACAAAGCAAGGAGTATGAGGGGCAAATACATCAAGCGAGAAGCTAAATGAACAGCCAGAAGAGAAAAGGAAAAAGATAGAAATATCAGATAGGATGCCTAACATGGATAACATGTCCCGATAAGAACAACACCTAATAATAGCCAGCAAAGCCTTGACCTTGAATACAAAATAGACCAAGTCTTGAATAGCATATCTTGACACCTACAGTACTCATTCTAGCATCAGCATCTCTTTCCCATAAGTATGGCCTTCAGCCAGAAAAACTTGTAGCAGAACAACAACAGCAGTAAAGTAAAGTATATAATCATAGTCCAAAAGAGCCTTCAGTAGAAAAGTTGTGGACGGTGAAAATCCACGCGGCTCGCTCGAAAAAGGGTTCGGATATGAAAACGAAAAAAATGTGAGTCGCCACCCGGGGTTTATATTTAGAAAATATTTGGTGCCCGAGAAACCGTTTTAAGAATAATTATTGACTCTCATGCCGTTTTGGAAAGGGTTTGATCTGCGAAAAGATTCTTTTTGGGTTCGGAAGCCAGATTATGCGCGGGGAAGGTTTTATTTAAAAGCACCCCGTTCGCCCGAGAAATTCTCGGTCTCTACTAAATAATTTGTGGGATTTTTGCAGAAAATATTTTACTAAAAACCTCGACAATCAAACAAGAAAATAAAGAAATAAATTGAAACCATAACGGAAATAAAACTTAAACGAAAACGATTAATTAGTAATAACAAGAAAATAGAGGGTGAAAAGTGTAATAAACAGAAAAAAGTTGCAGAAGAATCAGAGAAACAGAGTACGAACAGAGTAGAAACAGGGGAAAATTTTTGATTTAGACGGGAGCCGCGCGGCTCCTGCGCGGGAGCCGTGCGGCTTACACTGCAAGCCGCGCGGCTTGCGTGTAACCCTTTTTCAAAAATTTTGTTTTGGGACCAGTGAGTCCAAAACCCGTTTAAAGCTTGATTTTCTTCTTCAAATCTACTCCAAATGAGTTGTTTTTGCTGGCAAGCAAGTTATTGAAATGAAATTTATTTCCGGTATGGATCGTACCGTGCGTTTATCGAGAAAAATCGCCCGGTACGACTCCGAAAAGCCGGTTTTTGTTTTGAAAACGATTTACCGAGTCAATAAACGGTTGTTGAAGCCGTTATTAATCCGGGAATGCCCTCGGAGAGCTACGATTGGAAAATCGAAACTCGACAATGATCTATACCTTTCTGGAACTCAGACAGAGGTTGAAAACTTTCGGGTTTTTCGGGTTCGAGCTTGTACGATCAAGGTTTTGTATAAACGGGAATGGTATGGAAGAATTGAAAAGGAATGGGAGGCGTGAATTTTCGGGAAATTTTCCGGGCGGTTTCGAACAAGAATTTTGCCGGAAAATCGAACGGAAATTCTTTCGGGATATGGTTTTTCGGTCTCCTGTTTTGTGAAGAGGGAGCCTCTATTTATAGCCGAAATTAGAGAACAAAAATGATGAGATTCGGCGGTGGCGGGATGATGATATTCCTTGAGCTGGCTGTCAGAAATTTTGCAGGGGATAACAACACTAGCCGCGCGGCTTGCGCGAGGGAGCCGCGCGGCTTGTATGAGAGAGCCGCGCGGCTTGCGCGAGAAAAGGAGAACCGTACGGCCTGAAACAGGAGCCGTACGGCTTGTGAGGCTGAGTTTCCAACTTTCCGGACAAGTTCCAAGGTAGTTTTAAACGTTCCATTCGTCATTGGGCATGCACGGGTATCCAAAATTGGGGTGTCTACAGTTGCCCCTCTTTGGCGAGGCTTGGTCATCATTCTGAGATGCAAGTCACGTCAAAGATATAGACGTCCCAATTTTGAACGCCTAAGTGCAAGAAAAGAGAAAAATGATTCAAAAACATGGTCGAGCAAAGAGCTTCCTACGTACCCTGTTTGTAGGGATCAGACTGATCGTAGTTCGGGGCTAACAAATTTGAGAAACACCGTAGAGGGATTTTGGAAAAACTTGGATCGCCTTTTGAAGACGTCAAATGATTCTCAGAAAATCAGAATGATACTTGACGGATTTTAAAATGAAAATGATTTTTGGAAAATCATAATAATACCTGACGGATTTTAGAAAAACAGTGATGATTTTTAGAAAATCAGAATAATACCTGATGGATTTTAAAAACAATGATTTTTAGAAAATCATAATCGTGCCTGACGGACTTTAAAAACAATGATTTTTAGAAAATTATAATCGTGCCTGACGGACTTTAAAACAATGATTTTTAGAAAATCATAATCGTGCCTGACGGACTTTAAAAACAATGATTTTTAGAAAATCATAATCGTGCTTGACGGACTTTAAAAACAATGATTTTTAGAAAATCATAATCGTGCCTGACGGACTTTAAAACAATGATTTTTAGAAAATCATAATAATTACCTGACGGATTTTTTTAAAACAATGATTTTTAGAAAATCATAATAATTACCTGACGGATTTTAAAAACAATGATTTTTAGAAAATCATAATCGTGCCTGACGGACTTTAAAAACAATGATTTTTACCTGACGGATTTTAAAATTAAAATGATTTTTAGAAAATCATAATAATACCTGACGGATTTTAAAAATGATGATTTTTGGAAAATCATAACCGTGCCTGACGGACTTTCAAAACAATGATTTTTACCTGACGGATTTTAAAATGAAAATGATTTTTAGAAAATCATAATAATACCTGACGGATTTTAGAAAAACAGTGATGATTTTTAGAAAATCAGAATAATACCTGACGGATTTTAAAAACGATGATTTTTAGAAAATCTTAATCGTGCCTGACGGACTTTAAAAACAATGATTTTTAGAAAATCATAATCGTGCCTGACGGACTTTAAAAACAATGATTTTTACCTGACGGATTTTAAAATGAAAATGATTTTTAGAAAATCATAATAATACCTGACGGATTTTAAAAATGAAAATGATTTTTAGAAAATCATAATCGTGCCTGACGGACTTTAAAAACAATGATTTTAACCTGACGGATTTTAAAATGAAAATGATTTTTAGAAAATCATAATAATACATGACGGATTTTAAAAATGATGATTTTTGGAAAATCATAACCGTGCCTGACGGACTTTCAAAACAATGATTTTTACCTGACGGATTTTAAAATGAAAATGATTTTTAGAAAATCATAATAATACCTGACGGATTTTAGAAACAATGATTTTTAGAAAATCATAATCGTGCCTGACGGACTTTAAAAACAATGATTTTTAGAAAATCATAATCGTGCCTGACGGACTTTAAAAACGATGATTTTTAGAAAATCATAATCGTGCCTGACGGACTTTAAAAACAATGATTTTTAGAAAATCAATTTATAAAATGCCGTTGGTGGACTTTAAACGCGGGAGTTTTGAAAAAGTAGCGACTAGGATGCGTTGGGGCCCCTTTTGAAGGTATGAATGAACAGGGGGTCTAAGTGTGATTTTGGAAAAATATTGCGGAAAAGGTAGACCGCACGGTTTGTTCATGCGAGCCGCACGGCTCCAAATGCACGCCGCACGGCTTCCGTGCTTCCAAAAATCGATTCTTTTCTTCGAGTAACTGCCTTAAACCTCGGGTATTACGCCCTTCCACTCGACATCTCAAAATTTTCACTTCCATAGAGAGCGATTCGATTATTCCTTCATTTTCCTTGTTGATTTTCTTCCGAAAATCTCAAAACCCAGACATCAGACTTTGGAGCTTTCGGTTATGGCGAGCTCCGGCGGGCAAGGAGTTAATTCTGGTGAGCCTCCTGCGAGTACCCCTTCTTTGAGTGACCGTTCATCGCCGGCGGCGGTAGAGGAGAGCCAGACAGTGGTGGATCTGACTGTGGGTGATCCGGTCACGATCGTTCCGAGCGAGGATGACTCAACCGCGGCTGTTCCTACTGATGTCGAGCAAAATCCAGTACTGGCTGGTGATGGGGGGGCTCGTGCGGCTGAGGGAAATCATGGAGGAAGAGTCCGCGTGGTCGGCGAGGAGAGCCGTGCGGCTGGCGAGGAGGGCCGTGCGGCTGGTGGTAGTGGTGCCGCGTCAGAGGGAGTACCTGGGGTCGATTCGGCTCAGATCCACGTGGGCCCCGTTGTTGGTATCCCCTTGGAGGGCGATAGTAGCATTATTCATGATCCGGAGAGCACGGTGGTTGACCGGGTTGAGTTGCTCGGCGACATAGATGATGATCAGAGTACTGTTGATGTTCGGGTAAGTACCATGATTGCTCCCAGTATTTCAATACCCATGGATTTAGACTTGAATGTTTTCGTTTCTGAGATTGAGATGACTGTGGGTGATGTTGATTGTTTGGTTGACCAGAGAGCTGTTGAGGGTGCTGTGGTTGGGGAGGTTGAGGTCCCTCAGGAGGTTATGAGTGCAGTGTTAGGTGGTGATACGCCAGTGGGCGGAGACTTGCCCCTAACTGGTGTTCCAGAGACTGTTGTCGAGGATGTGGAGATGGAGGATCTAGGTGTGACGGGCGATAGTGATGGCGAGGGGAGAGATAGTGGTGAGTTGCGGCAGAGGGAGAGTACTTTCACTGAGGATGTACCTGTTGAGAGAGTGGAGACTGAGAGGGTACAGGCTGAGGGGATGGCCCCTGTTATACCCGTCGCCCGTGTTTTCAGGAGCTTGACTCGGGTACTTGGTACTGGTAGGGCTGAGGAGGAGAGTACTGATACTGGGGAGCCTTCTGACCCAGTTTTGTTTCCTTCACGGGTTGGTTCTTCACGAGCTCCGGGAGCTACTTTAGGAGATACTTTAGAGGCTGCTACTGACGAGTCTTTAGCTAGGAGCGTGCAGGACTTTCCTGAGCTGGAGAGTGTTTTGGTTGGTCAGACCCCACCGGCGATTGTCCAGGACGCCGAGAGAGAGGAGAGACAGGCAGAGGAGATGGTCCATGTGACCGTTGTTGAGGAGGTTCGACAGGCCCTGAGGGACAGTCCACCTTTCACTCCTGAGACTTACGTGTTTCGGCTTCACTTTATCATACCTCTAGGGTGTGAGACTTACGAGCCGCAGTTGCCTTTCTAGCCCGAGGACCAGGTTCTTTGGGATTCAGCGACACATATGTCGAATAGGACTTTGGTATGCACTTGAACTTGAATTTGAATTTGTTCCCTTATGGTTTTGCTCTCTGTTTATTGCAATTCCTGTTTGCTTGTACTGATTGAATGAATTTGTGCTTGAAACAGGTGAACAGGGGGTTGCTTGCATATGGTGGTTCTTCAGATTGCTTGGAGCAGTACGGCAGATTGCCTGAGAGAGTGAGGTGGTTTGTAGATGCCTCGGGTTTTACTCCGTTCATTCGGACTTTGACGGAGACTCGGGGGAACAGGCAGTTGGTGAGAGCTTTGGTGGAGCGTTGGTGGGATACCACCAACAGTTTCCACTTCAGGTTTGGGGAGATGACGATCACTCCACTGGACTTTGCAGCGACCACGGGTTTGAGAGTTGGAGGAGATCTGATCCCTTTTGACGTAGGTTTGTACTTGGACAGAGCAGCGATTCGGTACTACTTGGGGAGAGAGATGGGGGATGAGCCGATGGTGAGATGCGACCACTTGCCAGTCCTTTGGGACCGTGTGCCTGAGACTGATCTGGAGGCACGTCAGATGGCCAGAGCCTACTTGTTATATATGTTCGGACAGTCTCTGTTTCCGAACCGTCGGCACACGGTTCACTTAGGTTGGTTGCCTGCTTTGGGAGAGTTGGAGACGGCTGGGCGGTTTGACTGGGGTGGTTCTGCCTTGTGCTCACTTTACTGTTTCTTGGGTTCGGTGGTTCGCGGTGCGGCGAACACCATTGCCGGCTACTGGAGGATACTGGAGGTAAAACATCACACACCCTTGTTTCATATACTTTGCCATGTACTTGGTTGTTTCTGCTTCTGTTACTGATGAGCTTCTCTGAAAATGCAGATATGGGCTTATGAGGTGTTCGGAGTACCAGGCCCGGAGAATACTTACCACGACGACCGAGTGCTCCCACGTGCGATGAGGTGGGGAAAAGCTTCTCTGGGACGGCAAGCAGAGAACAGGGATTTGAGGTTCTGTCGCCTCTTCTTTGACCGGTCTATGGGCGAGACGGTATGACATCCCAAACTTTCTGACGCTTTATTTCAAACTTTTCTTGTTGGTTTTCCAAGAATAACCCGAAGTTGCTTGCAGGTGCGCTGGGATGTGTGGGACAGGCTGGATCGTCCTTTCTTAGCCAGGAGTCGGACGGTGACACGGGGGCGTATACTGTTGGAGTCTCCTTTTGGCTGGCAGTGGTACTTAGGAGACAGAGTGGCTCGTCAGTCCTGGGGGTTGGGCCACTTCAGAGTACCTGCTTCACTTCCGCCGCGTGTTTTGCGTACACACGAGTATACCCTGGCCGAGATAGAGGCGTTCACTGTGCTGGACACGTCCTGGACTTTTCACCCTTCCGTGGCTTATGACCACTATGTGACGACCACGCTCGCCCATGACTTGCGCATGGAGGCTCGGTTGGCTGGGCCTGCTCCAGCGGCGGACGCTGCTCTGCCCGTGGCGAGGAGAGAGATAGAGGTGATGACGGCCGGTGGGATTATGGGGGTGACAGACGTTCCCCGAGTGACTGCCCCAGTTGTGTTGGCAGCGAGAGAGGTAACCTGAAATGACAAAATAGCAATAGTCAGTCTTTCATTTCAAATTTGAATTTTCTTGCTCTGTTACCTGCTTAATGCCTTTTATTTCTTTCTTGCAGTTTCCTGTTGAGTGGGTCACGTCCCAGGTTGAGCTGGTACGTGACTTGGAGGCCTTGGTTCGTCGCCTTATGATAGGCAATATACCAGAGGTGCGGCCCAGAGCAGAGCCCGGCATTGTGCCACAGGCTGGTGATGACGACGGTGGTGATGGTGGAGATGCTGGAGCTGGGGGCGGGCACAGAGGCGGAGGTGCCCGTAGAGGTGGGCGTGGCTCAGGAGGTAGAGCGAGAGGTGACCGCGGAGGTGAGCGCAGGGGCGGCGGAGCTGGAGTTGGTGGCCGTGGGGCCAGTAGTAGTCGTGGCGCTGGTGGCGCGTCTGGGAGTCGCCGTAGGCCACGACGTGACAGTTCCGCAGGCGGTGAGACAGACTAGTCTGGGCATCGACAGAGGTCGAGGCGAGGTAGCTCAGGTGGCAGTGAGGCAGACCGGGTATGTCTTTTATTATGGCTTTAGAAATTTGAATGCTTGAAATGTTTGTTACTGAATTTTCCCCTTGTGCAGGACGTGCTTTCTTCTCCACTGCGCCGTGCCAGGCCTCTGATGAAGAATGCCGGTGGTGGTCCAGTGCATATTCAGCCTTCAGCCCTAGTTCCAGGCAGGGTTTTGCGGAGTAGCCGCTCTCCGGTGGAGGGACCCGGGAGTTGGCGCTTGCGAGTAGGAGATTCAGAGGGTAGCAGTGATCATGACGAGGACCAGACAGAGAGTGATCCCCTGAGTTCTTCCGATGAGTAGCAGTACCTGACAGTTTATGTATAGGAGATAGATTTTTATTTAGGACGGGCCTGCGTGCTCGATTTTTGGTTCGGGCGCCTGTTTGCCCTTTCTTTTTTTGCTTTTTATTCATGGATACGGCCTGCGTGCCGAGTTAGCCGTAGATGTTGGGCATGTTTGCCCCAGATAGATGTACTTTCACTTTTTGTGATGCATATGTTACTTTGTACATGTTGTCTTTTACTTTGGCATTTTCTGAGTTCAAAGCCTGAATTTGATGCACAAATGACTGAAACTGACAAATATGACAAACGCCTCGGGGGCAATGAGAATATATGACTGTGGAGCGAAAATACAAACTGACTCGACAAACTTGAATTTTGTATGTAAAATGAAAAAGAGATCAAGCGACACAGGGCCTGGCATGCCCGAACGACATTCAATGAAATAAAGAAAACGTCGCCTGAACCAATTCTGACTCGCCGACGCCCCATTTTCTCAAATCTCGTGCTTCAGAATGCCTGGATTTCACACTTCACACCAAACCTCGCATCAATGTTGCGAACACGCGTGATGGCGTCCCGTTTGCTGATTTTTGCCGGTTTCGCCGTATCTGAGATCTCGGAATACCCAACCACCCAAATTCAAAAATCTCGAATGATTGTTCTAATAACCTTAAAACATTCATTATGACTTGAAAAAGTGCCAAAGATATGCCTGAAATGGTCCGGGGAGTGCTAATCTGGACTTTGTCTTTTGAGAACCTCAAGGGAGGAGCCGTGCGGCTCCTATAAGCAAGCCGCGCGGCTTGTGTACATGAACCGCGCGGTTCATGTATGAAAATGTTACAGTTCTGGCTCTGGCTTCTGACTTCTGGTCCTCCGTTTGGCCTTTTGCTTGCACCTGAGCATACTTCAGACTTGATAGGCCTAGGGAAGGCCTATTTTGCAGATTTCCGTTCATCCTATGCAATCTTCACATTACCCAATGGCGGCATGCACCCCGAGGCGTTCCTTTCTCTTTACAAAGGGCTGGCCTTTGTTGCGCACAACTTCAAGTTTCATTTACAGCATCAAAATCCAACACTTCTTTGTTTGCATGGCAATTAGCATTTCAGCCTTAATTCGACCATGGCTCGACGAGCTTGACGGCATGGGTTGGTTAAACTTCCGGGACCACAGGCTTCACTCATTGCGCTACGTTCGAGACGTAACCATACGTCCGGAATTGTTGCATGCGGCCGTGCAATTCTGGGATCCTGAGGTACATGTGTTTCGCTTCAGCTTTCATGAATTATGCCCGACGGTGGAAGAATTTCATGCGTACCTTGGCGGTTTTAACTTGGATATCCCCGTGGTTCCTGTCTACGGGATAGGTTATGCCGAAATCTTGTTTCGAAAACTTGGCTTGAGTAATAACGCTGCAAGATCCATGATGAAAGGAGGCGTGATAAATATTGCACGTCTTATCAGCCAGTTTCGTCCCGAGGGTTTTGCACTGTGCCTCGGCATTCTTGCGGCATTCTTGTTTGTCCGAGCGGACGGTCAAGCCAATTCTGCACTTGTTGGAGTGGCTATGCAAATTGAAGAGCGTAAGGACGTGGCTCCCATGGTTCTTGCTGAGACCTTGATTGGATTAGACAGAGTTCGTGCTGGTCAGACAAATATTTTTGAAGGAAGTGCTTTGCTCCTACAGGTAGGCTTTTCACTCAGCTCTCCTTTTTCTGGTTTATCTCTCGTTCTTATTTTACCTCAACGCTCGGGTTTAGGCTTTCTATGGTTGCTGACTTGTTTTCTCTCTCTTGTAGACTTGGATTTGTGACAAGGCTAATCTGTTGGAGGCAGTACCGAGAAATAGCATTCACGAAACACAGGGCTTTGTTCAAAGGGATTTTCGGGAGTTTCACGAGGATATCCAAGGTTGGGTTCGGGTGTTTTCCCGGCTCACTGAGGAGATGATTTCTTGGCGTCTGTCTTGGCTTGACCGTCCGACCATGGCTTTGAGCAATATGGGACGCCGGCGAATGGTTCTGGTTGGTCTGACTGGTTGGACCTTTTATATCCCCTACCGCATTCTCCGCCAACTCGGTGTTCGTCAGATAGTTCCACCGACCTATTCTGAAAACTTCATCATGCCAAATTTCAATCATGCGACTGTTCGAGCTTATC